>JAGPOW010003685.1:48907351-49056170 GCA_030014935.1 Caiman crocodilus
CAACCTTCCAGTCTCGCTGTGTATTCTGTCTTGGGAGGATGGCTCGAGGCCATTTATTAGGCCTTCAAAGAAATGGCTCGGGGTTATTCACAACATGCCGACCTGACCTTTTGTCTCGGGAAGTCTTCTGCTTGCTTGGAGCTTGCATCCAAGATGTCACAGAGGGATTAATGAGACTCATCAGGCCTTCTAACCCCATGTTGCTCATCCATGTATGCACCAATGATATTGCCAGGGGAGACACTGAGCACATCAAAAGTGACTACAGGGCTCTGGGTGCAATGTGATAGGGGTTTAGGTGGTATACTGTTTGATCCTTCTGGTCAAGGGAAAGGGTCCAGGTTGGAGCAGGTGCACATTGCAGATTAATGCATGGCTGTGCAGGTGATATTGCCAGCAGGATTTTGGGTTCTTTGACCATGGGATGATATTCCAAGAAGAAGGATTGCTAGGAGAAGATGGGATCCACCTGACAAAGAGAGGGAAGAGCATCTTTGCAGACAGGCTTGTTTACCTAGTGAGGAGGGCTTTAAACTATGTTTTCTGGGGGATGGAGACCAAAGCTTTGAGGCAAGTGTGGAAGTGGGTAACCTGGAGGAAGAGCAAGCAAGAAGAGGCAACAGGAGAGGTTTCCTCATTCTTCCTGAGAAATCAGGGCAATTAACTAGTTGCCTGACATGCCTGTACATGGATGGACAGAGCCTGGGAAAGAAGAAGGAAGAATTGGAAGTCTTTGCACAGTTATGGAACTATGACACGATTAAAGTAACAGAGACTTGGTAGAATGGCTCACGTGACTGGAACAGTGTCATGGATGGGTATAAACTGCTCAGGAAGACAGGCAGGGGAGAAGAGCAGGAAGAGTTGCTCTTTATGTAAACGAGCCATATGATTGCTCACAGCTCCAGTATGAAACAGGAAATGGGCCTATCAAAAGTTTTTGGGTTAGGGTCATAGAGAGCAGCAAGAGTGATGTTATGGTGGGACTCTGCTGTACACCACCAGACCAGAGGGAAGTGATGGATGAGGCTTTCTTCAAACACCTAGAGGGACTTTCCTGATCATGGGCCCTGATTCTCAAGCGGCACTTCAGTCCCCCTGACACATGCTAAGAGGGCAATATTACAGTGCACAGGCACTACAGGACATTTTTGGAGAGTGTTGGGGATGATGTCCTGGTGCAAGTGCTGGGGCAGCCAACTAGGGGCCAAGCTCTTCTTGACTTGCTGCTCACAAACAGGGAGTAATTGGTAGGAAATGTAGTAGTGGATGGCAACTTAAGCAGTACTGACCACAAGATGATTAAGTTCAGGATCCAGAGGAAAAGAAGGATGGAGAGCAGTGGAGTAAGGGCCCTGGATTTCAGAAAAGCAGACTTCGACTCCCACAGGGAACTCATGGGCCATGAACCCCTAGGAAGCCAGTCTGAAGGAGTGAGGAGTCCAGAAGAGCTGGCTGTACTTGAAAGAAGCCTTAATGAAGATGCAGGAATAAACCATCCCAATGTTCAGGAAGACTCATAAGTATGGCAGAAGACAGCTTGGTTTAGCAGGGAACTCTTCAGTAAAGTGAATCACAAAAAGGAAGCTTATAAGAAGTGAAAATGTGGACAACCAACTACGGAGGAATATAAAAGTATTGCTTGGTAATGCAAGGGTTAAGTCGGGAAGGCAAAAGTGAAACTGGAGTTGCAGATAGCAATAGATGTGAAGGGTAAAAAGAAAGGTTTCTACAAGTATGTCATCACCAAGAGGAAGATCAGGGAAAGTGTGCGTCCTTTACTAAATGGGGGAGGTTACCTAGTGACAGATCATGTGGAAAAGCTGAAGTACTCAATGCCTTTTTCACCTCAGTCTTCACAGGCAAGGTCAGATTCCAGACTACTGAACCTGGCAGCACAGGAGGTGAGCAGCCAACTGTGGAAAACAAACAGATTAGGGGCTATTTAAAAAGCTAGATGTGTACAAGTCCATGGGACTAGACAGGATGCACTCAAGGGTGTTGTGGGAGTTTGCTGATGTGACTGCAGAGCCATTGGCCATTAACTTTGAAAACTCATGACAATTGGGAGGGGTCCTGGATGACTGGAAAAGGGCAAATGTAGTGGACATCTTTAAGAAAGGGAAGAGGGAAGATCTGGGGACCTACAGACTGGTCAGCCTTACCTCAGTCTATGGAAAAATCATGGGAAGATCCTCAAGGAATCCATTTCTCAGCACTTGAAGAAGAAAAATGTGATTAGGAACAGTCAGCATGGATTCACCAAGAGCAAGTCATGCCTGATGAACATGATTACCTTCTATGATGAGTTGACTGGCTCTGTGCATGTCGGGAGACCAGTGGATATGGTATACCTTGAT
Organism: Caiman crocodilus; assembly: GCA_030014935.1. Lineage (NCBI taxonomy): Eukaryota > Metazoa > Chordata > Crocodylia > Alligatoridae > Caiman > Caiman crocodilus. Next base: position 48,909,712 of record JAGPOW010003685.1, read on the forward strand.
TGTTGCAAGACAAGGTTATTCGGGTAAATCTGATACCTTTTATTTGACCAGCTAAAGTAGTTGGAAAAATTCTTCTTTGCAAGTTTTTGGGTACAAACACCCTCTGCCAGGCTGAGGAAGCATCTGCAGCAGACCCTTCCTCAGCTTGGTGAAGAGTGTTTGTACCCAAAACTTGTATAGATGAATTTTTCCAACTATTTTAGTCGGTCTAATAAAAGGTATCAGATTTACCCAAAGAACCTTGTCTGCCTATGCCCTTAGACCAAAGATTGGATAGGTACTCGGCTGGGGTCCTGTGACCCTGGCACTCGTTCCTGCCATTGGCGGGGGGTCAGACTAGATGGCCTGCTCTAGGCCCCTTCTGACCCATGGCACTATGAAATGAAACTATGAAACAACTTATACCTTTGATTTTAGCAAGGCTTTTGGTACAGTCTCCCACAACATTCTTGCAGGAAGCTAAGGAACTACAGGCAGGATGAATGGACTAGACAATGAATAGTCTATGATGGTAGATAGAAAACTGTCTGGAGCATTGGACTCAGAGTAGTAATCAGTAGTTTGTCTAGTTGGAAGCTGGTATTAAGTGGAGGGTCCCAGAGGTCAGTCCTGGGACCAGTTTTGTTCACTATCTTCATCAATGACCTGGAAGATGGTATAGAGTGTACCCTCAGCTAGTTTGTAGATGATACCAAGCTGTGGGCTGTAGTAGATACACTGGAGGGTAGGGCTAGGATTCAGAGAGACTTAAACAAATTGGAGGATTGGACCAAGAGGAACCTCATGAGGTTCAACAAGGTCAAGTGCAAAGTTCTGTACTTAGGACAGAACAGTCCCATGCACTGGTACAGGCTGGGGGCTGACTGGCTGGGCAGCAGCTCTTCTGAAAAGGACCTAGGGGTTACAGTGGACAATAAGCTAAATATGAAACAATAGTGTGCCCTTGTTGTCAAGAAGGCTAACAGCAGACTGGGCTGCATTGATAGGTGTGTTGCTAGCAGGTCAAGAAGTGATTATTCCCCTCTATTCAGCCCTGGTGAGAACACATCTGAAGTACTGTCCAGTTTTGGGGCCCCCACTACAGAAAAGATGTGAACAAATTGGAGAGAGTCCAGCAGAGGGCAACACAAATGGTGTGGGGGCTGGGGCACATGACTTCTGAAGAGATGCTGAGGGAAATGGGTGTATTTAGTCTAGAGAAGACTGAGGGGATTTAATATTAATAGCAATCTTCAACTACCTGAAGGGTGGTTCCAAAGAGGATGGAGCTAGATGGTTCTCAGTGGTGGCAGATGACAGAACAAGGAGCAACAGTTTCAAGTTGCAAGGGAAGTTTAGGTTAGATATTAGGAAGAACGTTCTTATTAGGAGGGTAGTAAAAACCTGGAACAGGTTACCTAGAGAGGTTGTGGACTCTCTGTCCTTGAAGTTTTTAAAGCCCTGACTAGACAAAGCCTTGACTGGGGTGATCTACTTGGGGATGGTCCTGGTTTGATCAGGGGGCTGTACTAAATGACCTCCTCATGTCCCTTTCCACCCTATATTTCTATGATTCCATGAAATGCATCTTTGAGAACCCCATGCAGGCAATAAGTGACTCTTGGTAAGCTTCATAAACTTATGTATAGACTGTTTATTGTTTTGCCATATCATTTCTTTGTAACATTTTTTCCCTAAAATAGATAGTGTACTTTAGAAGTTCAGGTGGTTACTGGTTATTTCCAGCTTTACCACTGAGAGAGAAAGAGAATAAAACTATAAAGAGTGAGCTAAAATAAATTGTGCTGATCTTAGTGCTTGTTTAATGCTCAAATGTGTCACGTTACTTCATGCACAGTACCTCCCCAATAGAGGCAACATAATTTTTCTGTTTACCACCAGGGTGAGCTAATTACTGCTACTCAGTGACTGTACCAATTAGATGTACCATGGATGCAGCTTCATGGCTTGCCATGAAGATCAGTAGCTAGCTTGTAAGGCTGTGTGAAGCTTCAGTCACTGATTCAGTTCAGTGGAGATTTGGCTTGATTTGGTGGCCAAATCTCTGAATGGAATCAGGGGACCCTTTAATCTCTTTGAATTGAATTGGAACCCCCCCAAACTGATTCAGAGAGATTTGGAAAGATTCCATGATTTGGACGTAGACACAGCTTTAAATGTTTTTTCTACATACCTCAAACTACCAGGAGGCTCATGAATGCTGAGATGGTAGGGTGGATGGAGCATCCCAGAGGAGCATGGGGGAGCCCTCACCTGCTTGGTAGTGAACCCGTTAGTGGACTGGAAATACTTCAAGCACACTTGCAGGTCCATCAGGGAGTGCACTGGGCCCCCCTCCCAGCTTCCTGACTGGTGCCTCCTGACTGATGGACAAGCTTGGGGGCGGGGGGACAGGGTGGCTCCCCTGTGCACTTGGAGGCAGATCTGGAAGTGAATTGGTTCTCTGCTGAGCATGCAGGGGATTCTCCCATACTCTATCTGCCCCACCATTTCAGCATTCATGAGCTGTGTCTGATACCTTGAGGTATATAGAAAAACCATTTAAAACTGTGTCTGTGGCTGATTCACTGATTCTCCAAATCAGTATTGAATCTTCAGATTTGCATCCAGCCAAATCGAATGGGGACAGTGATCCAGATCCATGAATTGAATCACTGTCTGCAATTTAGGCTGAATCCAAATCAAATAAGGCCCATTTCACACACCTCTACTAGCTGGGACAAATGCAGATTGTTTGAGGATACAACTGCCAAGCGCAGTAAAATTACAGTTTAGACATTGCATTGGTGATCTTGAAAGAACAGAATCCCTAAACACTGGAGGGAGATGGTGGGGAGCACCAGTGGAGGAATTGGAGGTATAGTGAACTCTGGAACTGTGGCAGTTATAAGCTGCTTCCGTTTTCTGTATGAATCTATTGAAATATGAAGTAGAGGGCAGAATAGATACAGAGCAGGAAGACAGAGTCTGCTCTGAGGGAAGACAGGCCTTCATAGAACCTTTTGAGCAACACCATAAGCAAGACAACATGAAGGATAGAACAAAACATATTACAGTAATCCTTCTGCTAAAGATCAGCAGCAAATTGCATTCTGCAGGCATGCTGCATCAAATATCTAGGAACTGGAAAATATGGGGAGGAATTCTACTTTAAATGCGGTTTCTAAACTTTCCTTAAAATATATTATGTCCATATGAAGATTTTACAAATCCCTAGGATAGCTGGTATTACAGTACCATTCTATGAAAATGTAATACAATACAAATTTGGTTCTAGCCAGTAGAGTTTCACTCCAGAAGTATTTGAACTGCCTTGTTGCAAGGATTTTCCCCATGCCTTGGCGTAGAACGACAGTATTTATTTGGTACGCATCTCCTTGGGGATTCTTCTTTCTACCAATATAAAGACATTGAGAGTGTTATCTGTTCTGGCAAATGATGAGGCTTCTGCATGAACCATAATCTACTGAGCATAAAGGACATTATACTTCTGTTGTCTATTTTTGTCAAGTTTTTTGGAAGTCATACATTAAACAAGGATTGAATGGAAGTGTAACCCAGGTGGTACTCCATGAGTTACCCCCTCTCTAATTGAAGGGATCAAAGCAGGTGCACAAGCGTTAGGGGAGGTGTAGGGACTCTCCACCCCCTGTAGAGCAGAGCGAGACTACCGATGGGGACTTAACCATATTCCTTTTAAACACTTACAATCATTGACAAAAGACAGGGTTAACAAAATATAAAACACAAACAGCAGAGCAAACAATACTGGTTGGGGAAATATAAAAAGGCACAAAATTCAAAATGTCAAATGACAAGGAAATATAGGGAGTAAGTACCTGGAGGGGAAGAAAGGGGGAAAGCACAAATGGCCCCTTTCCACTGCAAGATTTGTTTCTTGTTAGCTCACTCACCCCAGCTAGGACTTGGACTCAGATCTCCCATGTGGTAGGCAGAAATGCTACCACACAGCCACCACTAGTAGCACTGCTCCAAAGTGCTAGGGGTCTTGACCTTCCTGGAACCCCGGCCTCACATCAAGCTGCCTGGTCTCTGATTGGAGGAGCTGGAAGACAAGCTGGGAACCTCTCAGGTCGCTGCTCAGATGCTTGCCTGAGCAGGAGATCCTCTCCTGCTGGCCACAGCCTCTCATAGGGGATCCCAGCGGGGAGCCCAGCGGGGAGCCCAGCGGGGGAGCCTCTCCCGCTGGTTGCATGCCGCACTGCTGGGGGTCCAACTTGTGCCTGCAGGTCCCACTCCTTCAGGCTCTTCCGGGTCAACTGCTCCCGCACCGCTGGCTCAGCTCTTTCCAGCTCTTTGAAGCTCCTTTCTCATGGTCCCTCGCTGGTCTCTTCTCTGAGTCAGCCACTCTGCCCCTTTTATTCCCCTCCAGGTGGCCCAAGGGCCCAATCGGGGACACGGAGGGTGAGTCTCTGGGGCCGGATTGGTGAGGAAAGGGAGTCCTCCAATCATCTTTTGCTCTTTCAAAACCCCTGGGCTAAGTCACTACCAGCCAGCCCATCACAGAAGTATTTTAAGAGCGTGTCATTTAAACCAATTACTAATTCTGGATGTAGTTCATGTAAGAGAAGTTACCAGGCATAGCTTGACTAGCAGCAAAGGACTCTTTTATTTAGTTGAATACACATAGGCCCTTAAGAATCTGTATATCACTAAGATTAAAAGATGTTGGTCTTTTATGTAAACTCTGTAATGACTGCAAGGCAAAGGGGAACGTAGTCATTTGTAACACAGTCTGGTCAAGCATGTATGATAAGAAGAAAGGTGAAACTAATGTGATTGTTATAGTCAAGTCATGAGAAGGTTTCTTGTTAGGAGGAGCAAAACTTGCCTAAAACAGGGTCAGGCTATTGCTTTTAGCTCCCAATCTGGTGTAGTAGCTCTGTCCCCCACATCATTCCTTATTTACATGTAGCACTATCCCAATTCACTACAGCCAATTCTGTCTTAGTCCTAGTCTTTTCCTTCTTCATAACTGGTCAGCAATCTGCTGAGTGAAGTGAAGGTGAATTGGTGGTAAATTGGGATATCAGTTGCAGAAGCAGCTGTGGATCTAGTTTGGTGCTAACTGTGGCTGAAACCCCTTAATAGGGGTTTTCAGTAAAAGGAAAGGAGACTCCAGGAGACATTCCCTACCTCTCTTGGGCAGGTGGTGCTGGAGCTAAGGCTGAAAGCCAGAAAAACAGCATGTTTGGCAAAAACAGAATTGGGTTTCCTTCCTTAGCCCTTCATGTAAAGCCCATGTGGAGTGTTAGATCCCTTATCAATCTACCTCTTGAAACCCTAGTGTCATAAGGATGGGGAGGGTTGGGTGTGTTATAGGCCTACAGGTATCCCTGTTATAGTTCATATCTTATCCTGAGAAGTGCTGTCATGAGTCCTTGAACGAGGTGTGGTCACCTTCACACTGAAGGTCCTGACTCTTAGGCCTCTATTCTTCCTTTGAGCCCATAGCTTTATGTTGCACCAACATTCCTAACCAATCCTTTGATTCAGCCTTTACTAGCTTGGTGATTATCACCTGTGTTTCTCCTTTCCCCTTTGTAGTGCCTGAGATGAAGAATTTCTCGCTTCTCTGTTCCCCGGGAAGCAGTATATGAAAGAGGGAGCAGGATCATAGCTGTCTCCCGCAGGTATGTCTCTATGACACAGGGCCATGACACTTAGGAGAATAATTTGTGCCAGCATAATGGCTGCCCAGTGTCAGTTACATGTACATGGAGTAACTGTACTTCTCTGACACTGTGGTTCTATGTCTCCCCAGTGCAGTGCTAAAGTATAATAAGGGCTGGTACAAAGTCTTAACAAATATCCAAAGTTTCAGAAACCAGCTGTCAGAAGTGTGACATGCGAGTAAAATTTCAGTGTCCATAGAGAACTGCTTTCCATGATAACCCAAAGCAGGAAGGAATGGGGGCAAATGAAGCTCTTGAGGTATAAATGTGACAAGGTTAATTGCATTTCAAGGGACTGACATGCTCTTTTATTCAAGAAGCAAGAAAGAAATAGAGAAGCATGGGAGTCTAATAAAAAGGTTACTTGGTTTGAAATTACTAGCCAAAGAGGGGAATTTGTGATTCCCCAGTACAGATTTATTAACCAGTATAAGAAAAAGAACTAAATCCTGTTTCACCTTTACATGCATAAGTGGCAATTATGCAGTTGAGCAACTGCAGTGTTTGGTTCTTACACACATCTTGGATTCTATTTGTATTTGTATAGGTACTATAGCTACTTTGGTCTGACATTTCTTTTTTGGGCATATTCAGAAGACTGCACTCTGGCCATATTGGCTAGGCATATCATGTCAGGTAAATTCTGAATCTTTAGCTGAAGAACAATAATGACTGGAAATATGGGGTTGGGGTTAGAGGAAGATGAGAAAAGCAAGCAAGAGGGTATGGGGTTCAGTGAGTTGGATATGTTTTGGAAGAGAAGGGGCCCTGGCTGAAACTTGAACAGAAAGTGAAAAAGAAATGTTTCCATTATTTATCCAGTGGATATGCAAGGTACAAAAAGATTTAAGGCATGGTCTAGAACACATGGCCTCCTGTTTTCCAAGGCAGCACCCACATTGTTGGACCATTGGTTTCTTGCCTCTTTTTCCTGGCTCCATATACTTTGTACTCCCCCACCACCCCAGCCTCTCCCCCACAGCTGCCTAGAGAGCCAGTTTCAAGAGGAGGGCTAAAAGCACTCTGAACATACAAGTTTAATCCTGTCTGTCCATTTTCTGGACTAGACTACTAGACTAAAAGATGGGAGGGCCATCCTGAACCTCCTCACACATGTCTAAGTGATTCTGTTCTGTTCCAAATTATTTATAATTGAAAAAAATTCAGTTACATGGCTACATCAGTGCCACTTACTGTTACAGGTGAGGTGCCAGGGTTTGCCCTAATGCCTCTAGTTGTTGCCTCAACTCTGTTTGCTCTTGCATTCATCTCCTGGCGTCATACCTTTGTTCCTCACCTGCCATGTCTAACTATACAAATTGGTGAGGGGAGGCTGTCCCAGAACCTGGTGAGCTTAATATGCTCTCTCTTTACCAGTTCCTTATGTCCAACTTGTCTTAACAGCTAAATTTATGGATACCTTCCAGCCCTACAGCCATGCCCATACCTTACAGATATTACTCTGTACACTTTTCCATCCCTTGTAGAGGCCTTAGCCCCCCTTTCCCTTGCCTGCAGGCCTCCAAGCCCTGGCCTACCAATTCTGGCCCAGCTCTCTCAGCCCCAGTCTTGTGTTTTTTCTTTATCTCTGGGCCCCTGGCCCCTGTCTCTCTTGCTCTGAGCCAGCTCTTAGCCCTCAGATCCTGACTCCAGGCTGGGATGCCTTCACTATCTCTTCCCTCAGCCCTCTGGTCCTTGACCTTGAACCAGGCTGCTTGACTCTCCAGCCCCTTAGCCCTCTGGTCCTAGACCCCAGCTAGGCTACCTAATGCTGAGTGCCCTACCAGGCACCCTCCATGGACTCCAGACCTGCCTCATAGCCACAATCTAAAGTCTAATTCTCAATCTAAACAGTCCCTGCTTCACAATGTAAGAATATCTCCAGCTATTGGTCATTAGCTCCCTACACGGCCATTGACCCCCTTCAGTTCCTTCCGGGTAGCTCCAGGGAACAACTTGGGTACCTGCTAATCCATCTGTTGCAGCCATCTCCCCCAGGAGTTCCTTACTGTTCAGCATGCGGGGCCAGACTGTCTGCTTTGGCTCAGGCCCTGGGTGTATAGGCCTGGAAACTATGCCCCCTCTTAGTCATATGTCTTCCCCTGCTCTGCACAGGGTTTTCCTTGTCAATCAAGGGCCAGTCAGCCCTCCTGCAGCTGTGGCCCCACAGAGCTGCATCTTTTCCTCCTGGCTCCCTGCCATAGTTTTTTCTTCCCCTTCCCTTATGTACAAGTAACAGTGTCTGGGTCACCTGTTACAGGCACATAAATGCGAAATAAGAGTCCACAAACCAGAGACAACATTTTGTAAATACTCATAAGATAGCATCAATATTATATGTAGAAGGCAGTATAGCTACCAGCACAAAAAAAAGTATAACAGTAAAATCTGAGCAGTTAGTGAAAAGGCTAGGTAGACCTAAACATGTGAAGAGTTCAATGCCACAATAATACAGATAATGATGGTATCCTGCTAACTAATAGCATCTGCTAATGAGACCTTGTGGCAGTGAGTTCCATAGACAATTTTGAATTGTGTTGTTGGACATTTCCTTTTTTTTTTTAATTTGCCACCTTGCAGTTTCATTAAAAAAGTACCAGTGTTTCTGGGTTAAGGGAGAGGGTGAATGGCAAGCTTGCAGCTCCTGGACCTGATTATTTACTGCTTTGCAGTTTGTTGTAGTAGTAGTTTACATATATCTTTCATAGATTAATAGACATTAAGGCTGGAAGGGACCTTGGAAGATCATTGAGTCCAGCCCCCTGCCCCAGGGGAAGGAAGTCAGCTGGGGTCATAGGATCCCAGCAAGAAAAATATCCAGGTTTCTCTTGAAGGTGTTCAAAGTAGGTGCTTGAACCACCTCCGGCAGCAGGCCACTTCACACCTTGGGGGGTCGGACAGTAAAGAAGTTTTTCCTTCTGTCCAGCCTGAAATGGTCTTGCAGGAGTTTATAACCATTCGACCTTGTCATCCCTTGGGGTGCTCTGGTGAACAAATGTTCCCCCAGGTCCTGGTGAACACTCCTTTTAAACTTATAGGTGGCCATCAGGTCACCCCTGAGCCTGTGCTTTTCCAGGCTGAAAAGTCTCATGGCTCTCAGTCTCTCATCATAAGGTCTGGTTTCCTGACCTCTGATCATGCACATGGCTCTCCTCTGGACTCTCTCCAGCATCTCCACATCTTTTTTGAATTATGGAGCCCAAAACTGGATGCAGTACTCCAGCTCACCAAGGCCGAGTACAACGGGAGAATGATGTTCTGGGATTTGCTTGAGAAGCATCTATGAATGCAAGCCAGTGTTTTGCTTGCTTTATTGGCTGCATCATCACACTGAAGGCTCATGTTCATCTTGTGGTCAATCCTGAACCCCAAGTCACTCTTGTCTGTAGTGCTACTCAGCATAGAACTGCCAAGCCTATAGGCAGGTTGCAGGTTTTTCCTTCCAGGTTGGAGAACCTTGCATTTTTTGGTGTTAAACACCATCAGGTTCTCATCTGCCCATTTACCGAGCTTGTCAAGGTCAGCCTGGATTAGCCCCCCATCCTCAGGTGTGGATGCTTTACCCCAAAGTCTGGTATCATTGGCGAACTTGGCCAGTCTGCTTCTGACTCCAATGTCCACAACATTAATGAAGAGGATGAACAAAATAGGTCCAAGGACAGAGCCTTGAGGGACCCCACTGGTTGCAGGGCACCATGACGATTGACTTCCATCAACCACCACCCTCTGGGTCTGACCCTGGAGCCAATTCCCCAGCCAGTGGATTGTGGTGGACCCCTGGCCACAGTTGGTCAGTTTTGCCAAAAGATGATCATGGGATACCAGATTGAAGGCTTTTTTAAAGTCAAGATATATGATTTGAATCTCTTCCCCTTGTCCAGGTGATAGGTCACCTGGTTGTAAAAGGAAATGAGATTGGTCAAGCATGACCTACCCGCAACAAACCTGTGCTGGCTGTCCCTCAGGGTGTTACCATCAGCCAGTCCATTGAGGATGGTCTCCTTGATGATTTTTTCTAGGACCTTCCCCAGGATAGAGGTCAGGCTGATGGGCCTGTAGTTTGTTAGATTCACTTTCCTCCCTTTCTTGAAGATAGGTGCCACACTGGCCTTCTTCCAATCATTGAGCACTTCACCAGAGCACCAGGAGCTCTTGAAGATCCATGCCAGGGTCTGAGCTCCTCGCTAAGAGCATGAAAACTGCCAAGTTTGAAGAAGATTGGTGCAGGAGTTTGGGGGGAACTGTACCCCAAATTCTTGAAAGCCAAACTCATGTCATGGCTGTGTGTTACACCACAGGGGACTGAAAACTGTAGGGATGTTAGACTTTGTGGCCTCACTAAGAGATACCAAGTTTCAAGAAGATCGGTATAGGGGTTGGGGAGGAACTGCACTCCAAGCTGCTGACAGGCAAAACTCATGACACAAACGACCCTGTGTGTGTTAAGGCACAGTGGGCTGAAAACTGCAGGGATGGTGGCTCTTACCAAGGCCACAGTGCCTGCCAGCTGTGTATGTCCTAGTTCAGGCCTGAGTGGGTGCTGGGCCCTGCCAGGCTGTGAAGCCTGCCTGTCATCTGTATTTCACTGGGGAAGTCTGTCATTTGGGGCCCTGCATGTCTGCAGCTGACAGACAAAACTCTTGATGTGGGTGGGTGACACTGTGTGTGTGTGTGTGTGTGTGTGTGTGTGTGTGTGTGTGTGTTAAGGTGTGCCCTTCCTGGCACTGGGGCCTCTGCACAAGAAGGCTGTGTGCCCCACTGAGGCCTTCTCCTCCCCTACAGCCTTACACCTGGTTCTCTACTGTATGTGACAACAGGTACAATAACTTAGCTGGCTCAACACCAGTAGCCTCAGCAGCAGCATCAAAGGTACCCATATAGAACTGTCACAGAACCTATAGTTTTATAAAGGAATTGAGAGCAAGAAGTAAAGATGTTGTGTTGTGGTGGACATATGATGTTATTCATGGTGTGTGATGGCTTATTTTGTGTTTATGTGTGTATTATGAAAAGGAGTACTTGAAAACATGTATCTTTGGAAGCTTTAGGGCTTAAAACCCCTTTGTCAGGCTGAGGAAGTACCTGCAGTTGGTCCTGGATGGAAGGAATAGTAAAGAAGCCAAAGGCTGGCCTGGACCACAATGCAGGTAAGAAAGCCAGTCAGTGAAAATGGAAATGGAAGGGGGGAGGGACAGACTGGGGTGGGGGGTAGGGAGGGAAAGGGGATGTAGCAGCTCAGGTAAAAATGCAGAGGTGCGGGGGGTATCAGATGTCCGGCCAGTCGCAATGTGCCAGAACTTCACTGTGTAGATTGAGTCCATGAGTTACTATATCTACTACCTAGGAGGCTGATAAAGTACAGTTCATAGGCCCAGCTCTGAAAAGTATTTTGTACATTCAAATGAGCACCTAACCTCATCACCAGAACTGAAGCCAACTTCCTACAGCTCAAAACACAAAACCTGCCAACTATCTCCAGTACCCCACAAATTACACACCAGAATCTATCAAACACAACAAAACCCAACTACCTTGTGGGGGCACATTCCTCATGAAAAAACCACTCTGCCTCCAGTCTCTCAGCCTTATCCTGAAAGAGAACAAATAACAATGCAAGCCACTTTTCAGAGCTGGGCCTATGAACTGCACTTCATCAGTCTCCTCCATTTCCATTTTCACTGACTGGCCATCTCATGGATGGCCTTCTTTTGCTCCACCAGCCTCTTGAACATCAGATACATGGAGTTCGACCAAGTCTCCACATCCTGTATGATTCTGTGCTGCAGGATGCTGAGCTCTGCCTGTTTCTCCTGCAGCATCTTGCCCCCCCTTGATGCTGTGGTGGAAGTAGCCCGCCATCTTCCTGCATTTCAAAATCAACTGACTTGTAGCAGTAGTGGTGGCGGTGCCATCACCAGCAGCCCTGTCCCCCTTCAAGGCATCCCTCACTATTAGGTGTAGCCTGTGTGTCACCAGCCTTTACAATATTGGCCCAGTTGTCAGTGACCATGAGCCTGTGGGTGAGCTCAACCTGCCCAATGAACCACCCTTGGACCATATGGTTCATGGCCCCCATGATCTTCCTTGCCGTGTGGGACTCATCCAGCACATTGGCTTGCAGTAGAGCCCATCAATGGCTTGATTGATTGCACCAGTACCCCTTGAGGGAGAGGTAGGCATGGTTGCCACCCCAGCTACTCCAGATGTTGGAGGTGAAGTGCAAGGCTACCTGTGGCCCTGCCTTATGCAGCTCTTCCCTCAATTACTACCTGCATGCCTGATACATGGAGGGTACCACTACCCTGCTAAAGGTGGTGTGTGTGGCCGCTTTGTAAAATGGGGCCAGAAGTGCTACAAACTGCCTGAACCCTGGTCGCTGAACTAGGGAGAAGGGCTGGCTATCCAGAGCAAGCATCTCCCCAATGCTCTGGGTGATCTTGCACACCTTAGGAACATGCCCCCCTTTCTGTGCACCTTTTCCCCACTGGTCCAGGGTGGCCTGCCTCTGCTTTAGGGGTAATGGGCCTTGGAACAGCAAGGGACTTCCCTTTTGGCACATTCACACTGTTGCCAGGCTCAGCAGCAGAAAGAAGGACAAGGGGGTAGTGCCTTCTCAGATGCAGCCGCTTGGCTGTGGTGGAGAAGTGTCTCATGTCCTTGCCACAGCCCATGTGTCTTTGGCAGTTCTGGCAGATGGCAAACCTGGGATCATCTGCCACCTCAAAATGATTCCACACTACACTACTCCCCCACTTCTGGGTTAATGGCAAGGATCTTGCCTTTTCCCCCTTTTCAGCAGGCTGAGACTGAACAGCAGGAGGAGCTGCCTTAGCTGAGCCACTTGCCTCCACAACCTCAGCCTCCTCTGAAGTGCTGCTTTCTGGAGGTGACCCGAGTCTAGGGGAAATGTGAGGGGTGTGGAAACTAACTCTGACTCCTGAAGAATCACTCAGCCCTACTGTCCATGTTCTGTTTTGATAGAGTATTTCTTTGTTTCACAAATCCATCACATGCACACAACTTAATTTGATTATTTATCGAGTGTCCTAATTTGATCTGGTCACCAAAACCATAAATCTCAAGGGCTCTGCAGTTGGGCACTGTGACCTGGTGCCAATGCTGCAGACTCCCTTTTTTTCTGTTTGGGTACACTGTTCATGTTATGGAACAGTGTGGTCCATGTCTTCAGTTTCCCAGCCTGTGTGTCTGCTGGCTTCAGACATAGTGGGCCTTGAAGGAAACAAGCACAGTATGGGCTGTTACTGTGCCATCTTTTAGTACTTCCACAAGTAAGTACTAAATGGCAGTGTAGTAGCAACATCGCCACAATGACATGTGTAAATGACATGTGCCCATGGAATTGTTCTGATATGGTAACATTTCATAGGCTTCATACATATGAAGCTACAGGTCAGGAAACAATCAGGACTACCAAGACAATAGAGAATTAGCCTCTCTTCATTAAAGTTAAATGAATACCCTTTTACAGAGAGATATGGTTCCTCAGGATTATCTGACTGGTACAAGATATCTTGGTAAGCAGGAAAGATTAAAGGAGTCAGTTAAGTTGTCTGGTCATATGTAGCAGGTTTTTCATCTCTGTCTGATTCAGTGGGGATAGAATTGTTGTACTACACTGTGTACTTTTGTTCTTGGTATTGTATGACTGTTTAGTACAGAATACAACATACTATATGCAATGACCTTCATCAGTCAAAAGGTAATCATTATTTTAAAACCCCATTGTGATTGAAGGATACTGTTTTATACTGAATCCATTGAGTAGTAAAGTTCTTTATGACTCTATTAGCTGGAGAACCAACAGCATATGGTTCTTAATTTCCCGATGCAGGAATCATATTAAGGAATTGTTCACAATGATCAGAGTCTTTCCAATAACAAGTCAAGGTGAAGAGGGCAGTCATGTACTATGCATGCCTAAGGGAAAAAAGCTCACCCAAAATCCACTACAAATATGGAACAATAATGCATTTCTTTTGTCACCTAGAAATGCACATAATTTATGACCAGAAGTGTGGTCTATGGCTACATGTCAGTTGCACAGAAAATATATTTGGTTTGTAGTACCACAAATAGAACTGGTTAAAATTCTGTTCTTTCTCTGAGAAACAAATAAATTCAGTGTGATTCAACATTCCTATTCCTTAGCAAAAGAAAATAGCTCTGTTTAGTACAGACTACAACCATACTTGTGCTGTGATATTGTCAGAAATTGTCAGGGTTGTGCTGGCAGAGAATGTTGATGAAATACTTTTATGAAAAACCTGGTCACAAGAAATGCTATTGGTAATTCATTATATGACATTCTTTCCTCTGGGCTTTTACTGTTATAAAGCACAGTGTTAGGGATGACTGTATTCAAAGGTACTCTCTGATCCTTTCCTTTGGTAGTTGTTAAGAGTCCCATGATGCTACTTGCAAGAGTGGGTGATGTCAATTGGCATGCACTAGTCAGATTTGGGAACTGGGTGGGAAGGGAAGCAGTTAATATATTCTACAATGCAAAAAATATCCTTGCATTTTGGTTTGGACATAGTGTTCTGTACTTGCAGTGCTAAACTGTATAATAATGTTGATGTGGTATGTTAAATGCATACTTTATTTTTAACCCAGAAGTGGTTTCATATCTTTGGAGTATAACATATTGCTGTATCTAAATCCTGTGCCTGAATAGCCTTACTTGAATAGTCACACAAGCACTCCTACTAAAATCAATGGAACCAGCTGCATAAAGAATGCTCTACAGAATTGAACCTTAAGCTTTCATCCCAAAACATACGATTGTGTTTAATTTTATGAATATGAGCAGTCTTACTGAAGCTAATAAAACAATTCACAGCCACAAAGTCAAGGTATAGCTAGTCCTTGAAATGGTTGAAAATTTTCTGTCAGAAAGGTTTTCCAGAAGATGCAGTTTCTAAGAGACAGAAATTTCCCAGAAGAAAGCCTCAGTTTTATGGAAAAATCTTTTGATTTTTTTCCATTTAAAAAAAATAAAAAATGAAATATTTTATTTTGGGGTCAGTTAGACCGACCTCAAAATATTAAGTTTTGTTAAATTCACCCAAAATTCTGTTTCAAATCTGTCCAATGAGACATCAATCTACATCTTTCTTATGCCATGTGGGGATTGTAATTTGGCTTTCCTATTGACTGAACACTGTGAAAGAATATTTTTTCTCTAAGGCAGTGTGGATTTTCCTTGGTCTAATATTCGCATGTTGAATGCAAATCTGGGGCTAGATACCAAGTATCTGCCTGTAACTGGGTCCTGCTTCAGGAATGGCCTTGATGCCCCTGCAGCCCACTGAGCCCTTATCAACTTCACTCTCTTTGGGCAAGTTCCCCTTCTCCTTGCCTCCACAGCTTGATGTACTTATCTTTTAGAAAAAGGCAGGTTGCACCACGGCACCCCAAGCCTGAACGCACACTCATGAACACAGGTATCTGTGCTCATCACCTTAAGAGATAATTATGTGGGATCTCCTAAATATCCATGCCCATGCCTCACAGATGTTACCCATTATTACCTCATTAGGTCACTTCAAGGCCAACACACCCTTGTTGGGGTGTCCGCTTTTCAGCTTTGGCCCCTTTAATCTGAGTACCTCCCAGCTTAGGTCCTCTAGGTTGAACCTGCTTTCCATTCCCTAGACCTGATTTTAACCCTTTAGGCACTGGGTTCCTGACCCTTCTCTTTACCCCTTTTGGCCTGCTGAGCCCCTGGCCCTTGTTGTAGCTCAGGAGGATGAGACAGCTTATGCCTTGCCCTGGTAGGCCCAAGCTTTGTGCCTCCCTGGCATCCTAGGACCTCTGGTCCTGTCAGCACTTTGAGGCACACCTCTGTCAGGGCTCAAAGCTACCAGTGCCCCTCGGGCACCAATGGAACCTCCAAATCTCCCCCTTTTAGTCCCACCAGGTCCACTGGACGCTCCCCAGCCCTAAGGCTGCATGTTGGCTGTTTCACCAGCCCTATGGCTGAACTCTCAGCCCTAAGGATGCATGTCCACAGGCATGCTAAGTGTGAGCCAGAGTCATTCTATCAGCAGCCTGCTCTAGATAAGATTTCCTACCTACCTCAGGCCCTGGGCTTTTATATACCTCAAGCCCAGCCCCCTTCTGGTCAGGTGTCTTCCTTGATTGCTGCCTGAACTGTTTCTAAAATGTTATGTCCTTTTTAAGGTGGCAGGCATGCTAAGCACTCCGTCACCCACCAAATACCAAGGTGTACCCTAACTCCCTGGTTTTCTGAACTGAGATCTCTTACTGTCTTTGTTCAGAAATTCCACCCTGGACCTGAGAAGCCACTTTAATTAAACCTTTGCAGGAATATTTTTCTTCATTTTCAATGAGTTAACATTTGTTAGAAAATCTGTTTTACTAAAAAAATCATGATTGACTCTAGACTTTTTAGCTGGTGCAAAATCAGCATCACCCCAGTAACAAACAATATCAAGTTTAGAATAGCTGAGGATCTGGTCAATAGTCTTCAATTGCTATCTAATAACAGCATTAAACAGACTGTAAAAGAGACTCTTTTACTCATCCACAACTCAGCATTTTCTTCTTATTTAAAGAATAAGAGGCTGGGGGTAAAAATGAAAAAATAGCAGACACAATCAGTAAGGCATGACTTTTTGATTGATGTACCAAAGGGATTCATTCCCTAGATCTTCTCCGCCCGTTGAGATTTTCCATACCCCCGCTACTACAGTGGCAGAACGTGGCCATAGGTCCCTTAACTCTGCAGCTCACTTACAAATTTCAATATTACATTTTTAAGTCAATCACTTAGTGGCAAAAGGTTTTAAATAAGGCAGGTCAATTTTTTAAAGGTTGTATATGCATAAGACTGGAGACAGAGTTAAATACTTTTGTGACCATGAGCATATGTGTACACACATATGGACACTGGCTGCACATATATATGCATGAATAGGTGATGTGCAAGTGTAGGTATGCAATTGTGCACACACTTAACTTTGAAAATTCAATCTTCAATGTCACTACTCTTCTTAATGTGTGATGATAATATGACTGTGGAACAAAACGTTACACTTAAAGTTGCTCTTCACATGCAATTATAATTTGCTTTTGAAAGATGTACCTAAGACTAGGGAGTTTTGCTGTCTGCAGATGTAATGGTTTTCATGTCTCAGTTCCTTCTGAACAACGTTTCATGAAAGATTCTAAATCGTGCCTAGTTGAGTGCTCTAGTGAGATGAATAAGTAGTAGATTTAAATGATTTTTATCATCCTAGTGCATTCCTTCAGGCCATAGCTTACATAGAATGATTTTTGTAACATCATTTGTCAGCTACGGTACCTATGCAAATGGAGAAACAAGGTTGCGGAAGAAAAGACTCTTGATGCAATCTTAGAATGAAAAGATGTATAGTAGTCAAGCTCAACTTGGATTCATATAAACCTGAATTAAAATTGATCTCACTAAGTATTATTTTATACTGCCTAATTTTTTAAAAATATTTGTGCCCAAATATGATTTAGCATTTAATTTGTGTTGTTACAGCTTCCAAAAAAACAAGATGACTTGTCTTTCGGGTTTCACTCAGGTGTGAATGGTCTACTATAATAAGTTTATCCTTTCCATTTTAACTCTTACGAAATGCATAATATGAAAAATCGTAATGTACATTTTGAAAGACAGTGACAATATACAAACTTCTGAGCTTTGGAGAATTTGAGTGAAAACAGAATGCTACATGCTGCATTTGGCGAAAGTGATCTAAGCTTATTTCATATTTAGAAATCCTTTTAAATACAGATAAATCAAAGAGGCAGCTCTTTAATATAACATTAATCAATGACATTGATAAATATGTAAAATATTCAAATGTTCACAGTTCACTGAACATGCACTTTCCTCAGTAAAACAACATTAAAACATCATGCTAAGATGGTCATTCATGCTTTTTGTAATGCATGTATTTAAAATAACTGAATCAGTGGCTTAATGCCATCAGGCAGAATGTCAATGTATTAGATCTGACATCAGAAACATTTTTTTAATAGCTATCCTTTGAGAATGATAATTTTACTGTGTAAAATGACTGAAAAGAGCAGGAATTGAAATAGTTACACACATTTTATCCAAAAGACCCTAGATATGCCTATGATTTAAAAAATATGCCAATATAAAAAAAAGGAAAAGGAAAAGTAATTTCTATGGGGCAAACTCATCACAAATGAGTACTCTGTTAATATTTAAGAAATCAATTAGAAAACTATTTCAAGATTATTCTATAAAAATGATTATAAACATATTTACCTAAGTACCTTGGATCCTACAAACAATTGAAAAATAAATGTGATAGTGTGTTTGATCAGAAATTCTATAAAGAGGTGTAGGTAAAACATGAAAAATTTCTATTCAAATACTGTAGGAGAATATAGTACTGTTGGAAGTGTTGCATATTATAGAAAGCTGGCATTTTTGTCAACCAAGTCTTTAATTCCTTAAAAAAAAATTTATTTTCCATCATTCTTATTTTCATCTATCATGTGTATTACAGTAGTGCCTGTAGATCCTAATATTGAATATGTTCTTCTGCTATAAGGTACTGTATAAACACATACACAGACACAGTTCCTGTTCTGAAAGCCTTCAATCTGTGGTTATGAACACATGTACATTGATATTGTTCCTGGTTTTTCCCCACATAATAATTAGAATATAATAGCTGCCACATTTTTTAAACATTCCCCTTTGAAAAGTGTATTTATGTCCATACAATAAGGTAGAGTCTACTTTGTACTGCACAACACCTTGCTGTATCCTCATACCTGCCTTGTGCTGCACTGAGCTGTAAGGATGGGAAACAAAGATCAGAGGGAGGTTTTTCTTATACAAGCCTTTACTTATACAAGCCTCTTAAGTAACCTTTTCCAACAACTGGCCAGAATGACAGCCTGAGTTGGAGGAAGGTGGCCAGCAGGACTCAGGCACTGCTGCCACTGGTCTCTTCAGCAGCATGAGGAGAACACCCACAGCTGAAACCCCCTGACACATGGGCTGGATCCAAAGGTTCTGCAGACTGGATCCAGCTCAGGGGCTGCAGGTTGCCAATCCGTCTTCTAGGAGAAGGCATTACTGACAAATCAACTCTTAGATCTTCAGCAATAGCTGCATATCAGGTGCCTCAGTAGACCCATAGACTTCAGTGGCCCAAACAATCAGCTCCATGTTGAGTCCGTGGCAGAATTCACTTCACTGTTCAGGCCCTTTATACCATTTCAGCTTTAAGTTGGAGTTTTAAGATTGAGGTTATGATGAAGTAATGTGTAAGGAGTATTAGACTAGAATGGATGTGTCTTGGACTGGTGTTTTAATTTTCTTTACATACAAGTCTCAATTTCTTGTCTACTCCTACTGTATGAGTTCAGGACCTAGAAAAAGATGATAATAAAACTCCAAGTTTGCTAATGGCTGAAATGTGTACATTCCTTAGCTTGAGAGAAAACAGTGTATGCTGTCATTTCCACTGGTATGGAATACTATTCAAACCCAGATTTTTTTTTTACCCATTTGGATTTCCAGAAAAATTACTGATACACAATTGTAACTGTTCTCTTAGGAAGTATTCTATTTTTAACTATGGCATTTGCTTGAGTGTGAGTGGGTCTTTTCTGACAGCAGAGTATTTTGTATTATTAACCGAAAAATACACAAATAAAACAGAAGCAAACCCAAAAGTTCAATTAAAAATAACTTATGCTTTTAATTAAAGGCATCTCACAGAAAACTTCAGGTTACAACAAACTTTTATATTTGTTATGGCAAAGAAAATAAGAAGTAAATTATTTCAGTAAGCTATCTACGGTATAGAGATTGTTATTTTATTTTAGTAAAGTTTTCAATTAGCATTTAACTTAGATTAAGATGAGTCTGCTGCTGTTTCAAATTGTAATACTTTTATGTCTAAAAAAAATTAAACAAATTAACAAGAAGATACAAAAATAACCCACTAAAGCTTACTTAAAGACCTAAGAACAAACTTAGGGCCTGAACAGAAGAGCAATATTTAAAAGTGAAAGTTACAGTAAAATAAGTCCATTAGGGATCTTTGCAAATGATACAAAACTTTTAGAAGTGTTTTACAGTAAGAATCAAATACCTGCCAGAAGGTGCAGCAGATGCTAGTAGAAAGGATCAAATAATAACTCTGTGGATATGTTTACATGGGACATTTACAGTGGAGTAGATTACTTAGCTCCACAGTAAATGTTGTTTGTCTATTTGTGCACTCCAACTAGGCTGGAGTAAACTAGTTAACTCCACCGCAGGACAGTGCTTGTAAATACAGGTACTATCCTGCTGTGGAGTTTTTTACTCCACAGCACCACATGTGTGGACTCTGGAGGAGCTGGCTGGGGCATAAGGGTTCTTCATGTGGGGGCTGCCTTCTAGTTAACCCTGCACTGGAGCACCCTTGTGCCCCAGCTGACCCCTCTGTAGCACAGTGAACTGGGTTGAAGCAGTCCTGGCCTGATCCACTGGGCTTCCTGCCAGCTGAGGCTTCTCTGATGTGGCTCAACATGCTGAGGTCTTGGATACACATTCATATGGCATTCCTGGGAACAACAAAGTCTGGAGCAATAAGCTGTGAAGTTTATTGCTTTGCATTAATTGTGTGTGTACCCATGTCCTGTGATATTTAGGAATGTATACTTATTTTTTAAAATTAATCTTGTCTGCTTATTTGAGTAGTTTAATGAATTGACTAGTAACTTTCTACTGCTCTCCAGTACTCTTCCTATGCTGAGAATTATGGTATAATCTGAAAATATTCTAGTTGGTTATATTATAGAACTAATCATAGAACTCTGAGGGGAAGGCAATATTTTAATAAGCTGCATAAAAATGTCAGTTAGTCATCTTGTCTATTGTTGTCCAATCATTCCCTGATTACATCTTTTGAAAGTTCTGGGTTTGGCATGGAAAACTGTGCAGTTACCATACGTAACTGGAACAAAAGTTCTAACATTCCCATTCTATCCTTACTTCTTAGAAACACCTTTATAGTCAGGCCTTTCAGAATTATTTTTAACTGGGTTGCTTTGCTTTTGCAGAACACATCAGAAAGACATGATGATAACATAATACAAGATGCTTTCAAAATGCATAAAAGCTATAAGGCAATGAGAAGAAATGATAATGAGCAACAACAGATGTTTCTTCTTTGGAACAATTTGGAACAGTAATTAAAGATAGAAATAGAATCTTGCAGAGAGCAAGAATTTTATCAGCAAGTTTCAGGAATGCAGCAAGAGATTTACAAACATGAATACCTTTTGCAACAGCAGTGAAAGGGAATCAAGGGGATGGCTATTGTTACTGGAAGCTGGAAGATCATAGGTGGGAACATGATGGGAGAAAAAGGTTATTTTCCCTCATCTGTAAGAGTTGGTGTCCATTATATATTATTTGTGTTATATCTGTGTGTATATGTGTCACTGGTTCCATCCTTTGAGAAGTTACTCTTTATTCTTGTGAAATCATTTGAGTTGGTAAGAAAATATCTATGAAAACAAAATGTTAATGAAATACTTCTTGAGAGTGATTTTTGAACAGTTCAGTTGATTAGCCAGGCAGAGAAAAAACTCTTTCTTCCTTGCTTTTTCAGTATCATTCCATTGTTGTAGCCTTTTCAAATGTGTTGCAAAGTATAGTTCAATAGTAGATTTCTATTTTGATTTGAATTCCCCCTGTGCATTTTTCAAATTCTACCTTGCTGGATTTTTATAACATTTTTGCATTTTCTCAGTATTATTTTGAAACCTAAGTTTCTCCTTTGCAAACAAGCTGAAATAACCAAAATACAGAAAGGAAAAAATAGGGCAACAGAAATAAACCTGGCCACAGTAAAAGAAAAAAAAGCCTTGGCTGATCTTTGTTCACCTAATATTCCCACATGTTTTATTGATGCTCTAACAGGAGACTACAACAGTGTGCAGGTGAAAGTGTAAGTTTCAGTGCCATTAAGCACAACATTTTTTCAATGTATCACAATTAGAGAAACACCTGGGCTAAATAACTGTGCTACTCGATATTGAACATTAGTAGTATGCTCAATGGTATTCAAAAAATTCTAATTTTTTACTCATTGAAAAACAATCTTATGATTTCAAAAGATCCTGGTGAAAGGAACAGGTGGAACTAGTAGTCCAGGGACTTTAATACTTGATACACTGCATTTGATATTTGCTTTCTAATATTTTTGTTTTTTGCTTGCCTTGAAATATACTAAAGTTTGGCACTAACTTTCTGGGTGCTTGGCAAGTGGTACTTATAAATCTCATTTCTTTTTGCAGATAATAATTTACAATGTGTGCATCTACATGAGATGCCTTACTGCATAGTAGACTAATCTACTGCACAATAAAGCATCACTGTCTACAAGTACAGTCCATTTTCTGTGCAGTAAATAAGACTACTGCACAGTTAGCTAGTATCTGTAAATACCTGTAGTTATTATGCAGTAGTACGCCTCTGTAGATGCTGACCTGGAGCAAATTTGCATCCCAGAGCAGCAAGCTCTGCACTATGTAGGAAGCCCTGCCTAGCAGGGGGCTCACAGAAAGCTATGGGTCCCAAAGGGCATTAGGCCAAGAGACTTCTGCCCACTCCAGGGACAGCTGTATCCCAGCCTGGTACACATTGGGTCCCTTCCTGATGGGCTAGGAGATAACTGCTGCTACAGCTGGCCCTGTGAGCATTGGAGTCAGCCCCATGCTCCCTGCCAGCCCCTGGGATAGCACCCAGGGGAGCCTGGAGCTCCCCCTGGCTGTTGCAGTGGGGCAGAGCAGAGCAGCAGAAGCCCTATACCAGGCCGCTCCCATTGGGGGCAAATCTACTCCCATTGGGAACATGAGTAGACATACTCCCAGGGAAGGCTTACTATGCAATAAGCCTAATGTGAATTAATAGCATGTGTAGACATGCCCAATATGTCACCAGTGGCATCTGTTTAGTCTTTTTATGATTCAGAATACCAGTTCAACTAAAGAATTATTGCTGGCCTGCTTGCCTGCAGCCTCTCACTCTCAAGAGCTCCTCCTGTGCTGCAAACAGGATCCGGATCCAGATCCTCCTCTCCCCTATTTTACATGGTCAAAGGCTGGGTTTAAATCCCCCAAACCCATTCTCCTTCCAGTCATGTGACTTGGTCCACCACACCCAGTGATCAGGTGCAGCTAATTTCTCCGTTAGTCATCTAACCTTACTAGGCCTGGGCTCAGTCCACCTGGACTGCTACTCTTGACTGCCTTTCTAGCTCTGATCTTCCTGGCCTCTCAGGCCTCACTGTTAAAAAGGATGTGGGTTCCCTGTTACATACATCTATGGTGAATTTGAACCCAAATATCTGAACAGGGTGGCTTTAGGAACATGGATGCTGGTGGCTTGGGGAAAGCCTTTTTATGTGGCCTTAGACTCATTATTTAGAATGACTAAGCAAAATTAATTGTGAATTGCTTTTACTGTGATTTTAAGAACTAAGTAGATTTTTTTTGAAGTAGCGCAGTCTTATTTAGGCTTCTTTTTAAACAGTTTGTTATTGCTACTGTGTTCATAACACATTATAGAAGTATTTGTAAGTGCAGTTTAATATTGAAAAATGATTATGTAAGTTAGCCAAATACTCAGAATCACTGGTCCTTTTCATGACTCAGAGTTGTTTGTTGTTAATAGAGTTTACTTTAATTTATGGCAGATTATGAACTCTTCATAGCATAGATCATGTCCATATTTTTTCTATCTAGTAATGATGATGTCCTTACATCTTTAAAATGTCATCGTGTCTTTGGTACTATATAAATACAAATAGTAAGGATCTTTATACATACAGTCCATAATCCATTATATGTATCATTAAAATAGTTTCTTTTAAGATCTTATGTTCGATACCTTTATTGAAACTAGAAATCCATGACTTTGCTATAGATTAAAAACGGGGAAAAACAAACATAGTGAAAATGCTCACTCTGAGTTTATTTTGGTCCCTCAAAGTAACTCAACACATGGCTCAACTGTGATTGAAGGTTAAAAATATTGTTGGTTGTCAAAGAGGATGGGAACTTTTTACTTATAGACAGACATGGTATTCAGTATGCTGTAAGACTGTAAGATCAGCAGTTGTTTCTAAAGTACAAGGCACTTCACTTATAGCCAGTTTAGCTTTTTCAGCAAAAGTGCTGGAGAAGTAATCACCCTCTAATGCTTTGATGACTAAACCATCATTTGGAAGTGGTCTTGCATTATCTCAGCTTGCAGATCCAATACTTCAACAAATTTTAAAAGGCTGGAAGCTGCTCTCCACAGAGTACCAGAGTGAAAACTGCTGCATTCCCAATCATTACTGCATAAACTGTAGTTTGATTTTTTTTTTTTTTTTTTTTTTGAAACATCTATTCATCAAGATCCACTTTGAAAAAGATATCTCCACCCAGGAAGTCAATCAGCTACCCAGTGACAATGAACACTTTCTTGCATATCCTACAATTTTGAACTTATATAGGGTTATTTTTGCTCTAGTTACATGGAGAAAGAAAACTTTTTTTAGAGCATTTTTTTTTTTGTTATTGGTCATTCAGGGAAAGAGATTTTTAAGAATTTAATTAAGCATCAATGGGTGCAGGGCCACCCCCAGGGGAGGATGAATCGAGCTGACTGTCACAGGTCCCATGCTTTTGGGAGCCCCATGCAGCCAGGCCAGCTTCGCATCCAGCCACTTGCCCTGCCCCTCTGCCCCCCACTGCCACTGTCACCACACATCCGGGCCACACACAGGCTTATTTGCCCTTGGCCCCCTACCTGCTATGATTATCTCTGAGTGGGTCCATCTACATAAGATGTTTAACTGCACAATAGCATAGTTTACTATGCAGTAAGCACATTCATCTACACATGCGTACTCTTACTATGCAGTTAAAATAATTAATTGCAAGTAAATTCCAGGGCACAGAACCCTGCCACCACCTCATGTCTGTGGAGCACTGGTGTGCTGGATGACATGTGTCCAGCAGTCCTGGTTGGTGCTGCAGGCCCAAAGGTGATGGGGCTGGAGGCCCAGGTCGAGGGTGGCCCCAATGGTGGCATCCAGCTACTTGTCGTCAGCCTCCCTGCTGGGTTCTGGGCAGCCAGATGGTGTGGCCCTGGGATGGTGTATGGTGATCGGGCAGGCAGTCACTGTTTGTGGGAGATCTGGTAGGTGGTAGGCATAGTAGGCCAACAGGGCCAGTGCAATGGTGAGCAGGAGCCTACTGTACTGGTCGTTGCTGCCAGGGGCAGGGGATAAAGTAGCCATGGCATGGGAAAGCCAGCCACTTCCTGGCCACAGAAGTGGTTGGCCAGGGAGCAGAGAATGGGGCTGACTTTTAAAGATGGCTGCTGGCTGCTGGCAGCTGCAGCTGGAGCCTCAAGCTCCCCCTGGTGGTGGCAGTGGCCTGGTGTAGGGCCACAGGACACGGCAGCAGTTTTGTGCTAAGAGCAGTAAATCTGCTTCCACATCCCTACACATGCGGATGTCTTCCTGGGACCATTTACTTGTGAGTAGTTTACTCGTAAGTAAACTGGGCCCTCATCAAATGCATGTGCAGACATGCCCAGTTATAAGCAAAGGTTATAATTGTAAGCAAAGTAATGGTTTGAAACAATATGTAGAATTGCATAGTTTCAAAATAAATCATTGCTATTTTTCTTGATTTTTATAAAGTAGGTAGAGATTTTCTGGTTAAAAATAACATGAATATTTTACCAAAGATATAGAAATATTTGTTTTTTGAAAGCAAATATAGCAGGGCAGTGTCTAGTAAATCAGTAAAATAGATTTTGCCTTTGTGTCTAAAAAAGTAGGTTGTTGCTATAAAATATTGTGTCTGTCTGAACCAGCTAGTCGCTAAGATACCATCCTGCCCTATCTTCTGCCTACAGTGGAAAATCAGTCAATTAGTAGCATATACTGGCCTATTAATAGCATATAACAAGTCAATTAGCAGTGTATATATATGACTAAACACACACACATATAAAACATATATGTGATTACCATTTTACCACTTTGACACTCAGGCAGGATTATACAGCTTTGTTCCTATTGCTGAGTAACTGACTTTGAGACTGGGTTTTTATGGGTAAGAGTTGTAAGATCTCACCCATGTATGAATTCAGCCTCATGGAGGCAGTTTGAAACATCTTACCACTGATTGTCCACTTAAGGCCTAAACACAGAACTTAATTGGGACGTTAGACTTCAGTTGTACAATTCTACTGTATAAAAGAGAGATGTGGAAAATGCGAAAGGAGTTTAGCTACTAGTGAAAATCAGGAGTTGGCAAAAGCAATTAAAGAAAATCTCTTGTGTGTAAAAGAATTCACACAAAGTGGAAGACAAATTGGTTAATTATTCCAAACACTGTATAGTTAATTTTCCAGATTTAGTTGCCTTTAAAGTACGCCTAATATTACAGGGATGTTAGGCAAACGTTGGTTGTATGTATGTAAACTATAACTTAATAGTTAATATATTACTGAAAGTTGCACAAGAATATATATAATTGTTTCTGAGTTTTGTAGGAAAAATAAAACTTGTTTTTGGCATGAAGTTCAAGCGGCTTCTTCTGTGTGAGTCTCTGTTGGGAGCTCATTAATAGGTCAAATTTCACATCAACATGAGTAAGTTTGAATAACCACATTTTCCATTGCTTTGGGCTCACTACATAATTTCTTTATTGAATAGCCCTTTGAAAGGGAACATGTATAACATGTAATGTTCTAGACTGTTGCTCTTTTCACCTATTCATATGTGGTAATGGGAGGCCTACTGAGAGAATGCCTTTGTTGAAGAAGAAAAAGGACAGTTAAATATATTGAATATGACAGCTTGTCAGATCATATGTTAAATCAGATTCTTGGTATGAATGTCTGAGCTCCCTGTGAGGTAAAAGACAATGGATGTTTAACAATGGAAAAGCACTGCTGTAGCAGGAAAAAAGATTTCCTGATACAATGTTAAACAGACAGTTGCCAACATAACAGATTTAGTCTAGTAGATGAATGTCTAGAGGAAAGTCCAAAACTTTTCTCTGGATTTCTCTGATTTTTTTTTTTTAGCATTCATTTTGAGCCCTAAATCAGTAGAACTACTGGGGGGGGGGGAGGGGGTTGTGAGGCTGTTATAATTAATGACTTGGAGTTACAAGATATTAAAACTATATGACTATTGTATGGTTAGTGCTGGGCAAAAGAGGCAATGAATAATGAATTCATTGAACAATATGATTTCAGTTATCCCAAGACTATTTGCAAAGTCAGGTTGAATTCACCAAATGGTTTCAGCTTGTAAAGTCTTGTTGAGGTTTCTCAACTTTTGCAGGTAGTACATTTTATCCAATCACTTATGAATTGGAGCCCACACTTAGTATATGGAAGACCATGTTCAAGTGCCCTAGGCACCAGGCTATAGGATAATTTGGGCACAGGGATGCAAATCTCTCATTTTTTACTTTTCCTTTTAAATGTTATAGGTTTTGAAACATTTACTGGAACAAAGACTTGAATACCATATCAACACACAGATAGAAATTGTGTCACATAATCAGCCCCTTCAAATTTCTCTACAGCCATGCCCAAATAGAAGAGTATAGCTGCAGAGCACTTCCATAGCATGACAAACTAACTGTCATTATATGAGGGTTCAAGTCAAGGTGCTCCAAAGAGGAGTGCCATCATTAACTTCTGTCTGCTCCAGTGGCTGGGCTGAAATAGCTCAGCTTTGTCCTCCATTCTGTCTTAGGATGGGAGGGGGAGAAGGAGGGGGAGGGAGGTCTATTCTCAGATTTGTCCAGCTGTGCTTGAGGTGGGTGGATTGGAGCCCCTGCCCCTGAGGCGAGGGGTTCCAATCCATGTGCTCCCACACTCCAGCACAACTGGGCAAACTCCAGAACAAACCTTCCTCCTCTCCTTCTCCCCCTCCCATCCTGAGACAACACTGTGGACAGGAGAGTGGGGAGCAGGGATTGGGGAAGTGGCTGCAGACAGGCAGACTTGCTGGATCAGCTCCAAATTGGAGCACAATTCCCCTACCCTCCTAACCCAATGGCTAACATCTGTTGAGTTGGGACAGCTGGAAAGCACCATGAGTTAGACTGGGAAGCTGAACTTCTGCCTGCACCTTCAATGATTAGATAAGTATTTTATATGAAGTGAGGCACTGAAAAAGTTCAAGTCAGAATAGTTTTTCAACTGATTAAGACATTGCCCTGGAAGGTGTGTAATATTGATGTTGAAGGAACTACACTTCTTATATATACTTAAATATGCACTTCTTATAAATACTTAAATATTTTAAAAGTTTTTGAAACAGAGTATATGAGAGAGAGAATGGCTGTCCAGCCTGCTAGCTAGGGTACTCATCCAGGAGGTGGGACATTAGAAATTTAGGCACCATCCTATCAACATTGAATTATTTATACTAAGTGAGACAGTAGCAATAGGAGGTATTTAGCACCAAATCCCTAGGCACACTTCCTTGGAGAGAGATGTTTAGATTCCCCCAGGAACAAGAGGGTTTTGAAATTGAGTCTTGTATGTCCTGAGTGAATTCTTGCATATCCTGAATGAACTACTGAATAAAATGGCATCGTGTCCCTATCCTCTCCATCTTCTGGTATCTAGTCATTATCTTAATTAGCTGTTTTGTAAGAGCACCTGAAGAAAAAATTTTAATTTTGGTTGTGATGATATATTTGGGGATGTTGGAATGAAATATTTTGACATTCTTTTCTAAAAAGAAAAAAATAAATTAAAAAATTTGATTTGAGTGAGACTAATTGTTTATACAAGTGTTTGTTTATTTATTTGGCAGCTGAACTGAACAAATCTGTGTGTGCAGCACTACTTAGCATCTACAAGTGTATTAGATTTAAATTAAAACTTTTTGTAGTTGTGTCTTTTCTTTAGACTTGTGATAATCTTTTGATACCCCTCATAAAAACAGGCAGAATTTGTTGTGACTTTCTTGAACTTAGTCTGTTTGCATGTTTCCAAAAAAAGTGTGCAAAGATTGTTAACCATATCCAGCCAACTGTTTCCTGTTCTGCTATTTGCCATGGAGTACTTAGGATTCAGACAGGGAAAGAACGTTAGGAGTGGTAGATCACATGCACAAGGCACATCAACTTACGAAATTAGTGCAGAGCAATAAACACAGGTGCAGTTTGCATTGAAGTTTATTGCTGTAGGGTGGAGCCTTTACACATGTGCCGCGGCCATAGCACTTTGAACCAGGGTGGTAGAACCCCAGCTAGGGGTCAGCCTGCCAACCTGGGGCTGCTCTACCCTGGCTCAACATGCTGTGGAAGGGCTGGCTAGAGCATGAGGATGCTATTATGCAGGGCTAGCTGGCAGGCAGCTACTGCACTGTAACACCCTTGTGACCTGGCCTGCCCTGTCAGTGTCTACGCCTGTATTAGAATAGTACTTGTATCAAGCTGTACTAACCTATGACAGAGTTATTTAGTTTACCAGAGCCTAATAGCTCTGCCTGTGTAGAGAGATGCTTTACTGCAGAGCTATTTAGGCTACTTTACAGTATGTATCTCATGTAGATGCCATCAATCTATATTTAGAGAGCTGTCTTTAGACTCTGAGACAAAAGTCAGAAGTCACTGGGAAAGTGGTAGAAGTTGCATTAGGCTACCATGTTGGTCAGTGGGTGTACATCTAAAATTATCCAATGGACCCAGGAAAATCTAAGCTGGTGTAATACATTGTACATGTTGAATAGGCTGAGACTGGAAGCAGGTAATATTATATCAAATTGGACTTAATTTTAGGGTCATTTCTGAATTTGGTCCCTTGTGTTACTTCTCTCTTTCCTTCCTAATTCTAAGTTGGTTCTAAGTACATGTGTTTATTTTAAAGGGCTTTAGCCTCCATCTGGTGACAGTTATCGTGTCTTTTAAGAAACTAGCTGAAATCAAAATGTTCTCCTCTTCCGCTTTCAAATACCGTGTGAACTCATTACAGCAAAAAAGTCTGTGATGATGCTAGTTAGAATCTCATTGCCTCCTGTCAGTTTTCTACATTGTATTTGCTTTTATGAATTATATTATTTAGTGACCCTTAACAGCTGTTGCCCTATGGGGTCAGGCCAACTCTCAGGATCTCAATACTGCACTTATACAGGAGAGTGTGACACAATTGCACATATACAAACATACAAATCAATTAGGTGCATACACATGCACATGCACATGCACATCCAAACTAGCCTAGGCACATGCCCATTCAAGCACATACACAAAATACACTGAAAATTAAACAAAAATCAATTGTCAATACCTGCACACTCAGTATAAATACACAGATCACTAATTCATATATCATGCACACAATGATATATGCACACACACACATTCACCAGTTCACACACATACAACCCATCTACACATACACACCCATACATTTTTAACTTAGATGGTACAGTGAGTATGTTTGTACTTGTGGTACTTGAGATACATGGGGGAAGGTTGAGGTGAAAGAGAGAGTTAAAGTGTAGGGAGTGAAAGTTGGCAGAACCAGGATTAGAACCAGTGGACTACAGAGAAGCTGGCTGAGGACCTGAGGCTTGGGGTTACTTAAGGTAGAGTGCGTCTGGAAACTGAAGCAGACAGCTGAGACAGTGGGGAGGGGGCAGATAAATGGAGGCAAGGAGGAGACAGCCAGGAAAGAAACTGAGGCATAAATCTGGTTGCTTAGGTGAAAAGGCAGTGGGGATAAGACAGTGGCAAAGAAACAGAGGGTTGGATGCAGAGCGGAGCTCAGGACAGGTGCTGGAGGTGGCAGTGAGCCAGAAGCAGGAGGGGGAAAAATGAAACAGAAGTTAGAGGGGCAAGGAGCAGAGATTGGAGCAGGGCCAAACCATAGTAAAGCAAAAACCAACTCAGGGGTCCAAATAACAGTTTTACTAAACAAACGACACACTATACAGCCCCATGAAGTTATTGGTACAAACACACACACACACACACACACACACACACACACATGCTCACTCACTGGCAGCAGGAGAAAGATACTCAGTGGAAGGGTAGGGAAGAGAAGCAGAGTCCAAGTCCTTGGTTGAAGAGGGGGTGGAGGGTGATAGCTACCTATCCAGGCTGGAAAGGGGTCCTTGTCCAGAGGGGGTTGCTGGCCATTCCTCTGAGTGGATAGGTTGTGTGGCATGGTGCTGATTTAGATGGAGAGGTATCCCAAGGAGTCAGTCTTCACTACCCCTTTTATGGGGCAGACTACCTCTGATCTCTTATGGGGAGGGCCTGTCCAGGCAATGTCAGTCCTGTTCCAGAGGTCTCCAGGTGTCCTTACTGAGCATGTGAAGCTTGGCGCAATGGTGGGTTGCCCCATCTTTTGTTTCTTGAATGCTGAGGGTGGTTCCAATGGCTGGGTCGTTGGTCCAGGTATTGGTGTTGATGGTTCGGTCATTCAGAAGGAGCTATTTTTAGACCTACTGCCATTGTCTCTCAAACCCCCTCATTTATCCCCATTCATTCAGGAACCAAGTTACATAGGAGGGGTAGTATGAGTCACAAGTTACACAACTGGGCCTGGGGATAAGATGGAGGCTTGACATTACAAGATGGAATCTTGACATGATTTATGCTAACTTACATATATAGGCCTAAAACAGTAATCACCCAATATAAAAGCAGGGGAAAAAATCAATACAAACATAATAATTATCACTTATAAAACAGTGTATATCTATATCAAAATAGCAGGGCACTTATTTGCAAAGAGGGGAAAGAAAAATAAAACTTACTACCTAAAATAAAATGTTAAATCTTATCCTACATCTTAGCTTACTTATACTTATCTATATGGAATAGAGAGGGAGAGAAAAAGTCAGGTTGGGGAAGGGGAGGGAATGCATTTTAAAATAAATTAAAAAAGAATAACCGGGGGTTTTGCTACACAGGCAAAAGCCTGTTGTATTTAGCTTTGTTTTTTCACTGGTGCTCTTCAGTTTACATTTTCACATCTAAGTTATCAGTGTTAATATGAATGATAAATGTCATGTTTGCCATCATCAGAAGCTTTAATGGGAGAAAAAGCAGTTTTCTATTGTACAGGATACTACTGTAACTTTATTATTATTCAGGTCACACTAAGTTTACCAAGTCCCCAGCAGTATTGAATGCCCCTTGAATGCTGATAGATACAATAAATGCTTGTGAAGAGCGTGAGTGCTCCTTCTTTTGGTGTAGTTAGAGCAGTGTAATAGCAGTGCAGCTGTTCAGTGCACCCAGTCTACATCCATGCAGCTTATATTAAGCTATGTGAACATAAACCAGGAGTGGTCTGTCCAGCCATGTTCTGCTCCTGGGAGGTGTGCAGGGAAACTGGTATAAGTAACTTCAGGTTGGGGAAGGGGTGAGGGGTATTATGGTGACATTAGGGGGTGGGGATTCTCAGGTCTTGGAGAGTGTTGGTGGGTCTGCAGGGGAGTTAACCGGATGGAGAGGGGATCAGGGGGATAAAAATAGTGCAATCAGGGTCAGGAAGATGGGAATAGTGCTGCCTCAAGGCTGTGGTGAGCTGCTGGGCTTTCTCAGCATCAAGAAGCTCTGTGAACATGTAGTCATTTAGCAGATCAGGTTAGTCTTTTTTTAGATAGGGTTAGCCCATTCTCAGTCTAAGTTAGTGCACTTACTCAAGTGAACTAATTTAGACTGGGAGTGACATTTCTTGAGTGATATAAGCCCTCTGAATGCCTATACAATTGGACATTTAGGTTGACTTAACCCTGATTATGTCAATCTAAATGCAATGCCTGTACATACCCATAGATGGGATAACCTCTATCTCAGTTTTTCAAACCATTTCCCCCTTACTGACCAGATGGGTCCCAAGACCTTCCTGGTGAGTAGCATCAAGAAGGTCTCTCCCATTTAGTCTTGCTCTCCATTATAACAATTAGATTTTACCTCTATTCACATATTAAAATATATTTTTAATTTTGTTAATGAATACATTGTATCGAAAGTATCAATGATTTTGACTAAAATAGTGGGGTAAAACTACCAGTAAATAGATTAAAAATGACTACTCTTAAAGAAGACCCTCTCAGTCATTAGTAGCTTAGCACTTAAAGGTGTTCTTGCAATAGATAAGAAAACTGCTCACAAATAGTAATCAAATGAGTTTTCCTTTGAAATTCAAATGTGCCTACCTCTGTTTAGAGCTAGTGACCCCAGATGTGTTGGTGATTACCTGGACTAAGTACAATTATTCATGATTGATAACAATGTGTCCATTGTATTTTTGTAAATACAGGGTACATCTCTACATCCAATTAATGCAAAGCAATAAACTCCAGAACAGTCGAATCCAGAGTAAATCGCTCCTGAGCATAGCATCTACACTTGTGCCTGGGACAGCAGCAATCTGATCCAGAGCAGAGCAGACCCCTGGCTGGCTGAGCTGACTAGGTGCAATTTATGCCCCGATCAGCATCTATGTATGTGTTTCAGTTTAGTTGATTACTCCACTGTAAGACTATCCCTGACAGTAGTGTCTTATGGTGGAGTTAATTAGTTTACTGCATCCAAATACTGGTGCATGTGATGGTGACGCTTTATAGGGGGTGTCTACACATGCATTTGATGTGGCAGCAGTTTACTCATGAGTAAACTACTCATAAGTAAATGCTCCCGGGCAGATATCTACACATTCAGGGAAGTGGCAGCATATTTACTGTTAATGCAGCAAACTACTCCCACTTACTGGGGCCCTGCAATGCGCCCCAGCTGCCACTACAGGGAGCTCTAGGCTCCCTGAGTGCTAGCCCAGGGGTTGGCAGGGAGCACCAGGCCAGAAGATAGCTGTCTCCTGGTTGGGGCTGGGACATTGCACCCTGCCCCTGAGGGGCTGTTTGCTGCCAGGGTGGGACCAATGTCCCCCTGCCCTGGCAGGAGGAAATTCCTGACCATGGCTCTCTAGTTGGGGCAGGGGACTTGGAAAAAGATGCAGGGGAAGGGAAGGTCACAGTCCCCTGCCCTGATCCAGTGGTGGGGCAGCTAGTAGCTAGGCAAGCCTCATGCCTTGATTACCTGACTGGGGCAAAGGGATGGGTGATGAGTAATGGCTCACAAAAACTTTTGCATCTCTGATTCAATTAGTCTATAAGGTGTACCAATACTTCACCTTCTGTCAGCTTTGGGGATGAAGAGCTTGATTGTGCAGCTGTTACATATAGGGGCATTCCCATTGACTTCAGTGTGATGGCTCAGGCGAGCAGTTTAAAGTTATTTTAGGAGAAGAGAGGAAATTATTTTATCTTTGGCAACTTGAATCTAGACCTGTGATTTATCCAAAGTTCTAACTGAAGCACAGAATTTTGAGCAGTGCTATTAGTGTTGCCAAAACATTCTCATTCATGTGTGAATATTAACAGTAGGAAAGAATACATTGGTTTTATGTTAATTTATTTGACTCCCAACCAAGAATGAATTCACTCTAGAACTCATTCACTCAGATTTATCCTACTCTTTGGGCACCTACACATGTGCCAGACATCTGTTCTGACACGAACACATCAGAACAGACTTAATTAATTGGGT
Source organism: Caiman crocodilus (assembly GCA_030014935.1). NCBI lineage: Eukaryota > Metazoa > Chordata > Crocodylia > Alligatoridae > Caiman > Caiman crocodilus. The sequence continues at coordinate 48,944,070 of JAGPOW010003685.1, forward strand.
CTGCTGGAGCATGCTAATTAGCACACTCCAGTAGCCTCCACATCACATGTATTCAGCATCCCTGCCCTACAAAACAGCAGTGGGGGTGCCTTAACTAAAGCTTGTCAAATAAGTTTTAGTTAAAGTGCCCTTGCTGCCACTTTGAAGTGCAAGATATTGAATACACCTGTTACTATAATTAGAGCAGCTCAGAGAGTGGTGCAGCCCTCTCCACAACAGAGCATGTGTAAGAAGTCCTTTTTTGACCACTTAGAAACCTGGACAGTAACCCAAGCTAATCTATAATAGCTTTTATATAATTATAAATTATAGATATTCTCCTATCCTGCCTTTATGTTATGAAATAGTAGTACTCCCAAGCAGAAGAAAAGATTTGGCAGATTAGTTGCAGAACACATGTTGGTCTTTATTATCCTACAGACTGAAATGCTTTGGTATAGTACTGACTTAATAACACACACACTAATATGTAAATGTTCACCTGACTTTTAAAACAGGACTCAAATCATTAATATTAATGACTCCTGCATGTTCACTTTCACAGATATTCAAATCCCTAACCTGCACTAGTACAACTTCTCAATAAGATGGTTTTTAGCTGCATTCCTGCGTTTTAGATGAAAATGAATATTGAATTGGAATTTCAATCTCTAAATTCATAATTCATGTTATATTGATTAGTTAAATAAGAGATACAGACAGAAGACGGAAGCAGTACCACATCGTTCATTTAACTAATCACCACAACACAAATTATAGTATAATCTGAAATCTATTTGCAAACAGTCTAAAGACTATAAATTCTTAAATTAATATATTTAAAAATATTTAAGTAAAAACACATTCCAGAAGTTTCAAACTGTTTTAAAACAATTCACAAAATAAGATGAAATGTGTCAATACATTGCTAGTTATTACATATTTGCTCAACTAAATGCAGTCTTGACTTTTGCTTCTGAACTGCTTATGTATTGGATACTGTAGTGCTTGATTTTGATGGAATTGGGGTGTTTTAAATATCCAGTTGTTCAAGTTGTTCTATAATCAATTACTCCTTCACCAATAGTATTATCATGCATTATGAACACACATTTGTAGGTGGACAGTCTGATTAAGAGATTTGTCTTCTGAATATATTCCAGGGTCATCTTTCACTTATGTTAGAATAGCAGATGATTGACCATAATTACTGCTTTGATAAATAGAGATTTACCTATGTTCTATCCCTTAATCAGATGAAGCACAAGTATGTTTGTGACTGTTGTGCACAGAATTCTTTTGGGAAAAAATGCTATTATGTAAATACTGTTATACACCCATCTTCTCCCAAATTTTTATTCAATTTACAAATTTTTATTCAACTCAGGCCAACTGCAGTGCACACTAGGTAAAGACATTTGGGATACTGTTGTATGTAGAATTGCAAGACAACAGACAGAACAGGATATTTGTAGATATTCTTGGAAATGCATCGTTACTGCATTTGCAGGAACAGTCAAACATATGAAAATCCATGTCTATTTTATTTCCTAATCCAATAGGGTAGTAGAGACATTTGAACCATTAATCTGTAATCACAACAGTCAAAATAAGCTGGAATAAAGTGGTGAAATAAATAGGGAGAATAGGAATTCTATTAATCTAATTAGAAAATGAAGGAGAATCTAGCCTGATATAGACTTGGTCATATTTAGGACAGAATACAATAATACAGTACAATGTATAAAGCATTACTCAATGTATAAGAAATATTGGCCTTATTCAGGAAATTTTTCCATTACTATGGATAGTAGTTTTGCCTGAGAAGGACTATGGGTTTGAAACTAATAAGTACGTAGCTTGCAAGAATCAGATGCGATTCATAGATTGTAAGGCTAGATGGGTCCTTGGAAGATCATGGGGTCCAGCCTTTTGCACCAAGCAGGAAAGATAACTGGGGGTCAGGTGACCCTAGCAAGGTGACTGTCTAGTCTTCTCTTGAAGATTTCCAGCGTAGGTGACTGCATCACCTCTGGAGGGAGCTTATTTCACAGTCTGGACACACTAACTTTGAAGAAGTTTTTCCTAATGTTAAGCCTGAATTGGTTTTCCAGGAGTTTGTAGACATTACTCTTAGTTTTCCCCTCAGGTAATATGATGATTAAATTAATTAGGTTATAGTGAACATTAAAGATGCAGTTGATTCTGAGTTTTTTATAATGGAAAATCAAAGATGCTCCTGTCCTCTTTGCTCAATATGACACAGATCCAGCTGTCCTCCCCACCCCTCCCCCACTTTGTGGCACTGATGTTCCAGTGCTCTGCCCATGCCATTGCTCCTCACTCCCAAGCCCTGCTGGTGCCCTTCACTTCCCACCCACAGCCTTCCCCCAGCTTTGCCAGAGGGTAGTCTCCAGATACCAGAGCTATGGAGCTGGAGACCTGGATCCTCAGTCCCCCCAGGAAATGCCCAAACCTCAGCTGCTGCTCATGGGAGGCTGTAGCTGCTGCAGCCTGAACAGGAAGTGGAGCATGGAGCCAGGCTCCCCATCCCTGATGGATGGCACAGCTGGAGCAGAGCCCATGGTGGGGTGGATGCAGGCTGACCGCTGAGGGCTCAGGTCTCACTACCTTGCTGCCCTCCCCCTGGGGCCTATGCAGCCCAGCTGTTGGGACCCAGTGTGGCAGGGCAGAGCGGGGCAGGGACGCCAAGTGCTGCTGCTGGGAGCCCCACACTGCCATGGTGAGGTGCTCCTTGCTCATCCAGCAGCAGCAGGGGGCACAATTCTGTGTAGAGTTGAAAGGCAACAGGACATAACAGGGCATGGGACACTTCACCATGGTGATGTGGGAGTCCCAGAAGCAATACTGAGCTCCTCTGCCCTACTTTGCTGTACCACAGTTACTTTTAATTTGTATTAATCAAAACAAGAGCAAGACCTTACAAAGGGGGATAAGGCAAAATACTGTGTTTATTGATTACATGAAGCAGATACATAAGCTTGGACACACCAATTATACAAACAGACACACATAATACATACAGACAAACATATAGACAGAAATACAGACAAAACCACTCCGGTAAGATGTTCTAGTTAGCAGCAGAGGTTGCTTAATGTTAGCACTGGGTGGCCAGGCCAGGCTCATTGAGAGTGGGGGTGAACAGATGTGCCTGTTCTCCAGGAGGTTGCAGAGAGTGGATTCCCCACCCCCCAGCATTGTTGAATCCCAAATTTATAGGGATTTCAGCACTTTGGGGGGAGGGGGGGTTCCACGCTCAGTCTTTGTTCAGAGGTTGTTTTTCACCCATCTTTTGGTGAGATGAACTCAAGGTCATGTCAGTCATAAAAGTTGGTATTTCAGCCTTGACGTTTCCTTGCTGCCCACATGACAGGATATTTAGCATTCTTTTTTATCATTATATTTTTTGTGCCCCAGGCCTCAAAGGGATTTTTCTGCCATCCATTTATTAGTTTACTGACTGGTAACTTACACATACGGTGCCTTGTTGCTTACATAAATAGTTAAATCTTTCTCTTCCTGCCTCAGTGCTATTCTCTCACCATTCACCCTCACACACAGGGCATACAAAATTAATTTACTTACATTAAGCAAGGAAATACAAAGTGGAATATTCAGCTACTCACAAGTACAAAAATAAGGTTAACATAGCCAAAAAGGCCTACTATCTTACTAACATTATTCTTCTAACATTTAAATAAATATCAAATCATCTCAAATTCATGCTACAGGACCAGTTACCACCTGCTAGGTGATGTAGACCTTGTGGGTAGGGACAGCAGGGTAGGAGCCCTGAGCCTGCAGCAGGCAGCCTGCATCTTTCCTTGCCATGTGTAAATCTGTGGGCACATGCCTCCCCCATGCTTCTCCAGGACTGTGTGCAGTGACATGCAATCAGTCCCCTCTCCACTCTCTGGAGAAGCCACACAGAGTTCCATCCAACTCCCTGCCTGGGCCCTACAGCTATGTATTCTGGCCCTGAGCCCCAAGCCCCACATCCCACACACTCCACCAGCTGGGCAGCATCACCAGCCCTGCCCTCACTATGGGGCCCGCAATTCCTACCCAGCCCCTCACTATGGGGACCTGAATCTCTGCCTGGTCCCACCAGACTTACCTGGAGGAAGCAGCAGGAGCTGTTCTCCAGGCTTCCTGGCTGGCACATACATGCACTGGTACAGACTGAGATTTACTGGTGGGGCAGCAGCTCTGCAGAAAAGGACCCGGGGGTTACAGTGGGCAAGAAGCTGAATTTGAGGCAATTGCATATTGGGCTGCACTGGTAGAAGTGTTGCCAGCAGGACAAGGGAAGAGATTATACCCTGTATTCAGCACTAGTGAGGCCACAACTGCAGTCCTGTGTTCATTTTTGGGCCCCCCACTACAGAAAGGATGTGAAGAGAGTCCAGTGGAGGACAACGAAAATGGTGAGGAGGCTGGAGTACATGACCTCTGAGGAGAGGCTGAGGGAACTGGGCTTATTTAGTTTAGAGAAGAGAAGACTGAGAGGGAATTTAATAGCAACTTTCAAGTATCTGAAGGGAGGTTCCAAAGGGGATGGAGCTATACTGTTCTCAGTGGCGGCAGAAAACAGAACAAGGACCAGTGGTCTCAAGTTGCACCAAGGGAAGTTTCGGTTAGATATTAGGAATAATTTTCTCACTAGGAGAGTAGTAAAACACTGGATTAGGTTATCCAGAGAGGTGGAATCTCTATCCTTGGAGGTTTTCAAGACCCGGGTAGACAAAGCCTTGGCTGGGATGATCTAGTTGGGGATGGTCCTGCTTTGAGCAGGGGACTAACTAAGTGACCTCCTGAGGGCCTTTCCAACCCTAATTTTTCTATGATTTTATAATTCTGTGCATACATGCACCTTTGCACATGGAGCCTCCTGCCTGATTGCCTTCCTCCTGCTCCCCTCAGTCCCTTGCCCGTTGGAACTCCACTGGCCTGCAAGGGAAACCCACCATTTCCCACATTTTTCTCCTTTGAAGGAGAAGAATGTATTTTCTCCTTTGAAGGAGAAAATCCAGGTTTTTCTCCTTAAAATGAAACAATTCATGTTTTACTGTGGTTTTTCTGTGGCAAACAGAAAACCTAGATCCCTTGTAATGAGTGACAGTATTTGAAATCTATTCTTTCTGGGGAAGTATTCAGTTAGACGTTGTGTCTTTATTAGCAGATACAAATAAGTTTGTATTTGCTTTATAAATAATTAATCATATTACCAAATATTCCCTTTATTCATATAAAGGTAATGCTTTTCTCTTCAATGTGGTTCCTTAGAATAATCTAGACTTTTCTGAATTTCTTCTCTTCATGAACAGATGGTATGTTAAGCTTGGTACATTTTGGGGTATGGCTTCAGTCAAAGTAGCAGTGTGCAATGATATATCATAGCTAATCACAATCCCAAAGAGTTCCTATACTATGGGGTTGGATGGGGGTGTGTTTTAATTAAGGAAGGTTTTGGGAGCCACTCTAATTAAAATGCCCACATCTTGTGTATCCAGCATCTCATTTTTCAAAATGCTGGTGGGGTGCTTTAACTAAAGCTCATCAAACAAGCTTTAGCTAAAGCATCTGTGCTGCCATTTTGAAATGCAGGATGCTGTATATATGGGATACTGCAGCATGCTGGGTTCTGATTAGTCTGCTGCAACAAGTTCTAATCAGAATATATCAGAGCATTTGTATAGGCACTGAAAGAAACTAAACAAAGCAATGAATTTTTCCTGCTAAACATGAATGTTAAGGTGATTACTGTGTCTCCTGGAGAATGTAACATGCATATATCCTGTACCTCTTTTTCTTTTGTGGTAGGTGCTAAAGCTCACATGAAGAGCAAAATTTCAGCCTATGTTAAGCATATCTGGCTACTCATTGCTGTCAGGATATCTTTTTGTTCTAAAATGTAGCCCAAAATTATCCGTGTTAGTAGAGTAAACTAGAAATATATTCCTGTTTCTTAGCAGTACCCGGTGTCATTTGCAGTGATGTATGGAAAATGCACTGCATTTACTGTGAGGAAGTTTTGGGTAAGACTGATTTCATGCAGCTTTCCATTATGGATAATACTAGAAAATTAATTGTGTTACCAGAGAAGAAAAAATAATATATAACTTCTGTGATCCTAAATATTACCATACTTTTTTATTAACTTCCCCCATTAGTTTTTGTAATGCCAGTATTACCTCTCTTAAGTTTTCTATCTGAAAAAAGTGGAATTACACTTGGTGAATGTGTTTTAATTGAATTGTAAAGAAGGAAGTCAGATATTCATAGTAACTTTCTCACTTTGGTATAATAAATTGTAAAGACTATACTTTAGACTAAGTTTTAAGTACTTATCAAAAAGTGAATCATGTTGTTCCTGCAAAGAGGTATAGTTCTAAGATGTAGGGCCAAATCATAGCATTTACACATCTAGCTCAATGCTTTGTTAGTTCAAGTTAAAAGTGAATTTTCACATTTGCTCAGGAATTAAGTGCATGCTCAGTGGAATGCAGATGCAAATGCTAAGCCATGTTGGCATTTTTCTGTAAGTAGAAAGGTAACACTGGTATAATATATTATGATTCGAATCCCATGTTCTTCTTTCTTTTAATCCTCTTCTCAATATGTTTTCAGGGCCCCATCCAAATCATACTGAAGTCAATAGGAAATCTCATCTCAGACTTCATTAAGGAGGCTCATAGAGTCACAATACAACCTGTATTGTTTCTGAACACTTACTACTAGTTTAATATGGAAAGACATAGATTTAGAGTGAGGTAGCATGGGAAATGAGTCATTAACTGAAATAAAGTGCCAGTAATATAAGAAGACAGATTAATAATGACAATGACAATGTCATTGATGATGAAATATGCAAAAGCAACTGCACTTTTTAGATTTTTTTCCCCCCAAATTGCTGTTAATTGCCCTTTCTCTGGGCTCTATTTCTTGCTTCTCCCATTTCTCCTGTTTTAATTTGTGCCATTTTCTCACAGGGACATCACCATCTGATTATTAATGATCATGAAATAAATGAAACTAAAAAGAGACATAAAAACATCAGAAGATATGAATATGGTGGCTTTAAAAAGTTGCTGTGCTTTAAAATAATTCCTTGATAAGGATTTGGAGAACATTTTAATAAGCTCATTAATGACTATCTAGAATATTAATTACAATACCAAACTCATTAGTGAAGAGATTTTGCAAGATTTACATTCTTTTCAGGATTTATACTAGAAACCTTAAATATTGCATAATTGCATTCATACTATGCATATTGGTATTTAAATTAAACACAGTACTGGAATAAATCTATGTTTACTTAGCACAGGGACAATTGTGATGCTCTACAAGTCAGGGTGCTGGTATTTCACTTGCAGAATGATACAAAGATCCAAATTCTATTGCTAGCTTTTGGGACTTGTGCACAGTTTGTGATTCTGTTACCTATGCAATATAGAGATGGTCAGTAATGTGTCTCCACCTTAAACTGGCAGGGAGCCAATATACCACAGTTATCAGCACATATGCCCCAACTCTTGTTACCACCAATGAAACTAAGGAGGAATTGTACACCAACCTTGATCAAGTCCTTACTGACATTCTGGAGGGAGACAAACTTATTCGTCTTGGTGATTTCAATGTCAGAGTTGGAAGGGACTCTAACATCTGGAACAGAATCATTAGCAAGGAAGGAGTAGGAAAGGTCAACTGCAATGACATCCTCCTGTTGACCAAATGTGAGAACATGGACCCCTCATCACCAGCACCCCGTTCCACCAGAAAAACAGGCACAAGACATCATAGCAATGCCCATGATCTAAACATTGGCACCTGATTGACTATATTATTGTCCATGCCTGGGATTGCAAAGATGTTTGCATCACCTGAGCTATGCTAGGAGCTGATGATTGCTGGACTGATCACTGACTCCTCTGCTCAGTTATAGCACTCAGACTGGCTTCCAAACAATAGCTTCAGCAGAAGCAGTGCCAGTGGAAGATCAACATTGAAGGACTCAAGGACCCAAGCAAGCAAGACCTCTTCCAATAGAGCCTCAATGAAAAAGTAGTGAATTTAAATCAATGACAATGGGAGAATGTAAGCAGTGTGTTGGGTGCCCTCAAGGCCACTGTCATCAGTGTCTGTGAAGGGACTTGGATTTTCTTCCAGGAAACATCAGGACTGATTTGATGAGAACAACCTAGGAGTTCCAAGAGTTGTTCACAAGTACAAGGCCTTTTGTGTAAGGCCAGCTTAAAAAAAATGCAACATCAATGTCAACTATAGGCCAGTTAGTCTTACCTTGATCCTAGGTAAGCTTTTTGAGAGAATTATCCTGCTGCATGTCCACAAGGGGCCAGCAGGGGAGATTATGCTTAGCGGCAACCAACATTGGTTCATTAGAGACAGGTCCTGTCAGACCAACCTGGTGGCCTTCTATGACCAGGTCACAAAATCCTTAGACTCAGGGGTAGCAGTAGACGTAGTCTTTCTGGACTTCAGGAAGGCCTTTGACACTGTCTCTCACCCCATTCTCATTAAAAAACTAGGAGACTGCAGCATCGACATCTACACAGTCAAACGGGTCGCTAACTGGCTGGAGAGCCGCACCCAGAGAGTGGTGGTGGATGGGTCATTTTCAACTTGGAGGGATGTGGGCAGTGGGGTCCCCCAGGGTTTGGTCCTTGGACCCACGCTATTCAACATCTTCATCAGCCACTTGGATGCGGGGGGTAAAAAGCACCCTATTCAAATTTGCTAACGACACTAAGATGTGGGAGGATGTGAGCACAATAGAAGGGAGGAATAGACTGCAATTGGACCTAGACAAGTTACAGGGGTGGGCAGATTAGAACAGGATGGGTTTCAACAGTGACAAGTGCAAGGTGCTGCACCTGGGGAGGAAGAACCAGCAGCATACCTACAGATTGGGGAACTCCATTCTTGTTAGTACAGAGGCAGAAAGGGATCTTGGAATCATTATTGATGCCAAAATGAACATGGGCCGACATTGTGGGGATGCGGTCAGGAAGGCCAGCCATACCTTGTCGTGCATCCACAGATGCATCTCAAGAAGGTCCAAGGAGGTGATCCTCCCCCTCTATGCAACACTGGTCAGGCTGCAGTTGGATTACTGTGTCCAGTTCTGCGTGCCACACTTCAGGAGGGATGTGGACAGCATTGAAAGGGTTCAGAGGAGGGCCACCCACATGATCAGAGGGCAGCAGGGCAGGCCCTACAAGGAAAGGCTGAGGGACCTGAACCTGTTCAGCCTCCACAAGAGAAGGCTGAGAGGGGATCTAGTGGCCTGTTACAAACTAGTCAAGGGGGACCAGGAGGCATTGGGGGAGTCCCTGTTCCCCTGAGCACTACCAGGAGTGACTAGAAATAATGGTCACAAAGGGTAGATTCAGACTGGACATCAGGAGGTGCTACTTCACAGTCAAGGCGGCTAGGATCTGGAACCAGCTTCCAAGCGAAGTGGTCCTGGCTCCTACCCTTTTTCCTGCCATGGCAGGACTTGATGATCTGCTCAGGTTCCTTCTGACCCTACCAACTATGAAATTCATGGGAGACTATCATCCAGGACTTCCCCAAATGGAGGAAGAGTCTGCAGCAGGGATCTCAGTATTTTGAAACCTTATGACAATTATAAGAGATGGAAAAGTGGAAGTGGCAGAAACAGCATGTTTTCTGTTGTGAGCAAAATAAAAAATCCAGCACCTCGCTCTCCACACAAGCACATATCTGAGCTCCAGTAGGGTCTGTTGATCTCAAATAGGTCTCACCATCCATCTTTGGATGCACAAATATAACAACAATGGAAGTCAATTGTCCTTGACTGTGAGGGATTGCCAGAGATTTTACTTGTAGATTAACATAAAGATCCAAATTCTATTGCTAGTTTTTGGCACTCGGGCAAAATTTGTGATTCTGTTACCTATGCAATGCAGACATGTAACCGTCCACATGGCTACTGAGGATACACAGTAGGCTCCTCACTGCTTGGGCAGGTACACAGTAGATATTTACATATATTCCAGGTATCCACAAGGCAAAAATTCTAACCAGCAAAAAACAATGATTAGCAGGTAATACATTGAAAATGACCCTCCCATGTTTTGCCTTCAGAAGTTGAATGATTAGAGAATTCATTCAGAAAGTGTGAGATTTGGGTTCTAGGCTTCTTTCACAAGAAGAGGTTTGAAACTGTACCTCTTTGACTTTCCAGCTCAGTGCTTTAACCTAGGGGTTCCCAAAGTTTTTATGCTGCAGCCCAGCAAACTGTGGCCCAGCAGTCACAGCTGACCGTGGCCAGAATTTCCAGCTAGAAGATGGTAAGGATACCCCTGGGTGTCAGGGTGGGCCAAACCCAGCACTGCCACAGGCCCTGTGGAAGAAGCCACAGCCTCTCTGCTTGGCTCTGGGGGCTGTGGTTTGCTGGTCTGTGGCCACTTACAGTTCAGCACCTAACCGTGCTGTGGACCGGCAGCTGACCTGCCAAAGCCCAGCACTGTCCTGTGGCCCAGGGATTGAGAATCCCTGCTCTAACCAGTTCTCTCTCCAACCCTCCTTTGGAACCTGAACCATTGTACTTCACATTTAATTTTCACTGGATAAATGGATGCGGGGCAATCATGAAGTTTCTACTCTACTGGGAGAAAGAGTAAAGGCTAGAGCTAAGGATCTGCTTCTGGGCAGAAAAGCATCCATCTTGCTGAACTGCACACTTTGTCACAGGTATGACCTTGATGTGGCTGTGGAGGGGGGCAAGTTTCAAAATACTGAAAATCCTAATGCCAAAGCTGCTGTTCATAACATTGGAGGTCAGTCTGAGTCTGATGTATTATGTTGAGGGTCAAGGCAGGTCATATCCTGGAATTGTTTTTGAAACAATTGTTTTTGAAAGATAGAATGAAGGATAAAATATAGTTTCTTGAAGTAAGTAACTGAGTAGTAGTAGCTAGGAAACCGAGCCTGCTCATTGTTTTGCTCTCTGTGGACCACTGCATATTTAACTTCTGGTTTCACCCACAAGCAGCAGAGCCTGCTTGTATTTTATTTCTTGCACATAATGCACACTTGCATTTCTAGCAGCTGTTTCTTGGGGAAAAGATATGTGTTGTATATGAAAAAATATGGTACTTAGTAGCAGGTGATGATCTGTGACACTTTGCTTAACATTTTATCCCAATCGGAAGATGACAGTAAATTGATAAAATTCAAATTAATTAAATATGTATGTGTACAATGTATTACTGTATACATCTTTAAGACAGAATATTTATTGAAATTTAATAGCTATTACTTATACATTAACATTTATTTCCTGAACAATTGTCCAATGACAGTAATTTGTTAGTGAGTATCTTAATGCCATGCAATTGAATATGTTACCGTGAACACTTCTCAATTATCAGCTTATCAGCCCAATTATCAGCTTATCATCACTGAAATGAAATAAACAGAGCCTTATGCAGCTCAGACGATTTCAATTCTCAAAAATCTAAGGAATTCGACTCACTGAGAAGATGGCTGACTTAGAAGAGCTAACAACAGACACATTTCAGATCTACAGATGAGGAGAATATAAATTCCCTAGATCCAACTTGACATTGCTCCTGTTTTTCAGAATCTTTTAAGAAACTGATAGATGTAATAATTGTTAATCTAGCTTTAATTTTAGGCAGGTGGCCTGTATCAAATGAATTTGAAAGATAGCCTGAAAACAATGGTAGATACTGAAAAAAACTGCAGATGGGACTAGAAGCAGATCTAGGATTAAGTAAAGGAGGGAGGGTGAGGCTACCTAGTGCTTAAACCATGGTGGGGGATGGGGTGGGGCATGGCTGAAGCCTCTGAGCCAGTGGGGAATGCTGGGCATGGGGCAGGGAGCGAGTGCAGGAAGGGAGGATCTATCCACCTGCCATCACAGTTCCTGGCTGACCCAGGTGCATAGAAGAACCTAGAGCCAGTTCTCTTACTTCATTGGATCTGATAGGCTCAAGAATGACTGACTGTGCAAACCAGCTACGTAGGGTGCTGAGCTCAGCCAGCGACAATGGCAACAATGGGCAGGTTCATCTTTTGTGCATCTGCTCCATACTCCACTCCCATGACTTGCGGGAAGGAAGAAGTGTGGTGTGTGGTATACCAGGCTCCACTGGGAACCCTCTCCTGCCACCACTGTTCCCAGTGGAGCCTGGCACACAATACATCATGCTGCTGGCTGCAGTTCACAGCTGGAGTGGGGCAGAACAGCTTTGGAGCTCTCCTAGTGCCTGCATCAGCCAGGGATAGCAGCAGCAACAGAGAGATTTCAGTGCCTTTTAAGTACCTCTTTCAGTGCCTGCTTCTGGGCAGCAGGAACCATGGGAGGAAGGAAGGAGCAATAGGGAACAGGTGCTGATGAGGAAACCTGCCCTCTGTCATTGCTGACCCCTCAGACACCAGTAACCCATGCAACTGTGGCCTGTGGCTGAAGTAGAGCAGAAGCTACTCTGGGTCTCCCCCTATTTCTTGGTCAATTGGCACTTGGCAGGTCCTACCTTCTTCTGTTTGCTACTTGCTCAGCCCTTCAGTTTCCCTCAGTGGTGCAGGAACTTCAGCTGCAGGGAGAGGTTGCATGGGGTGCCAAGCTTGGGAACTGTCACACCCACCTTTAGATCCTCCTCTGAATGGGACCAAACCAACCCCAAATAAAAATATTTTTCTCCCTTCAGGTAAGTTCAGACATGGGTATAGATTTTACTGCTTAGGTCCAATTTCTGAATTGAACGAGAGAAGGAGCATGTTGCATAGGCAGTTATGCAAATGAATCTTCAGAGAGTCTAAACGCTTCTAATAATTTGGCTTTATTGCTAGAGGACTTAAAGACTTTATTTATGAACATCACAAGAGTCAGACTTCATGTGACAGTATTTCGACTTGATTCATTGTAAATTATGTGACTAGTGCTGTACTTTAATGAATAGCCCTATAAAAATGATGAATAGTTCAGGCCATGATAGCAGGATGGAATTTAACTGGCAAGTGGGAGCATTAGAAAAAGAGTAGGAAATTATAGTACTTGTAATACAGGGTTTGCTTGTAAACTCTAAGGGTTTGATTCTGATGCTTTGAAAATTTAATAGCACTTTACTTCACAAGTGGTCTAATCGGCTGTATGTTCCTTTGTGTAAATAAGGGCTCTACACTGTGACCCGTTGTTACAACCTCAGTGAAATCAATGGGATTACTCATATAATCATGGGCTGCAGTAATGAGTCTTAAATAAATATCTCAGATTATATCTACATAGAAAACTTATTCTACTCTAGAACAGTGTGTTTAAGCATGCTGAATTGCTCAGGGTTGGTGTGTTTTCTGAATGGAAAGACGTGTACTTATCTCAGTGACAACTGACCTCAACAGCAGTAGCCTAACTGGGGGTGGGTGACACATCCTGACCTTGGGTACAACCTGGTGTCCCTTTGTGTTCTCTCATATTTTGGGGTATCCTTCAATCCCAAGCCCCATCCTGCCATCTGCTTTTTGACCACTGAGAACCAGATGAGGTGTGGCAGGAGCCAACTTCTTTGAGTGCAGTGCTTCAGCCTTACTTGTCTCACCTTGGTCTTGCCAGTTCTTAGCAGAGAGAATTTTGCCACATAGAAGAATCACACCCTTGTCTGGTCATGTGCTCGAAAAAGATAGATTCCCGTCTTCTGAAGAAGAGGCCTGTCTGTATGGTCAAATAGTCTGAAATCACACTTACCCTGACAATAAATTATAAAAGACAAGAAAAAGATTTTCCCTATGAAAACAAGTGCAAACATAACAAGCTGGTAGCCATATGTTGAGATACAGACAGAAATGTAAGAAAAAACAAACAAAAGGAAATATCAGAACAGTAAACTCTTATTCTGATTCTTAAATCCAAGAGTACAGTATCTACTCAGTCTATTAGCTGAGGGAATAAACTCAAGACCAAGACTTGCTGTCAAGGCTAAGCTTAAATATGATATCTAATCTGGCCATGTGCATACCTTATCATTCTTGTGAAGCCCATACTATGCATATAATTTCTTCCCCCTCCCTTCCCCCCTATATGTTTGCCACACCAGAAGTCTTTCCTGATCTAATTAAAACCAGTTGAATATTTGCATCCATTCATACATGAAGATAACTAATCCAATATCCTGAAGATACTGTCTCTCACAATTTCCCACATAACCTGAAGAGCCAGGTCATATTCTTAAATGTACCCTTCTGCAAATTGTAAATTTATCATCACCAGGAACATCCTGATTATTTAATATACACATCAGATGATGTGATCAACAATCAGATGATGATTGTCAGTGATTACTCTTTTGCCATTTACGCTTTGAGCTTCTTCCAGGTGTAAAACTCATCATGCAATACTGACCCCAGTATTACTTACAAGAAATGCATGTATACCAAGTACCATCATTTACATACACTCAACACAGTGTATAAGTCAACCCCATATTTCTGCTCAAAAAAGTTAGAATTTTTGTAGATCCAGTATATAGCTCAACCCTGCCTCACTGAAAAGGGGTAGCAGGAGGGTGGCTGGGTGCACTGGTGGTGGAAGAAAGTGGCAAGGACAGTGTGTGAGGCACTGGAAGCTCCTGCAAGCTTGTGGAAGAGGCATGCTGGTGTGCTCTTGGGAAGTTGGATTGGGCCCCTAGGAGCTTGGGCAGCACATGACCCACTGGCAGCCTGCCCAACTGGGCCCAGGGGATGTGGCTGCTGCGGAGGGAAGGACTGGCTCCCACAACAGTTCAGACCCTGCATGGCCCACCAGCAGCTTGCCTCCCAGCTATGGGGGGAGGGAGGGGATAGGCAGTCTTCACTGAAAGCAGAATCTGGCTCCTTGCTACTTCTGCCTTTAGCAGGCTCCTGCATCCAGCAGGATGCCTGGTACCTCCTGGAAAAGGACTGGCTTGCTCCATGGGCAGTACGAGGTATCAAGCAGAGGTGGGGGAGGCTAAAGGCATTGGGCAGGACTGGCCTTCCCTCTCCCTTGTCTGACACTGCACACTGCTCATGGGGCAAGCCAGCCCCTTCTTGGGTGGTGCCAGGTGTCCTGCTGGCTGCAGGAGCCTGCTAAAAGCAGAAGCAGTGTGGGGCCCAATCCTGCTTTTGGAAGAGCCTGCCTATCCCAGCTTTAGTTGAGACGGCAAGTTGCCAGCTAAGCTGGGTAGCCCCATAGCTGTTGAGGCTCCTGGTGCTTCCCTCTGGAGTGGTGACATTATCTGGGCCTGCCAGGTGGGCTACCAGTAAGCTGTGTGTTTTCTGAGCTTGCAGGGACCCTATCCAACTTCTCCAGAGCCTGCCTGCATGCTGCCTCTCTGGTTATGTAGTGTATGAGTGAAGGTGGAAATGTAAGGGTGTGGCAGGCTTGCTGCTTTTCCCAGCAAGCCAGGCTTGGAGAAGGACACTTCAGATTAGTGGAGCATTTCCATAAACAAGGTAACATCTGGGAGAGGCTTGCCCCATCCCTCCTTAGAGGTATGGGGAGGGGGGGAAAGAGCCCCTGGACCTGATTGAGGACTGTGCTTCGCAGGTCTGGCAGACTTTGGGGCAGGGCCCCTGGTGTAAATAAAAACTCAGTGTGCCAGGTGGGCCCAGAGTGGGGCACCAGGACATCAAGAGGATCCAGAGGCATTGATGGAAAGAGGCCCTTGTGGGACTGGCCATCAGCGGACGAGTGTTGTCTGTTTCAGAGCGGGAGCAGGAGTTGCTGGGGAAGTGGGTCCCACTGGGGAGGCAGGCTTGGGAGACGGGGTCTGCAGCCTTCACCCTCCTCCATTGTGGGGGAGAGTCATGTTCACATCCCAGGGTCCTAAAGGGGAGAGGCCCCAGGGAGTACCCCTTGGGGTGCTAAGTGTACCTTATATTTTGTGATTGGTGTTTGCTTCATGTTGTTGATGTTACTATAGTTATGGGTACTCCTGAAGGGGGTTTATATTTGTTTATCTGTTTTTATTACCTATATTGTTGCCTTTGTACGTCTATTGCCTTGCTACCTTCACTTACCTGGGTTTATCTGAGTTGATGCTTATATGTGTTTACTGTGTTGATGTCTTGACTTACCTGTTCCAGGTTGTTCATGTTCATTTGTGCAAGGGGGTTAATTATTGCCTGTGCTGTGGATCATCTGTACTGAGTTTCTAGTTACCTGTTCTATGTTTTACAGTCCCTCCAAGTGGTGCAATGTATTAATTACAGGTTATTATATATGCTGTCACATACCAATTCTACTATAAATATTTAGTGTATCTTGTTCATATATATTTTTGCATAGCAATAAATTTGCATATAGTTAAGTGCTTTGTCCTGGCCTGGCTTCATAGAGAAAAGAGGGAGCTGCTCCCTGGTGGCGGACCCCTCTCACAGCACTCTTGCCTAACCATCCCATCACTTCACTTGCAGGTGGGGTACACCTCTTGGTGTACCTGGGCTACAAGGGGAAATTTTGGGGGTTCAAACCTGACTCATACACCATGAAATATGGTACCACAATTCATATATATCATGAGAACAGTAAGGCTGAAGACAGCTTGATGCCACTTCTATGTTGAGACTATTCATGCCATATTAGTAAAGCAAACTCAAGAAAAAAGACATGATATCCTACAAGATCTTCAAGCACTGTAGGTTTATGACAGGGACATAAGCTTTGGACACCAATTTCATGGGGACACTAAAGTGGCATCCTTTGCAAGGAGTCCATGCCCTGGCTGCAAAAACCCTGCACTGTAGTTGTTGCAGCAGCAGCCAGGTGCATGGACACTGTACTCCTCCTGTAGCAGAAACTGGGGTGGGTAGGCTATATCATCGCTGTTGCAGCCTGGGACTTTTTTGAGTCCTTAGAGCAGGTAGGAATCCCCCAGCAGCACTTCCCACTTCCCTGCTCTCCAAGGGATGAATGCTGCTAGTTACATTTAATTAGCCCACATGAAGTACTGTGTAAATATGGCTACACTGTTTCTAATTTAGAAGACACCCCATCATCTAGAAAAGCTCAACCAATTTGGACGCTGCTCCAAAGCATACAAAATTCATCGGGTAAATATAGCCTCAAAGTTTGCCTGGTGAAATAAGTGAAGTGAAATAATTTTCTTCTTGAAACCAGGAATCATTGATGAAATACTAAAAAAAAATTAATCTAAATCACAAAAGGCAATGATGTAAACTAATTCATGAGTCATTGAAAACATGTACAGAACAGTGTGTATGTTATAGGGTTCCATGAAGGTCCTGACAACACTCACACTTTTACTGTGATTAACGGGGCTGTTACTAAACTGGATGTCTCATGGCTACAAACTCAGGAAATTATGAGGTGCCTTAATATATTTATTTGCCTTACTCAGAAGGTAGTCAAGGTCTGTTGCGTTTGTGATTTGCTATATGAATGTTTAGTTGAGAAGCTCAGACAGTTTTATTGGTAAGGTTAGGTACAAGAATGAAGGCATGAGACTGTTAAAGGACAACATGACACCCATTAAATTAAAGGAGAATTTTTAGAGTTTTGTGGCTGGAAAGCAGGTCTCCATAATCTGCTGAGAGCTCTTTAGGCCAAAAATAGGGTATTAAGTTAAAATAGGTCTTTGAAAAGTTCCACTAACCTTTTAGTAAATAAAAGGTGTTCACAGCCTTTCTTAAAGGCAACTGTCTATGGATAGTTTGGAAACCAGTGGGGAATCTAATAGCACTGAATTTTCTCTGTAACACATTAGGCTTCACTTAGCATCCCATTCAGTCACAGTGGAAAATTTATCTGACCTAGGAAATCTAATCTGCTTCCATTGCCACATTGGCTGTGCAGTGACAGATATAATACCTCTGACAAAGACTGCAGAGGGGCTGCCTGCAAAGGGGCCTGAGACTGTTTCACTGTTTTATTATTCTGATTTATTACTTTTATGGTTCCATGAACTGTGTTAAGAACTGTACAGTTGTAAAATGAGACAGAATCCTGATCCCTGTCCTGCAAACTTAATAGTTTAAATAGGCTAAGGACTTAAAAAGAACATGATGGCACCAACTCTGCTTTTTACCATGCTTGCTTTCTTCCTTTCCACTTGTCACTTCCTCCTTTTCTGTTTCCTATTTTCATCTGTTTATGAACCAGTTGTTTCCTCTGGAATGGGAATCCTTTCTCTAGTTCACATTTCTTTCTCTCCTTATCACCACTGACATGGAGTTGAGTATGAGAAGGTTGAAATATCAGAATAATGTTGTGTAGTAATAATTTTTGTATTAATCTGATTTATTTTTTTCAACGTTTTGGCAAATCTAAAGAAAATATATTTTAAGGTAGAACAAAAGGTTTCATTTAGACTTTTCTTAAAGCATAGGTGACTGGTGCCACCTTAGTTGGGGGGGCATGTGCCCTCCCCAACCAGTCCTACCTTTGCGGGGCCCTGCCTTAGTCAGGGGGGCCAATCGGTGCAGTTGCTTCCGGGATTGGCTGTGGCTGCTTTTGGGAGTGGCTGCAGTGATCAGCTGGTGCTTGCGGGGTGGGGGTGGGGGGCACTGACACCCCCCCCCCGCCATCACCTAAATGGCAAATGTGGCCGGTCAGGGGGTGCACTGGTGCTTTCAGAGGGTGCACGTGCCACCCCTGTGCACCAGCTACGTGTCACCACTGTCTTAACATTTCTGATTCTGATGTCAACACTCAAAGTTAGTGGTTTAGGGAATTTCAGAAGGGTGTAAGTCTAGAAACATGATGGAAATCTTTCCTTAGATGCTTTCTTATACTCACTCATTGTCTATTCATTGTCTGAGCATCTTACAACTAAGATCAAAATTGAATAACCAACAAGAATGGATATGCCACCAAGCAATCTGTGAGATGTACATATCTGGCTGAAGTCAGTATGGGGATCTTATCTAGAACTGGGAGTTCTTTCATGAAGTCCAAGGCGATCAGGACTCATAGTAGAGGTGATATCTTTTATTAGACCTATTAGACTTTTGCAAAAAAAAAAATCTTTAATTGCAAGCTTCCAGACATAAACACCTTTCTTCAGGCATCAGAGAAAAGATTGTAAAAGTTCTCCTGGACAGAAATGAAAGTTCATATTTCATAAGAGAGTTGAAGATGTGGTAAAATATATTCAGAACAGTTCATTTGATACGCAAATTAAGCTCAGAAAAAAGTCTGAATAGTCTATGGCCTTAACTTGGAAGTAAATAAAGCCCAGGCATCTGATGAAAAAAAAACAAACAAACAAACTTGTTTTGAATTGGGCCCATTTATACAAAGCTGAAGAAAGAACTCACAAGTGTTTCAGTATAAGAGTCTTAATTTCAAATTCTAGTAGGAAAGGTGGAGATGAAAACCAAAAAACGAGTAATCATGAAGATATCTATATACTGAAAATTTCAGCCACAACATGCTCTGAATCAAGGATTTTTGAAGGAAGAAGTATTTCAAGAGGTAGTAATATGGAAACAAAACAGGGTTTGATTTGCATATACAACAATTGTCTGTAATCATGTCCTAGGCAGGATGACCACTTGTTTAAAGAATGAAAGATAGATTATGAAGTGTTAATATATTGCAATTCAAAATATTTAGTATTCTTACGTGTAGCAAGCAATTTACATAATAGATAAAAACAAGCTTGATGTACTTCCTTTTAAGCATCCATCAGCATGTGTCATAATTAGTATGCAAATATTTTATATATATATATGTTAAAAGATGCAGTTAATCATGTATTATTATTCTTATTTGATACAGGAGATTAATTTGATCAAACTGTGAATTTCATTCAACTGGATTGTGAAAGATAGCAACAACAACAAGAACAACAACAATAAGTCACTGATATTGCTTTGATCTCAGTTTATTAATCCTATCGAGATGTCCACCTTCAGGCATCTTCAGTTACAATGTGAAACTGCAACTAGTGATTAAAGTGATTTTTCACAAAAATGTTACATCCTTTATATCTTTGCATAAAACTAGGAATGACAAAATAAATTTTTAACTTCTTTTGATGGTGAAAGGTTGAGTCCCATCAGGCACAAAGAAATAGGTGAGATGTACCTGTGAAAGATAATGGGAGGAAAAACAACAATGGCAAATATTCTCATATTGCTTCTCATACTGCTTCATAATGAGGTTGCTGTAAAGGACAAAACTCAAGGGCATCACATAGTGGGAGATCTATCATTCCATACAGGACGAACATTGTAATTGTTTTGCCACTACAGCCAGTCTGTGTATTCCTAGATTAATTATTTTTTATTGAAATGGGATACTTTGAGTAATTACAATAGATTTTTGCTAGAACAAATATTTATTTTGCAAAAATCAATGCATTTTAATTTGTGCTGCTACATTTTGCTCACATGTTACTTATGCAATCAGGCACTCTGGAGCTGGTGTATAAGAACATATAGAAACAAAACAAGTTTTCATTGAACATTTCCTTTGCTTCATTCTTTTCCCTCTCCAGTGATTCCGCAAGGCTTGCAGCTCTAATTTTCTCTCATTCTTTCATCAGGCCTGTTGATGTACTGGCTTCTTTTCTAATGGGAGTTTCTAACCCCCTTTCTCATCTAAGTCTCCTGACTTCAAATCTTTTAACGGTTTTGTACAAGCAGTGTTTTTAAGCTAGCCAATTTTCAATTCATTTTAAAGCATACTATTTTCATGCCTGTTTCAGCTGTGCAGTACTTTGCTTGCATTCTTCCTAACACTGACATCCTTTTGTGTGACTGCAGCAATATCACTATGGTTGCACTTGTTAGTAAAAATCCTCAGAGTACAATCTACATTTACATTTTTATTACTGTACTCCCATTGGGTGCATCTACATGCGTGCTTTACAGCAGTTGTCTAATTAGCTGCACAGTAAAGTGTCACTGTCTACACAAATGCCCATTTTAGAGGGTAGCAGATTAATTCCTCTGTAGGATAGTACTGTCTGGGACAAGTACCCTCCTATGATGGAGTCATTTAGAGTGCCGAAACGCACATGTAGACAATGAGCGGGGCTGGAAGAGGTACAAGCATACTGCCTGCTGGCTAGTCCCACACTGTTGCAACCTCATGCCAGCCCCTCTGTAGCACATGGAACCAGGCTGGAGCTGCCCCAGGCTGACAGACTGAACCCCCGAGACCACTATCAGCCAGGATGCTGCAGTCCCAGGTGTGTGTCCCTGGGAGAAATAAACCCTGGCACAAACCACACCAGAGTTTATTTCTCTGCCCTAATTGCACACATGGACATATCCACTGTGTCCTACATTCCCAAATTTCCATCTACCTAAGGTCTGACTGAATTCCAATTTAAACTACTCTTTATTATAAAGATTTAGAGGTCAAGTAATAAAGAGAATGCACAGAGCTTTCCCCTCCTTGTGCACCTGAGCTGTTGCGAGCTACAACTTCAGTTCATGTGTTTTTTTTAAGCCTATTTCTAGTAACCCTTAGGCTAAGTAAAACAGTCAAAAAGCCTGAGGCTGAACCAGTTCAGTCTTCACAGGTTAGTCTAAGCTGTGTAGATGGAACTGATAAACCAGTGAACAGATATTCACTTTTGATTCCAGAAATACAGCCAAATGCCTGCAGTGGCCTGAAGCAGACAGCTTGGGCCAATGCTAGCCTACTCACTTTGCTAGGCGGGGGCTGCAGAGGAGGTTTGCTAAAGCATCCTGGGATGTTGGGGGACTGTGAGTTGACCTGAATCTGAAGGGTATCTGGGACAGAAGTCAATATACCAATTAACCTAGATCAGCTAAGTCTGTTACATCTGTTAAGTCTGGTTTATCTTAAACTGGATTCAGCCATTTTGAAATCAGTTTATGTGAGTTGAACTTCTGTTGTGTTATATATTCAGACTGTTTCTGCTCACTTATAGCAGTTTGTGTGTTATTTCTGTTCCTAGTCATAAGGAACACCTTAAAACATTGTAATCAAAAAGAGTATTTTTGCTGGAGCAATGCATCTCTGCATTAGCCTTAGTGCAGGACCCTGGCTGGTCCACAGGTAATGGCTCCTGTATGAAATATAATTCCTGTAAGAAGTAATAGAGTTACTGTCTCCTATATGGCTTCCATGTGAAAAGTACAAAAAAAAAAAAAAAGAAATAAAACGTGTATCATAGGAGCACCCTGTTGGTGGCAACTGAGCTTGGGGCTCCATTGTGGTATGTACTAGTTGTATATACGTGAAGATTTCCTATCCAAGGGCTTATATTCTAAATAGAAAAGTCGTAATGAAGGAGAAATGAGCATATATTTCTTGAAAACATTGTTCTGAAGATCAAAGAGAATGGCAGATCTAAAATGAAAGCAAAGCCCCTTCACTATTTTAATAGAGAAGGGTCCCTGTAAAGGGACGGCGTCCTAGGGGGAGTCATGATCTCCCCTAATGCCCCCTTACCATGCCAAGTTAGCCTAAAAGCATCCTCAATTCTCACCCACCATGTTTTTGATGTTAAATGTATAATAGGGAGGCTACCTTTCCATCCTCTTGGACATGGTTTTCCTGCTGTACACAGACCCTGTTCTATAATGGGTGTTTCAGTGCAACCCAGCCTTATGGGCTTTACCACACCCCAAGCCTTGCTGATGGAACTGATGTTCTTCGGTCTCGCACTGTGCCTCACTAGGCGCTTGGGCTCTCTGCAGCCTTGTCTCACACTGCGCCTCACTGGGTGCTCAGGCTATCCACAGCCCTGTCTCGCACTGTGCCTCCCTGGCGCTTGTCAATTGCTGCCCCCCTCTCTGGGGCTTCTCGCTGCTCCCTTTCTGGGGCTGGGGTCTCCACGCTGCTGTAGATCCCTGTGAGGCCTCCTCCATCCCCTAATAGCCTCTCCCAAGCCACTGGTCAAAACAGCAAACAAAACAGCAGCCCCTGGGCTATAACCTAAATCCTAGCCACCCAGCTATAATTTTCAGCTACCCCTAAGCACTAAGGTGCTTCATCCTTCCCCAATCTCAAGCTGTACCTGCAGTCTGGCCTCTCCCATCTGCTTGCTCTGGGAGAGCTCCTTTCCCCTTGGCTGCTGGCAGGGGGTTTAAATGAGAGCCAGGCCCTGCCCCTTCTGGTCAGCTGACCACTAGCAGGTGTGGGTAACTGGCTTCCTCTGGTTGCCCTAGCAACCTGCACCTGGGTAGTCATCCCCTGCTCTACAAGTGGCAGGCACCTTAGCGTCCTGCTACAGTCCCACATGAGAAGTTTGAAAGCTTAAGATACAAATATTTACTAGTTTTAAATATTTCCTTTTCTATTGTTTTAGTTCATGATAATTTCTTGTTTTATGTGAGGTACTGGAGATCTCTACATCTGCTTAAATTGCTAAGGGATGAAATATAACAGTATTATATTGTAGTAATATGCTTCACTGCACTGGCTGATATCTCCTTTTTTCTGCATTACTGTACACATCTGTGTTTCATTTAGGGGAAAGGGGCAAATGTTATCCCTGGCTTAATTTCACTGAAAAGGTGAAAAGGAACCATAGTTCTTGTCTTTCTTTTATTTTTTTTAAGTAAGCTACTAACCAATAGCATAATGCCTTTAGGTAAAAGGAAAAAAAAAGTGTGCTGGTTAGAAAGTAGTAGTTTTGGATTTAAGGCACTACCTTTTTGGACTTAAGGCACCCCTTATTAGATTCAAAGCACCCCTTGTTAGACTTAAGTTACCTCTCACAAAATGCTAACTCTTTGTTTTCACTTCTTTTTTGACTGAGGAAAAATAGAACAGCAGTTGTTTTCTGCTACAAAGAGCTCAGAAAAGTCCATACCAATTTGATATCTCTGGCTTTATC
The DNA here is from genome assembly GCA_030014935.1 of Caiman crocodilus. NCBI lineage: Eukaryota > Metazoa > Chordata > Crocodylia > Alligatoridae > Caiman > Caiman crocodilus. Next base: position 48,967,886 of record JAGPOW010003685.1, read on the forward strand.
TTGTGAATGATGTTTTCACACCTAAGATTACATGGCACCCCAGTGCACCCTTGAAATTATCTGAAGGCACCCCAGGGTGCTGCAGCATCTTGGTTGAGGATCAATGGAGTGGAGAATTAGGAGTTGGGTGAACTGACTTCTCTGTTGACCCTTAGACACGTAATTTCCTTTCTGACTTGCTCTGAGCCTCCATTTGTCACCTGTAATATGTTGTTGTTTCTTCTTCACAGGTGAAAACGACCACATCCAGTGGGGGGAGGGGAAGGAAGAAGAGAGAAAAGTGGGAAAGAAAAAGGGAAGGAGAAAGAGAAAAGGAGAAAGAAGGGAAAGGGAAGAGACTGAAGTGGGGTGGAAGCTAGCTCACGTGAGTATGTAGGTGAGTTATAAGGCTGGTCTTTGCTTTGAAAAATCTGCTGTAGCACGGTCAGGAAAGTGATGAGGACTGGATACGGGAGGTTTTTGTTTTCCTGGCCACGTGTTTCTTCATTGCTTCCACCCAGTCATCTGCCTATAATTTGTTAAATTACATCTCAGTTTTAGCTATCGTGAGCAAAGGGCAATGCATTGTTGGACTTCTTACTAGAACAACTCAGACACATTATTGTTATTCAAAAAACAACACAACCTTAAAGAATGCAATGGCAAATATTTGCTTATTAAAGATGGGGGATTTCTGTTTATGTTTATGTCCATAAGAAGACGCATGGAAATAAATACTTAGCTTAGCCTTACAAACTACTGAGTTTCCTCAGCTTCCATTGACTAGAAATGGGGCTTCAGTTGTTAGAAAACTTAAAAATAAATCCCTTCACCCCCTGCAAAAGCTCTGAGAATTCAAGAGGTTCCAACCAACATATGAATGTCAGTCCTCCATGAGGAACAGTATGATGAACACCTAATTTTTTTCCTAACTTGAATTTTTATTGAACTTAGAAGTGCCTGTTGCTTGGAAGGAACTGGACTGTGGAAATGCAAGGTTTCAATTTTTAGGAAACAATGTAGAAAATAAAAGAATTCTGTTAAGGAAAAGAAAAGAGATTAAATTTTATGAGTAATTTCAAATGATCAACATCACTTAATGTATCTATGGAAAGCTGCTTAAAATCCTTAGAGATATGCATTTTTTAAAATAAAAAAAACTGCTTTCCATTTCACAACTTTCTATTTTTTGCACACCACTTTAGCAGAATGTTTTAATCTCTTTCAAAAAGAAAAATGCAGGCAGTTTTCTGTACACAATGCTTCAAGCCTCAGGGAACAACAGCCTGGTTTGATATTAGCTGTTATGGCATTCAGTGATACTTTGCAATGGAAAATTGGTGTGAAAGAACCAGGTTATAGAGAAACCTTGACCTTTAGATTGTTAGGCAGTTTGTACTGTCAATGTGTATTTGGTGTTTTGCAATCCTGGACAGAGACAAATAATATAAGCTATTAAGGGCCATGGCAAATGAAAGTGGCACAATTCTGGTTGAAACTGTGGTAAATCCTTAATCCTTGTAATGACTGATAAAAATAATATAGCAAATAGAACTTAGCAATAACATCTATGGAAGAGAGATGACAACTATATGTGTTTTAGGACTTTATGATGAAAAACAGGAAGCAACATGCTATAGTAAATATTACAGATTACAATAAACCAATTTAATTTTCATGTGATTCTGAAATTTCTGGTAGGGCCATTAAATGATGTGAGTAGGCTTCCCACTGACTTTGTATTATCCTTTTGAATAATCTTCTTGACTTGCAATATTGTGTAAGCTTCCCATTAAGAGAAAATAACAGCTCTCTTAAGTTTCTCCTTTGTATTATGCACAAAAGCTACAATTCTACTTAAGAACAAAATGTTAACAAAGCAATAAAAAGAAGATTCCAACTAGGTATCTCAGTGTAGAAATGAAAATATTCCAGTGATTTTTTTTTTCAGTGTAAAGAATAGAACCAGCAGATAAATTATTCACTTTTCAGCTCAACATAGAATTGTTATTCTTAAAGGAAACCACAGTTGAATTTGTATCTAGTATAATAATCCTGTTTTTTTGCAGGCTTTCATAGTCACCATCTTATGACTTCAAAGTTAAGAGCTGGAGTAGAACTCAGAACTTTCTACTCCAAAGACACAATTTTCTATCAGTTACACATATAACTTATAAAGCACTGCATGTGTGCTTGGTGCTGTGCAAACTGATGCCCTTGTTAAAACTCATTTGTGATTAAAAGTACTTTTGGGTCTATAGTTACTCACATTTTTGATACTCCTCTAATTCAAAACACCTATACACATGACCTATCTCTGAGACAAACTGAATAGGAATGTAATTTCCTTAATGTAATGAATGATAGTGTCATGAAGAGAGAGAGCGCGCAATGGCATGAACCAAACACTGGCAAGCACCAATTAAGGAAAGGATGGAACTGTGTTTCTACAGCAGCTGCTCAATGAAGCTAGAGCAGCCCTGGAGAGAAAGAGAGGGCAGAAGAGACACAGATGAAAACAGGGAGGGAGGTGGGGCACACTGGAATGAGAGAGGAGCTGATTGGGAAGGTGGGGGTGAAAGAGAGTAGAATGCTAGCCAGCTGGGGAACCTGGAAAACTATGATGAAATAGGAGATTTAATCAGGAATGCGATCTGGGAGCTGGCGTGACTTCAAGAAACAGAAGAAACAACTGAGTCCTACAGTGCAAAATAAAAGTTTTCTTATATTCCTTTTCAAGTTGTAAGTCAGGCTAGAGCAACATTATAAAGAAGAAACATAAAAAAACCCCCAATAAACATGACATCATTTAGAGACTTAAAGGGAAGACACCTTTTGTTTTTCATTGAACTAATACTCTTAAATAAAAAAAGAGAAATTAGGCCTGTCGAGCCCAAAGGACAGGAACTAATTTTTTAGTGATTTCTGAGTCTATCATGTGAAGCTTAAAGAAATATCTAGGACATAATACTTACCTCCACTGAAGAAAAGGTTGACCAGTAGCTTGAGGAACAGGCTTCTGTCTGTTCTTTCAGCCCAGGATATGATGATACCTAAGAAACAAGAAAAAACAGTGTAAAAAGTTTAGATAGATACCTAATAAAAGAACCTTATTATAAAGAACATATTGTGAGTTTTCGTCTTTTGTCAACCAGTTCATTTTTATGAGAAAATTAATAGCTCTGTTGTCCAGTTGTGTTTAAGTTGTACCCTCCCGGTATAAATCTTTTCACATCAAGACATGGCAGGCGAGATTTGGGGTCACTACTGAAGAAAAAAGAAGAAACAGGGAAAAATCAGGTAATTTGAGATCAATCTGGGCAACTGTGTTTTATATATAACAGGAGACTAGACAGAACTCCTCACAGATACTTATTTTTGAGACTAAGAACCACAATATTCTACCAGTCAGAAAGTTTTGTATTCCATTCGGATTCAGGCTCAGGTGAGCCATTAAAGGCTTCATCCTGAACATTTATGTTATGTGGCTAGGCTGAGTTTATAACTCATGAAGAGATACAAAGTTTTGAAAGTATAGGAACATGCTTTGTATAAGAAGAATCAAATATTGAAGAATGGTTTGGAAAGCTTAGATGGGGCTGTGTGTTCTAGAGAATAAAGTATTAGACTTATCAGGAAACTGGGGCTTTACTCATAGCTGTACCAGTGACTTGCTGTTTAGAATAGCTGGGAATTCTTGGAAAATATATTTTTGATTGCTAAAGGCTGGTCCATCAAAACTGAAACTTTCTGGCAAGAATAGTTGATTTCTTCTTCTCCTCCTCCTCCTTTTCTTCCTTCTTCTCTTTCTTCACCTCCTTCTTTTCCTCTTTATCCTCCTCCTTCTTCTCCTCCTCCTCCCTAGATAGCCAAGAGAGAAAGGCATATAAGTGTAGACCCTTCCTGCCACTGGTAAATTAATTTCCTCTATGCACTACTCTTAAGAAAATCAATTTTAAATGCAAGGTGCCATGACTCAGGCTGAAAAGGAGGGCTACAGAAATCTCCTGTGTCCCAAGCATATTTCCTAACTGCTGAACTGGACTTAGGCTCAGGTGCATGCATATGTAGTTATGTGTTCAGTCTGCATACTCATAGTTAGGTATCCACAATGGTTAATAGAATTCTGCCCAAACTCCCACCTATAGTTCTTGCAAACTGCTGTTTAGACACAAAAAGGACATTTACTCTGCCTTATGTGTTTCTATAGTACCTATCTCTGTGGCACTACAATTTTGGTTAGAGACTCCAGGTGCTAAACATAATGCAATGAAATACAATCCAAAGTCTAAAACTGCACTTATGGAATTGCAAAATAATTGCAAATATTTCTTGTTCAAAAAGGATTCTTTAGTGCTTAACAATATACATATATGTTCATTAATAACTATTTACACATGAACTGTAGACATACACATGCATACATACATGTGTGCGCACACACACATATATCTACATACACTCAATCCAATGAGAACATATATGTACATACATACACACCGTATTTCATGGTGTATAGGTTGACAGCTGGCTTTCTGATCTAAAAGATAAGGATTTTAGACATGGTGTATAAGTCAGGGCCAGGCTTGCTGCTCAGTTGGTGTGGCCCCAACATTCTCAGGGGATGAGGTCACTTTAGCTGATCAACGAGCCCAGCCAAGCCCAGTCCAGTCCCTGTTCCTATCTCCTGTGAGGCATGCTGGGCTCACAGGGGATGGGGCCTCTTTAAGCAGCATTGCTGAACACTGAGTCTGGCACCATTCATAGGTTGAGCCAGACAAACGCTGAGCCCACCCCTATCCCCTGCAAGTGGCACTGGGCTTGGGATTTGGCAGTGCTGCTTGCAGCAGACAGGCCCAGGCTCAGTGTTTGGCTGGTGTGGCCCCATGCCCTGTAAACCTGATGCCACTTGCAGGGAATGGGGAAGGGGCTGGGCTTAGTCAGGTAGTGGCCCTTGCAGAGGATGGACTGTGCCAGCTGAGACCAGCCCCGTCCGCATCCCTGTCCCCTGTGAGCAGTGTTGGGCTTGGTGCTTGTCTGACACAGCCCCATCCTATGTGAATGGCACTGGCATGGTATATAAGTTGACTTTGGTTTTTAAGACACAAAGATCAGGCTTCAAAACCTGACTTATATGCTATGAAATACAGTATATATTATATAGATTCATTATATACTGTATTATGTACTGAAATACTCTCTTTCTCTCTCTCTCTCTTTCTCTCTCTCTCTCAATATACATATACATACTGTGTTTCACGGTGTATAAGTCAGGTGTATAATATGTATTAATGTCATGACTTGAATAACACTAGTGAAGCTATATATATATATATATATATATATATATATATATTGGTCTATGGAAGTGTATTTTGCCTATCAGTGATGCGAGCCTGGAGGTCAGGTTTTCCATAGGAGGTAGTATGGAAGCACTAGTGGAACAGAAAAAGGATATGCACTAACCAAAAGTGGTTTATTGTCTGTTAGAGACAATGAATCAGAAAACAGAGCAAAAGAAAGTAAAAGATACCCCAAAATTATGGCTTTTGTAATTTTGGGGACTTGCTGTAATTTGGGTTTTTTCCATTGAATCCTTTCCTGTTTTCCACTATAAAAATAGAATTTTTCCATTGTAAAAAAAAGTTACAAATTTGTAGTTGATGTTGTTATAGTATAACATCAGCCCTGTGTTTGATGCATTGCTTTTATTGGCACAATGCGTTCATACAAAACTGTCTTATGTAAAACAATAATTGTGAACTTTACCACCCATAACTGTATTCACCAGTTTTAAAGCCTTGATCCCAAAGAGATATGTCATGTTTCTGTGACTCACTTTTAATAATAATCGTTGTATATTGTATTTCTGACAGTATTGTTGTTCTTCATAATACTCCTTAATCATGTAAAAATTCAATAAATGGGAAAAGAGCAAGCAGAACTGACCACAACATTAAAGATGTTTTCTGTAGATAAAAAGTATAGAAGATAAAATATTACACTTTGAAAGCAGAAAAATTAATATATAAAGGATAAGGATACATTATTACAATTGAGACTATTGTGTTTATAAATCCTATTCCTTGAAACATTTCTCATTAATATTCTGTGCCTTTATCATTTTGTATTGTATTTTACATACAGTAGTGGGCCTTCATTCTATGAGGTCCTTAGAACTATGTATTTGGCATACTCAAACAGATAGCAAAATGTACTCCAGTAGTATTGTATTTGCTGAGTCAATCCTTTATTTTCTAAATACCGGAAACTCCCAGTGAAGTCCATCGGTTTGCAGATACTTATCAGCAGGTAGAAACTGGCTCTTATTATTTGAGCTTTTTCAATAAAATTGAATGAAAAGACAAAATACCCAACAGCTACTAACCTTTCGTATCCTTTTACTTACCAGGATTCTTTATTCAGACAGGACATTATGATCTAATAAAGAATTCCAGGTTGAATGGGTTGATCAAGTTTTGCAGCCTTGGCTAAAGCAAGTAACTCTAAAAGACAGTTAAGTCATAACAGCTATAGCTCTGAAATATTTCAGTGAAATGATCACTGTAGAACAAAGTACATGAATTACTTTGCAAGTTTGTTTGATCTATGGATAGGTAGAACAGTAGAGACCTCAAAGAATCTATCATCATATTGTGGACTTTTTGAAAAAAAAGTCAGACAGATTTATAGTAGTATATGTGTTCAAGGGTTTGAGGACCTGCCTCTTCCAGTTCTACAGGAGACACAGAAGGTGGAGGAGCACCAAAAAAGAGGTTGAAGTATGGTAATGCTCCATTCCTCTTTGGCTAGTGGGGTGAAGTTCTGCTTCATGCCCAAGTAAGGTAAATATTTTAAAGGCATATTTTATCACCCGTCTTTAACCACATGATGCTGTTTAACATACCCATATATAGGACAAAATCCATCTCCTTTGCTACTTTTATTTTTTTATTATTAAACAGCAGGGATACAGGTTTTCTCTTTGCCATGGAAAAACATGGTAAAATGTGGATTTTATGGTTTTAAGGAGAAAAATACAGATTTTCTTCTTTAAAGAAGAAAAATGTTGGAATTTTGGTGGGTTTGACCTTGTGGGCTGGAAGAGTTCCATCCTCCAAGGGAATGGGGGTGGTAAAAGTGGAGCACTACATGCCAGCCAGGCAGCCTGGAGGGCAGCTCATTCCAGGTAAGACTGGGGGTGGGAATTGAGGGAGGGCTCTGGCTGGGGCTTGGGCTGCTGCTGAGCTGGGCAGTATGTGGGGTTAGTGATGTGGCCAGAATGTGTGGCTGCAGGGCCCAGGTGTGAAGCAGGATGGAGGTGTGGGCAGCTTGTCTAAGAGGTACTTTGGGGGCTGGCTCTCTGGTGCTGTGCGCACTCCCAGGAGGGGCATGAGGGCATATGCCCACAGATTTGTATGCAGCTTGTGTGCAGGGTGGGGGCAGATTTGACCTGCTTGCTGTGCGCTCAGAACTTCCCACCCTGCTGCCCTCTCCCTGGAACCTGGCATGGCATGACAGAGGTGGGTGGGGAAGCTAGGTACTGCTGCCAGGAGCTCCTGTGCCACCATGGTGTGGCACCCCTGTGTCCACCCAGCAGCAGTGGGGGTTGTGTCATGGAGCTGTGACCCCTGCTACTGCTGGATGGGCAGGGGTATCACCAGTGGCACCAAGTCTCCTTACCCTGCTCTGTCCTGCCACACTGGATCCCACCTGCTGGGCCATGGAGGCCACAGGGGAAGGGCAACAGAGTGAGGAGCCCTAAGCACATAGCGTGCATCTGTCATCCCTCATTGACTCCACTCCAGGCATGACATGCATGGTGGAGGGGGAGCAAGGCTGCATGCTCTACTCTGTTTGGGCCACAGCAAATTATGCCTCCTATAGGCAGCATCTGGGGCTTGGACACTGTGGGGTAGGGCATGGGGCTGCAGACCTAAGTCTCTGGTATTGTAGCTCTGGCAGCTAGGGGCCCCCTCTAGCAGGTTTGTGAAGGGGAAGGAGTGTGGGGGAAGATAGAGGGGGAACCAGCAGGGCAAGGGGGCTGTGGCTTGGGAGCGAGGAGCAATGGCATGGGCAGGGCACTGGCATATCAGGGCTGCTCAGTGCCACAAAGTTGGGGGGGGGAGGTTGAGGGGAGGGACAGCCACAGCTAGACCTATGTCCTGGTGAGTGAAGGGGACAAGATGAGCTCTGATTTTTCCATGAAAAGAACCTCAAAATCAAACACCAAAATGTAGATATTTAGAATTAATTTTATTATAGTGATTGATTGCACTGCCGAATTGTTTTAAAATTGTAAATATATCAATAAAATTGTGTTCAACTGACACCTATATTTTTAGTGGTATTTCATTTTAATCTCAGAAAAATGCAGGTTTGGGATTTTTTAACTAGAGAATTTGTAGGCCTTTTTTTTAAATAAGAGAATTTGTTATTTTCAAATAGAAAACCCTATTACCTAGGATCCCTGGTAATGAATCTTCCAAAACGCAGAATTTCTGTAACTTAGTTATAGATTTCATCAATTTCATAGACAATAGGACTGGAAGGGACCTCAGAAGATCATTAAGTCCAGCCCCCTGCCCAAGGGGCAGGAAGTCAGCTGGGGTCATAGGATCGTAGGGGCTCAGACACTAAAGAAATTCTTCCTTATGTCCACCCTAAAATGGTCCTGCAGGAACTTATAACCTTTCGACTTCATCATCCTTGGGGCACTCTGGTGAACAAAGGTTCTCCCAGGTACTGGTGATCATCTCTGATAAACTTATAGGTGGCCGTCATATCACCCCTCAGCCTGCTCTGTTCCAGGCTAAAGAGCCCCATAGCTCTCAGTCTATTATTATAGGGTCTGTTTTCCTGAGCTCTGATCATGCACATGGCTCTTCTCTGGACTTTCTCAAGCTTCTCCATATCCTTCTTGAATTGTGGGGCCCAAAACTGGACGCAGTACTCCAGCTGCGGCGTCACCAAGGCTGAGTACAAGGGGAGAATGACGTCCTGGGATTTGCTTGAGAAAGCATGTATGGATGCAAGTCAGTGTTTTGCTCACTTTACTAGCTGCAGCATTGCACTGCAGGCTCATGTTCATCTTGTGGTCAATGATGACCCCCAAGTCCTTCTTTTGCAGTGCTAGCCAGCATAGCACTGCTGAGCCTATAAGGATGTTGCAGGTTTTTCCTCCCAAGGTGGAGAACATTGCATTTTTCAGTGTTAAATACCATCAGGTTCTCATCTGCCCATTCGCTGAGCCTGTTCAGGTCAGCCTGGATCACCCTCCTGTCTTCAGCGTTGGATGGTCTGCCCAGAGTTTGGTGTCATCAGCAAACTTGGCCAGTCCTCGTCTGACTCCAAAGTCCACAACCTTAATGAAGATGTTGAACAATACAGGTCCAAGGACAGAGCCTTGGGGGACCCCACTGGTCCCAGGGCACCATGATGATTGACTTCCATCAATTACTAGCCTCTGGGTCCAACCACGGAGCCAATTTTCCAGCCAGTGGATCATGGTGGACCCAGGGTGACAATTGGCCAATTTCACCAAGCTCATGGGATACCAGATCAAAGGGTTTTTTGAAGTCAAGATATATGACATCAATCTCTTCTCCCTTGTCCAGGTGCTAGGTCACCTGCTCGTAAAAGGAAATGAGATTGGTCAAGCAAGACCTATCCACAGCAAAACCACTCTGGCAATCCCTCAGGATGTTGGTGTCAGCCATTCCATTAAGGATGGCCTCTTTAATAAACTTTTCTAAGACCTTCCCCAGGATAGAAGTCAGGCTTATGGGCCTCTAGTTTGCCAGATCCACTTTCTTCCCTTTCTCGAAGATAAGCACCACATTGGCCTTTTCTCAGTCTTTGGGCACTACACCAGAGTGCCAAGAATTCTCAAAGATCCATGCCAGGTTCTGGGCTATGATGCTCGCCAGCTCCTTGAGGATCATGGTGTGTAGACTGTCACGGCCAGCTGACTTGAAGGTATCCAGCCTCTCAAGGTGTTCCTTCACAAGGTCAGTATTGATGGATGGCAAGGGACCTCTCTGTCCCATAATGGGCATGGGCATCCCATGGGAATGACGAAAGGCTGAGGTAAAGAACCCATTTAATAGTTTGGCTTTTTCCTGGGCTTAGGGTGTCAGTTGTCCTACCTGGTTTAGCAGGGGACCAAAGTTGACCTTGCTTTTTCTCCGGCTTGCCACATATCTGAAAAAGGACTTTTTATTGTCCTTGATACTTGAAGCTAGTTGGAGTTCAATTGCAGTCTTGGCTTTCCTGGTTTGCTCCCTGCAGGACCAGACCAGTGCAAAATATTCCGCCTTGGAAGTGAATCCCTTCCTTCATCCTTTGTAGGCCTTTCTTTTTAGCCTCAGGAGGTCTGCTAGATCCCTGGAGAGCCAGAGCTGCTGTGCCCTCTTGCTGCCTTTCCTCCAATAAGGAATAGAATTAGCTTGTGCACTGAGAATCGCTCTCTTGAGGAGCAGCCACTTTTCCTGAACTCTCCCTCCCTGGGGTCATGGTCCCTTAGGGCCTCACTGACAAGCCTCCTGAGCTTGTCAAAGTCAGCTTTCCTGAAGTCAAGGACTTCAGTGTTGCTGGCTGACTTGCCAACATTATGGCAGATGGTGAAGGTGATCAGCTTGTGGTCGCTGTCACCCAGCTTCCCATTGATCACTAAGTCACCAATCAGGTCATCCCCAGTTGCCAGTACCAGGCTGAGCAGTGCTTTGCCTCTCACTGGCCTCTCGACTTCTTGAGTCAGAGGTCATCCACATGTGATGGGAAGCTTTGTGACCACTCAGATTTTGCTGTGTGATCCTCCCATGAGATGTCTGGGTAATTGAAGTCATTCATAACAAACATGGTCCTAGAGCATTTGGCCTTAGTCAGTTCCTGGGTGAACTCCTGGTTAAGTGCTTGACTTTGGGTGGGAGGTCTGTAGTAGACTCCCACCATTGTGTCCCCTGTGCCGTGTTCCCCACGGATTTTAACCCAGAGGGTGTCCAGTTGTCCACCTTGGTCACCAATATCAGCTATCAGGGACATGTAGCTTTCCTTAACATAGAGAGCTGCACCTCTGCTCCTTTTATCTGCTTGATCTCTCCTGTACAGGGTATAGCTATCTATACCCATGGTCCAGTCATGGGTGGAGTCCCAACAGGTCTCTGTTATCCGTATGATATCGTAATTATTTGTGTTAAGCAGGAGGATGAGTTCCTCCTGCTTATTCCCCAAGCTCCTAGCATTTGTTTACTGGTAGGCAAGTGTCCCCTTGGGGGCTCTTGCCTTGCCCACAGATTGTACCAGAGCTGGGGAAGGGTTGGAATCCCTTAAGTGCCTTGGCCTGCTTGTTTTGCATGGTTTCTCAGTGGGCCAACAGTGATGGCAGTCCTCCCATCCCCCAGCAGGCTTAGTTTAAAGCCCAGTGGAGCAGGTCAGCCAGTTTGGCTGTGAAGAGCCTCCTCCCCAGTGGAGAGAGGTGGAGGCCACCTCTTCCCAGAAGCTTGCTGCCTCTCTCACCAAAGAGCGGGCTGAGGTCACGGAAACCAAAGCCTTCCCAATGACAGCAGCGCCACAGTCTTTGGTTAACTACCTGGATCCTCCTCTCCCTCCTCAGTCCTTTTGTTAGGACTAAACAAAGACTGTTCAGTTCTTGTTTGGGGACTGTGAAAGTGCATACATACCTGTATCAGTCTTGACAAGGGTGAACAATTCAGGCTGGGGCAAGAGCTCAGGCTGGCTGCCTATGCTGCTGTACACAGCATGGCTGCCAGAACTTCCAGAAGAGTGCCCTAGCCTGAAAGCCAGTTCACGGGTCCTGCTCACTTTCTCTGATGCGCCAAATCTTTCATGCTTTCTTTTTATGCAAAATGAAATGGCTTCCAGAAGATAGGAAACGTGGATTCAAATTTCCCCCAGGTAGTAGAACTTGAACTTGTGGTGTTTCCCATCTCCTGTGTGATTTTTCTAATCACTTATCTTAGTTATTGTAGAAGGGAAGAGATCCTATTTTAGCTGTTTCAAAAGAAAAAAAGTGATGTCACTTGAAAGGACTTAAAAAAAAAACTATTTGCAAGAGAGGGTTAAAGACTAAATCTCACAGAGAGAGAGAGTTGCTTGAATCCTGGAAAGGGGTTGGCTTCAAGGCACATCCATAGCCTCAGCATTTCCCTGCTGGCTCATTTAGACAGCTCCTTGACCAGTGTCCTAACTCTCGTGGATCCCATTTGTATGTGGCCATGCACTGTATTGACATTTGAAATAGCTATGGATTAGTCAATAGGGTCTGGGCACCAGTAAATCAGAGAGATTACAATGCTTAGTGTCATGGCATCCAAATCTCATCTTGGATCTTTGTTTCATTGGTGAAAAAAAGTAAATATTCCATCTCAGGACATAATCAACAACTGTCTAACCAGTAACGTATCAAGAATAAGTTTACTACCACCAATAAACTTAAGCATCTTTTCAAGCCTGTACCTTCCAAGGAGTAAATACAGCCATGGAATTTTATATGTTAATTGGTATTTGCCTCCCTTGATAAAATATGAATCTATCAGGGCTACTAATACATTCTCAGGTAATTCTTCTGAGACAGATGCTTTGCTGATGTAAATGGAGATATCTTTTGAAGGAACACCATATCTTTTTTATGAAGACCTCCAACTCCAGCATCACAGAGAACACTGCAAATAGATGCGTCTCCTAGCTGCATGCAGGTAACCAGTTTCATAAAACTGGTTCTTATAAAAATAATCACACCAATGAAAAATGCTGCATGAAGATACAAATGTATTATGTGTGGGAGAGCTAAAATTCATTTGCCCTCTTTTCCTCAAGTGCTCTGTGTTGCTATATGTGAACAACATTTATGAGTATGTCGTCTGTTCTTCCTGGACAAAAAAATACTGCTGAAATGATTACAGCCAAGGGATCTGGTTATTATATACACATTATTTGTAAAACTTTTGGAGAAAAAGCAGTAACAGTTTTGGCTAAAACTCAAACTAGTTTTTGATGAGAAGGTACAGTCTTAGAAGTGTGCAAACATAGTGCACGTTGAGTTATGTGATCTTTGTATTCCCAGCAATAAATAAGGGATGTGACTTCAGCATAGTACTTTGTCAGGAGAGCTTTCAAATGTGGACATCTAAAAGTTGGGGTCTGAGTATTTAAAGAATTAGAATCTGTTGCCCCCACCAAAACCAAACAAACAACAAAAAAACCCCAGTTTTATTTTACAGTGTACAATTTAATATTTGCAATTCGTTGGAACTCAGGAAAGAGATATTGCATGAAACTAACAATGAGTAATTCAAATATTTTAGGATATTTTCCATGACTATGAGTGCTGACTGAACAGTAGCTGAAAAATACTGCACAGTAGCATGTCACAGCATGGACAGTGCTAATACGCTATTGTACAGTATTATTAGGGTTGTATGCAATAGTGTTATCTAAAACGTTTACCGGCGCCACTGCACAGTAGCTCTGGTTACTGCACATTTAAATAAATGCATGGTAAAGACTGTGCAGTAGTGTCTTGAGTAGATGCGTCCTATGTGTAGTATTTTTGTGGAATTGATATTTTGGTGTTTTCAGAAATATTAATGTGCATTATAATTAATGTGTTTCCACAATACTTTCCATTGAAGGACTTCAAAGCATTTATACACTTTAATGAGTTAAGATTTACAACATCTACTATTGCTGTTATCCCTATAAATAGTGAGTCAGTGAGAAGTTTTCAGACTTTTCCTTAATTCATTCAGTGCTTGTGTGGACTTAAATCACTTGTTTTAGAAGTGTTCCTCTCACTCTTTTTATCTGTTTCCTTAGTTCCGTATTTTGCCAATAACGTATATGAAAAATGTTTTATGGTTGAAATTTATGTAAACAGTGCCTGCCTGTGATTTTGATAGTGTTTTTCTTTGTAAATCGTTTTCTTGTCATCAGAAGTTCAAGATTCTAAAGAACTATGCAATATAAAACTGATGTAACTAAAGCCCCTGTCACATCAGTTTATCATGTCTCAGTAGTTGACCAGCCACATTAAAACAGTTAATGGTGTAATAAAACAAGGAAATAGCCACAAAATTATTACACAAAAATGTGTAATAACTTTATGACTGGTTCCTATCACACCATTAACTGAATGTGTGGCTAGGCTGAAAGAGAGATTGACATAAGTAATAGGCTCCTTACAATGACAATCTACTAGCTTTCAAATAAATTTCAAATAAATGGCCAACTCATTCACATGTCTAATCTTATCTATTTTAGTCTATTTTCTCTTTAAAATAAAATAAAAAAATAATGTTTGTTTCAGCTTCTTTATCATACTATCACCAAAGTTACTGAATGGAAAGGTTCACCAAACTGTAGGATTCAACAGGGAGTGATATATCATCATTACATTCAGAAAATCATTATTCAAATCCCAAGTGCTGCACCCAGCCTTTTCCCCTTGAACTTCATCATGTGAGTATTATCTTGAAAAATATTTACTGTATGTATGTTGCAAATCTAATGAACTTGTTAGATCCTGACTCCACATGATGCCCAATGACTGAGATGATGGTCCAATTGCCCATGGATCCTGTTACTCATTAGCCACAGCAGAGCAGGGAATAAACACCAGCACACATTGCTTGCAACAGCTTTATTCAGAATGGAGATGACTTTGGACAAGGACCTCATGCCATAAGAGACGGGGTCCTGCCTCAAACAATAGGTTCATCCTACATTTATATACTTTGGTTTATACTCATTAACATTCATTCCACCTCTGTCCTTCCTCTTGTTCCACCCATTTCTCCTCCCATCTCAAGCTCCGCCTCCGTTTACTGTTTGCTTCATTAGCATGGAATTGCCTATGCATTTAATTCATTCACATGTCTTTTTGCTATGAACACATGTCTAAGACCTTGACTCCTGCTCTTCAGTCAGTGGGTAGACTGTAACCAAAACTTGGAAGCTTGTGGAGGCTTCTTTACCAATCACCATTCACCTTTTTGCATATGTTCATCTTGGATTCTGTTACCAATTGCGGGTTGATTTTCACATTGAGGTCTGTTTTTCTGTCTCAGGTTGTACCATCTTCCACCTTTTTTGGGCTCCTGTATCTTATCTTGTTCCTTGCTGTAGCTAGTTCACAGCACACAGGCTTTAATTGCTGCTTTTTTCAGAAAATGGTTGACAAAGTTAAGATGATTACTTAGCATAAGCGAATGGCTGGCTTAACTATCATTCTGCCATGTGGTCAGCAGTTCTTCTAGGCCACAGGTCATGCCTTTTATTCAGCTGCAAATCCAGTGCTTCCTAATAAAAAAATTATTGTCACCCTAACAGAACTAAAAAAAAAAAAAATAAGCAATGTCTTAACACCTAAGCTCTTGATGTTTCTTTGCCTTGTCTCCATTTTCCCAGCAGGTAAATTCAGTAGGTTGATGGACATTTTGTAAGAAGAAATAAGTACTCAAAATGATCAACATAAAATATTTATATCTTGCATCTTATTAGTACTGCATTTGATGAACATTTTTTCATGTTTGTTCAGATATTAAACTACCCATATTTAGAAATATTTAGCACGTCACAACTCCATGACATGCTCAGTACCCCAGCACACACTGCAGTTAGTGGGAATTGAGGGCACTGAAGGAATACCTCAGCACTGTACATAATTAGGTATCCTTGTTTATAAGGTCCTTAAATAGAATTGATAGAATTCCTTGTGGATACAGGTGCTACTCATTCTGTTTTAACCCCAAAATTGAAACCTTTAAGTAAGAAGAATGTGCCGGTGGTGGGAGTCACAGGGAAGGCAGTAACACAGCCCTTTCTACAGCCAATGACCTGTAATCTTGGGCAGGCTGAAGTCACCCATCATTTTTTATACATGCCAGACTGCCCTGTTCCCCTTCTGGGAAGAGACCTCCTCTGTAAACTGCAAGCTACGCTATCATTTCAGGATGGGCAGATGTTCCTGACAGTGCAGATGTTTCTGACAGTGCCCCCTGAGGAAGGTTGGCACCTGTAGACTTGCCTTCTCAGCCTTCTCTGAGAGGAAAGCACACCAGATCTTCCTCAACCTATGCTGTCTGCCTTGAACCTGACCCATAACTGGTTCACGGTTATTGATTTGAAAGATGCTTTCTTCTGTATGCCAGTAGAGACTCAGTTTTGCTGGACTGTCTTACCTCAAGGGTTTAAAAACAGCCCAACACTATTTGACACTGCACTGAGTAAGGATCTGCGCAGGCTAAAACTACCACTATCCTGTGCCCTTTTGCAATATGTAGACAACTTTCTTTTAACTGCCACCACTGAAGCAAGTTGCCTGGAGGGAACGACCAGCCTCCTTAATTTCTTGGGACAAGAAGGATACCGGGTGTCCAAGAATAAGATGCAGCCAATGTCCCAGAAAGTCTGTCTTTCCTGGTTACTAATCACATTGATGGTAGTAAAACATAGACTCATAGAAAATTAGGATTGGAAGGGACCTCAGAAGGTCATCTAGTCCAACCCCTTGCTCAAAGCAGGACCATCCTCAACTAGATCATCTCAGTCAAGGCTTTGCCTACTCAGGTCTTAAAAACCTCCAAGCATAGAGATTCTACAGCCTCTCTGGGTAATGGGTTCCAGTGTTTTACTACCCTCCTAGCAAGAGTTTTTTTTAATATATTACCGAAACTTCTCTTGCTGCAACTTGAAACCATTGCTCCTTGTTCTGTCATCTACCAGCACTGAGAACAGTCTAGCTCCATCCTCTTTGGAACCATCCTCTCAATCTTCTCTTCTCTAGACTAAATAATCCTAATTCCTTCAGCGTCTCCTCATAAATCATGTCTCCCAGCCCCCTCAGCATTTTCACTGCTCTCCACTGGAGTCTCTCCAATTTGTCCACTTCCTTTATGTAGTGAGGGCCCCAAAACTTGACACAGTACTTCAGATGAGGCCTCACCAAGTGCTGAATAGAGGGGAATAATCACTTCCCTTGACCTACTGCCAATACACCTAACAATGCAGCCCAGTATGCCATCAGCCTTGGCAACAAGGGCACACTATTGACTCATATTCAGCTTATTGTCCACTATAACCCCCAGGTCCTTTTCTGCAGAGCTTCTGCCTAGCCACTCAGTCCCCAACCTGCAATAATCCATATTTCTCCTGCTTAAGGCATTGCCAACTACTGTCTGTTGGACAACAAGTATGCATGCGAATAAGCACTGACCTCATGCTCCCAGCATCACTTGCTATTTTATGATCATTCCAATGAGACTCTTTATGAAGAGAAACAGTAGATGTTACTACTCATAATACTACTGAAAATAATAATATTATTTCTTGCAAAGACTCAAGCCATTCTAGTTAACATATGCAAAGATAAAATTAATAGGAGCATTGTGTGAATGGAGATAAAATCACTATTATTGAAAAATGCTATCTAACACCCACATTAACTTCTTGGTCTTAGAAAGATAGAATTAAACATCCGGAACCAGATCTTAGTTTATGTATATCAGTAGTGCTTTATTTGGAGATACTCTAATATACATCAGCTGAGATTTTAGGCTGTAAAATGTTAGATGCTTAAGACTACCTCTGAATTTTTTCAGTGACCCCAGCACTTGTTTCCTGCCACTGGCAGGGGGTCAGACTAGATGGCCTGCTCTAGGCCCCTTCTGACCCTAGTTACTATGAAACTATGAAACTATATTTCAGAAAAAGGTCCTTCCTAAGTAAAAAGAATTAATTGATATTTTTGCTTTTGTGTATTTTTATAGGGTAAGCCCTCGATTCCAGAAACCTAATGAACTGATTTTTTTACTACCTCCAGTGGAATATAGATTAGGCCCAAAAATTCTGGTAGCAAACAGTAAAATTGTAAAAGCCCTTTTATAAAGCATCTTCACAGAGCTATACTTCTATATAACAAAATATACTTGCTACTATATATATTAAATGCCTGTTAGGAATTCTATGAATGAATTTAACTAATTACCTAGAGTTTCAAAAATTGTCTTGAAGTTGTAGGAGCCTTTACTTCAAACACCTTTTCTACATATCTGCTGATTGTCATTTGCCAAAAGCTAATGCTAATTAGTGTGTAATTACTACTATGCATATGTCTTTTGAGGGATGATCAAACAGAAATAGAGGATAAAATTTACAGAAAAAACATTGTCTTCTTGCAATTATTGTAATGGTCCTGGGAAATCTCAGAATCTACCTGAAGTCATTATTTAGGTTTAAGGAGTAAAATCACAAATAAGGGTGGATAAATCTGTACCTTTCCATTATCCTTTCCAAAGCAGAGTCATTAACCCATGTTCTGTGTGCTGGATTCAGTCTGTGAAGAGTTCTGATCCAGTCTGGAGAGGTTTGATCCAGCATGGAAGATTGGTGTCACAGAGCTCTCCATTGTAGAGCCTGATGCTCAACAGCAATTGAACTTCTGTTTGCTAGAAAGGGGTCAAATGCCTGGCAGCTAGTTGCTCAGAGGAAGGAGAGGGACAGAGACTGTGGTGTGTAGTGATGGCCAGATCACAAACTCCAGCCTGCACTGGCAAAAGGTTGATGCTCCCTGTGCTAAAGTGTCACATACAGTACTCCAGAATGCAAGGTTAGCCAGCACCTGGAGATTTGGCACTGCCTGTGCCAAGGAGTGTTAGTTGGCAAAGATGTAGTCTATTGGATGTGCCATGTAGCGGAGTAACCTATGTAAGAACAACTTTATATCTGGAAATTCCCAATATTTGAGATTTTTATTTCTCATGCTTAAGCGGTATAGAGGTCTAGCACTAAATGTATTTAAGTGCATGATTTTAAGTGATAATTTTAAATGCATGATTAAATGTTGTCCTGAGTAGGGAATCAATTAAATATGCACTCATATATTTTCTAATAGTGGGACATAATTATTGTTAGGTTAACAATAAATTAACAATTTATTAAAACAATTTATTAAACAATTATATGAAGCATTTTCGTTAATAGTTATTTCAAATGAAGGCCTAAGAACTTTTCACATCTGTCTTTCTGCAAATAAAGATTAGTTATTCCTATTTATTTGCTAACTTACATGATTGATAGAGAAATAGCATATGACAACCTTATGAGCATTAGAATACTTTTTAAAAACACTTATTTTACATTTTAATTTTTGTTATATTTGTAAACAGTCAACAAGAAATATTAGTCAAGGGGAAATCCTAGTCTGATGTATTTATGTAAATGTATTGCCTTGAAATGGTTAATTAATTAGATGGAATTAATTTCATTTACATATTTAGTTCATTTTCTAATTTGTCTATAATTTTCCTCACTAGGTTTTTCATAAAGGCATAAATAATTATGTAAAATGCACTTTATAACAAATTACAGCAATCAAAATAGTCTTATCCTTACAAATATACAGTGATGCTGATTTAGAAATATTTATGCACCATTAACTTTTTGTTACTTTTTTTCTTTTTGTGTAAGCAAAAACACGCAAATTTTTGTTCTGCTATTGATGTAGTATGATGATTTTGCAACTTCTCTATGTTTTTCTTACAAGTATCACTGTGTGTATATGTGTATATTAGATAGCATTCCCAAAACAAAAGAATTACCAAGTTAGCTTTTAAAAATTTAATTTAGTTTTCACAGAAGTTATTTTTCTAAATGGTTTAAAGAGCAATTGACAAACTTCTATGAATGTCTAGAATTCAGTGGAGATTCAAAACCTAACCATATGTATTTTCAGAAACTCTTCTGGGATCTATTTGCTGCTAAAAACCCTTCTTTACTCCATCAAACATAATTGTTCTACAGGTTTAGTGGAGGCCCAGCAGGCTTTTCTGCTTAAGGTAAAAAGTACTTCCTGTCTTGAATCAGACCCCATTTAGGAAGAATGTGCTTTTTCATGCTTCAGCTGTAATCTTATATGAAAGGCTCACAGGTCCATTATACCCAGTAATTGACAGAACGATGTTGCCACTATGTAGTACAGCATGCAATGTCTTTAGAGCTATCCCCTGTGGGTGTCTAAGATAATGAATACCATGGGCAATTGACAAATTGTAGTGACAGGGTCAGGAATGGCATCCTCCATGTAAAGGCCTGAAGCACCTTTGTTACTGAAGCAGTGCATTATTTAATTATTTCAGTAGATGAATCTTAAATGATCAGTAGATGTACAGTGTAGATATCATTAGGGCTTTTCTACTCCCATAGTAATAGACAGAAAGAGAGTGGAAAACAATGCTGTCTAGCACATTGAGAACAGGATTGGAGGTGCTCATTCATTCTGACCCCCAGCAAGTTATTTGACCTCCTTGTGTTCCAGTCAAACCAAATAGTAAATTGGGGTAAAGTTAAAATCTAATCATAATTGAAACTGAGGTGCTACATCTGAGTTTACTTTACATGGCTAACTTAAATTCTGAGTGGCATTTACTCAGACTTCATTTCTCAGGCTGGCTGGAAAGGGTCAGATTCTTATATAGTGTGAAATGGCGCAACTCCCATGTACTTCACTGAAGCTATATTTCAGTGAAGCTGCATAGGTCTAATTTCTTTTAAATACAACAAAAATCTCAAAACGTTGGTTCTAGACAAATGAGCTATATTTCAGTGATGCTGCATAGGTCTAATTTTTTAAATACAATAAAAAATTTCCAAAACACTTGCTCCAGACAAATTAGCATTTATTTTTCATAATATGGTGCTAATAAATTCTCAAGTTCAATGTTGATTTTTCTCCCCTTTCCTGAGGCCATGTTAAACCAACTGCTGTTGGGATTATCAAACATTAGAATGTGCATATTCTTCTGGAAGATTACATAACCATAAATGCTTATCTCCAGCAGCACTGCTGACCAAAATAATGATGCTACTTGTATTGTCAATAAAGATAAGAGGAGAAGACTGAACATTTTTAGTTTCAGGAGAGCTTGGGTATAGCATGACTGAAAAATAACATGAAACACTCCAGAAGATAGTGACAAAATACATGCGCTTTTAGCTTTTGATGTAACTTTCAGTAATCCGGATATAATGACCCTGTATCCAAAAGGGTTCATATCATTGGGCAGAATCAGTCTACTTGTGTCACACAGTAGACATACTGTGGTAGTCTACAAGACAAGGCTGTAAAGTACTAAAACCAGTCAGGGCAACTTAATTCTGCAGCAAGAGAAAGAACTATGACTTTAAGATTTATCAGGTCAAATTCAAAAGATAGGGATTCACAATATTGGCTCTCACCTAGCACAGCTTGGCTCTCAGCTAGCACAGCTCTACCCCCTGCAAGTGCCTCTTGCAGTGGACCTCTTGCTTGGCCTGGCTCAACACTCAGCTGGCACAGCCTCATCCCTTGCAAGTGGCACCGGCAGTGCTGTTCACAGGGGACGGGGCCACACCAGCCAAACGTTGAGCCCAGCTGAGCCTGTCCCCATCCCTGTCTCCACCTGAGCAGTGGTTCAATGCTGATCTCAGGGGATGAGGATGTGGCCAGACTCAGCGCTCGGCTGGAGCGGCCCCATCCCCTGCCAGCAGCTCCACTCACAAGAGATGGGACCATGCTTGCCAAGCACTGAGCCTAGTTCTGACTTATACATCATGTCTATGAAAATCCTTGCTTTTCAAATCGGAAAGCCAGGGGTTGACGTATACACTGTTTTGACCTATACATTGTTAAATCTGGTAATTAACCTGCTTGATTTGAAAGGAGGGCAAGTCTATTTTTTGTGTGCGATTTACACACCACAATTTTCACACTATAGAATTCCAGAGAACTACATTTTTAGGGCTTTACAAACAGCTAATTTGACATTTGCATTTGGATGCTTCAGAACATCCAGCTTTCCCAGCTTATCTTCACCTCTTCTTAGCTCCTAGGGATTCAAAGACAGTAACCTAATATGGGTCTGTTTCTAAATTTTAATATAAATTTTTAATCACATTTAGGTTCATACTAAGTACTTCTGTGGGATGAAAACTGAGCTTGTTTTGTTTATCTTTTTAAAATGTTACCTTTAGGATTTCAAATATTTGTGACTGCAGCAAGGAAATATATACCTATACAACTAGCCTGACAACCTGACAAAGAACCAAAGATTGGACACAATATACAACAAAAAAAATCTGGGATCTTATCCAATATCCATTAAGTAAATGGAAAGGCTCTCATTGACTTCTTTGGGCTTTGGATTGGACCCTTCACACAGAAAGCTTAATGCAATGTGGTATTAATTTCCTTAGCACAAATGACATATTTTCATTACTTGATTCTGATCCCATAGATTAAGTCTTGTATTACTCAGGCCTAAGCAGTTGTCTCGGCCACTTTAATTCCTGCTTCTCATTATAATTCAAATGTGTATTCTTTCATCTAGTCACAATGAAGCACACTCTTTTCTGTGTATTCAGCAGTAAAATTCTCATTTTTTATATACCCTCCTGACTGCAATTTCATCAAAGATTTGTTGGGCTATCATTTCTTGGATTAATTTTTGTTAGAGTTATGGTCAGGACAGAAACATATTTTTGTGAGATGCTCTTTGCCTTCAGTATAGGGCTTCTTGTAAGTCTTTCTATTGAATGCTACTACAGACCAATCTTGCTTCCCAGCTCTTTATGTAACTAAGAGTATTAGCAGTGTCAGTTAATTCACCTTCTGTTATGACAGTATAAAGGGACCAATTCACCTAAATCTGGAAAGCATTAGTGAGAAGTTTTCTTTATCTTAAGAAAATTTGGGCAAGGAGACTATTAAAACAAGAGCACCTCAGAGCTTTTTCCATCGTTTCTTACTTTTCTCACCTGATTATCCTAGTTGATCTTTTTAAAAGCATGTTCTCTGCCTTCACATGTTTTGTCCTTTGTAGAAATGATCTCACCATGACAAGGAAAATTAGTCAGTCATTTGAGAGGGGGCTGAAACAGCAAAATGTATCAGGGCTTGAGGCCAGGGTTTTGGCTTTATCAGTTATAGAGAATAGACAGTTGAAACATTCAGATCTGGATCCAATTTTTCCAAAGTTCAGGATTGTTTGGCTTCTGAATTTTGGTTTGGGTACATTTCCACTTTTCATATCCTTCCTGGCTGAAATCCTGCCAGAGCTATAAACGGATAATTCCCTTTCAATACAGAGATGAAAAGAACATATGGTAGGGCAGTGCTGATGTCATCATAGCTGAAGGAGTGTTCTAAATCACGCAGACACAGAAGACTGTTATTTTTGGATGGAAGTATCTGCCCACATCTTACAGTAGGGACTACTACGAAGTGCTGAATTTTGGTAGGTTTTGTGAAATCCATCCGCATAGGAAGCAATGCATTGTGATGCAGATTTCTTGCAAAATATCTCATTGCAAGAGAACAGCTAATCAATCTCTACTCTCATGCCAAATATTTTGCTTTGGCGTAATATCCATAACTGCTGATTGCTTATTCATCTGGGGTTTTTGTGACAGAATTAAGAGCCAGATCCTGGCGATGTTACTGATTAAAATATGTGATATATTTAAATAGGAGTTCTGATTTACTGGAAATGCTGTTTTTTTGTTGCCTGTTAACAGTGACCACATCTAGATGAAAGACCGACAGGGCAGTTTTACTATGCAGTCATTTAGTACTTGCATCCATAAGTACTGACTGCTCAGTAACCGGTGTTACTGTGTAGTAGTGTCTACGAATGGCTTTTTGATGACACTGACTGTGCAGTAGCCCATTACTAGTGTGCAGTAGTGTCACGTCACGTCACATGATGCTACTACACAATAAAAATGAGTTGCTGCATAGTCAGCATCTTGTGTAGATGCAGCTAGTATGCTAAATTTGTATGAATGTGGAGAAAGCAGATGGGAAGTGTGGGAAAACTGGACATGTATGGAAGTTGCTTTTTTCACCATTCAAAGCACTTTATTGCTGTGACTTAACAGAAGTGTATGACTTTACAGCACTTGAAATGAGTACAGAGCATTAAATTAATTCTTGTTAAATGAGATATTAATTTGAAGTGCTCTATTTTACAGCATACTATAGCATTTTACCAACCTATAGTGCTTTAAATAACTTCTGCACTCTCGTCAAATTTCTGAGCAGTGGTGAAGCCCCCCATCACCTAGCCTGGAAAGTTCATGGAGGCTCAGAGCCCCCCATCAAACACTGCACTTCTGTCATGTTTAAGAACATTGTAACTTTCTAGTGCTCTAAAAACTGCTCTAACCATGCTGTAAAATGTGCATGAAGCACTTCTGTACACACCCCTTAATTCTATTTCCTTTATGGTAAACAGATTTAAGCTATTTTCTATATTCTGAACTTGAATTATGAAAGAAATGATGAAGGGAAATTTAACACTGCCAATAGTGTTGCCTGAGATAATTTTGAGTATAGATAAATGAAAAATAGAAGATCCTTCTTGTATAAGTGTTTCATTGAGAAAACATCCCATTAGCTAATTTCAAATATTGTAAAATGGAATAAGCAATAAATATGTGATGCTGTTCTATATCTAACTGAAATGTTAAATAAGTCCTCAGATTTTCAAGTTGAAATCATGAGTTACAAACCTGGAACTAATTTTGCTCACATGTTAGATTTGCTATTTATTTCAATGAAGGTGATGTCCAGTTTGTGAGTGCATTCAGATAATTAAAAGAAAGTTCGTTTTTTTGGATTCTTACTTTATGTATTCATCAATCAGATGGATTTAGCAATTTTTACTAAATTTAATAAGGGTTTTTATTATTTCATCACCAAGAGGGGCAAGCAGTGATGAATTATTCAAAATGAGTCTTCCTAAATGATGTAATTGGCTTATCCATAAATGCTACTTACATGCTACTCACTTAGTATCAATCTGTGCTACTTACTTGCTAGTTTACTGCACTAAGACCTTTCCCATGCTTTATATGTAGCTTGTATAGACTGAACTGTGTACTTCTACTGAAAAGCAGTTTTTACATCCAGTTGTGATTGGCAAAAACAGCATGTTGCAGACTGAACCAAATACCCATAACTACCTACCCCATACAGAAACATGTACCTGAGCTGCCCCAGAGTGTGTCAATCCCAGATAGGCCTTGTCAGCAATATTCAAACCCACAGATAAAACAATTGTGGAAGACAGTCAATCATTCTCAGCTGTGAGGGATTGCTGATGATCACCATTAACTTCAGTACATTTATTACTGATATACAGTTATTACACAAACTTAGAACCAAGCTAAGTATATTTTTCTTCCATGGATTTAAGATCACACATTTCAATTTTATATTAAAAGGGAATACTTTGTTATAATCATTTTATTGTTGGGATGACAGCTAGCTATGATTAACAGATAAGTGGCCTTTATCTAGTTGCCTATGTACATACTAGTGTGAAATATCAGTTAGTAATCAAATAAAAGAATTTGGCGGAGCTTTGCTAAACAAGGCCTTCTAAACAGAGCATGTTAAGTTCCTGACAAGTAAGCAACTTTTCCTGTAAATCTAGCACATGTTGTATTCTTTATTTGAGATGTGTTAGACAGAACTCAAAGGACCTCTGGTTGTACCTATAATCTAGACTTATGACCTGAGAATTCTGTGTAGGAGTTATACATACATTCTTTTCTGTGAAGATTTGTCTGCCAAGAATTTATATTGAGTGTGGGAGTTTGGCTGCAACACATGTAAAAAATAAAATTAGAATGATCTGTGCCACTATTTTGTAGCTTATAACAGTTTTTAATACTACAGATGCTCTTGGACCTTATTAGCATACTTTATGGCATAACATGTAATCACAGTATATTTACAGTATGTCTAACAGAATTTTTTTATAACTGGTATCTTAAATAGATTTAAAATATCTAGGGCTGGTTCACCTTTCACTTACATTAAGCAAGAGTAAATCCACTAGAGTCAGTAGAATGACTAGAGTCAGTAGAAAACTAATGTAAGTGAGAAGAGAATCAGAGCCATTGTGTGGAATTGATTCAGCTGTAGAAGGTTAATTGCAATCCCTCCAAACCATGTCAGCTTTATCATAAGCCTGCATGGGGCTCAGTGGGTGCATCTACATTAGATGCTTTACTGTGCAGTAGACCAATTTTCTATTTAGTAAGTGTCACCATCTACACAGTGCAGGTAACAAAACAGGTAGCAAGTTAACTTTGGAGTAGTTACTGCAAATTAAGGCATGTGCACATGGCAGTGACAGATTGTTCCCTCCCCACAGGAGCTGCCTGCTGCTGTGAAGGTTCTGGTTGTGAAGCCCAGGTTTGGATAATGTCTCCCTGCCAGCAAGGAGCTCCTAGCCCCAGCTCCATAACTGGAGAGGGAACTGGGAGATTGATCTCTGCCCCGAGGAGCTGCCTGCTGCTGGGGCAGGCTCCACTGGCATAGCCCAGGTTCCCTGACAGCCCAGGCATAGGCCAGGCTCCCTCTCCCTGACAGCAGGGAGCTTCTGGCCCTGCCTCTGCAATCAGTGCATTAGAAGGGAGATTGATCCCTGCTGCTGGGCTTTGACACCACCTCATTAGCAGGCAACTCCTGGAGGGAGCAATCTCCCAGTCCCTGCCAGGAGACAGCTGTCTCTTGGCCCCCTGTTCCCTGCCAGCCCCTGGTTTAGCAACTGGGGGAAGCCTGGAGCTCCCCCTGGCTGCTGCAAGGGAGAAGACCAGGGGAGAAGACCAGGCTGCTCCCACTGGATGTGTCCACACATGCAGGCATATACGTTTGCACCAGCTCAAATAGGAGCTGCACAAATTTGAGCCAGGGATTTTTGCCTTGGAGCACGTGCCCAGACAAGCACTTTGGTGTGGGGCAAGTTGTGCCACTTGGGGTAGAATAACCCTGCCCAACTCCTCCTGCATCTGCAGCCAGGGGGAGCTAGAGCCTGGGGCCAGCACCTGTGCTGGCTCTGCAGTATAAAAACCTGCCCTGGAAAGTAGCTCAGGTGTACTTGCTCTCAGGAGCTTCTTGGGGTCCCCGTGGCGGCGACAACACATTCAAATGTCTGCCCTATCAACTTTCGATGGTACTTTCTGTGCCTACTATGGTGACCATGAGGAATGGGGAATTAGGGTTTAATTTTGGAGAGGAAGCCTGAAAAACAGCTACCACATCTGAGGAAGGCAGCAGGCGCACAAATTACCCACTCTCAACCTGGGGAGGTAGTGATGAAAAATAACAATACAGGACTCTTTCGAGGACCTGTAATTGGAATGAGTACACTTTAAATCCTTTACCCCCACATCACTCATATACAATTTTTTTCCTTAGTTGTCCCCCCCCCCCCAAAA
The DNA here is from genome assembly GCA_030014935.1 of Caiman crocodilus. NCBI lineage: Eukaryota > Metazoa > Chordata > Crocodylia > Alligatoridae > Caiman > Caiman crocodilus. Next base: position 48,995,147 of record JAGPOW010003685.1, read on the forward strand.
AAAAATTATTTGTATCTTTCGCTCTTTGGCCCCACACAGCAGGGGCTATTGCTTAACTGGGTGGACCTTCAGGCCCATGTCCACTGGAAGATACAAATAGACAGGAGCTTTTGGGGCCTAGCCAATTGGCATCTGGGGACACTGGCCCCTTGTGCCAGCTGGACTGCTGCAGCAGCCCTAACCAAGAGTTCCCTGCACCCTTCATCGCTGTAGCAGTCTGGCAGTGGAGGCTGCTGCCTGGCTATGACCTGCTGCCCACCTGTGACACCATGTGGCCTCAAAGCTGCGCATCTGCCAGACTGCCAGATGGGGGTTGCATGGCTGCAGCAGAGGTAGCTACACATCTGGGCCAGGTGCCAGTGGGCTGTGGCTGCAATGTTGGCCTTTGTGAGGCACTACTGCCATGTGTGCTGCAGCTCTGCCACCTGGGTATCTATTACCCAGAAGATGTTCTCAGTATGGTGGTCTGTTTTGAACTGTCAAAGCATGTGTCCCTGTCCCCCCTTAGGTCAGTGACCTCCAGGTGGGTCCTGGGTGCCAGCCTTGAGAAGGCACTTCTGCCTGGATCCTTCCACTTGCCTCACTAGCAGGAATCTCTGCACACCTTCCCCTCCTCACCCCCATCCCCTGTGGCACTGGCAGCAGCAGCCAGCACAGCTGTGACCTGGCTGCAGGCACAGCCAGTAGTGACACGGTGCTGAATGACCCAGGCTCTGTACATGCTGAAAAGACCTGGTCTACTTACATGTGGCTTTCCTGATCCTGTCTAAAGTCTTGTGCTAGTGGGCCAGGTTTGTTCAGCATGTACAGAACCTGGGTCACATAGCATCATGTTGCTGCTAGCTGTGCCTGCACCTGAGCCACTAGTGCACCTGAGCATCTAGTGATGCTGGGTGCTGCTGCTGGTGGTACAGGGGCAGGAGTGTGATAACCCGCACTTGAGCCCCTCCACAAACCCACCCACAGAATACACATCTGCCCTGCCATTCTCCACACCCCCTGGCATCCCCCCACCACTCCTCACACACCTCATGCCTCCACCACTCCTCACACCCACCTACACCCCTACCCCCATAACTCCCCCACCCCCACATCCCTACTTCCTGTGACAGTGCCCAGGTCCCAATCCTTACTGAGCTTTTGCACACTAAGGTTTGTGCCCCATGTGCTGAGGCAGCAGGAGCACCATAGAGACACTCTGGCCAGAAACCAGAGCATCTTTTTTCCTCAATGTTTTATTCTGAAACCTGCATATCCAGGTATCAAATTTTGATCCCACGCTACAAATATGCAGTGTGGGGAAGTTTTTTTGTCCCCAGCGTGCCTCTTGCCATATCTCAACATAAGGGCTCATTTGGATGCACCTACTGGGAGCACATTTGCCACCCAATGCTTCTACATGTAGATTTCTGCCCAGGGTGGGTTTACTTTCTCTTGGATGGGTCAGAAGATAGTAGCCCCTTTGCCTTGAGCAAAGGGCTGTCCCAAAATAGAAATGAACAGAGGATATCTACACTACTGTAACTTATACCTGAACAGTTTTACTTGTAATTTTTCCCAGGATAAGTGCACTGGATTCTAATAAACTACACTAATACAGAGATTTACATAATCTGTCTGGCCTTAGTTTACACTGGTAGAACAATGTGTTGCACTGATGCATATATTTTTGTCTGTCCAAGCCCTAGGTGGGAGAGCAGAGGTGTCATGTAGGGGGAATTCATCTCTTTTTGGCATGCTGTTGAGAGATACTTGAGGAGCATCACTGAGAAAGTGTGGGATGGGGTCTGAGGATGTACACTTACACAAACTGAATTTCAAACATTCACATAGTGGATGCGGAAAATCAGTAACCAGTAAAGCTGAAACAGTAGCTGCAACCTGCCTGTGCAATGAGGGACAAATACAGTCCTTACTTTTATTTTGGATTACACTTACCAGTGGTTATATTTAACCTAAAAAATCTAAAAGACAAGAATTGTTGTAGACAAAGACCTCATTTCAAAGTCTGCATTGTTTATAAGCTCTAAGGTCCTGAGCCTTGGCTGTGGCAGACAGACACTTTGTGCAGATTAAAAGCGGGTATTTGGGAAGGATAGCTTTAACTTCAGCACAAGATAAGGCCAATGTAGAAATGACTCTGTGCTTCAAGACTATCTATCTGGTTCAGCCTGAACTTACACCTGCCTGTACTGGACAGAAGGGCTGTTGCATACTAACAGAAGGACACAAACTGGTTATAGTGCCTCAGAAGCTAGGGACATATCCAGCTTACTAGATACTTTCCTATTTTGATGGAATGGATGTAAACCCTGGCACATGGGTATATGAATTTAAGACTGTTTTATTAGCATAAGTGTGACACCTCCTACCCTGTTCCCAACCCACCTCTTGCAGGTAGCAAATTTGCTTGTGATTAGCGAGGTTTACTGTACAGTTAGTGTGTGTACGTGTAGATATGTACGCTTACTGAGTAGTAAACTATGCTACTGCATAGTAAGGTGTCTCATGTAGATGTACCTAGAGTTAGCAAGTGAATTTAAAGGATTAAAACTATAGATATGAGAATCCAAAATAGATGCAATTAGAAGGAAAAGGTTCCTACACAGCGGTGCAAAATACCCTTCTAAAAATGAAAATATTGCAATCCACTCTTAATGATGTAAGCTATTTCATTTCAGTCTATTTAATCCTCAGCAACTCAAATGCTTCAATATTTTTTCTGGTTATTGGTAGCTACAATAATAATGAAACTGCTATATGGAAAAAGGAAAGCATTCTTCATTGTCTTGTAACTTGTTCAAACTGCCAGAAAGTGTACAGTGAGAGTCCATTCCACTAAAGAAAAAAATCTCACAAGATTTAAAAGGAACATTGGCTTACCTATTAACTAAAACTTTGCAAAAAGCCCTCTGAAAGTTTCTTTTACAATCAGTTTTGTTTAGAGGCAATTGTTTATGTCCCAAAAATATCAAACCTTTTCAGATTATTAGGGTCAAATATGGAGTATATTAGGGTCAAACATTTGGAACAGCAACCTCTAAGAATATTCAAAATGGCCATATTCTTACCCTGCCAAAGCAGTATTTTCTTACAATCTTCTTAAAGACCTTTGTAGATGACTTACTTGAGTTAGCAATCAAAATTCCAGTTATCTAATGTAGACAAGGGTGCAATTAAAACTGTACAAGTAATAAGTTTGTCAGTTTGGAGGAAAGAAAAAATTAGAAACTGATGTTTCAGTTTGCCCCAAAACATTGTTCAACTCAAAATGTAATGTTCAGTTTACTTTTGGAATACTAGTGTTACACTAAAGCCATGGACAGATATTACATTTGTATTACATTTCAAAATTCAAGGGGACAGATGGGCTCACTCTCTCCAGGAGGACAAAAATGGCATGAGTGCTTACTACTACTTGCTGAATTATCTGAGATTCATTATGGATGCTGCAGATAGGAGGTTTTAGGGTGTCATTTAGGGAGTACTTTTTCATTTCATACCTTGTGGGTTTTCTTGTAAACCACACTGAGCTTTCTTTGGATAAGGAACAAATAAATAAGTGTAATATTTCTTCAGTTACATATTGCACTGAGGCATTTATAGCACTACAAAGAGATGTCCATGGCCCAGTATGACTATACTGGGCATGTGTAGATGAAACAGGGGCCCTAAAGTGAAACTGTGTTTTTTTAATAACACTGATTCAATTTAGGGCACTTTAAACCCCCATGTCATACATACACCTGAACTTACCTGCCTCTCCAGTAGCAGGGAGGGGAGGGTGAGCTGCCAGTAGGTGGAGTGGTCCCTTGGCTGTGGGGAGAACTGGTGCTTCCCTCCATGGCAGTGGTGGACCCACACAGGCCACATCTGCCCACAGGCACCCAGCTCAGGTGGTCCTGGGGGGCACTACAGTCATGGAGGGAAGCACTGGGCCCCCAAGAAATTCAGGCAGGCAGGCTCCAGGAGGAAAAAAAGGGAATCTTGGGCAGAGCCTGTTTTCCCAGGCTGCTGCCAGGCTGCCTGCACAGGCTTCCTGTAGAGCCTCTGAGTTGCATAGAGCAACTCCTTGGAGGAGTTGTAGTTTGCTGTGCCCCAAATCATTTAAGGTGCATTATGCCACCAAATTTGTTACAGTGGCTAGAATTACTGCATTACTGCACAACCAACGCATGCGAACACCAACACTGTTAAAACGGTGCAAAAGCGTTGAGGCCACTTTAAAGTGCCATGTACACATGTCCCTTATTTCATCTATACACGGCCACTGTTTCTAGTACCAGAGCTAGAACAAAACAGTTTTGGTTTCTATGTTTTATGCCATGCAGACATATTTAAAAATGTTTCAGTGCTATTAAGTGGGCCTAATTTAAGTAAACACAAACTTCTAGTTGGAATGAAGTTCAATAGATGCTCTGCAGGTTCTTAACCTGCTCAGCTTTTGCTATTTGTTCTCCCAAAGCAAGTCAATGAAAGAATATGCAAGCATTTTAGGAGATTTAACCATTCATTTTCCGAGTATCAATATCAGGATCTGATGTTTAAAAATCATGGTTTTTTTGTTTTTGTTTTGTAATTTGAAAACTTTAGTTCTTTTTATTTGCATTCTATTTTGAGACTTTTTGGTGAATTTTAATCACTAAATTTTGATCATGTTTTTAATGTTTCCTCTATGATCAAGACAAGCTAGAGAACTGCATAAAAGAAAAATGGAAGCTGAGATTCTTAACTTTCATTTTTCTTTTATTCTCATGAAATAACATGGCTCCAGGAGCTTGGACTTTGAAAACCTGGATTCCTCAAAACTTATGATATAACCTCATTTTCTGTTATGAACTAAGTGAAAGCATAAACAGCTTTCACTGGAAAATATGTAGGAGAAACCAAGCAACAACTGCATACCAGAATGAACACACACCAAATATCTATCGAAGACAAAAATACCCAGTTACCTGTGGGGGGCACATTTCTCACAAGACAACCTTTCTTTCTGCAATCTATGAATTCTAGTCCTCAGAGGGAATTTACAAAAGATCTTTCACAGACAAACCTATGAACTTCACTTCTTCAACCCACTGGGTGCAAAAAATCGTGGACTAAATATAGATGTTGGACTGATGACACATTATAACCTGCCTGACCTCAGTCTCCCAAGGTAACCTCTCTACTACTTACCAGCAATATTCATTGCCCTTTCCCCCTCCTCACCTGCCTTTCACCTATTGAATACACCAATATATATTTTCACTGACTGGCTCTCTCGCCTGCATACTATCTGGCTTCTTTACTATTGTATTCAGGAAGAACACAAATCAACTGCAGAGGCTTCCTCAGCCTGACAAAGGGTATTTGTACCCGAAAGCTAGCAAAAAATAATTTTTCCAACTATTTGAGTTGGTGTAATAAAAGATATTGGATTTACCCAGAAAACTTTGTCAGCATAAACAGCTAACACTTATATTTGGATATCCAGGGGTCAAAAATAAAAGCATGAAAAAAATGGAGCAGCACATGCTCAGGCAGCTTGCCCTTGCAGTATGGAAAACTCTGGGCTGTGTGGTGTGTGGCACTGCAAACATGTTTGCAGTACGATATACTGCACAACTACACTCATTTGGATGTGCCCATAAAGAGCAAAAGAGAAAGACATTCAAACCCGTATCAGATCATCTGACTAGATTCACAAGTAGGAAGAAGGAGATCAGAACTGATGGCAAGGAGCTTTTTTGAGAGATGAACAGATATTTCTGGCACAAATATGTAAACTACTTACTTCTTATCAGTTCCCTGCTGACTGGGAAGATAGTGTATCAACAGGATATATAAAATATTTGTGACAGCACCCATGCTATCTGAAATATTAATAAATCCATCGGATTTCACATTTGGGAGAAAAAAGGTATGAAGTAGATGGAGGATAGTGTGCAGTGCATACTTTACAAAAATTGTATTGCTTGTGATGTATTTAATATAACATACTCTATATAAACATCACATATAATTAAGCACATGTATAACAAATATGATAGCTTGTGCAGTAGTTAAGGCATACAACATCTTTTGACAGTCTGCAGAATACAAAAATAAAAATTAATTGCTGCTATCATCCAAGAAAAAGGTATAATATAGATATTACCAAAAAAAAGAGTCTGACTTATTTTATTTCTGAGTTGACATAGCATGACATTCTCCCATTTAGTTCTTCAGCTCGAGAAGTGAAGCAGCAACATAAACCTGGGAGGTTAAAGGGGAAAGTTTAAGTATTCTCCTTTTTTGAGACTCTATAAAGGCACATAATTCATGATTCTGTCAGAGTCAGAATGGTTTTCAGGTTCTCTTGTGGTATGCTCTGGTGAGCCTGAGGATACTATTAGGCCCCCTTTTCATGTTACAGGTATTGTGTAAGTAACTGCTTAATTGTGCAATTACCTTAAGACCAGCTACAAGTGCAGAGTAGCTATCACACAATGAAAAGTTCTAACCAGTTATAAAGATAGATCTAAACAATGTGTACTAATTTTCTAGCTGGTTGCTATTGAGCTTTAATTTGCAGGTGTAGCAGGGTCTCCCCTGTGGCTGGGAGTCCCATTAGCTGATAGGACTCCCAGCTCCAGAGGTGCACCATGCTCAGCATGAAACCCCTGAGCCACAGGGAATCACAGTTGCCTTAATCTCAAAGGCTCTGTGGGGTGCAAAATGCCCAGTCTGTATGGGGCTCTTGGCTACAGTTTCATGTGAGGTGCAGTCCTGTCAGCTGTGGGGCTCTCAGTCCCAGTTGCATGTGACCCCTGCAGCTCAGCAAAGGGGGCTCCCAGCTGTGTTAGCCTGCTTCTTGCCAATTCAGAGCCCAGGATTAGGCTTCCCCTACACTGGCAATATGTTGCAATTGGACCTAATGTGGCATGGTAGGAAGTGTGATTGTGTGGATCATGCCTTTATCTGCACATGTAGAGGAGGCCTTAGTGTATTAATGTGGGCTCATTCAAAAGTAAAACCAGTGACAACCTAATGGCATCTGTTGCTGTACAACCAAGAACCAATGGCAACATAAGTCTTTGAAGTAACTCATTGAGGAGAAGTGGGGAGCTCAGAGGGACTAATAGATTTTTAGAATCCATCCATGATTCCCTTTGCTGGGACGGGGCAGAACAAAATGAATCAACAAAAACCTTCTTAAAACCTGTGAGAGGTTTTCCAACCCTGTGTGTATGTGAATGTTTTCTCATCCCTTATTACAGGGTTACCTATATATTCCCCATACCAGGGCTTCAGTGTGTTAGGTATTGTAAAAGCCTATAGAGAAGATACAGTCCCTGTACCAAAAATTCAGAACAAAATAAACAAGATGGAAACAGAGAAAGCAGTGATGTGACTTCTTAAGGTCATTGAGAAAATCATAGGTAGAGCTGGGAATAGAACACTTGCCTCTCAAATCTCAGTTTTGTGCTGTACCCACTTACCCAAGCTGTTTAAAAAATGCACCTTTAATTTCTATTTATCAACTAATTTTTATTTAATTGTGAAGAGATTAAATGCATTTTAATTATTTGTATCTAGGCACCAAAATATATATATTTTTACTTCTTTGCAATAGATATTCTCTCTTTCCTTTACCAGTGCTTTGGAACCATATTTGTCCTTCTAGAATTGTCAGAAATCATTCTTAGTAGTTATAAGACTTCTGCTAGTACTTTTATGATTTATTTAAATAGGTCCTGCTGATATAGATCTAATCATGGCAGCTAGGTATGCTATGAGCTATACCTCTTTAAGTCATACTGCATGATTTCTTGCTTTTCCCATTAATTAAGTGCTTTTTATTTTATTAAAGCACAAAAGCTGTGATTTTTATTAATAAAAACAATATGTCACTTATTTAGAACTTCCACATTCACAATACTTTATATCATTACCTTCACTATAATTTAACTATATAGGGAAATCTGAAAGAAAAGTTTCCTCTCTTCTGTTTTTAGTGATTTGCTCTCCTACTATTAGTTAGTAGCCATTCACTTTGTTTTGTTGTCATCCTGTTACTACTGGGGTAACAACAGGAATTATAATTGAAAATATTATTTGTCATTGTATAGAACCAAAAAATGTGCTGGGAATTTCAAACATAAAAAGACAGTCCAAAAGAGCTCAAGATACAAGATGTAAAGTGATTTTACAAATAGGGACAATGAATTTAAATGAAGGATTAGAATGGAGAAGGATGGAGAATATAGCTGTTATTCACTATACTTGTGCATATCCTGATAATTTAGATCTGAATCCAGAGAGCAGAAGAAATGTGTCTAAGGAGCTACATGGAGCCGAAAATTGCAAGCCTACTTGAAATGTTATAAGGGGTGTAGTTGTAGTGAAAGATTTCCACTAAGCTGATGGGAAAGTGGAATATAATAATTTGATCCTCTCAATCTAGTACTAATTTGGCCTCACAACCTTCCCAAAGGCAAAGATAGTTTTAGGAAAGTCATCTCTTTCTACATTTTTGAGTGTGATAATGTGTAACTTATTGCTCTGTACCTAGAATTGAATGGGAAATATTTCACCACAAAAACTTGGAGGAAAAAGTGTTCCTAATAAATTGTGAGCTATGATGTCTGATACTATAGACAGAGTCCAGTGGAGGTCACTGCTTCAATCCAGAGAGCAAAAGGGTTTTTTTGTTACATTTTGTTACAAACTGTCACCCAACTGTAGTTAGTTATTTCTCCAATATATACATTTGGAACTGTCATCAGTCAGTAGTTGTTTCTCAAATATATATATAAAAATGTCATAAAGTTGTTTAAAGTAAGAGTGTGTGCAGTGAAACATATGTATCAACTAAGAACAAAATTTGCATTTCCATTTTATAGTTGTATTTCTACTTCCATTGGGTAGGCTTCTGTAATATTTTCATATCCAAGATTGACTTTAGGCAAAATCATTAGTGATTGCAGACAAAAACAAGGCCAAACTGGGCTCTTATCCAAATAAGCATTTGCCACTGTACTGGTCCCATTTTTGTACCACATTGTTGGTCTCCAGGTACAAAATGAAAAGATTGATCTCAGCTTTACCTACTAATTCCACCAAAGGAAAAACAAAGTCAACCCTGTGATGAATAGCATTTTCTGAGACTAATGTTATCCAGGAAAGTTGCTGAAGAATCCTTTCAGTGGGGAGAAAGCATCCCTACTGGCAGTCCCTTAGGCCTGGCAACTGGGCTAGAGGAACTGTGTGTGCGCATGTGTGTGTGTGTTTGTATGTGCACACATGTAAAAGGGACCATGGTACAAGTACAAATGTGTATGTACTAATGAACTGTGGGAGAAAGTAGTACTACTCAGACTGCATGACTGGGGTACCTGGCACATGTTCAGTTAAAAGTGCCATGGGATTTGATCCCTGATCCTAACAATAATGCCTCCTGTTAGGCCACATATACCTGGAAGTGCTATAAAACACATGGCCCTTATTGGGCAAAATTACTGATGGGAACCTAGATTAGTGCAGCCTAAGATATAGTGCCCATTGCACTTAGTCCACCTCAGTATTGACTCTCTCACTACATTTCAACTTCACTGCTGAGCAGCACCTTTCCCATTTTCAGTGATTCCAGATTTTTCACGAGCCTTCAATCTAGCAAACATCTATGTAGATGTGAGGCTCTGTCATCTCCTTTCTCAGCCCATCACATGTGATTGGTATGGCTCTGCCCTTACTGTGGTGGAGCCAGACCAGGCTGCCACGTGCCTCTTCTGTATATAAGTTTTTGGAGGATCCCAGAAGTTCCAGCCACAAGTACAGAATAAATTAGCACATGGATCTTTTGTGGGGGAAGGGTAATCTGGAGTACACACACATGCACACGCACACACATACACCCAGTGCTGGGTTGAAACTCTGTTTATTCTGCTGGGGCCCAGCTCAATGAACTGTATGATAATTTTTGAGCCTTTTGGCTTTGGGTAGTGTTTCAGATATCTTTCCTACATGGCAGTAGGATCATGGTAGATACCATGATCACAAAGGTGCTTCATACCCTGACTAGGGAAAAGCTTTGAGGATATCTGCATATTTGCCTGCAGAGTTGGACTGATGGGAATGGATACTTCTGATTATGTGTGTTGAATTTAATGGATGAAATGGATCCTACTGACTATGTGTATTGACATTTTTGGATTTGATATCTAATTGGCAAGTAAACATGGACTATTTCGAAATGAAATACTTTGTACTATGAATAAGTAGATATAAAAGTGCTGTTTGAAAATGCATTTATGGATTACTTGTGCTGAAACTTGCCACAGCCTGTGAAACAGGTAAAATGAATCGATTCTGGAGTCTATAGGTAACCATAGTAATTGCTTATATGCAAATGACTACAGGTATGTTTATTTCCAAGTCAGTGGTTTTTGGTCCCTTGTATTTCAGATTTGTTCCTCACTTCCACAAGCTCAGAGCCCAAACAGGATCCGACAGTAATGGGTGGGAAGGACTTGGTGGGGCGAAGAAGCTGGGGGGGCAGAGGGCAAAGGGGCCGCCTGCCCTGCTCCAGACACTATTTTCCCTGCTGTAGCAGAGAGAGCAGGGAAAATTCAAAACAAACCTCTGATAATTAGATTCTATACCTGAAAAATTATAACAAAACTATATTTTACATATATAGAATCTAATTATTGGGAGGTTGTGTCAATTTCAGGATGTCTTAGATTTGAGTAAATACAGTATATACAGACAATTCATGAAACTCTACCATAACTCTTCGCAATATGCCAGAACTTAAAAAAAAAAGATTTTACTAACACATATAGCTCTGAAAACTGAGGAGGTGGCAGACCAGAATTCATAAGCTGTATAAAAAAGTATGGCCTGAGGCTAAATCTAGTATTTTTTTCTGGGTGTGGGAGGAAAGGCATCAGAAAAGATGGAAAACTGGTGTGAGGAAAAATGAAAATGGCATGGTGGCTAATTGGGGCTATGTGTGGGCTGTTGGATTTAGGCACACAGGAGAGATTTTAGGGTGGGAGCAAGTGCTATGCTGTGGCTATTTTGGATCTGTCAGCTTGGCCCTGGATATAACCCATATCAGTATAAATAACTTCATATTTTGTAATGTAATGTCTATATATTGTGTAACAGGGATGTCAAAGATACAGCCCATGGGCTGGATCTGGTCTACAGAGCCCCCGCATCTGGTCCCTGGTGCTGCCCCTGAATCTCAGAGTTGAAGAAAACCCTATATCTGGTACCCACCCTAGCCAGTCTGGGATTGTACTGCATACAGTATGGACCCTGGGCTGGCTGGAGTTGGTGCCATGTGTCTTGTGTGCCCTTGAGTGGCCCCACAAGGATGCCTCATGGTGCAGTCCCAGATCAGCTGGAGTGGGAACCATGTGGGCTGGGTCCAGTATGAAAGTGTGGAGTGGTGGGGAGAGGCAATCTGTGGACTACGCCTGTTGGCATGTAGATCAACCCCATGCCAGTCATCCAAACGGTAGGACCAAATGAGTCTGAAACCCTTGTTGTATATAAAAAAAATTGTGATAGTATCTGTGGGTAGGGTGTTTACTAATTGTAGCCGCAGAAAGGCCAGTGGTTTATGGAATAGGTTTAGGGCCAAAGCCACAGTTAGTGTAAATGGGTGCATCTCCATTGAGAGTATTAATGTAGTTCTGATTTGCACCAGCTTATTAATTGGTCCTTAAAATACAGCTGGTTGCACTGACCAGCCAAATACTGATGACTGGGAACAAAAGTCCTAGCCTAGATTCTCAGATAATGAATTCAGTGTAGCATGGATAGTTTCATTTACACCAGCTGAAAATCTAGCTTTCATCACTAGAACACCGTTATTAACTGAAAATATTTTATGTGGGGGAAAAAAAATCAAAGCACTTTCTACAGTGAAATTTAGTAAATTATGTTTGTGACTACTTTATGTAATGTGGCTTTTTAGCAAGTGCAATGGTATACAAAGACAGACAAGGTTCCTTGGGTGAATTTGATATCTTTTATTAATTGGTCTGCCTATGTCCTTAGACCAACATGGCTAAAACCTACACCCCTGCAGCATGTTATATAAAGGCTTTTATAGGAGCAAATGTTTAAGACAGGCCCTTTTCCTAGGGGGATATTAAAATATTGACCTAAGTGTATTATTACAAATTAGATAAAGTAGCACTAGCAGAAAGACTGATTAGCAGCAGGCAAGAATCTAAATTAGCTGTGAAGCGTATGCTTTTCACATTTAACTTGACTGGGTTGAGAAAGGTGAAGGATGCACATTCTCATGAGAAACACACACTAATTTTGCTGATATTATTGTCTTTGTGCTGTAATTATGTCACAGACAGCTTGAAAGGAGAAATGGAAATATGGGAAAGTAAGGCATTTGACAACATTTACCAGTAAAACTTAAATGTCTTTGTTGGCATATCCCTGCATGAATCTTCACTTTGAGGATAAGCATTGAGTTTGTCAGTCAAATCAAACTACTTACCTGCATGGCATAAATTCTGTATCGACACTGTTCCAGCTGTACAGTGCCCATGTAGAGTTTGAATTATCTAAGGCAGTATGAGTAATTTAGTTCTGAGTACATGCTCAAAATTTCCCTTTCCACTGTAACAGTGACCACTTTCATCACAGTTTTTAACTTTTCTGTTTGTCAAGCTTGGGCTGAATTGCAGAGGTTGGGAACATTTTAAAATTGTTTGGTTAGAATGGATTGGTCAGACATTTACTAGTATTATCTCCATATGTTTTTCCCATCAGAGGGAAAACCTGCTCTCATAGAAGATGGCCTTTTATCTGCTTATTTGATCACTAGATCAAAGAGTTAATTGTTTAACTGAAGGAAATGTTGATAACTTGTTCACAGTAAATCAGCATGACAGCAACAGGATTAAGGAGAGTGAGTAGTAAGGAATGAAGCTATTTGAAATTCTTTTAAAAAATATTTTACAATATTTTGTTTTGTTTTGTTTTCTTTAAAATGAACCATCTACACCATGCCACAACAAATGTTAGTAGCAAACTAAATTGTATTATTAGCTTTGCCAGCTCCGTCAACCTGAAGGCTGGTGTTTAGTTTGGTTTTATTATATCAGACAATTTGTTAATTTTATTTTGGTGTGCACCGATTTCTTAGAAGCTGCCCTGCACTTTTGCCCATAGCAGAGCACAAATAAATATATCTTTAGAAATCTCCCCTTCAGTTTTCTGTGCCTTTTAAGAGTGTTACCCAAGGATATACATAACCTTTCTTCATATCTGGCTCAGCTGATAAATTGAAATAATAAAAGATAATTATCCCTTAAAATCAATGGAAAACCCGTATCAATGAAAGCAGCACTGTTTTATTGGAGCAGGACAGTGAAATATATAAAATGCATAAAACCTGTGAAATTGTTTAAAATATGAAGGTGGAATTTGCATACAGATTGTGTGCCTACCCCGGTGTGCTCTCCTAGTCCTCCGTATATCAAATGGCACTGCCTGATTGCATGACGGTACTTACCAACTCTCACCTGCCATGTCTTCATTGATTTAAGGTATTATAAGTTGGGAGGTGTTGATTATTATCTACCATCGTAGCAGCTGGCACTCTGTTATGAAGAGAGAGGATCACCTAGGACTGCATCTATGCTCCCCCTTTCTTTGTTTTCCTTGTAAGGCGTTCAGTGAGTTGACCTTCAATTCTCAGTTATAGCTGGACACTTTGCAAAGTCAGGTTTACAATATCCTTTATTTATCAATGTTTTTCAACTTACACAGGGTCCTGCTGCTCACAGGATTATTACTTCTCTACATCAATTAAATATGTATATTAACTTAAAGAAGATCCAATTCGGATATAAGTTCAACCTAACTAAGTATTGTTTATCAGTTGTTTTGTAATCAGTCCAGCCCTCGGTGCCCTGTCTTCTATTTCTCCTTTCTTCATTTTATTTCCCGGGTATGGTCTCTCTTCCTTTTGACTTGCTGTGACTTATCTTCTCAATTGCCTTCTTTTCTTTCCTTTCCTTTTTATTTTATTCATTAAAGTCTTGCTAGACCAGTTATCAGACACGCCCTCCACAACAACTGCTCTGCCTCAATATCCTCATCAGGGGAGGAGGGTTCCCTGGTCTCAGTTTTCTTCCTCTAAAAGATTATCTTCCTTGTCATTCTTGCCGGAGTCTCTCCTTCCAGCACTTCTCTCTGGTCCTTGTCACTCTCTGTGACTCCTTTTTCATCCCTTTCCTTCTCCCCGCTTCTCGCTCGGGTTCCTCTCTTGCTGGCTGCATCCTCCTCCTCCTCACTCTGGCTATTGCTGGCCCTGCCCCTCTCTGCTGTGGTTCATTCCAGCATCATGGAGTTGCTGCTCCAGAACCTCCATTCTCTTTCTGTTCCTTCCCCGGACCTTTCTCTTGCCAAGAGTCTTTTGTTATTCCCCACTGTCTCTTCACACAGCTATACACAATTTGCCTGATTCTGTTCTCATTGATCATGATATAACATTTGATATTGCACTTTAAATGGCTGCTCAAAAAAAACACAGCAGAAGAAAGATGACATGTCTTCCTTCCCTCATCAGTGACTCTCTGGCCACTGCCCCTGCCCAGGGTATATTACTGGCTGGTTAGGCTTCTGTGAGTTGCCTCAGAGAGATGGAGACAATCAGATATCCATATTTTAAAATCATCAAAGGTCCTTCAGTCATCTAGTCCAAAGTGCCCTTCTGCTAACCATTCAACATTAACTGATTTTTTTATGTTATTATATTGGCAACCCCTTGAGTTCAAGGATGATTGTCTTCCATAGTTGCTTTGCCTGTGGGTCCAGTGATGGCAAATCATGCCAGTCTAAGATAGACAGACTCTTCTGCAACTCAGGCATGTATTTCCATGCAGGGTGGGTGACTCTTGATTTGGTCTACAACATGCTGTTTCTGCCACTCCCACTTTTCTGTCTCCTGTTGTTGTTGTAAAGTTTCAGCGTACCAAGATCCTTGAAGCAGACTGTCTCTATTTGGGCAGTCCTGGGTGATAGTCTCTCATGAGTTGATGCTGATGTTCCATTTTTTCATATTGGCCATGTGGACATCCCTGAAACAATTTCTCTGCTCTATTGACTGTACACCTTGATTGAGCTGGAAGACTAAAACTTGCTTTGAGAGTCTGGAGTTGGACATCCAGATAATGTGTCTGGCCTCATGCAGCTGATGTTGGATGATAATTGCCTCAATGATTTTTCTATAGTTCCTTCATAGGAGCATGTCTGGGAAGGGATCTAACAGAGTGGTAGCCATAGCATGGTATTGTTTTGGCTGGGTGATCCGTGTATAAGAAGTATCATGCAAGGAAAGAGGAAGACTGTGCTCTCTGAATCACCTGCACCTTTCACCACCTATTTTTTCTTTTCTGGGTGCAAAGGGCTTCCAGGTGATTTCTAGAGAAGTGGAGAAATATCTGAAGCATACTTTTAAATATTGTGAGCTTCACTTATTTGTAATCATTAATGGAAGAGATTAAATATAGGAGAATATGATACCGATTACACACTACAGAAAAAAACAACCACAAATGATGGCCACAATAAATCTGGACTATCTCTGGCTGCAAAAAAATTAACAGAAACAGAAGAGTGTATAGTTCAAAGTAAATGTGTACTAAAAAAGAGCCAAAAAAGGAAAGATAGATTGCAAAATCAAGCTCTCAAAAGTTACGAAATGACACATGTACAGTAGCTTAAGTAAGCTTAATTCTGCCCTCATTAGTCCAAACTGGGTGCATCTACATGAGATGTGTTACTGAACAGTTGCCTAGTGTACCGATCAGTAAGTGCGTGTATCTACACATGATAACTGTGTAGTAGAAAAACAAAACAAACAAACAAAAAACCTCTAACAGTGCTTAAATTTGCTACCTGCAAATGCAGGCTTGGAATAAATGCTGGTCCTGAGGCCAGCCCCAGAGCTGCAGGCTAGGAGCCTCTCCTACTCTAGGGCAGGGCTGGCTTTATGGCATCCCATGTCCGAAGGCTATAAAAGCTTGTAGACATTTTGTGCCTTGGAGCATACAACATAGTCAGGCTGAGGATACTGCAGACCCTGTGTGTCCCCCTGCACAGGCCACAGCCTTGCTGTGCCTGCCTATCAGTACCCAGCACTGCTGCATGGCACTGCACTGCTACACAGCTGCCAGGGCAGTGTCCTGCAAGGGTCCTGCAGTTCCTGCCCAGCCCTTTTAATACCCCCAGGGCTGCCTGCAGGCTACCTCTGGCATCAGGGCCAGTGCCACTTGCCTGCAGCATGCCCCTAGTTGGGTCACAGGGGTTACATTACAGGGCTGAAGGGAACAGGGAACAACATCTACTACCTAATCTCCACATGTGTAGACACATACCCAAAATCTCTTACTCTGCAGTAGTTTACTGTACACTAAATCTAGGCTGGAGCAAATGCATATGTAGATTCATTCAGTTCCCTGGACTCCTGCAATGGCCCTGCAATGGCACCCTGCTGCCACTTAAGGGGAGCTCGAGGCTCCCCCTGGGTGCTAGCTCAGGAGCTGGCAGGAATCACTAGGCCAGGAGCTAGCTGTCCCTATTCAGGGAGCCTCCAGCTCCTGATCTGCTATCACAATTGTGATCACAGTGTGGAGGCTGGGGAGTTTGTTCCCAGTTCCTGCTCCATGATTGCAGAGGAGGGGCTGGAAGCTCCCTGCTTCAGAGACAGGGGGACATTGCCCCCACCCAGGCATGCAGGGCAGGGGAACTTGTTCCCCACCCAGCTTCATCAGTGCAGACCTGGAGGGTGGGGGTGGGGGCGTGGGAGGTGTTAAAACAGACTGGGGAATTTGTTCTCTCTCATCTCTATGCTTGTGGATCTGGGGGGAACAAGTTCCACAGCTTGCGACCCCTCGCCCTCGCCTCCACAGCTTAGTACTCATGGGGATGTATAGGGAACAAGTTCTTCAGCTCTCATCACCAGGGAGCTCCCAGCACCAGCTTTGTAATCGTGGGGCCACTGCTGAGAGATGCTAAGCTCTGGTAATAGTCTGGGAGACTGCAGAGCTTAGGCTAGAAGATAAGGGTCTCCTAGTGCCCTGCTACCTGATCACAATGGCAGAGTGTGGCCTTGGAGATTGGGGTCTCCTAGCCTTCACTCCTCCATCGCAATCTGGGAGAGGAGGGATTGGAGCTTGCTGCTGCTGGGGCACAGGGACATAATCCTTGTCCAGGCTCCTGTGGCAGAGCCCGCCCCAGAAGCAGGGAACTCCTTGGGGCAGAGAGCCATCTCCCACCCCCTGGTGGATGGTTGACTGGGAGCAGATTTTGCTCCCAGTCAGTCTTCTACATGAGCACTACGGTGCTATTACTAATGCCAAGTAAATTTGCTACTTGCATTTGCAGGAAGAAATTTGTTTGGAATTAGGGATGTTTACAGTGAAGTAAGCATGTGCATGTGTAGACACACATGCTTACTTTGCATCTTGTGTAGATGCACCCACTGTACTAAATGAGGCAGAAGTCCCAGGGAAAGGGGCAGCATGTGATTGTGAAAATAAAGACCTCATAATAATGATATGCCTATTTATGAAAGAGATAGGAAATGTTAGTTATTTAACACTTTACAAATCTGAAAGAAAATATAAAGCACAAAGAAAACACCCTGAAGTGATCTCTCTTTTAATAACAGTGTTGCTATGAAAGCTTTACTTAGACAAGATCACAAAAACCATTTAGAAAAGTAAGTGTTAAGCAACCTATTCTTGTCCCTAAATCAAAGGTGGCAGGAGTTGTGATGTTTACAGTTAAGGCATTGTAAAAATGTCCATTATAAGAGCCTGCTTTCAGTTACTCAGAACAGTTTAAGTCTGGAAATCAAAAATTTTCCATACTAGCTATTTGTTTTAGACTGAATATTTGGAGAAGCGTCACTACAATAGTTTGACTTTTCTTGAAATAGAAATTAGAAAACAAGATTTAAAAATGTAGATGATTACATTTTAAAGTTTGTGAGAATAAACCTTAATTATGACAACATGGCTGCTTATAAGTGAGATGAGAATTATTGGTTATTTAACACTTCACAAATCTGAAAGAAAATTCACAGGTCAAAGAAAACACCCTGAAGTGATCTCTTTTGTAAATAGCAATACTGGTATGAATGCTCTACATAGACACAAAAATACTTTATAGCAGTTCCTTTATGATGCTTAATTAAATATGTTGATTAAATTGTAACAGTTTTTTATTGTATATTTCTCAAATTTTCAATACCCAATTTGAGATATTTAGGAGTCTGATTTGCTGAGCACTCACAATTTCAGTTGTGGTTAATGACTGCTTTCTCTGAACAAATAAAGTGCTAAGTATTCTAAAATATTAGGCTGAAGAGGCCTATCCGGGATCAACAGACACTGTTGCATCCTGGGCACATGTTTCTATGTGATGTGGGTAGCTCTGGGTTCTTGATTCTGTTAGTATTGCTATCTAGCAGATAGTGCTTAGGGACCATTAAAGCACAATTAACTCTAAAATAAAATATGAAATATGAACACAGACAACTCATTGTCCTAAAATCAAAATCTAACTTTATTAGTACAACAAGTATTATCTGAGCAGTTTCTATATTCAGAGAAAGAAAACCACTTAATACAAAGATCTCTCTCAATCCTAGACGTTACTTTGCTTCACAGAAAAGATGGACTCTCAGTTCCTAAAGCAAAGGGTGTATTGTTGGTTGGGATTGTCCAGACAGCTGTTGAAAGCTGGATTCATATGCCAATGATGATGATAATGACACACACTTAACTTTCTTGCTCCCTGCCTTTTATGCTTTTCTTTAACTTGATTCCTTTGATGACTCGTTGCTTTTGGATTGGTCTCTCTGCAGTCAGCATATTGTCCATATTTTATCCTGTTAGTATGTTCTTTTGTTCAACAGACCCATCATGAGCACACCTCTTAATTTGGCCTTTTTCCAGTGTCTTACTTTGGACATCGTCCATTGGTCTCCTTTATCTCCTTTCATTAACATGTCCAATTGTTTTATCCCTCTGATTCAGCTGGTTACTGCCAACTTCAGTTAATTTGAGCTAGTAACAAAACTATTACTACGTTGTGTTAGAAAAAACTTCTCACAGTGATAGAAAAGGAAAGAAATATCATGCAAGCAAACTCAATGCCATAAGCTGTTTGCAAGAGGCAAGGCCAGCTGATATTGCAAACACCAGCAAAACGAAAAGCTCAGATAACAATGAGGCTATACTGAACTTTAGGCTGAATATAAAAGAAAATTTTAAATAATACCGTAATTCACCACTTTATAAACAGGTGCAATTTAAAGCATAAAATATGACAAACTACTATAACAATAGAGTCCATGACACCCTGTTTCTGTCACTCTCACTTTTCCATCTCCTATTGTCACTATAAAGTTTTGAAGTAGTGAGATTTGCAGCAGATTCTTCCTCCATTTAGTGTGGTCCTGGGTGATAGTCTCTCATGAGTTGATGTTGATATTTTTCAAGTGGGCCTTGAGGACATTCTTGATGCACTTTCTTTGCCGTTCTCTTGAGTGTATGCCTTAACTGAATTGGAAGACTAAAACTTGCTTTCAGAATCCAAAGTCAAAGATCCTGATGACATGGCTGGTTCAGCAAACTTGATATTGGATGATCATTGCCTTGAAGCTCATGGTGTTTGTTTGCAAAAGGACTATAATATTGTCACATCTGTCTTCTAATTGGATTTGAAGGATCTTCCGCAGACAGCATTGATAGTATTTTTCTAGTATCTTGTGATGTCTTCTGTATATTTTCCCGGCTCAATACAGTGGGGATCATGAATGCCTGATAAACATGAGCTTGGTTTTGGATCTGATGTCCATGAGTAGCTGAATTAATGAGTTTTGGCTGACCCTTAATTCTGGTTACTTAAATCAATATATAAATAATGTGACACAAATATGACATTTAATAGAAGTTTTAGGTCTCAGAATCAATGCAAATTAATCAAGTTTACAGGTGTGTAGCAAAAACTGGAATGATACTTTTTCAAAAAGTGTAAGTTAAATTATGGTTGAAATGCTAAAAATTTGGATCATGTTATGTATTCATCTCATCTGAAAGCGCGAAGTAGCATTCTGGGAATAAGAGTAGTGCAACTATGGTAATAAGAGTAGTGCAACTATGGTTGTTACCTGTTTTGTTAATCTTGGAAGATTAAAGAAATGAAAGCTAAAGGATATGAAACAATAAAGATGAGAAAATATAACATTTTTTATTTTGTCCAGTGGTCTCATAGAGATTTAGTGTTCCCCTGAGAAGCACAAAAAATTCAGGTCTATTTATCACTAGAAATTCTAAGCATAGAAAAATCTGAGTATAGGAAGCCTAATATGGATAGCGCTATGTGGTTTGTAGCCCTAGCAATATTAGGCTTAATTAATTCAGAATTTGCCTTGTTTCTAATAATGTTTGGAATGTTATTAGCATTAAAGGACCACGATATACTCAACAACTTTGCTTGATAGCTCTTTTGAGTGTTTTCCATAGGATTATACTGAGACAGAAAGCACCTCACTACTACCAATAACTTTTCCAGAGCGTTTAACAAAGAGAACCTTCTGTCTGCTTGTTTCCTGTTTAATGACCTGTAAATGAATTAGTTATTGCTCATTTGCCTCCTGCTCTGTGAGCACCATTAACTTCCAAAACTGTATGTTGCCTTTTGTCAGACATTGCAGGAGAACTTCTAAAGCTTGTCAGAAAAGTTATTAATATAAATGAGTTAGTATGCTGGGACAAAATTAATTACAGTGGTTTTCAGTAAATCTTCCTTCCCCATAGAACATGCTTCTTGAAAAATGATTGGCTCTTTTAAATATGCAGAACTATCTTGGATAAATATTTTAACTTATTAACCCTTTATAACTTTCAAGACTGCCAACTCAGCTATTCTAGCTTATGTTTAAGAAAAGCATTCAGCTAACAGACACCTTTAACATTTTTTGGCACTATGTTATGGGTTCTGTCTTATAGTTCTTCACACTTTGGAGTAGGTATCTGGGTACATTGTATATGCAAGTATTAATGACTGCATAGGAATTAGAGTTACTGTACAGTAGCACCACCGAATGGCTTTTAGGTGATGCTAACTGTGTAGTAGCTCATTCCTACTGCACAGTACTGGTGTGTCACATGTCATGTCATGTGATACTACTAAGCAGTATTAATGAGCTACTGCACAGTCATCATATCATGTAGATGTGGCCTAACTCTAATAAGTCTAATAAGACAAGTGTAGCAGGATCAGGACCCAGAGGTGACAGTGCTGTCCCCTGGTGGCCAAGTGGCCATTGCCTAAACCTGACTCTAGGTACCCTCCCCCTCCACTCCCTCCTTCCATGATTTGATGTAATTGTTAAATTATGAAAGGTAAATTGCCTGTTTGGTCTGATTAGTCCTTGTCCTTCCTTCATCAGTGGATCCACTCCTGGATCCCACTACTTCAAACCGGTTTGTTCATAGTTGGGCTATCCTCACCTTTACATACCTCAAGACACCTGTTGCCTTAGGGGTTTAATTACATGGCTCTAACCATTCCTTATACCACACACATGCCTCACAGAAGTTACCAATGATTTCAGTGGACATTTGGCCTCAACCTGATACCAGGCTATTTCAGGCCTTTATGCCCTTGTCGGGGCTTCAGTCCCTTTTCTCTTTTTGGTTCCACTAGCCTAGGCCCAGGCCTGACTTTTGAGTCCCAGCCTGAGTCTTGTCCTCTCAAGCACTGAGCTTGCTATGGCTCTGTCTGGACCACTGGCCCTAATATCACCTCTCTATGGTTGTCTCTGCCCTGTTTTGGGCATTGAGCTGTCTCTGGCTTCATCTGGGTGCCTGGCCCTGGTCTTGCCCTTTTAGGGATGTCTCTGCCCTGCCTTAGGCATTGAGTCTGCCCTGGCTCCATCTGGATCCACCTAACCCTGATTCTGCCCTGCTCTGGGCACTCTCATCACCCTGTCTCAAGTTCTGGGCCTGATAGCCCTAGGATCTACCTCCCTGTGAGCTGTCTGACCTCTCTGGGCTCTGAGACCTCTGGCCTCAATCTCTGCCCTTCTCTGGGCTCTGGGTCTGTTGACCCTAATCTATGATTTGAGCATGATTGAAGGATTGAAGGGAGACACATGCCCTTCAGACACTAATGGGACTTCCAAAATACCCATTAGTCCTTTCCATAAACTACCAGTACAGAACTCCAAGGGAAAAATCATACTGGCTGGAACAAACTTAACCTGCTCCAGGAGTAGCAAATGGTAAGAATAGTTTGCTGCCTTGCAACAAGGCTTCCCCTTACCTGGAGTTGTGCTGTTTTATAAGACCCCAGTATTCTGCTGGCAGTCCTTAGAGCAGTTTTGAAGCTGGCCCAGCATCCCCCTGTAGCCTGCCTGGTTAAGAGCTCTTCTTCATCCGGTGGCTTGCAGAGATAGACTCCCTGGCTCACTAAGCCCCAGGTGTGTGGGACTCAACCCCTACCCATATTTGGTCAGGTACCCTGTCAGCTGACCTTTCACAAGGCCATTTATTAACCCCAGTCTCATTGGCTGCCTTTGTGTGGTTCACAAATACTCTTCCTTTTAAGGGCTAATTCTGTTTTTACATTACAAGATAAAGATTCCCTGTTACAATAAGTCTAATAATAATGAGGGAACTGAATGTGTTTTCTGTTTATAAACATGTGAATGTTTTTTTACACGTGCCATTAATTGCCTGAATTTTTAGAGTCATATAGGAAACTGTAAGAATCATACCAATAAAAATAACAATAAATTTGTAAAGATATTTTCATAAAGAACATGACTAGACCTAGTGGAAAACAATCTGTGGCCTAGGGCTTTCTAGGTTAGTACAGTTAACTGTTTCTAGGATAAACCTAGGATCAAAAGTGTATAATAAAGTTTAAAGAAAGGTTATCAAAGCCTGAATATATCCTATAACAGTGTAGTCTATATTTTCCTAAATTCAGAGATACAGTTTAGTGAGAGAAGGGTCATATGGATAAGTTACTAAGAGGTAAACCAGGGGTGCAAAATCTATGGTATATCAGCTGTTCCATAGTACCTCTCCCTGCCCCTCCCATGGAAGTTTACCTGTCTTTCACTGAAGAGTTATTATTTACTAACATGAAGCACTAATATAGGCACTGATATGCTGATCCCCACTGTGATGGTGGCATTTAGGATGCCTCCTCATACCCTTTTTTAGCCTCCTAATGAACTGTAGGTACCCTGACTTTCTCTCCTGCCACATCTTGGATGTTATTGTTATATGTTCTAATGTGTGATGTCACTAGTCGGGAGGGTTATTATATATAGGGATTTTTTTGTAGTTTGTTCTTAGTATATCTCTGTTAGGGCTCTTGGGTATTGTGGATAAAATATCTCTCTCGCTTCCCCAAATATCAGCATGCACTCTCAGATATATATATATTCACAGCCTGATTCAGACTGTTTTTATTTTTAACTTTTATCACTCTGTACAACTTTCCTTTAGTTTCAGGTAGAAGCTGCCTTTTTGTATCCTTCTTTCCTTTTTAACCTTTTCTATAATATCAACTTAGTAACTCTACTTATATAATGCTCTTACATTATCACTGTTAACTTGGATGACCAGAACTTAGTATTCTCAAACAAAGTCTCTCTCGTTCTTGTTTACTTGCTCTTCTATTCTCATGATGGTCTTCTATCTTCAAATCTCTCTCTATACATTCTACTTATCTGGATAACTTATGAATCTATCTTTTATCCTGTATGTGGTTCATGTCCCGAATCCTCTTGAAGGGTAATCAGACACTGTCTGAATCAAGTTCACGGTCGTCTTTTTTTTTGTTTACTTTCCAGGCATGTGGCATATGACGCGTCCCACAGGGTTTGTCTCTTTGGGAATGCGCCCATCTCCTCGGCGCTCCGTTCTCCCCCCAGTGCTGTGAGACACTTTCAGGTAAGCTGTGGATCGCTTGAGGATCCTCTTCTTCCTCCTTTTTCCTTTCAGTCCCAAACTTTTTCTCCCTTTTGAAACCCCCATCTTGCCACTTCATCTGATCTTGGAGCTTCCATTCTAATATGGTAATGGCTCCGAAAGCAGCATTCCCTGGGTCTTTTCGCTTCAACCGTGCTCTCTCTTTCACAAACCTGCCCCCTTAAGATGCCGCTAGGCGCCTTTTGTTGTTTATCCCGATCTCTGAGGTGAACAGGGGTTTTACCCTCCTGGGTATTTGATGCCTTTAGGGACTGCGTGTCCAGATAACATTGAAATAGGAAGTCTGGCACTGCGTTGCCATGCCCAGTACTGTATTCGATATCAAAGTGAAATAGTTGTAAGGCAAGAGCCCATTGTGTGATTCGGGTATTATCCATTTGGGTGGTCTTTAACAACTCCAAGGGCACATGATAGGTAAACAAAGTGAATCTACGGCCCAGGAGATGATACCAAAAATATTCTACTTCCCATTTTATTGCCAGGCACTCCCTTTCGATCATGACAGACCTTCGTTCTGGTGAGTTCAGTTTCCAGCTAGCATAGGCAATCGGACGTTCTATCCCTTCCACTTCCTGTGTCAACATGGTGCCCACGGAATAACTCAAAGTGTCTGTCTGTAAAATGAAAGGACGTGTAAAGTTGTGTGTGTGAAGGACTGCATCGTTACATAGCTTGTTGAGCCCTATGAAAGGCTTCTAAATGTTTCTCTTCCCATTTTATAGGCCCATTGCCTCGTCCTTTTAATAGGTCAGTTAAAGGGATTGTTATCTTGGCAAAACGTGGTGTGAATCTGCGGTAATAGCTGGTTAAACTGAGGAAGGCACACTTTTTTTTCTTATCTGCAGAGGTGAGTAATTTTGTATTGCTTCAACTTTGTTTACTAAGGGGATCATTCATCATTCTCCTACTAGGAAGCTGAGATATTCAGTTTCTGCCTTACCTAAGGCACATTCCCTAAGTTGGCTGTGAGACCTGTTTGCCTGAGCTTTTGGAGGATGGCATGCAGAGTTTTTAAACGTTGTTCCCATTCATCAGTATATATTACAATGTCATCTGTGTAGGCTGCAGCGTATTGTTGGTGGGGTGCTAGGACCCAGTCAACGAGTCTTTGGAAAGTGGCTGCAGCTTCATGTAAACGAAACAGCATTTGCTTAAATTTGTACAAACTCTATGGTGTGCTGAAAGCAGTTTCTGCATGGTCTTCTTTGCATACAAATATTTGACAATAACCCTTTGTCAGATCTAGTGTGGATATGTACTTGGCTTTTCCTACTCCCTCCAGTAGTTTACTGACTTGGGGCATGGGAAAAGCATTGAATTTTGAAATTGCATTTAATTTTTGGAAGTCGACACAGACAGAGGGGGGCCAATCTTGTTTTGGCACAATTACCAATGGGCTTCACCATGAACTCCATGATTCTGTTATTATTCATTGTTTTAGCATTTTGTCTATCTCTGCCTTTACTACTTCATAGCTATGTTACGGTATCCTCCACCATATTTCCCTGATCAACCTTCCCTCCAGTGTAAGATAAAGTTGTAATTAAGGGGGAGGGGCAGGGAAGATTTTGTATATAGGCTATCTTTGTATTATGATTTTGTTCTGCATGCTTTACACCTTTGGAAGACAGAACAAGAAACATTTTGTTTGAAAAAAATGGGTTCCTTTAATCATCTTTCTTTCCCTGGAGGAAAATGAATCAGATTCACAGCTGACTTTGTAAAACTGGAAAACAGGAAGGTCAGCAGTCCACTGTTCTAGGTCCAGAGTGGCTGAGGCACCTGGGCCCCTCTCAAGAAAGATGAAGGAAATCAGGACTCTCATGTGAGGAGTGCATTCTAATGTGAATACAAAAAGTCAAAATTAGGGTTTTCAACTGTCAGTAGAAAATAAGGCTAAAAAGGCCAGCAGTAAATTCTATAAAACAACTTTAGCTATCAGTAAAAATACTAAGAAGCTGCAGCTTGACTGAAGTTCTAACAGACAGAGCATAACAATACCACCTGGTGTCTGAACTGGAAACACAGCACCAACCAGGGAGCATGCTGTCAGCTAACTGGTATTTTGCTGCTGCATCCCAGCTGCATGTAATACTGCTGGGTCACAGGTAGGCTTCTTTGGGGGCCCATGCTGGGACAGGGGAGGGGGCCTGGTGCTATTGTGGGTGGCAGCATGGTATAGGGTGCAGTTGGAGGCATAAGAGTGTGAGTGAGTAGTGAACCTCTCATGGGGGATAGAGCAGGCAGCACTATGTAAAATAACCCTGCTTAGCTGCAGCAATCTCCAATCCAATATACATATATTTTTACTGCACACTTTTTACTAGCAACAATTTTTTTTTTAAACTTTTTTACTACAGTTGATATTAGATCCCTGAATTTGAACCTAGCCCTTCTAAATGGGACCTGGATGCAGTAACATTTACATATATAAAACATATATCAGTAAAAAAAAGTGTCAATAAAAAAGTTTGGCTGTCAGTAAACAGCTTGAGGATTGCCAGTTAAAGTAATTTTCTTGGGTTGGCAATCCTGGTTGAAAGGACGCCTTGCCCCTTAACTGTCACAGTTTCTTGTGGATAAGGCCAGCCTCCCACCTGGTTCCCACCTAGTTCTTCCCATCTAGAGAGCCCAAGTTATGTTTATCTAGTTGTATTTTGACCTAACTTCTTGGTAATTCCTATACTTGAGCGTTTCCAATTCAAGAACACTCACTCACCCCAATTCTCATGTCAACTCGTCGTTTCCAGTGGCTTTAGTGCAGTTCATGTGGGTTATACTGGTGGAAAGGGTATTAGTATTGCCTAGTATTAGGTGTACTAGTCTGATGGTGTGTATTTATACTGGTATATAAATCCAGTGTTTACAGAAATTTATAGAGTGAGCTTTACAGTTTAGATAATATGTGACACTTAGGTGACTTAAGCAAAAACTTAAATAGATAAGGGAAAGGAGAACAGGATATGAAGCTGGTTGCAATTGTTTTTGAGGGAAGTGGTCACACAATATGTGGGAGAGAAGAAATCATCCTGTTGGGAGAAGTTTTTTCAGTTTAATTCACCCTTAATGTAGCAAAACCACCAGTTTTTTTTTTCTTTTTCTTTTTAATTTCATTTGCTCCCCTTCCCCAACCATTTCTGACTTTTTGTCTCCCTCTCTATTCTCTATAGACAAGTATAAGTTAGGATAAGCTTTAGACATTTTTATTTCGGTAACAAGTTTTTAGTTTTGTATATCCACTGTTTTATATTGTATAATTCTTAGGTTTGTATTGATTTTTCCTGTTGTATATTGTATTATCAATTTCATATTGATTTTTTTATTGTTTCATATGGAAATTGTATGATTTAGGCCTGTGTCTGTAAGTGAACCAAAGTCATGTCAAGTTTCCATTTTATATGTCAAGACTCCATCTTATGTCCTCTGCCCAGGCATCCTCTGTGTCGCAACTATATGTCACATATTCCTCCCATGTAAATTGGTTCCCAGATGAATAAGAGTGATTGGGAATGATTGAAATACAAAGGTAGCAGGCCTCTATTGAATGGCCTGTAATGACTAGGCAATCACCTCACATTGATTCATCCAGGAACCACAAACCTCACCCAGGAACACAGACAAGAACCCAGCATTTGAAAGACAAAAGACCCTGCAGAACCAGCAACTCTCACCATTACAGACACCCAAAACTGCACATCTCTGCATGGAGCACACATGCTCAGTACACCAGGGGCTGACCTTTGCCTGGGCATGCCTCCTGTCACTAGGGTCACACAAGGTCTGTTCCTATAAAAAGGGGCAGTGAAGACAGACCCAGTGGAATGCTCTCTCCATCTGGACCAGCTCCATGCCACACCACCTATCCACCCAGAGACCCTGCTGGTGACCCCTATCTAGGAAACACCTACTAGAAAAGGATCCCTTTCCAGCCTTGATAGGTAGAATTACCTGCATACCTCCTTCTACAATTTGGACTCTCTCTCTCTCTCTCTCTCCCTCTCTCCAGTGGACTTCAGCCCCTGCACCAAGCCTCTTTAACCCTTGCTGCCATTGTGTCTGTGTCTGGGTGCAAGGGAACCAATCTGACATTGTGTCACCATCTTCCCTTCTTAATAAAACCACTGTCATTTGCAACCCTGAGCTGGGTCATGTTTTACTGAATCCCAGTCCCTTCTCTATCTTAAATTTCAGCCTCATTCTCTCTCTCTCTCAATGTTTCCAGTCCCCACCCTTTCTGCTAGTTTCCTGATCTTCTTCCAATTCCATCTCCCCTTTTCTGCCACCTATCAGCCTCTCCTGCTCTTACTGCCTTTTCCCTGTGACTTTCTGCTGCCTTTCTCTGCTTTCCTGCTACCCTGCCACCTGCTGCTTTTCCTGTGATTTTCTGCTGTTTTCAGGCTTCCCTGTCACCTTCTGTAGTCATCCCCGCCCATCCATGCAGCTTCCCTGCTCCTCTTAGCTGTCTTGCAGTTTTCTCCAGCAGCTGGAGCCTGTCTCCAGCTCCCAGCACCTTCTTCCACTCCCTTCAACTTCTCTAGCTGCCCCCCGAGCCATCCTCTGGCTCCCCACATCCTGAGATCCTCTTTAACACCCACACTTGCCCTTAGTCCCACTTTCCCTCTCCCTACCTACCTTTTTATCTCCCCCGTAGCTCTGGCTTCAGTCCGGCATTGCTTCCCTGTTCTGCTGGCTTTGGGAATTGTCTTTTAATCAATTAAGATCAATTAACCTAAAGTTACCCCCAAGCCTCAGTTCCTTAGCCCAGGCCCCTGTGGTCTACTGGTTCTAATCCCAGTCCTGGTAACTTTAACTCCCTACACTTCTACTTTCTTACCTTAACATTTCCCCAGGTATCCCAAGTACATACTTACATACACATCACAACACCCAACTTAGGAACTCACCTGTGTGTATGTGTAGATGGGTGGTACATGTGTAAATTAGTGGATAAACATATATATACATATATAGATATAATTGTATGCGTGTGGTATATAAATTAGTAATCCACATACATGTATTGGATGTGCAGGTGTTGGTAACTAGTAACTGATTCTGTCTAAATTTTGATCAGTCTTCATTTCTTTTTGGAGTAATTTTACATGATTGTTTACTTTGCAACACACTTTCTTAGACACTATACATCATTTTCTATTTATTGCATGAGGTAGCTGTATAAGGCAGGTTGTCCAGGTACCTGGGACATTGTTAAGAGAATTGTTTCTCAACTGTAGTCAATAAAGTAAAAGCCTTTATCACTGTATGAAGCATTTGTAAGATACACAGCTCAAACTACACTGATTTAAGCCTGGAGATTACCCTCAAGTGCTGAGATAAGGTTGTTTAACTTTGGTAACATGACACCATGTGTCATCACTGCAACTGTTACCTGCCTGAGGCAAGGATGAATACTGGTCAAATTTCCAAGAGGATTATCATCAGGGAAGGGCAAACTTTAACATCTCTCAGTTTGCATTCATCACCAAAAGGTCAAAATTCTTCATTTGAAAAAATTTAAAAACCATTTTAATAGCTCTTCTCCACTCTTCTGTGCAAACCTTAGTGAGCTTTGTGAAAGAAAGTTCTTCATGGGTTGAGGAAGTTATGATGCCAGAATTGCGAGTACATTCCGTTAGTTATGACAGTCTTTGTAACTACTATGTAACAGGACTTACGGTGAGTAGAAACTCATGGTGACACATCCATTGGTTATTTATCAGTATAGCATCGAAACTAGCTCTAATATATTCAGCCTCAAAAACTTCTGTTTAACCCAGTATAACATTCCATGAGAACTACTGCATCCTGTTCAGGTTCTTCACATCTTGCCTTCCATCCAGTGCACTGAAGATTTTTAGGCCACACATACCTTTGGAAAGGAAAAAGTAAAATGTAAGGCAAAGTACTGTTTTCACTTATTTATTTATTTGTTTACAATTATATTGTACCATGGAAAGAACAGAAGAAAGATACAAGTTTGATCATAAAAGAAACAACCTATTTTAGAAAACTGTAAGAATCTTAGTATTAAGGATGACTAGTGGACATTACCCTTGGAGTACTTGTGGCCTGACTATACACACTTGTAAACTCCACATTTAAAAAAAATTGAATGCTTACCCTTATTTGAGTTTATTATAATTAAACTCTTAGTGGAAATGAATTTCTTTCCAGAGGCCATTTTGAAATCCTCGGAAAAAACATTACAAGAAATGTTTGGCTGAAAAGAATTCATAACTTGAGACAATAAAGATGAGATAGAGTATGAAAGCCAGAATAT
The DNA here is from genome assembly GCA_030014935.1 of Caiman crocodilus. Taxonomy (NCBI): domain Eukaryota; kingdom Metazoa; phylum Chordata; order Crocodylia; family Alligatoridae; genus Caiman; species Caiman crocodilus. The sequence goes on from JAGPOW010003685.1 coordinate 49,025,456, forward strand.
GAACAAAGTATCCAATAACCTTTCAATCTTTTGCAATGTGAAAAAGTAGGTAGCAATAAAGATTTGTAAATTTGATAATATACCTCTAGAGGACCTAATTTCTTTACAATATTGTGTTTTTACTAAACCAAGGTCAGATGAGAACTAGATTAAGCTACATGATTAATGTGCATATTGGGTCTCAACACAGCAAAGTCATCCAGCATATTGGATAAAGTTTCATTATAAAGATCCATGAAAACAGGCAATGAACCAATGATGTTTGAAGACACAGTAGATTTGACTGCAACAATGAAGCACTTTTATAAAGTCCTCCAATCCATCATTCAACAGCACGAATAAATACACTATACAGAAAGTAGGAGGCTTGAACGAAATGCAGGAAAATATAACACTATTAACAAACCCAATCATTTAATATATAACTGATAGCATCAGTGACAGGAGTTTTAGTGAAACAATGAAGAAAAATATCTTAAAATACATCCTATAAAACAATATTAAATTCATTCTAGTACAAAAAGTAACCTTTGTTAAATATGCTTAAGTAAAAAAACTGTACATTTAAGAAGTGTTGGAGAAATCAAAGCTGAAATTTAGGGCTGGCTTTTTTTTTCCTGAATCAATAAAAACTCACTATAAATAAGAAATGCTTTGAAAGCAGTGAACAATAAAAGGTATGTTGTTTTTAAATGAGAGTGCTTTAAGGGTATACCTGCTAACTGGATTGGTATTTCTACTATCAATATGCTGCACTGATAATGTCACATATTTGGTGTCTTAAATAATGCAGTGCTTAGCCAGAATTTGCTCTTACATAGTAAAGTTATGTAATCTTTCTATAGTATGCCAGGAGAGACAGCATACACTCTGTCTTCATTTTTACTAATCCAAAGCCTCAGTGCCGTGTCTCTTGCCCTGTATATATAGAAATTGCACTGTGAGATCCTGAGCAATAGCAGAAGTTTGTCAACTGTCTATTTCCAAGTAAATCCTGCAGGTACAATTCTTACTCGGGTGAAATACCCATTGCAATCATAATCTAACCCAATCTTCAGTGTGAGCTGAGCCTGAGAAAAAAAGGATTAAGGACTTCAACAGATGGTTGAAGACAAGTGTGAACATTCATATAGTAAATAAGGCCAGGCAGCACAGTAAAGCTCATCTTTTTCAACGAACAAGGTTTAAATATATGATTTAAATCTTTAAGCAAGATTCTGTTCTTTAGTCCACATTCAGCATTATACAGCATTATGCAGTTGGCACCAATTACTGTAGCTACATTCAAGTTCAGAGCTAAGCAGATTGATACCAATTGAGGCAGCATCCACATGAGCTTGGCCATTTGTTTCCCTGGGGACAACTGACAGTGGGACACCTTGTGCCGCTGCTACTCATCCCTAGGGAACTCTCATGCCACCTGCCTTCTGGCATATGGCAAGTTATCCCAGGAGGCTGAGGCCAGCCCTGGGCTGGCCCCAGAAACCATGTGTGGGGTCCTGGGGGCCTCCTGGGGCTGCAGCAGTGGGAATTCTGCCACTTGGAGCATGGAAGGTAGCCACAGCATGACTCTGGCTTCTAGCCAGGTTCTGATTTTGGGTGGCACACACTGTCCCCATGTGTACTGCCTTGCTTTTATTTCGCACAAGTGTTTTTGACCTCAGGATCTCCTTGGGTGAACCCTCACTATGCTGCTACCTTGCAATACAGAGAACACCTGAAAGTGCAGTATGTGGCACCACAGACATTTCTTTGGCATCATATACACCCATTTGGACGTGGCCACACTTGTCTGGATGTGGTCTGAGAATCTGGGCTATATAATGCCCTCTTTGTGCTCATGAGCTAAATACTAAATGAAACTCATAATCTCCCCCAAGCAAAAGGATGCTTTGTGCTAATGCACTAATTTATTTGAAATAAATCATTGTACTGCCATTGTATAGCAGAAAAGTGAATGGAGTCTTTGTCAGCATCTGTTGATTCATCATTGAATCATTGAAAATTAGGGTTGGATGGAACCTAAGGGGGCTCATCTAGTCCAGCCCCCTCCTCAAGCAGGATCATCCCCAACTAGATTATCCAAACCAAGGCTTTGACTAGTTGGGTCTTAAAAATTTCCAAGGATGGAGATTCTACAACCTGCCTGGGTAGCCTGTTCAAGTGCTTTACTGCCCTCTTCATGAGAGAGTTTTTCCTAATATCTAACCTAAACTTCCCTTGCTGCAACTTGAAACCACTGCTCCTTGTTCTGTCATCTGCCACCACTGAGAACAGTTTAGTTCCATCCTCTTGGGAACCCCACTTATGGCTGCTGTTAAAACCCCCCTCAGTCTTCTCTTCTCTAGACTTAATAAGCCAGTTCCTTTAACCTCTCCTCATAAGTGCTCCAGCCCCCTATCCATTGTTGTTCTCTGCTGGACTCTCTCCAATTTACCCACCTCCTTTCTGTAGTGGGAGCCCCAAAACTGGACACAGTACTCCAAATGTAGCCTCATCAGTCCTGAATAGAGGGAATGATCACTTCCCCCGATCTGCTGGCAATGCTTTTACTAATGCAGCCCAGTATGCCATTAGTCTTCTGGCAACAAAGGCACAGTGTTGGCTCATATTCAGCTTATTGTTGTCCACTGTAAACCCCAGGTCCTAGGATGTAATCCTAGGTCAAGCAGTAAAAAGAAACCCAATTTTATTTATCAGATGAGTAAGTAATGGCAACCATTTTGCCAATTTTGGGCATGACCAGGATATCTGAACAACAAATGACAGTAAAAATACTTGCAGAAGTGCATGGTACTGGTATTCTGCAGAGTACCAGTGCCATTGTAAAACAGTGAACAGTAGGAGAAGGTCACCTGGGGACTCATTTTAAAGAGAAACAGAAAAAGAACTTCCAAACAGGGATTTGCAATTTGAAGTGGAAAGTCACATTCAATCTAGTTCAAATGACTTTATACTAGTAAACAAAGTAATCCATAGAGGGCAATAAAGGATGAGGAAAGACAGAGAAACCTTTCAGCATGCATGGTGAAGAGGCATTCGTTATTTTTTAAATACTTAGCACATATGTATATATTTATCATATATATACATTGATCTTCACAAAGTTGTTCTATTAGAACTACAGATGCACTGTAGCAAAGAAACACCCCGCCTAGAAGCACTGTTGAGGCAGTTCTTGAAATGTGAAATCACCTTGCAGCAACTGTGCTATTTTTACATTTTTAAAGCTTACTTTTTCATTATAGAGAAATGCGAAATATCCCATTTATGCAGAAACTATTTTGCCCTTGTGAACTCAATTTTTCCATCATTTAAAAATGGCTCCTTAAGAAAAAAAATTTTGCATGTATGCAAATTATTCTCTGCATTAGAAAATATTTATTTATCAGTAATTTTCAAACACCTGGAAAGGTTAGACTAATTTTACTCCATGACTACAATATTCTTTAACTTAATGTTTTCTGATTCTGTAACTTATAATGATCTTTCTCAATTTTATTGTTTCATATAGAAAATACTTTGGCCTTATCTCCCTGGCTATGCAACACATAGTTACACATAAAAGAGGACTATATGGCAGGCATTCCTGAAATATATTCTAGTATACAAACAAAAAATGAGTTATTCAAACAATGCATGGCATTGCAAAAGAAGTGGCATCATGCTGTGATTGACTCTGTTGTGCAAATGCAGTGCAAATGGACTGTGAAGTAAAAGATACTCAACTTTCCATTCATCCTGATTTTGCTAATTTGTATCATGTCTCCAGCTACTTCCTGTTTTTCATTACACTCTTTTAGAGAGATGTTCCTCATCTCCTACCTACTTCCCTTTGAAGCACATCACAGTGAGTAAGCCTGCATTGTGTTAATCTCCCTTGAATCCTATTTTTGGTGAAAGATGTTATGTAAAAGTAGGCTATTGCTATTATTTTATTTATTAATAATCATACCTACTTTAGTAGATGACAATGCGGTCCCATTTCACTGGACACTGTATAAATGCAGAGTAGCTGCACATTTTAAACAGACTGCATTCAGTATTAAAGAGCATAATCAATAAGGATATACCCTAAATGTGTAGTTCACTTATGGTATGTTCTTATGGTGATACAGCAAGAGCAATTTTAACTAAAAAAACCTGCTGCTAAGATTGTTCCCCACTAGATAGTTCAATCTTCTTCCTGCCAACTCAGCCAATCTACACTATTTTCTTTTTCTTTATACCTTCTAACAAGAAAATCACAATGGTTGTTGACAGAGCTGTTATTAGTTGCTAGTTCTTGGAAAAAGGCTTATATATTAAGCCTTTTTTAGTCTTTATGGCTGCTCAGTCTGTGCATGGCATTTTACAATAGACAGTTGCTTATGATACCCTAGTGGTACTTTTAAGTAAAATGGTTTGGATAAGTTCTGCAACAAGGCTCCCAAGAAATTTGGGAACACATACTGAACCAGTGAACACTGTAAAATGATTATACAAGAAAACATTTTCTTGGTCAATAGCAATCTGAATGAAAGCATTAGATTAAATTACCCAGGAATTTCAGTTTAATGTGGCTCACTTATTAGAACTATTGCACTTATAAGAGCTATTGAATTTTGAATACTGAAGACTTATGACAATTAAACAGAAGGAAAGAAAAAAATATTCTTTAATGTGGCTATCATTAAGGACAATAGAAACCTGGGAGAATTTTGGCAAAATTAAAGTAGTCTATGGGGAGTTCTTTTTTAGCCTCCACTTGGCCTAACATTATATTTTAATACTTCATTTTATTATAAAGGGCAAGCAGGGCCACTTAAATATTATTACATTTCTCATATATGCTGAGGAATTATCCAATAGAAATAACATTTTATATGAAATATTAGGTAGACATAAAGCTCTCACCACTGAAGTGTTCAAAGCCAATATATTTCATATGGTTGCCTGAAGTTAGACACTTGAAACTACATTTGGTATCAAAATGTATATACCATATTAATATAACTCAATTGTGATTACTGTGACCGTTGGGTCTCAAACACCCAGTCATATGCAGCGTTGGTTTGAGCAATGGATGGTGTATGCATTGCAGACTCCCGTAAATTGCTGAGAAAATGTTCACTCCTCGAGTAGTCTTCCCCTATCTCTCCTGCCATGACTTTGAATGTTTCCCAGTGCGGGGCTGACTACCTGGGGTCCTTCTGTGGCACACAGTCTGGCCTACAGTCACTTATGGGGCTCCACCATCCCTACATCCTGACCTTACACCACCTTGATGGATCACTCAGTCTTCTTGGCCATGTTTCCCCTCTCATATAGCTGTGGGGCCTCTTAAGTCCCTTCCCGTCCTGGGTATCCAGTCCTGAGGCCAATTCGCTTTCCCCATCTGCGTTGTCTGTGTTTGGAGGTCCTGATCGTGGAACTCGTACTTGCCCTAGAGTGGACTCCTGCCCTATGGACTGAATCCCAATGCGAAGCCTTACGGGCCCTACACCAATTATTCTATTTGTATAGGTCCCTCCTATCTCTCAACCCCTTCACATGGGGAAACACAAAAGAAAAACACAAAACAACATGTTTACCATATCGCTGAGAATCTGGGTAGCCCCTTTCCCTGGTCCCTTACATCAGGGTACCAGGTGCTTACTTCCCTACAGTCTAGTTAGGGGATGACCCTTCTCAGGGCTGTGTACCCATGGCCTCCTGCTTGGGTCATCCTTTCCCCTTTTTTCTGCTCCCTCTGCAAGCCTGGTGCTGCCCCACTTCTCTCCCTTCTGGAGCGTCCCACTCCAGGTGCCTTGTGGTTTCTCTGCATATGGGTGGCTACTTTCTGTGTTCAGGGCACCCTGCTTCTCAGCAGCTCTTCCTGCTGTTTCTTCTAGGACTCTCCCAATGGGGAAAAATCCTCTTCCTTCTCCCAACTGCTCCTGGTACTCCCACCTGCTATGGTGTGGGTCTTCATTTGCTCTTCCAGGCCTGCCAGGCCTGCCATCACTAGGTCCTAGTTGCAGGGAGCTCCTAGCCATTGGGGCCAGCTCCAGCTGCCTGCTACCAACCCCGATCAGCCTACCCTGCTGGTGTAGCAGGGTATTGCCTTGATGCACAGCTTCTAGTTCTGCCCCAGGATCCAGGTTGCAGCTGTACTGTGTACTGCAGCACAGGCAATCTGCCTTAACCCCCACTCCAGCCTGGCACCCATGGTGATGTGTCACTGGGGAAGGGATTCTCAGGCCACCAGCAGCTTGTTCTACTGAGCTCCTAGCCTCCACCAGCAGCTCAGGGAGCCCAGGCTAGCGCCTCAGCTCAGAGACCTCTTCTCCAGTCATTCGGTGTGGCTGGCCATGTCACTGCTGGCCACCAGCAGTGCCAGTTCTCCTTGTGGGGTTGGCTGCCTGGGCATCCACATACCAAACCCCACAGCCCAACAAGTCCACTGGGAGCTGCATGTCATCAATGCTAGACAGGACTGACTGAAGCTTCTGGGCATGCTACCCCTGCCCAAATAGTAAGCCCCACACTGGGCATCTCTGTGTCCCAGTCGTCTGGGAGCTCTACAGTCCAGGCACTGTGGGCTTACTAGCAGCACAGGAAACAGATTGCCTTGTAGGAGGAGAAGAGGAAGGAGCAGGGTCTGGAACTGCAGCAGCAGGTGCTCCCAGGAGCCTGGCCTCGTTCTCCTTGGGGAGTGGGGGGGTTGTCTGGGCACCCACATACCACACCCCACTGTCCACATGCCACACCCCACTTCCCCTGCCTGTGCAGGGAGCAGGGGAGACAGACTGCCTGCAGCCAGCACCAAGCAACCCACAAGTCCCTGGGGAGCATGTGGGGATGGGAGGATCAGCCAGTGGCCAACTAGGCTCTGGCCTCCAGGCTGACTTAATATGGTCCCTGGACACCTGTGCATTCACAACTCCTGATCTGAGGCCAGGCAGTGCATGGGCCCCTAGTACAGAGCGTCTTATATCAGAAATGTTGTGAACTCTCACAAACAGCTTCTTTTTCACAGCTCTGCAGGACCTGCAGCTGCATGTGGGGGAGAGCCCACAGCTGGCAGCTGGGATGAGGCCGCAGGGTCACCACTGCCCATTGCCAGGGCCCCGTGGACTTGCCAGATCTTCAGGAGGAGGACCTAGGACCGGACCCTCCTCCTTGACCAGCTGGTGATGGCCATGGAGTACTGGCTGGGAGATGCACTGACCTGGCAGGGGGAGGATATCATCCACCAGGACAAGTGTCGGGCAGATGATATCACCTGGGAAGACACACAGCAGGCAGAGGATCTCACCTGCAAGGATGTGCAGGACCAGATGGACTAGGAATTCAGAGCACAACTGCTGAACCTGGAGCAGAAGCATGTGGAGGCCCTGTGGGACCAGGGCACACTTGTGGCCAGGGTAATGGAGACTATGGAGAACCCTTGGTTCTGGACACCATCCTGGCTCTGGTGGCTGCCTTCATGCTGCTAGCTGTCCTATCTCAGACTATAGTCTCACCTGCCCACCCCCCCCAGTAGCTGGCCCTTGCCTAGAAGCTTGCCCACCCCATGGACCTAGGCAGAGGTCCAGAACCATCTCCAGCTAGGAGCCCCTGCCCCCTACCTCTTCAGGCCCCTGCCAGCCAGCTGAAGCCCAGGTACTGGGTGTTGCTGCCAGGAGCAGAGTCTGGAGCAGCCATAGTGCAGGGAGGCAGAGGCTGCAGCGAGAGAGCTGCTGCATGCTGGACCTGGCCTCTGTATGTTGCTCCTGGCCAGAAAAACATATGGCCAAGGAGCAGAGAGCAGGGCTGCCTTTTAAAGATGGCTGCCAGCCATAGGCAGGTGTGGCCAGAGCTGCAGCCAGAGCCTCAAGCTCCCCATGGTGGTGGCCCATTACAGGGCCATAGGAAGTAGGAGCACCTTACTGCTAAGAGCAGCAGATCTGCTTCCACATCCATGCATACCTGCCTGGGAGCACTTATTTGTGAGTAGTTTACCCACAAGTAAACTGGTCCTAGATCAAATGCATAAGTAATCACATCCATCGTGTTTCCCAGGCTGTATTTCACAAATTGCAGGAGGGCATTTATCCTGGCTGAAATTTACTGCACTGTAAATTACTGCATAGTAAGCAGGAATAGGCAGGCATCTACACAGGCAGGCATTAAAGCACATTAATGCTGTGTGTGGACTGACTTGGGACTAACTTTAGTCCAACACACAGTGTTACTGCACAGTAATGTGTCTATACATGAATTATTGTGCAGTAACTAATTGGACATAAATTTGATACCTGCATGATACAAGTATCAAATTTATGCTCGTCAGCATAAGCCACCATATTTACTACACAATATGGTTGTGCATGTGTAGACATGCACCTGTACTGTGCAGCAATTTTGACTACTGTGCAGTAAATGCACATGTGTAGACATGCCCATTCAGTTTCTTTCCAAAGTAGCAAGAAATGGATGGTTACACAGCTAAACCAGACAACTCAGTTAATTTTTTAAGATAAAAAATGTTAGTTCAATGATGCTAAAATTGGCTATATGCTCAGTTCAGAAGATTTATTTGGTTCCTATTCAAAAGAATGCATTCGATTATGTATGATGTGTTGGATGTCTATAAACTTTTTGAACAAAAACTGAATTCCCAGGAGAACCTGGGGCAAATTCTACTCTACATTATTACAATCAATGAAGTCACTTTGGATTCATATTGCTGTAAAGGAGAAATTGAATGCAAATTTAATGAAACAGTTTACCTCATGCTAATAGCCTGTGGAGTATATTATATCAATCCCATGCTTCAGGGCTTTCCCCCTTTCTTGAATGCATTTCGGGCTTCCAGAATCGTCTTCCTTTTTTTGCTTTCTAGCGTGAAAAAAGAAAAAAAAAAAATCAGATATTTGCCCCAATCAGAGATAGGGGATCACTCAGGGTATGCTATGGTTCTAAGAAAACTAATGGTTCTGAGAAAAATTTGGGCATCCGGCTAGAGGGTTTTGCTTCTGCACTTGTAGTAAAACTAACCACCCAATTTGGGGGCAGAATAGAATTCTCACCCGGGTCAGAGTGCCAAAAAAAGATTCTGGGGGTTTTTTTCAGTTTATTTCTTTTGCTTGTTTTTTCTTTTATCTATAGCATGAGAATAAGTCCACTTACTTGGGATTATCTGAGCATATTTTACCTAAAATAAATTTCTTGCCATTCCAGTGGGTAAGGCATGTGTGGTGCCCCATTTCTCTTTCATGCTTCTTGCGTGTATTGTAGGTTTTTATTTTTGTTGCCAGCTTTCTAGCTCCTGTGTATGAAAGAGTACAGAGTAGATGTTCTTGTGGACCTTTTTCAAGAGATGTTTGTTCAATGGCAGCAGGGCACTAGACTCAACCAGCTGGGATGTCCATTTTATTCCTATATTCTAATTATTAAATCAAAGCTCATTCTTGTTGGGAAGGTGTACTACTGTAGTTTAAAATAGAATAATCAGATTTTACCTACTTATAGTTACCATATTGAAAACTGGGCATTTTATAGATGATGAGAAAACTGGTATTTTGCTGAAGTTTCCATGGGAAAAGCACAAAAATTTCACAGCGTTTCTCTGTCTTTCAAAGAAAAGACTGAGTGGTCTCAGAAAGACATTTGTCTCCATAACCTCAACTGTCAGTGGGAGTCTGCCACAACAGTGGGATTTCCACTGACCGGGGTAAAAAGTCAATCCTACTTTCTTCCTAGCTGTCTATTTTCTACAGTGTTCTTAGAACTTACCTGGGTGATCTGTCTGTGAACAGACTCTGGTAGCATCAGGCCCACAATTTCCTGTTTCTAACTTTTGACAAAGCACAATTTCTAGAAGAGCTGTATTTAAAGAAGTTCATTGTGGATGGCTTCAGTGCTGGCTATTAGGTATGACAAAGAAGGGCAATTTACATTGTTTGAGTTGTTTTAGGGGAAAGCTCAAGATCAAGCAGTGTAAATATAGGCAACCCTCAGCACTCACAGAGGATACGTTCCTGTGATCCCCATGAATGGTGAAATCAGTGAATGGGGCACTGTGGTCATGAATGCAGTCTGCGTTCATGAACACAGTGTCCCCAGTGACTGGGAAGGGAGGGGGCATGGCTCGGGCAGTGATGGTAGGAGCATGGCGGTGACGGCAGGAGCCCAGTGGCAGTCATGGGAGCCCAGAGGCAGCTCCTGAGGAGCTCCAGTAAGTGTTTAAAGTGTATTTAAAATGGGGTTCAGCATTCACGAATATTTGAAACTGCAAATGCTGAATCTGTGAATAGCGAGGGTTTCCTGTACATCCTAATAAACAGAAAATGAAGCTTTTATGTCCTGTATCTTGCTATTCTTTTATTCCAGACCATCTCAGATAACTTCTTCTCCATCTCCGCGTAAGGTAAATTTATGTTAAGGGTTATATTAGCAGTTAAAAGCTGCATCAAGGAAGGGATTTTAACACTTGTTTCTCTTTTTCTGTATTTAAATTCAAAGTTATACAAATGTAATAAAGGTTGTAACCATGGGATCAATCAGGCCAAGGTCTCTGTACCTGAAATCTCAAGCCATGTTTAAGTGAAAATGACAGGGTCATATTTGAGAACTATATAATTTTGAGAATTAATTAAATACATATTCCAGTGCAAGGTCTTTGCCCTGATATAAAAGAGTTTCCATTTCTCCAGTCCTCACTACTTCAGGGATTCCCCACTACTGGCTATGACCTCCCATGACAACTATATTCTGTCAGAATTATGGAACAGCTGACTAATACAGGGAATCTTATGAGTAACACTGAACTTTCATACTTAAAGAATCATATGCCATGAACATCCAGGTCTAGGGGTCAATCAGTCTAAGTACAGACAGTCCAAAAGCCCAGGGCTGAATTGATTCAATCTTTTCAGATTAGTCTAAACAATGTAGGTTGAACTGATAAACAGGTGAACAGTATGGAAATGAAGTTACATGCCTGTACTGACCCAGGCCAAAAGCCAGGGGCTACTAGAACATGCCTCTCTGCTGGCCTGGAACAGAGCTAGGGCCAAGGCTAGCCCCACCCACGCTGTAAAGGAGGGTTTGTCAAGGAGAGGTGCAAAGCATCCTGAGATGCTGGGGGACCATGGACAACTGGGCTACCTGAGTCAGGGGGCATGAGTACCCCAGCAGCCAATCTCACTGATTAGAGGGAGTGTCCCCCCTGTGGCTGATTGCACCAACCAAGAAGCTCAAGCAGTGCTCCTGGAAGCAGCTGTGGTGCTCCTGGAAGTGCCAGCGGTGCTTCATCCAGCACCCCTACTCCCAGACTGATGCTCACAGGGGGGCACTGGTGGTCCTGCCTGCCCCCCTGCCCATTGCCTAAGTGGGGAGTGCTGTCTGTCTGGGGGTGCACCAGCACTCTTAGGGGGTGCACATGCACCTCCATGCACCCCCTATGCATCACCACTGTGGGAAACTGTGATTTACCCTGAATCTGGAGACGATTGGGAACAGAAGTTCAATAAACCATTGTAACCTAAATCAGTTAAGTCTAATACTATATCCATTCAGGTTTATCTCAAAACATTTTAACCATTTTGAAAGCAGTTTATGTTCACTGAACTTCTGTTGTATTACAGATTAGAACTGGTTTTCTGATTGCTTATTTATGTGTAATTTCTGTCCCTAGCCTCAGGGTCCAGTGAGGCAATCAGGATCAGAAGAGTGCACAGAATTCAAATGTTGGGAAACCAGATGCCAAGAGATCAGCCTGAAGAGTCAGAGAGCCAGATAGTCAGGCAGAGCATGAAGTCCAAAGGCAAGCCAGGTTGGGTATCCAGGAGGTCACGGTAGGTATCAGGTTAGGAAGCTGAAGGGTCAGGTTGAACACAGATTCCAAGGGTGAGCCTGGTTAGATAGCTAAGAGATCAGAGTTAGTACAGATACAAGCAAAGGACAAAGCAGTCTAGATATAAGTTAAATCCAGACACTTCATCTTCCAAGTCTGTGGTTTATATAAGAAGGGTGAAGGGTCAGCTGAGCTCCTGGTTGGCTACTTCAGTGGTAGGGCATGAGTGGGTGGCTAGACCCAGATGGAGGGTTCTGGCTATGTAGTCCAATGTAGGAGCCCAGTCAGGGAGGCAGTACACTGGCTAAGTATCTGAATTGGGCAGGCTCAAGTCCCAGGTTGGAAGTCGTGGCCTAGCACCACAGTAGAATACAAATTTCAGCTACGCTCTGCAACTACAGAGCAATGGGTCTCAGTATTTTCAGAACTAAATAAAACCTCATTTAGTTTAGCTTTCCCTCAATAGATTTTTCACACATACATGGTGGGTGTTCAACATATTCGGTCACTCAAACCCTCAAGCCTAACCAAGCAAGTAAACAAAAAGATCTATCTATAAAATAATTAAGTTATTTGTCTTACATCTTGGTAAGGAAGAAAAATAGTAAAAGGGAGATTAATATTGTTATTTGTTTTACATATTTCAGAGATACTCAGCATGTACAGTAATAGGATCCTTATAAGCAATGAGACAGAGATAATTCCTTAGTTAAGAGGAGAAGGTTACATTATTTTTATGCTCTGTGAATATGAAAAATTCATTTTCATTTATGCCAGAACAGACTATACCAACCCAATACATAGGGTAATGACTAACCATTTTAAGGATTATACCATTCTATACAAATGAAAGAGTGCTGACATTTTAATTAACATATACATCAGAATTCTGCACAGAATAGTTCAGAAATAGAAACAGGATGATTCTGCTATCACTGAATAATTTTACTCACTGTGAACTCTTAAACCTCTCACCAGTGTGGCCTTATCAGCACCTTAGTAATAATAATAATAATAATAATAATAAAATACATTATCTGTCAAGGGACAGAATGAGCCCCTGCAAGTTGAAGCAACATGCTTCACCATAGAGGAACCTGACAAGTTAAAAATTGGAGCTCATGTTAATCTGTTTATTTGTGTATCAACATTCTATAAGTATATATTTACATGGAAATGTGCATGTATACATGTGCATGCACATATGTCAGTTTATTTGGTGATGATACTTATATTTTATGTTTGAATTTATTTAACATGATTGACTGTATTAACTGGACTTTACCCATTCATGTCCCCCTCAGGGCATTTTTAACTTTTCAAACCAATTAGGAACCAACAGGCAACTGATTACTTCATCCAAAAAAAAATTCTGCAGCAAACCTCTTTCCTTCTAAAGCTCCCAAATCTAGCATGCCTCCTTATTTCAGACAGCACTTAAACATGTTTTCAAATTAAAACACATGCTTGACAGAAGTGTATGCCTAACTACTCTCCTGAAGGGGCACCCAGCAATATAAGTTACCTCCTCAAAATAATACCAGTATGAAAAAATACAGATCTAATAAAGGCATAGGCAGAAGTTAGGTGCTAAGCTTAAATTTGTGAACCTAAAAATTCTGACCTTTTCTGGAGGTATCTAAACTCCACAGAGCCTGACATTTGTGACAGAACTGCCTGGAAGTTGTGTGCAGAAGTATCTAGCCTTTGGCAGACTTGAACAGCTTAGTAGTAACTTTATTCTTAGACTCTTATGGCAGATGTGGGGAGCCTGTTTTGATGTTCTGGAAATCCAGCGCATTGGAGCAGGCAATTAATTGAGTCTGTTGGAGCACATAAACTGAAATAGATTCATAGATTGGTAGGGGCTAGGGGGGACCTTGCAGATCATCAGGTCCAGCCCCTCACTCTAGGCAGGAAGACAACTGGGGTTAGGTGACCCCAGTGAGGTGACTGTCTAGTCTCCTCTTGAAAATCTCCTGGGTAGGTGACTGTACCACCGCTGGAAGGAGTTTATTCCACAGTTTGGACACCCTGACTCTGAAGGAGTTTTTCGTGGTATTAAGCCTGAAGTGGCCTTCCAGGAGTTTGTGTCCATTGCTCCTGGTCTTCCCTGGGGGTGCCCCAGTGAACAGTTTTTCACTGAGCTCCTGATGCACTCCTCTGATACAGCAGTAAGCCACTATCAAGTCCCCTTTCATCCTTCTGTTCTTCAGGCTAAAGAGGCCCAGGTTCCTCAACCTATCCTTGTATGTCTTGCCTTGCAAGTCCTTGATCTTTTTTGGTGGCTCTTTTTTGGACCCTCAAGTTTTTCCATATCCTTATTGAAGTGCGACACCCAGAACTGGATACAATGCTCCAACTGTGGTCTCACCAGTGCTGAGTACGGTGGAAGTATCACTTCCTTAGTTTTACACGAGATGCATTGACTGATGCCTTGCAGTGTGTTGTTTGCCCTGCTAACCAGAGCCTTGCACTGATGGCTCATATTTATATGATGGTTGATCATTACCCCCAGGTCCCTTTTGGCTGTGGTGCAAGTCAAGCTGTTGCCACCGAGCCTGTATGTATGTTGAGGGCTGTTTGCCCCTAGATGAAGTACCTTACATTTGTAAGTGTTAAATTTCATCTGGTTCCAGTCTTCCTAACTCTCAAGCCTGTCCAGGTCTGTCTGTATCTGCAACATATCATCTGGTGTGACTACACTGCCCCAAAACTTGATGTCATCTGCAAACTTGACCAGCAAGCTTTTCACTCCCCTATCCAAATCATTGATAAAAATGTTGAAAAGCACTGGTTCAAGCATGGACCCACTGGCCACTTCGCACCAGAATGAGACAGATCCATTCATGAGAACTCTTTGGGTCTTACCGTGTAGACAGTTTTCCACTCACTGAACTGTAGAGCAATTGAGCCCACAGTCTTCCAGTTTTCCCACAAGGAGATCATGGGATAGTTCAAAACCCTTTTGGAAGTCTAGGTATATAATGTCTACCACATCTCCTGTGTCCAGGTGGTGAGAGACCTGACTGTAGGAGACATGCTCGGGCAACCTTGCATATTATGTATATCAGTGACACCTTGCTCCTCTGTGCTGAGAAAATGGCAGCAGTGCTCTTTGAATTAAAACACACTTGATGTGCTCTAGTTCAAAATGCACTGCTGCCACTCAGCATAGAGGTGTGCTGCACCACTTATAAATGTGATGCATTGGCATTTTTAATTAGTATGGCTTGCTAATTAAAAGCTCTGAGCTCTGCATCAGCAATATGTGTAAAAATGCCCTGAGGGGCTAAGTCCATTAGGCATTCTAAAACATCACTTAGCAGCCTTAATAGGATCTAGATGCTTAATGGTGGCTACCTCTGTCTTTTAAAACCTGGCTGGAAAAGGTGGTGGTAGCCTCCCCCTTTTATCTAATAGTCCTAATGATTATTATACTTCTGCAGGAATAGAGAGGTCCAGGCTCAGCTGCTTCTTCTGCCTGGAAGAATTCAAACCCACATCTCTAGTCTCCAAAGTGGGATATCACTCCTACTGTGTTATAATGCAGGGAAGAATTCAGGATTCATTGCACTAGAAAGAGAACACAAGAAGAACCTAGTGATGGGGTCAGTCAGTTGAGCTGTGGTCCTGCTCTCTGGATTTTATCTGTGTATTTTCCAGTGACTATTCCATATAAAGTATTCATTCACTTGAAGAAAAGAGAAAAGGCGCAAACTTTCAGGCCATGGGTCCCAAATGACTGGAGATGACTCTCTGCTCCCCAGGTTTAAGGCAGGATTTCAGACTCACTTCTGTCCTCAGAATTTCCCTATGAGCTAACCTAAAAAATCAGCACACTGCAGATGCTGACTTTGGACAGCTCCTCTTTCTGTTGGCTTTCTTGGATCCCATGCTGAGGCACCTAATTCTCCTGCTTCACTGTATAAGGAGCCTAGGTGCCTGGCTCAGGGTTCTGGATTCTGTTATGGGGATCAAGCACCTAAGAATTATGCCTAAATTTCAGACACCTAAGTGCAGTGTTAATTCTAGGCCCAGCTATTATTGGACAATCTTTGACAAAATCTAAAATGTCCAGAACAGGCAAAACCATAGTATATGAAATGAAACTGCAAATGTATAGATAGATTTTCTTTATTTCTTTATTCATCAAGGGTGATAGTTATTTCTCAGCCTTTCCAGTTCATTTCTCACTTTCTTTTTTCTTCCTCTTGACCTCTCATTTTTCATAACATAATTTCCCCCCTTCCCCCAGTTAGAATTAGGAGCCAAAGCTATTTCTCATGCATCTGTCTGTTCTTAGATATGCCATTGTGTGGGATTTATGTATTGTAAAAAAAAAAGACTGTAGTAAATCTGTTCATAAAGTTACTAATTTTAAAAACTAAATGATAATTGCTCTATTTTTTTCTTAAGAGGGTCAATTTCTCCTGCTGAATATAAATCATTAGTACTTCACAGATAAGGAGCATGCTTTTGTTACATTATTTTAAAAGAACCACCTGTCCACAACTGAGGGATCAAAGTGTTATTTGTAAATGTTTACATATTCAAACATGTATTTTTCCTTTGGTCAATTATACATTTTTTTTCTTTAAAGACAATTCTTGAGGACCTTCCCCAACACTTGCTTGGCAGTAGCCCTAGGAGAGGAAGCTGATAAAATACAGAAATAGTCCTACAACCGAGGGGAAGTCTCCCCTTCCTAGGTTACAGGACTAGCCCTTATCACTGGGCTACAGTGTCATGCTTTCTCTTGTGCTTTTGTTCAGCATTGTGCTAGGAAGGTGCTTTCAAAAACCTTCTCTTACTCATCATTCATGTGATAGTTGTGCTCATTAAAAACAATGAGAAAGCCCAAGACAGATGCAGCTTGTAATTATATAGGGGATGATGTGTTTTTTTGGCTTCTGGAATGCTATTCCTAACAGATGAAGAATTTGCCATTTTCAAAATAAAATTCAAAACTTTCTTTTTTTAAAGTGCATTTCTCAGTAATTAAAATAGCTGAACAAAATAAGAAAACAGGCTTGAAACGTCAAACTTACTAGACAAGAAGAAAACTAAGATTCTGGGATCAGTTTGTTTATGTCATAGAGAAGGAGTAGAGCCAATCACTTGGATCCTCTTTTCTAATTCAGAAGTTTTACAGTGGAAAATATCAGAAAGTGAATGTTGATGAGAATGACATTTAGTCACCTCCACTGTTTACAAACCCAAGGACAGAGTGGGAGCATATCATCCAGTGGAAGCATTCATTTAGAAAGTAATACAGCTAAGGATATCTTTACATCATTTTATGATTCTTCTTGGAAGGAACACCAAGGGTGAGCCACCCACCTGTTTCTGCTTCCTTACATCAAACTCAGTAATGTAGGACTGAAATGCATCCTGCTGCACTCATCCCTCCTCAATTGCTGCTCTAGAAACTTGTGTTTCCACCTCATTGAAGCTGCTGGCATCCCTGAAGTGACAGCCATGACATTTCTGAGTTTGGTGTTGTAAATGGATGGGCAGAACGTGCTTGAGATCTTCCATCCCAAAGAGCACCAAAGTGAGCACCTTGAAATGAGCACATAAGCCACATCCACACAAGCAGGAATGTGGACCACAAAAACCTTTCGCACATGAAGCATGTGGATCTGTTCCTTGCACTGCATATTTGCAGTGTGGCAGCAAAATTAGGTACCAGGAAATCCCAGGATCTAAAAAAACATGGAAAAAAGTGACATGGTGTATGTGGCTGCAGCATGAGCTGCCAGAAACTGGAGCCTGGTTCACCACAGCCACGCTCCAGCTGCTGGCCAGGCTCTGCTCACTGCAGCTGCAGGAAGCCCCCAGGCCAGGCTGCTGAGGCCCCACCCAGCATCTCCTACCTCATTGAGAGCAATTTGCTGTGTGCCAGAGTGCACGTGCAGGGGCATACTCAGGGACAAGTAGCAGCAGCATAAATATGTGCCACTGCTATTTGTCCTTGGGGAAATGTTTTTTCTCACTCATGGGGACGTGCTCATTGAAGCAATTTTGGTATACATGGTTGCACTCAATACATCTCTAGTATTTCCCTAACAGGATATGGTTTTCAGGCTATCACCTCTATGCAGTCCCTAAAGTTTGAAAGACTAGTAAGGAAATGACCATAGTAGAATAATATTATTGAGTTTTCCTCTTCAATGGTGGCCTATTTTGTACCACCTTTAACTGTTGAATAAATAAATTAAAAACAGAAGAATAAGTGTTTTATCATTATACTAAGTACTTTGTGGCTTCGATCTTGCCTTGGTTGAATTTTACATATTCAACCCTACCCCTGGCTTATTGGTTTGACCTTTAAATATCACTTAAAAATATGCGATATAGTCTGCCACTGGCAGATAAGGGCTAAGAATAAAATAGAATTTTATTAGTACATGGCTACATTTAAAAATAGAATAGCTAAGTCTTCTTGCAGGAGTTGCAAATTAATGATGGAATTAGTATACACTGAATTTAAAAAAAGAAAACATTGAAGCTGCACTCTAGAACAAGTATTTTTGGTGAGTTTATATTACACACTGTGATGATTTGAACAAATTATTTTATCAATTGTTGTAGTAGCACACTATGAGTATATGGCTAATAGTGTGCTAGGCAACTTACAGGCCAGACAGATATGAAACCAAAGCCACAATTATGATTCACAATTATGAAATGGCCACATTTTCAAAATTATGATTCATATATTTCACTCTGATGGTAAAAAGTGTTTTTAAAGTTTTCTGTTTCTTTTGCAATACCTTTTCATAATTGCACTGGTCATGCAGGCTAGGGACAGAAGTTACACATAAACCAGTTTAAGTTATCAGAAACTGGTTTAAACCTGTAAGAGAACAAAAGCCTAGTATCTACAAGCCAGTTTCAAAATGTCTGAAACTGATTAAAATGAACCTGGTTCAGTGTAGTATCAGACTTAACTCATTTAGGTCAAACCAGTTTATGAATCTTCTATCCCAGACCCCTTCCTGCTTCAAGTTAAATCACAGTCCCCCAGCATGCCAGCATGCTTTCCAGCCCTGGGATGGGCTGCGCTGTCTGCTTCAGCAGAGAATGTTTATGGGGGTGGAGGCAGGAATTTCCCCTCCCACCAGGCAAACACTGGCTGATGTCTGGAGTCAGGAATGGGGTTTAAACCCACCTTCCCCCTAGTACAGAGCTGCCCTGCTGCTAAACTTACTGCTGGCTGTGACACTGGGCTATAAATCCCAGAGAGCAGGAAGAGGAAGTGATGAGGAAGCCCAAAGAGTCCTGATGCTGTGATTGTGGACTGCAAATCCCAGAGACCTCAGGGGCAGCAGGAGGAGGAAGCAAGTATACAGCCATGCTGACTACATGCTAGAGGTGTGCTCTAGTACCCACCAGCTTCTGGCCTGAGCTACTGCAGGCATATGACTGCATTTCCTGAATTAAAAGTAAATGTGCATCCAGTTATTTCTCAGCTTAATTTCTGAAGTTTAGACTAACCTGTGCAGACTGAATCAATTCATTCTCGGGCTTTTCGACCATCTGTACTTAGCCTCAGTATAGAATTATATAGCTACTGCAGGATGCACGGGAGTGGTTTGCAGACTCTCAAAGGATTTGGAGCAGTTAGAGTACCATCAAGTGAAATTGATGGACTGATACTGATATAAAATATATGGGCAATATATAATGGTAATACAAATCAGTATTGCCATTTTGTAATTATCTATAATATTTATTAGGATTTAAAAGATTGTTCAATCACATCTCAATAATGGCTGTACTGTTGGTCAGTCTATAGCATGTATTTTGGTTGTTGTTATTGCTTATATCATAATAAATAGTCTAATGCATCTAATGAATCACTACCCTTTACAAGATTTATAAGAAATGTCACCACTCTATGTACTTTGTATGAAATAATGCTAACCCAGCTGCTTCTTTAGCAGAGCTTGTTAGACACTTAACACTTCTGGAACTGCTGAGTTCTATTCCTGATGTCCCTGTCAAGGTTAAGTTCAGAGCAGCCAAGAATCCTGTTTTTTTGCTTTGTTAAGTGATGGCCTTGTTACCAGAGCTGTCACTATATGACAAGGGTGCACAACCTCGTGGCCTTGTAGGCCAGATGAGTGGTATGGGGCTGGTCTTCATGGGCTGATTTGAGCTCTGCACAGCAGGATTGGGGCCCAAGACCCAGCACTGCCCCCTTTGTGTCCTAGGGCATCTATATACACCACGGGTTTTAATCCTTATCGAATTAAATAGGTTTATAAAATTTAAATTTATTTTGGAGCACTGCATGTATGTTTATACACACTACATTTTCAAAAGAATTAAGCTGGGTCCCTGGCCAGGACTGCAGGAAAGCAGGATGGTCCAGTGCTGCACCCCCAGCCTGGGACCCCCCCCCCCAGCCACCCTGTGCCACAGCCATGCAACTGTGGAAGCAGGGAGCCAGTAAACTACAAAAGAAAAAAAGAAAAAGCAGAAGCAATTTGTAAAGTGAAAGCAATTCAAAGGAGTGAACTACAAAAAAACTGCAGAGCTATCTGGTGGACAAAGAGACTCATTACACATCTTTGAGTGCCTTTGTGTTTGCACACAACAAATCTATGTACACAATGCTTTAATTTCCGGCAAGCAAGGAGCTTTAGTTTAATGCACAAGAAAGACTTTTAAAGCATCAGGGAATCCCACTCATGGAAACAGATATAGTTGCAGTGCATGAAATGGGAAAAATCGTGGCATGTACACAAACCTCTACACATTAGGTCTGGGCCCCAGGGATTTGGTGCCCTGGCGGGTCTGGCAGTGCCCATTCATGTCTGGATTGGGCCTTGTCATCTGTGCACCAGATGACATGTCACCGCAGGGTGAAGGTGGTGCTAATGGAGCTTTATAAGACAACTTATTGATAGAATCTTAGGTCTTGAAATACAGAGCTCCTTTAGGTGGCAAGTGGATTGGAACCTATTATTTTATAGTACTGTTAACTGAGTTATGCAGAATAAAGTTATTTTTTTAGAAGGATATATATTCCCCTCTAAAATATTATTAATATATAAAATATAAATGTGTATATATATATACATACACACATATACACACACACATATCTACATATATATTTTCCTCCAAAAAAACCACTTTATTCTACATAAGTGAATTTACTTAAATTTGCTATATATATATGGTATTTTTACTTATAACACATTTAAATAAGTTGAGAATGTCAGCAACATATTATTCTTGATAATTTAATATGTTGTGTTTTCCATATGGACATTGTTATTTCTTGTATTGGTCTGCTTGGGCCCTAAAGTATTTACCAAGGTTAGAATTAAAAAGCAAAATAACCCCTCTTTCCTCCCTCTGCTCTAGGAGAGGAGAGCACCAGCCAGATAGATATCTATTCTCATTACCAGTTGGGACTGCAATAGGATCCAGCCATGGGATGGGATTGTAGTTGGACTCAACTGACACTAATTACTCCATTAGAGGGACCATTGGGACTATAAAATAGTAGCAATGACTTGGATTTCTCTGTTGGTGACCTTGATCTAGGAGTAAAAAAACACAGATGCTACTTTCCAAAGTATAGTATTCTCTTGAGCTATTTAATTTATTCCACGGTCAATATACAGACATTTTTAAAGCCATGGTGATGATAAATATATTATGTAAATCTTATCAATTTATTATATAAAAATACTGGTAACTACTTTCATTGCCTTTTAAACTACTGACAAGTATAACAAAGATTAGTTAGAAGCATAATATAATTAGACCTAAGTAACTTTTAACTCTATTACCCATATTGAAGAAAATTTTCTATTTCTTTTTCCAATCTGTTCAATTCACTTAACTGACAGCTTGGATAAATTCATGTGGTTCTTAGCTGTCTTAACCTGTTCCTGTCAGAATGAAATTGCAACCCTTTTGTGCCAGTAATAGTAAATGCTAAGATAAAGCTATGCTAAATGTTATAAAACTCTATTCGTAAGTGTACGAACATTAGAATTGAAGTAAAGTGTGGGTGGAAGTGAATAGCATAAAGCATAGCGCTTAAGCAAGTGATAGCTTAACTTGAGCGATCTGCTTAAGACAATAGGAACATATGCCACTCCTTCGTCCCTTCATCTTTTCTTACAGTAAAATTTCACATACCCTTCTGAATATTACCTGAAAATTTGGTCTGAAAACCTTGTTAAAACAGGCATAACTATTTATTTTAGTTCATTTAGAAATACTAAGATTTTTTTTCCCATTTTTTAATTGGTTACTAGTGTTAGATTGATGTTGTAGCCATGATGTTCTAGGCATTGTTAGGGACAAGTGTTTTTGGGGTGAAACTTTTATTATCCCAACCATGAAGTTGGTCTAAAGTTAGACAAGCTTTCAGATGCAAAGAATTCTTCTTCAGTAACCTGAGGAATAGCTTGAATGGCTGCACTCCTGAACAAGTTTGACAACTTAAGAAAAAACAATAAATAAACTTTCCTTTTATTGAATGTTTAGTAATGTTCATTATGGCCACTGAACATTTCCAAGCCCACTTGTATGACAACTTATCATAACATAGAAATAAAACCTTCTCAGTGGCATAAGGAAGAATGCCTTGCATTTAAAAGCTAGTTAATTTTATCCTAACCATGCATTTAGTCCAATAAAATATATAATTAAAAAAAAAATTAAAAATCCTTTTTTTAAAACTGTATTTTATCATTTCATTTTCACCAAAATCAGGATATTAAGCACATGACAATTTATCTTTACATTTCTGAAAAAATGCAACCAAGAACCTAAACATAATGGTAATTCAATAATTAATCATCCTAAATAGGCTGACATGCCATAGCTTCGGTAACCTTCTCTTACCCCTGCAGCTTCCCAGTTGTGGAAGTAGGTCGATGAAAATAATTATGGCTATATCATAATCATATATATTTACAATTGTGAAATATATGAAATCATAATTGTGAAAATGAAGATGGCTATATATAAAGTTGTCTGAATAGAAGGATTAATGAGTTTTGAAAACAGCCACGGTGGGAATCTGATGACCATTTTATGAAAGGGGTTCTGCAGACTAAGCCCTAATACTGTGAAGGTCTTATCTCGATATCATGATAATGTATAATACTAGCAGGCTTAGAAGTGCTTTGTAGACACAACAAACATCAATAAGCATCCCCCAAAGAGTGAATTTATCAATTTGTTGATATGTTACCAAATTTGCTCAAGAGTGCAGCCACTCAAGAAAAATGAATAAAAGTAAAATACCTGGTATGAAGAAGGTGTGTGTGTTTATACACACATACACACACAAATACATGCAGATAATACGATATATATATATATATGAAATATTATAATACTATATATATGACGTTATATATATATTCTATATTCTGTATGTATATGTGTGCATGTGTACACACACATAATACACAGTCATGCTTTCCTTTAACAGGCTGCTGTAACCAAAAAATAAAATGTGTACTTTCTCTGTGCACAGGAAAAAGTATTGTTTAAAAATTTAAACAAAAAACCTAGCTATTCATCATACATCTCTTATTCAGATAGACATAAAAGTAACTCAAGTCCATAGATATTTCTATTCAGTAGCTTATTTGGATGAGTGATAGTGTAATGTCTAGAGTATTTGAATTTTAAGGGGAGAGTAAAAGGTTATCTTTCAAAATGTTTTGTGCTAGGGATTGTCAAAATTAAACTTAACAGTAAAGTCAGGGTGGGTGAGGGAGGTGGGAAGGAGGAACATTAAGCTAATTTAGTAAGACAAATTTACGAACTAAGTTTCTGATATGAATGGTATAAAGAATAAGCCAAAAGTTGAAATTTTCAAAAACAGTTTGAAACCAATATAGGAAGATTATCTCACATTTCACCATCACTAGCAAGAGGCCTGTGTTCCAATAACTTCATATCAACAAAACAATAATGGTATTATAACCATTATTTAGAAATACTTGAGTTTGATGCAGTGACATGTTTTTATTATGCTGTTCAAATTAAGTTGTTTGCAGGGGGTGTCAGTCACTGATTCAATTTGGCAGAGATTTGGCCCAATTCAGCAGCCTAACCTCTGAATCCAAATCAAATTAGGAGACCCTTTAATCTCTTGGAATCAAATTGGAATCTTCCACATCAATTTGGAGAGTTTTGGAAAGATTTGATGATTTGGGCATAGACACAGCTTTAAATGTTTTTTCTACATTCCTTAAGGCATCAAGTGGCTCATGACTGCTGAGATGCTGGGGTGGATAGAGTGTCCCATGGGAGGAGGGGGGTGGAGCAGGTCCCCAGTGCACTCGGCAGCAGACCTGGAAGTGGACCAGAAATACTTCCAGTTCGCTCCTTGTTCTGTTGGGGATCATGTGGGGGACCCCTCCTCCCACCCCCTGGCTCAGCAACTGGTCCCTCCTGAGTCCGGGGGGGGCACCTGGGGTCTCTCCATGGCCACTTACCAAGCCAAGGGGCATGGACATGCTTGGCGGCAGATCTAGAAGTGGATCAGAAGTACTTCTCCTGTAGGATGCTCTATTCACACCACAATTGCAGCATTCATGAGCCATACCTGGTACCTCAAGGTATATCAAAAAAACATTTAAAGCTGTGTCTATGGCTGAATCACTGAATCAATGAATCGAATCACTATTCCCAATTCAGGCCAAATCTGAATTGAACACAGCCCGTTTCACACAACCCTTTTGTTTGCCTTAATGGAGCAGTTGCATCTAAGGCTAAAAATCCTTTTCTGATTGTCCCTGACCTACAAAGCCTGAGTCCCAGTTTTGGGGGTACAGACCAAATTAGGAGAAGGCCTGGAAGGCTATGTGGATGTGTGACCTCAGAGAGACAGCCAATCAGGGGTAGCCACGGATGAAGAGTCATCAGGAGTCACCAAGGGGGAAGGAGAATAAAAAAGCAGAGATTTGAGAGTAACAAAAGGTCTCTCTTATCCCTCCCTGTTCTTTCTTGTCTCTCCTTGTCCTTCCTTGTCTTGATTACTGAGAGGGGCCCCCATTCCCTGGGAAGGGTCCCCAAGGCTGCCATAGACAGAGGGCACACACCAGCAGCCCATCTCATCCACCCCATTGGAGGGGGACTGTGGGCCTCGACATCCCACCTCCTGACTGCTTACCTTAGAAGAGCCTCAGAGTGGAGCTTGTATCCTGACCGGGTGTACTTTGACTCCTATGAGAGCAGTAGGATTGATAGATACAGAGTTGCTTGATTATTTGTGTTTTTGCTTTTTTGTTATCACTCTGTATCAATAAACTCACCTATTATCAACTGGCAGGTGTTGCAGTTGGTCTGAGGGTTGTACTTGCCCAGAACAGAGGTATAGGGGCTAGTTCCAAATCCAGTGCCAACAGAGTGGCCATACCTTAATGGGACATAATTAGTTAAACTACATGTAATCCTGCCTTGGAGTGGCATAATTTAGAACTGAATAATGAGTACCTGAAACCATTTAAAAGGTGTTAATGTACAGCAAGTTCAGATGCCTAAAATTACCATGCAATGAAGCTGAGAGAGAGAGAGAATCTCTCTCAAAAGGACTGTCAAAGTTAAAGCCCACATGACAATATCTAGTAAAACACTGTCAAAATGAATGTGCTGAAAACTCCCCACAAAGCATCATATTCTCATATTAAGAAAGATAAACAGTTACCATTAAAATTACTATGGCAGAATGGAAATAAGGATACTATTCAGAAATTTGAGGTTTTCAAGCCTAGAGAAAAGCTCGTATACTTAAAAATCCACAGCACAGTCAAAAGCAGTATATAATAGTCTACAGTTTGTAACAAACACATATGAAGCAAGGTTAGGATTTATAAGGCAATTTTATTTTTATACACACAATGCAGGTGCCATAAGAAGAAGAGTTCTGAAATGTCTTATCTCTTACAATCTCTCAGAGATAGATAGGATAAAGGGAGTACAATTCTAAGAGAAAAGTGCTGCAACTTAGATGATTTTAGAATATATTAGTAAGTTTTGATAAAACAAAAGTATCCATCACATTCTGAATTCTCCCAAAGACAGGACGATATAAAAATGTTCAAGATTCATGTACATGCTAAGGAAAAAAAAGAGTTCATTGGAGAATTATTTAAATGGTAAGTGAATAGAAATTACATGGAAACAAGCAACTCATTCAGGTACCAGAGCAAATTTAGTCTAGAACCACAAGCCAGTAGCTGCTTAACTCTAGGGATACATACAAGCATTTGGGGTCTAGGTCTAGGTAGTTTACTTTAGGATGCTTTAACCTAGATTGGTAGCAGTACATGCTACTTGCCGCTGCCAGGAGCAGTGTGGGCAACACAAAGTAAGGAATTTGGGATGGGGAAAGGGGCTGGTGTGTCTGGGAAGAGTGTGGCAGGTTCAGAGTTCTGGAGGGTATGTGGGTGGATGGGGGTTGATGGTTCCACAGAGGAGATGGTTGCCCTCTGGGATTATAGTTAAGGAGGCTAAAAGTGTATGAAGATTAGAATTTAAGAATGTGAGTGGAAATGAATGACATGAAGTACAGAGTTTAAGGTAGCATAAAACTGTGGATCAGAGTCAGAAGGATACTTTTAGCACAGCCCTGAAGCTGGGGTGATTGCCTGGGCTTTTCCACCTCCAGGACTGTGCTGCACGTGTACACGTATTTGCAGTAGTGATGCATAGGGAGTGCGCAGGGGTGCATGTACACCCCCTGAGAGCACTGGTGTACCCCCTGACTAGCTGTGCACCCCACTTAGGTGATGGGCAGGTGGGGCAGGCAGGAGTGCCCTTGTACCCTCTGTGAGCACTGGCTGGGGAGCGGTAGTGCTCTATGTACCACCGCCGTCATTTCCAGAAGCACTGTGGCTGCTTCCTGGTTGGTGAGATTGGCCATGGAGGGATCCCAACCCCAGTCACTGACTGGTTTTTTGGGGGGGGGGCATGTGCCCCCCTCAACTAAGGTGGCATCAGTCACCCTTGGGCATTTGCTAGATTGGGTTAACCCCTTCATAGATTGGGTTAAGCATTTCTGTTAGTTTACCTCCCAAGATGAACCTAGATGAGGATCACCATTGTTCAGCTCATTTAAACCCTGTGAACACCTGCACAAGTGGACATGTAATGCTTGTAGACAATCTTGATGTCTAACTCTGACTGAAATCAAAGGAAGCTGAATACTTAAATACTTACAAGAATATGGATCTTAGTCTCAATGTCTAAAATGTAAATCCTATAATCCAATTTGGTTATTGTTTCTGAGAGACAGATTTTAAAGTCTAAGACTACTTCAGTGGGCTAGGCAATTTTTTGTCTTTCCTAGTTTAATTTTCTCTGACGTGACTTGAAATCAGAGTACTTCAGTAATATCTGTGGAAATTGTTAAACTTATTGAATGTTTTCTCTAAAATATAAGGCCTGGCAACACAAGGACTGGATTTAAAATTGTTTTATATTCTAAGAGAAGAATATTATTTGCTCTGGAATAACAAGTGCAGACTTCATTCAAAGCACACTGCCACTCTGTGGAATCTTTTAAACACAAATGTTTGCTATCAAAGTTCCTCTTCATATTTAAGTGGAATTGAATCATCTCACTTTTACTTCAGTTGTCCATGGGATCTCTCTGTTTTTGGTTAGTAATGGTATCTCAGAGCTTCAAGAAATCTCTCTCATTGCCAAGACAACGTGTGGGTGGAATTTTGGATCGAGGGGCCAAATATAGAAGATTCTTTTCTATAGAGGACTTTTCCTTAAAGAAAACCTTTTTCCCCTGGGAAAAGAAAATCAAGATTGTTCAAACTGAGTGGGCATTTATCTGGATCAGGTGACAACTGCTCTGAGCACTGAGTTCAAAATCTGATGCGTTTTAGGTGAAGTAAGAAGCTCTTATCTGTATGGACGCATCCAGATGAGCGTGCACATGCCTCCTGTCCCACCTCAAAGGAGTTTGAGGCAGGGCAACAAGCATGTGTGCAAACTTGCAGCACTGGGAGAAGTTTAAAAAAGTGGAGTGTGGCACGGTTCCGGACTGTGCCCTGAAGCAACGAGAGGCTGCATCCTCCATGGAGACGCTCCGGCTGCCAGAGCATCTCTATGGTTGGCCCCTCACCCTTGTGCTGAAAAATATGGCCGGCCAGGCTGTGTGTTTCAGCACTAGGGCTCCAGTGCTGGTGAGTAAGGGGTGGGAGGGGATGGAGGAGGGTTGATGGCCCCCCAATGGCACTGCCCACCCCTCCACCCCCCCTGACTCCTGCCCTGGCTGGCCCCTCTCCCTACCAGCTCCCCTGAGGCCCCCAACCCCACCAGCCCCCCTGAAGCCCCCAACCCCTGCTGCAGTCAGCCTCTCCCTCCACCAGTCCCCCTGAAGCCCCTGAATTCTGCCGTGGCTGGGCTTTCCCCCCGCTAGGCTCCTCCAAGCCCCCAATCCCTGGCATGACCTGCCCCTCCCCCACCAGCCCTCCCTGAGGCCCCCAACCACTGCCCTGGCTGGTCCCAGTCCCCCAAGCCCCCCGATCCCTGCCCCTCCAACCCAAGCTTAACCCCCCCCTGCACTTACCTGCAGTCTGGCTGCCACCTGGCTGACTGGGGCCCTACCTACACAATGCAAGGCGGGGTGACAGCCCCAGCAGCCGCAGCCCAAGCCCTGCTGCCCCCCCGCACTGTCCTGTGTTGCCCAGGGGGCTCTGCCAGCAGGCTCTGGAGCCTCCCCCCACCCCTGCTTCTAAAGTAAGCAGAGTCTTTTTTTCCCCATTTTTTTCCTGTTCTTTTTCTGGGTTTTTATTTTTTTAAGTTACAGTGCCTGGGGTTGTGGTGGTAACCTTGGAGGCCTGAAGGTGCAAGTTGTAGGGTGAGGATGAGTGAGGCAACCATTGGGTCATTGGGGGAGTGGGAGGTGGGGCTGGATGGGGCAGCCATTGTGGGACTGCAGCAGCTGATGGGGGATGGGGCCAGGTAGGGAAGCAATTGCAGGGCTGAAGGATAGGGCATGTGGGCCTTGTGGGGGAGCGGTAGCCCCCATGGGGGCCATTTGGCCCTCGTTGGGTGGCTGTATGCCTTGATGGGGGGCCAAATCCCCTTTTGGGGGGCATTGCCCTTGTGTGGGGGCTGAACCCCTGTTGGGGGGCCAAACCCCTTGCATAGGGGCTGAACTGCCTGTTAGGGGGCTGAAGCCCTTGTGTGGGGGCTATCACCCTGTGGGAAGGCAGCAAAATGGACTCATTATTGACTCCAAGATGACCATGAGCCACCAATGCCAGACTGCAGCCAGCAAGGCCAGCCATACCTTGTCATGAATCCAAAGGTGCATCTCATGCTGATCCAGAGAGGTGATACTCCCCCTCTACGTGACTTTGGTCAGGCCACAGTTAGAGTACTGCATTCAGTACTGGGCACTGCACTGCAAAAGGGATGTGGCCAGCCTGGAGACAGTTCAGAGGAGGGCCACCCTCTTGGTGAGAGGGCAGCAGGACAGGCCCTATAAGGAGAGGTTAAAGGACCTGAATCTGTTCAGCCTCAGCAAGAGGAGGCTGAGGGGAGACCTGGTGGCTGCCTACAAGCTCATCAGGGGAGATCAACAGCAAATAGGTAGAATCCTTTTCTCCCCAGCACCACCTGGGGTGACAAGGAACAATGCTAATAAGCTAATGAAAAATACATTTAGGTTAGAGATCAGAAGGCAATATTTTACCGTTAGGGTGGGCAAAATCTGAAGCCAACTTCCCAGGGAAGTGGTCCTTGCCCCAGACAGGTTATCATCCAACCTTCTTTTGAATTTGCCCAAGGTAGGCATTCATTCCTGCCTGTGGCAGGGGGTCAGGCTGGATGATCTGTTCAGGTCCCTCCTAACCCTAGCTACTATAAAACTATAAAATATGTATTCATGAATTCATGAAGCATATATTTGAGTTCACTTTATTATTATGATAAGAGACTTGCTTTAACACTGTAAGATATATCAACAAAACATTGTCCAACTGATCACTGTCTCTATCTCTGTCTCTTTATAGTGGTCTTTTGATAACTTATGGAGGAACATGGATTTGGGGGTATTCCACAGAGTGACTGTGGGATTTTTTTTTATCAGGGATTTTTCAGTTTTCCAATATGGAACACTAGAATTCCCCCTAGGGAGGCCAGTGGCAGGACCCTGCTTGCTCAGAGCTGGCACCTCGGACCCAGTTGGAAGGTCAACCTTGCAACCGTAGTCCACTGGCAGCTGGCCCAGAGGGGTAGGTGCCTCTACTGGCTGTGCAGTCCCCATCCTGGTTTGGCAGGTGCACAACAGGTCACAGCCAGGCAGCAGCCCCCACTGCTAGACTGCTGCAGTGGGTAGAGAGTGTAGGAAACTCTGAGGGCCGCTTCAGCAGTCCAGCTGGCACAAGGGATAGTGTCCCCAGGTACCAGTTGGCTGGGCCTCCAAAGCTCCTGATAGCTAGTAGCCCTGAGATACTTGCCAGGGCAGCTTTATACTGCTGGGGACAGCACAGGTGCTGGCCCTGGGCTCTAGCTCCCCCTGGCTGCAGATCTGGGAGGAGCTAGGCAGGATTATTTTGCCCCAAGTGGCACAATTTGCTCCACACCAAAGTGCATGTCTGAGCACATGTGCTGAAGAAAAAAGCCCAGGCTCAAATTTGCACTACTTCTTTTTGAGCTGCTGCAAGCACATGTGCTTGCATGTGTGGATGTGCCCTACTTGGGCATCCCTTTGTATACATCATACTTCCACTCTGTTTTATTAATGAATCAGTAAGACTACAGAGAAGGTGAAGTATTTTTATGTTGACACATTTTCATAGATTTCATAGACATTAGGGCTGGAAGGGACCTTGGAAGATCATCGAGTCCAGCCCCCTGCCCAAAGGGCAGGAAATCAGCTGGGGTCATAGG
>JAGPOW010003685.1:49056270-49099303 GCA_030014935.1 Caiman crocodilus
ATATTTCGGAAAACATCAAAGTCGTGGCGGGCGAGACAAAGGGTTAAAGGGGCAACCTGCAGGAGCTACACACGACCCAGGGGCCAACCGCAGTCACAACACCTTTTAACAGGGTGGTCACCGGCCTGGCATTTTCTAATGACTTGCACATCACCAGGAGCCCCACCAGGCCACCCATCAGCAGAGTGCAGTTTTAGGTCATGCCCAGGACCAGGAGCCTCCAAATCATCCCTTTAAGCTCCTGCCCTTACCTATAAGAAGTTGCATCCAGCCCTACAGCCAAGCAATGTTTCTGCCAGCACTGAACAACTCTATCTATATAGGCAGCTTAACTTATCCCTTAAAGTGGCAGGTACCAACAGTGCCCTGCCACACATTGGTTTCAGTTCATCATGTAAAACTGGAGCACCACAGATGCTAAACCATGTTAATTTGCAGCATAGTAATGTTATACTTATTGATTAAAGAGGAACAAAAGATAGTCCACTTTTAATAAAGACTTATCCAATCAAAGGGTCAGACTTACAATTACTCTGTATTCTTTTGTCAGGACACTCATTTTATCCCATTCTACTGGCTGTGTTTAGTGCCCAAGATTTCACAGCTGAATGTAGTTGCATTCTAAATAGAAAACTGGAGAAATTTGCTTCATAAAGGAAATAGAGATAACAAACAGATGTTACATAAAGCATTCCTAATGGTTTTTATTATGCTATTTATGTCTGGGGCTTGCAATATTATGACCAACTTTTGTATGGCAAAATCTGATATTCGATATATACTTCTGAGTCAACTTAAGTTGATGCAATACTATTAATTGTGCATCATATTTCTTTCCTTGCAAAACATCACCCAATGACTCTGCAAAGACTGAATGTGTACTTATATTAATTAGCAATTAGAAGAATATTGGTCCCAGTGATTACTGTTTCACAGACATGAAAATGAATTCAGAACTAAAAGGCCATTGCTGCCAAGTGAATATTTAACCAGTGTTGGTAGATCAAAAATGCATATTAAATAAATGAGTAATCAAATGATAAAGTGTATCATTTGTATGAATTATTGAAGGGAAGGGAGTATTTCCCTTCTGATTGAGATGCTTAGCTTGTATGATTTCCTGCAACATACTGAACCCTGGTTAAAGTAAATCATCCTTTTAAGAAAGGACAACTGTAAAGGCAGAAGAAGTTAATTAGCTGCTTTACATTCTCCAGCTGGAAGTTGTTGACCTGTGCCTAACTATCCTTCATCACCTTTATACCAGTTATGGTACAAACGCTTAGAAAAAAGCATTCTGATTTTTGTTTCTGATCCATACCACCCTTTACAATAGATGACATGTTATGATATCACAGGCTGTAAGTGGCTTTCCCATTAGCAAAACACAAGAATGCTATTGCCCCAACTGCTATTCTTTATGTGTTCTTCTCCACTGATGAATGTTACATTGGAAGAATCCTAGGGTTGATATTTGCAGAAGGTTTAATACTTCCCCTACCACTACAGTAGCACAAACTATCTCGAAGAAGTATGATAATATAGCACAATATTTCTGAAGTAGATGATACACAAACATATATGTCAATATATATATAAATAATACTTAATACTTGGTCCAAGTGATTACTATATGATAAAAGAAGATAGGTAGATACTGGTGATACACAAAACCATATTAAATAAACATTCAAGTACCTAACAAAAAGAAACTGAATTTTTCTTTGCATTTATAATGCCTATCGGAATTAATAAGTCATCATTTCAGAGGTAGACTATTTGACATATATGGGGCATAATAGTTACAAACTCTGCTGTCAACAATGTAGAGGTTAATTACAATCACAACAATAACAATCAGAAGGCTATTGTTGCCTGGGTAATATTCAGATTTAACTGAGTCTTATAGAATGGAATACCAGTACACATGCACATAGCTTTTGAAATCAATTTCCCACAAGATTAGATACAGTTTTATTTTTTTCCTAATTATATTTTAAGTGATTTTTTTCATACTAAAATGTTTCTTCTCCTATGAACAAGTCAAACAATAACTAATGCATGTATATTCACTATTTAGCTTAATTTCTGGCATTATATTCTTTTGCTTGATTATGCAGCTTCAAAGAGGTTTGGGTAAAAACCTTAGTTTATTTTGTTTACCTAGGAATGTGCAGATAGGTATAGGCATTCATAAAAACCTCATGGATATATTAATAAGTCTAAAATGTCAAGTATTTAGACATTACACTCTCATACATGTATCTGTGTATAACTTGAATATGTCTTAAATTAATCAGATGACATGGTCGCATAAGATAACATAACCATTCAAGATTATGAAAAATAAAAATGATTCTGCATGTCATTCTATTCCTCTGTCAAATATGCTGAAAGTAAGACAAATAAAGAAAAACTATAATCATAGGCCTGCACAAGGAAGGATATCAGGGTAACTACACACTTATCTGTAATATTATTTTCCTAATATGTAGTTTTTAAATGTACTATTGTGTGTGTAGTTTTGTGGTAGCAAAACAGGAGTGGATAACAATAAAGTTAGGCAATAGTGGACTACTTAAACTTCTGCAATTAGAAAGGGAAGCATTATCTTGTGGTTGAAGGAAAAAGCTGGGAAACTGAAGGTTAGAATGCTACCTCAAGCTCTGTCCATAGAATTGCTGAAAAATTAAAATAATAGCAAAGGATGTGCTAAAAGGCTTAATTCATTAATATTTAAAATAATTATTTGAAACTCAGATAAAAGATGGTATAAAAGTGAAGATTATTATTTAAAAAGTAATGTCCAGCAAACAGAATATGAAAAAAATGATGTAATATGCAAGACCACCTATGGAAAACTCATATTTGATTTAACTCAATAATCATGCAGACAGAAAACCATAACTGTCACCAATTTCACTGGAGAGAGAAAGAATAATCTACTAAAAACGTATCCATTAATAAACATATTAAAAGTTATTTCTACAAAAAAATATAAAAATATATTTTTCCAAAACCAGAATTCACAAATTAATTATTTGTTAAAAGACTCAGCTGATGTTTTCAATAACTGTTTAAAACACTTGCTTAACAAAGAGTATAGTTATTGTGGAAGTGGGTAAAAAAGTTGGTCCTAAATATGTCCTAGATTCCTCTAGGAATCATAAGAAAGTAGGTCTGGAAGAAACCTCACAAGTTAATCTAATTCAGCCCTGGCTCAAGGCAGGATCATCCCTCACTAAACCATTCCAGCCAAGTGTCTAGAAACTTTCAAAAGCAGGTTAGACAAAGATAAGGATTGCAAATCTTCATTAGTTAGCCTGTCTCAGTGCTTGACCACCCTCACAGTCAGAAAGTTACTCCTAATCTCCAAACTAAATTTCCACTGGTGCATCTTGAGGCCATTGCCCCTAATCTAGTTTCCTACAGTGACACACAAAAGCTCATCTCTATCATCTCTATAATTATCTTTCAGGTATTTGAAAATGTATCAAATCCTGCCCTCACTCTTCTATTCTCAGCCTAAATAACCCTAGCTCTTTCTGCCTTTCCTTGTAAGTCTTATCATCTAGTAGGGCTGTGCAGGGCTTCGGACAGAGCTTCAGATCCGGAGAAGCTTTGGATGCTTTGGGGTCTGAAGCAACACATCTGGGTTGAAGTGCTGGCCTTGTTTGGCTTCCTGAAGCAGTTTGGAGCTTCTGAAGAGCTTTGGAGCCGCCTCGTAGATCTGGCCATAGAGTATAATGGGAAAACAATAAAATATCTATAACTTTGTTGTTCTTTGTCCAATTTGGATGAAATTTTCAAAGATGGTAGACTGCAAAGAAGATGAAGTCTGCCAAGCTTCAAGAAGCTCTGTGCGGAGATTTGGGGGGGAACTACACCCCAAATTCTTGAAAGCAAAACTCATGTCACATCTAGGCATTACAACATAGTGGGGTGAAAACTGCAGGGCTTGTAACTCTTACTGGGACCACAAAGCTTTCAGAGTTTGAAGAAGATTAGTGCTGGGGTTTGGGGGGAACTGCCCCTCAAGCTGAGGAGAAGCAAAACTTGTGCCATGGGTGCTTGTGGGACTGAATGTCTCTGGTTTGGGGTGTGGGAGACACTACTGCAGGCCTGGCTGCTAAGCTACTGTGTTACAAGTTACCAATCAATCAATCATGATTCACTCAGGGACCAGGGACTCAGGGACCAGCTCAATACATAGGACCTAGCTACTACATAATGACTTAATGAGCATCAATTAGCACCTACAAAACCAGGCTAAAGAGAGGAAAGAATCAATCCAGACAATCAACTGCCCCAGGACAGACAGTCTTGGCATGAGTTTTGTCTGTCAGCAGGGCCACAGGGTGTCAGCAGCTAGGGGTGCAGGGTGTCTCAAGACAGGCTTCAGCTTCCCAGACAATGCAAGATAAGAGGCATCCTCGGGTGGGATGGGCTTCATCTTTCCCCCAAAGGTAAGTGTGTGCTCTCTTTTAGGTTGACTGATTTCCTCCAGCAGCTTTAAACTAGGCTCATCAGGGAAAGGGGAAAATGAGGGTGGAGGAAGCCTTGGACCACTAAACCAAGCATCACCCACAAGAACAGCCCTGCCTAGACTGACAATGAGTGTAACAAATTCCCAGGTAAGCAACAGGGTCCCAGGTAGCACTGAGATTAGGGGGTCAATACATGCATCTATAGGAGGCCTCAAATGCTTCTATACTAATACTCTTAGTACGGGTAACAAGCAGGAGGAACTCACCATCCTGCTAGGTAACACCAACCCGGACATAGTGGGGCTCACTGAAATGTGGTGGGACCCAACACATGACTGGGCAGTGAATATCAAGGGCTATAGGCTGTACAGGAGGGACAGGACAGGGAGGAGAGGTGGGAGCATGGCACTGTACATCGAGGAGAAATACACATCCTCAATGAGTAGCACAGGGTCAGAGGAATGGCACACTGAAATGCTTTGGGTTAGAATACAAGGAAGTTGAGGGGAAAGGGACTTAACAGCAGGGGTCTACTACAGACCATCCAATCAAGGGGAAGAGCTAAACCAGGAATTCTTAAGTCAGCTCACAGAGGTAGTTAGGTCAAAGGACGTGGTCATCATGGTTACCTCAATCTTCCAGACATCTGGTGGGAAGAGCAGTCAGCCAGGTTTGACTGCTCACATAGGTTCCTAGCTGAGATACATCTAACCTAAGAGGTACACAGCCCTACCAGGGGAGACGCCTTGTTAGATCTGGTCCTGGCCACAGGCAATGATCTGGTGAGGGGTCTGTGGGTGCTCAATCACCTGGGCGACAGTGATCATCACCTGCTGGAATTCACCATCCAGTGCAAGGTGGCAAAGACCTGCAGCAAGGCAGCAGCCCTGGACTTCAAGAGAGTGGATTTCAGTGAGGTAAGTAGAATAAGTGGGGAGGTGCTGAGGTCCTGGAGGGGAGGGGAGTTGGGTGTCCAGGAAGAGTGATCATTCCTTAAAGAGATGATCCTCCAAGCCCAAAGGGATGTAATCCCAACATAGATCAAAGGGGGCAAGAGGGTGCAAAAGCCCCCATGGCTCACCAAAAGCAAAGTGGAACATCTTCTAGCTAAAAAGGGTGTGTACACCCAATGGAAGGGTGGGGCCATCACCAGGGAGGACTATAGCTCGGTTGCTCAGGTCTGTAGCGGGGCAGCCAGGAAGGCCAAGGCGGAGATGGAACTGGGACTAGCTACCCATATCAAAGACAATAAGATGTCCTTTTTTAAAATACATAGGAGGAGTAAAAAGAAGGTGCGGGATAATGTGGGTCCTCTGCAGGACACACTAGGAAATCTGGTTATTGCAGCAGACAGCAAAGCTAACCTATTTAACGATTTTTTTTGCCTCCATTTTTCTGAGCAGGGACTGTGTTACTGCCCCACTGGAACCTCCCTAGGTAGCAGGGGAGGTGCACCCAGGCCTAGGCTCAGTGAGGACCTAGTTAGGGAACTTCTGGAGGGACTGGACATATTTAAATCAGCAGGTCCTGACGATCTCCACCCCAGAGTGCTGAGGGAATTAGCAGAGGTCATAGCAGGACCCTTCGCTGGCATGGCTTTAAGAGCATTCATGGTGCTCTGGTGTGGTGCCAGAGGACTGGAAAAGGGTCGATGTGGTTCCTATTTTCAAAAAAGGGAGGAAGGAAGACCCAGGAAACTATAGGCCAGTCAGTCTTGCCTCTGTCCTAGGTAAGCTTTTTGAGTGAGTTATCCTGCTGCATGCCCATGAGGGGCCAGCAGGGGAGATTAGAGGCAGGTCCTGTCAGACCAACCTGGTGGCCTTCTATGACCAGGTCACAAAATCCGTAGACGCTGGTGTAGCAGTGGATGTTGTCTTTCTGGACTTTAGGAAGGCCTTCAACACTGTCTCTCACCCTATTCTCATTAGAAAACTAGGGGACTGTGACATCAACACCTACACAGTCAAATGGGTCACTAGTTGGCTGGAGAGCCACACCCAGAGAGTGGTGGTGGATGGGTCATTTTCAACCTGGAGGGATGGTTCTGCAGGGCTCAGTCCTTGAGCCTGCACTGTTCAACATCTTGATCAGTGACTTGGATAAGGGTATAAAAAAAACACCCTGTTCAAATTCATAGATGGCATTAAGATGTGGGGAGAAGTGGGCATGCCAGAAGGGAAGACTAGGCTGCAATCAGACCTAGACAGGTTACAGGGGTGGACGGATGAGAACAGGATGAGTTTCAACAGTGAGAAGTGCAAGGTACTGCACCTGGGGAGGAAGAACAAGCAGCATACCTACAGGCTGGGGAACTCCCTTCTCATCAGCACAGAGGCAGAAAAGGATCTTGGAGTCATTATTTATGCCAAAATGAACATGGGATGACAGTGTGGGGATGCAGTCAGGAAGGCCAACAACACCGTCTCATGCATCCATAGCTGCATCTCAAGCAGGTCCAAAGAGGTGATCCTCCTCATCTATGTGACACTGGTCAGGCTGTAGTTGGAGTACTGCATCCAGTTCTGGGTACCGCACTTCAGGAAGGATGCAGACAACGTGGAAAGGGTCCAGAGGAGGACCACCCACATGATTGAGGGTCAACAGGGCAGGCCCTACAAAGAGAAATTAAGGGACGTTCAGCCAGATTGAGGCCAGTCCAGAGCTCTGGATCGGATCACGGCCATTTGCAGGAGCTGGATCTGAAGCCAGATCGGATTGCTGCCACTCGCACAGACCTATTATCCAGGCACCTGATCCTTTTTCATTGTTGTTGTTGCTGCTTTGACTCATTCCAAACTGTCCACATCCATCTTGAAATGTGGGAACCAAAACTGGGCACAATACTCCAGGAGAGGCCTTACAAGTGCTGAATACAGTAAAAGAATCA
This sequence comes from Caiman crocodilus, assembly GCA_030014935.1. Lineage (NCBI taxonomy): Eukaryota > Metazoa > Chordata > Crocodylia > Alligatoridae > Caiman > Caiman crocodilus. The sequence goes on from JAGPOW010003685.1 coordinate 49,063,645, forward strand.
CTTCCCTTGATTTGCAAATGGCACTCTTGTTAATACAACTCAACAGGCTATAAAACTTTTTTTGCAACAAGAACACACTGTTGGCTCAGAATCAGGTGATGATTGACTGTAACCCCCAGGTCTTCTGTGCAGTATTGCATCCCAGCCAGTCATTTCCCAGTCTCTATTTGTATGTGGAGTTGTTTCATCCCTAGTGAAGGACTTTTCACTTGTCTTTGTTGAATCTCTTCTAATTCATTGCAGACCATTTCTCCAACCTATTTAGGTCATTTTGGGATCTTCACTCTGCCTTCCAGTGTCCACAATTCCACCCATTTGGTTTCATCCACAAATTTGCTGAGTGTGTACTCAATGCCATAATTCAAATCATTAATAAAGAAAATAAGCAATACCCAGGACAGACTCCTGGGAGATCCAACTTGAAACTTCATCCCAACTAGACTTTAAGCTATTGAGGACTACTCACTGGGCACATCTACATGAGATGCTTAATGCACAACCTAATAACACTGCACAGTCGCATGCTGGGCAAAAAGCATGCTAGTTTGCTACTGCACAGTAACATTAGACTACACATTAAGCATCACAATAAGAAGTCCTTCAGCACTACTGCACAATAATTATAGCTACTGTGCATTTAGTTAGTACTTAATTAAGCAAGTACTAAATTAAATGTACAGAAACTACTGTGCATTAATGAACATGTGGACATGCTCACTAGGTATGATAATGCAACCAGTTATGTATCTACCTTACAGTAATTTTATTTAGTTTGTATTTCCTTAGCTTGATAACAAGAATGTTGAGGAAGACCACATCAAAAGTCTTGCTAAAATCAAGGTACACCATGTTCACTGTTCTCCCCTCATCCACAGAGTCTGTCACTTTATCATAGAAGGAAATCAGGTTGATAAGGCATGATTTGCTCTAGGGTGAATTCATGCTAGTTGTTCCTGATCACCTTGTTCTCCCCTAGGTGCTTTAGAATAAATGCTTTGAGGGCCTGCTTCATGATATTTTCAGGTATTGAGGTCAGGACATAGTTTCCTGGATCTTCCTCCCCTTTCTTAAGGATAAGCGCTATAATTGCCCCTTTCTTGTCATCTGGGACATCACTCAACCTCCAAATGTTCTCAAAGAGGATAGCCAATAACTCCAAAATTACTTCAGTCGATTCCTAAGGTAATCCTTCACAGTAAGCATTCCCTGGGAACACATCTACATGTGTACCCTATTGAGAGAAGACTTGCTCCCAAAGCGAGCAGCCAGGTACAGGGTTGCTCCCACCCTGCTCTGCCCCCCTGCAGCAGCAAGAGAGATCTCTAGAATGTCCTGTGCACTAGCTTGGGGGCTGGCAAGGGGCATGAGGGCTGGTCCCAAGGCACATGATGCTGGTAGAGCTCTGCTGGCTGTAGTGGCAACTGTCTCCAGGCCTTGTGCACATTGCACTCTCCAAGGTGTGCGCAGCTTCCAGTGGGCCTCCTGCTGGACAGACTCCCCTGCTTGGCAAGGGGCTGGGCAGGAACTGTCCCATGAGTGGGGAAGCTGCCAGCAAGACCTATGCCCACTGACAGCTGCCCTGTTCCTGGGACAGTTCCTGGCCAGCCCCCTGCTAAGCAGGGGAGCAGGGGGATCACCAGCAGCTTCCCTGATTGGGTTCCCAGCCCCAACCTGACTCCTGGAGCAGCCCTGCATGGGTGGAGCTGGGAACTCTGCAGAGCAAGTTGGGGCTAGAGTTCCCAGCTCTGCACTGGACAAAGCTGTTTCAGAGTGCTCCCGGTAGCCAGGACAGGGAGCAGCACCAGGACCAGGGATAGAGAGGTCCTTGTCCCCTGAGCCCCTCCTCCAGCTACCTAGGCTGACCCAGAAGCAAATGTGCTCCCAATCAGCATCTATAAGTGTGATACTGCAAACTAACTGCTGTGCAGTTAATCTAATACCTGTTTTTACAGGTACTAGCTAACTGTACAGTAGCTTAATTTACCATGCTGTAAATGCCCCGTACATGGAGACAGTGATGCTTTACTGTATAGTGGATTAGTCTACTGCATATTAAAGTGCCTTGTGTCTGTGCACCTTATGGGAACTACATTTCCTGAAATTCATAATCCACAATTCTAGGGCTCATGTCATCCTAGTTCCTTCACAAACAAAAAAAGAAAGAAGAAAAAAAGAAAACCTCTTTGTAATTAAACCTGAAATTAACAAACTATTTTATTAGTATGGGTTTGAAACATCCCATTTTTACATTTCTAACTGTTTTTAAGATCTCTTCAAAGATGTTTATCATAAAGATGAACAAAACCACAACTGCAATAGATTTAATTAAAATATTTCTGAATATCATTTTTGCAACAAAAAAAATTAAGGGCATTGATATTTTTTATGTAAATTCCTTTTTTCCAACAGAAAAAAAAGTTTGAAAAATGTAACTTAATTAATTTTGGAAATCAGCAAGAATATAATGGAAATGAGTGCCACTTCTCATGGAAGACAGCTAAAAAAATCAGATAGCTCAGGTTATAACTCCAGTCACTCATTAATCCTTATAGTATGTTCTACTGAAGTTCTTATAACTTATTTAAACTACAAAGTAAAATGCACATTCAAATTTGTATTTTTCAGAGTGTTGCAGTTTAAGTAGGTCTGACTATGTTCTTAATAATATTTAGTATCCTACTTCCCCAAGGTTTTGAATTTGCTTATGCTTTGGAAATATCCACTTCACATTAAAAATCCAATTTGAAAGGCATAAGTGTAGTCACTCCAACACTTTTAAGTTGATTCAAACTCTTAATACAGTAGTTTTTGTATGCTACTCAGGACATGAATTGCAGGGGCCACAATCCTTTTCCACTTCTTTCTAGGTTTGCTAGCAATATTTTCACATGGTACAAGAGTTGCCAAATGGCTTCAAGGATCTAACTGTGTCAGGTGAGATTATATTTACATGCACATAATGAATTATTGTTTTGAATAGTTTCTGGAAGGAAAAGTTAAGTTAATAAAACCATAGCCAATTAAAAACTACATCCACTGCATTTTCATTCTTCCCACATCTGTAACAGTATAACCCCAACAACCCTCAAGACACAGAAACTGTATTGCTATGAAAAGGAAACTAGGTACTTTTAAGTTCCCATGTTCCTTAGGGAATTTAAAGAAAGAAGGAGAAGGAGCACTTTAACTGCTGGTGTGAGATATATGAATGTGCACATAAGAATCTAATGTTACATGTCATTGAACTTATTAATGGCAATGACTGCAAAGCTTTGCTTTATGTCCTATGCTTGCCAGCCTGGCAGCACTCTTTCCCATACCTGTACCTGGAGTCATTTTTTTTTCTGCTTGTCCTTGGAGAAACATAACAGGCAGGCCAGTGGCATCAGGCTGACTCCTGGAAACTGGGCAAGAATATCTAAACCTTGTGCATCCAGGCTGTGATCTATCTCATTCCTGGATTAACATCTCTGACACTCCCATCTCTAGGATTAGTGTAGCACTTGTTTCTTGGATGCTTGTGGGCATTTCTCAAGAAGATATAGCTTTCTTGAGGACTGGAAAAAAATTTTTCCCTTTTTTGTGGAGGACTACCCAGGTCCAGGTGGGTTTTTTTTCATCTTCTCTGCAGCAGCTCAGGGACTTGCTTGTGTAAGCAAAGAGATAAGGTTCACTTGTCACAACGGCAGGTGGCAGACGTGCAGTATAAGTTCTCATCCTGTGGGAGATCTGGTTCCCTGGTAAATGGGAAATGAACTTCAGGAAAGCCTTCTCCAAATAAGGTAGGCTGTTGGTTTGTAATGTTTAGTATGGCAAGGAGACAACTGTTTTTCCCTGGTTCCTTATCCCTAATAAGAAGAGATAGTCCCAAAAACAGTATTCAGACCAGCTGTGTGTATACTGGGTAGGAGCAGGGTACAGCTGATGACAAGATCATTTGCAAAGCTCTGAGATACTATTTAAAGCCATATCTTTAAACAATGAAAGCCTTACAAGTGTACATTAATTTAACTTCTGAATTATATCATAGTTAATTTTTATTAATGATTTGTATTAGTCTTTCATATGATTTGCAATTTTCATGCTACATCTGAAATATTTCATACTATTTACATACTTTGTAACTTTAAAAGTTTCAAATATTTTTTTAAGAAGTCATAGTCTAGCAAATATAAGATCTGGTACAGTTCTCCTTTCCCCTAGCCAGATATGATCAACAATATGTCTGCCCATGGACTTTATTGTTAGGGTAACTTGTCATATTTTATGCTTTAAAGTTGCACCTGTTTATAGAGTGGTGAATTCTAGCATTGTTTAATGTTTTCTTTTGTATTCAACCTAAAGTTCTGTATAGCCTCATTGTTATCTGAACTTTTCATTTTGCTGGCGTTTGCAATATCAGCTGGCCTTGTTTCTTTCAACCAGCTTATGGCCTTGAGTTTTCTTGCAAGATGTTTCTCTCCTTTTTCTATCACTGAGAAGTTTTTCTAACACAACATAATAATAGTTTTGTTACTATCCCAAATTAACTGAACCTGACACTAACCAGCTGAATCAGAGGGATGAAATAATTGGATATGTTAATGAAAGGTGATAAAGGAGACCAATGGACAATACTCAAAGTAAGACACCGGAAGAAAGCCAAATTCAGAGGTGTGATAGTAATGGAGATATTAGACAAAGGAATATGCTTACAGGATAAAATATGAGCAATATGCTGACTGCAGAAAGACCAATCCAAAAGCAAGAAGTCATCAAAGGAGCCAAGTTAAAGAAAAGAATAGAAGGGAAAAGCAAGGAAGTTAAGTGTGTTGTCATTGTCATCATCATTTAGATCAAGCATCCAGCTTTCAACACCTGTCTGATCATCCCAGCCAACTACACACTCTTTGCTTCAGGAAGTGAGTGGCTGTCTTTTCTGTGAAGGCAAGTACAATCTGGGATTGGGTGAGATCATTGTACTAGGTGTTTTTCTCTCTCTGAATATAGAAACTGCTGAGGTTACATGTAAGGGTTAATGGTGCTTTAACAATCCCTAAGCTTCTGACCAGTGCTGCGAACATGATGATCTGTATATTCCATGTACTCCCTTTCAAGTAGTATTATGAAATCTAGGTATTTCCACACTCTACTTAGGGCCACAGATATAGCCCTCTGCTTTCATTCAATTTGTTCAGACAACCGACTTGAACTGTTTTGTTTGTCTATCCCTTATTTTCAATATAAAGCAGATGTTTCCCTTTCCCTTCCATAGCTTACTTTACCAGTTCTTGGGGAAATATTTTCATTGAAATTGACATGCCTAACAAGCCATTAGCAGACAACTGGTTTCCTTAGTAACAATAACCATGTGGATGTTCACAATACTTTTCCACACAGCTATTCATGTGATACCAAATATTTGATTATAAGTTTATTGCAGTAGAAAGTAAAGAAGCACATAGTGAAGGATTTGAGTCATCCACAAAGCATGGATGACTGAATGCTTGATTTATATCTATGTAGAACTGCACCATATAACTGAATTTTTTTTCTCTTTTTCTAATAGCAAAACAGACAAAAATAGCCCTGAGATTCATTATGTTCAACATGAAAAATGTCCATTTTCTTTCCAGAAAGAGAACTGAAATGTCACAGCCTTTAGGAATAGAAAATAATAAAGAAGCCATCTACTTTCTGTAGGATTGTTCTTAGAGTAATTTTATCGGACTTTGTCAATCCATTTTAAACTAATCTAAGAAATATGATTTCCACTGTTTTCCTTGGAAGACTGAAATATAGATATTCTTAGAAGAAAATGTTCTAGAACAACGGTCAGCAAACATGTAAGGCCGTGCGATGCATTGACTCAGTTTGGGTCAGAGACAGGTGGGTACAAGGGCACTAGGACCCAGCCCCAGCCACCAGTTTTTCCTGTCAGCACAAGAGCACCTGCAGCCAGGAAAGCTACCGCTGTGGAAGTCCCTTGACACTGCATACCACTGAATTCCCATGTCCATAGGCTGGATCAGATGGCTCTGTTGGCTGCATCTGGCCTGCCAGCTATAGTTTGCTGACCCCAGTTCTAGAGTCAAGAAAATGTTCCTTTTCTTAATCTCATCTTGAAATAACATTTATCCACTTTGTAATGATTTAAGAACACCCTCTCTTGTTGTTGTTTATACAATTCACTCTCTTCCTCCACATTCCTCTAGTCCTAGTTTGGCTGAGCTATACATACCCACTATATTTTCTCACATACAACACGTCCTGAGATATAATACACGAGTTGTTTTTGAAAGGTAGAATTCAGAAATTTTGTTTTGCAGAGTCATAGCTGCAGAGGGCAGGGATGGAGCTTAATCTTCAATGGATCCTCACTTACTCTGCTTAACTAAAGCTAAAATCCTAGCTATTGCTGAAGACTGGTTTCTTTGGGTGGATCTAAAGTGAAATAGTCTCCCAGGCTATAAAATAGAGCAGAAAGAGACCAGAAGCAACTAGCAGATAGCAAAATTGCCTTAATAAATGTTAGTTTGATTAGTGGTACATCAGCCATTAAAAAGGAAAGAGGATTATTAACACCTTTGGATTGAAGAACAATAAACAAATAAGGGATTTGACTCCCTCAGCTGCCTGAGCAACAGTGCAATATGTTTAGAAGCAGTAATCAAAGCAGAGTGCTTCTATCCTGGTCCAAAAATCAACTTACTGTTTAATACCCACACTACGATTTTGAGGGACTGATACTGGGGGGAAATGTCCATGTTGCATACAAGAAAATAATTGTACGTTATTTAAGTTTCCATGTCAAATTAAAATCTGTGGGTGCTTCATATTACTTATTCCCTTCACTTTTATTTTTTCTAGATTCATGTAGCAGTGAGATACCCAAATACTTTGACTTATATGACCTGCAGTCTGGGATTCATGCTACATGATACTACTAGACTATCCCTCACAGTGCTGTATTTGTTTCATTCTGTCCAGCTGTCACAACTTGCCAGCCAACATACCTCTTCTGTATTATTTAAGGTTTGGTACTAGGCAGAGGCAAAGGGAATATTAGCCACAGAGTAAAGATCAATTATTAATTTAACTAGTTGAAGACCTGCCCCCATGCTCTTCTTTTTACTTTAATTAATACCAGTAAAATTCATTGCTACCAGAAAAAATAATATCAAAGAAAGTTACACCTTCCACTGAAGACTTTTTCTCTAGCTGTTGTTTGAAGCCATCAATCAGCACCATAAAAACTGCAAATAGTGAAGTTGCATCCTAGTTTGAAACTATGGAAATGTTTTATTTAATTATTCTGTTCTAAATTACACTGATGTAAATTAGGGGTCACTCCATTAAAGTGAATAAAGTTACACAGTTATATAAGTGGTTTAAGTGAAAATGTAATTAGACCTTTAAAGTATTATTTTTAGGGTAATGACATTACCATTAATTACAACTCAAGATAAATTACTAAATCCCTACTTTAAAAAACTCCTGACAAGTAGATTCGTATAATAATAGTGTTACTAATAGTAGATAATAGCATTGTTTCTTATTTTTCTATAAATACTGTGTAGACAGATTGAATATTCAGAGCTAAAACCTGAGAACTACTTATATTATCCAAAGAAGGCTACATTTTAAAGTAGCCATGTAAAAAGTCTGAGCACCAAATGGGTTGTATCTAAGATGGTTAAGTCTGAAGTGGAAGAGTGTAGAAGGATTCTATACCAGTTTTTGAACAGATGGTTGTGTAACCATTACATCTTATTTTGTGTTAGTCTAAAAAGTCACATAACTCTGGGTCTACTATGGAGCTACTATATGTGGGGGAGGGAAGAGAATAGGACCAAGGGTGAAGACTTTAATAAAAAACATGTTATGGAATAAAAAACAATCAAAATGGGGCAGGTCCCTTCTAGATGATCATAAGTAAATGGGGGGTCACCTGGCTTTACATTCACTTTTCAATGTGTTGTACCACTAGAAAGTGTCATTTGAAGCTGTCTCACAAGAACTTGTTGTGCAAGCTTACATGGCACATTCTGTCTCCTCTTCTCAGGTGTTGAGGAGGCCAGCAAGGATTCCTACACCAAAACATGGTATTCCTTCCCTATGACCTTGATTCTTTCAGTTGGGCTTCAGGATGTTTTATGTCATGAAGGGATGAAGGAGGCACAGACTTCACTTTGAGGGAATGGAGATATATGATGGTTGTGCAAAATAGCTGCTTTTAGTAGGGGAAGGCCCCCATCATGACTTGAATAGAACACCACCATAAAACAGGTTTTGTTTACCACACAATTAGGTAAAGTCCACATTTCAGCCAGGAGTAATGACAACAGGTAACAACAGATTTATTCTGTATGAATCTCTTTTAAGGAATAGGAATGAATGCCCTTTCTTCATCACAAATGGAAAAATGAAAAATATTTTCCTGTAACAAAGCCAGTCCCTTCATAAAGCCTCTGGGAAATAGTTCTGGTGTTGTAGGCCTGAGGTTGCCAGTTTCAGACAGATGTTCATTGGGGCGTGTGAAACTTCAGTTGCTGATTCAACTTAGAGGAGATTCAGCCTGATTCAATGGCCAAATCTCTGAATTCAAATCAAATAAGGAAACCCATTAATCTCTCTGAATTGAATTGGAAGCCTCCAATTCTATTTGGACAGATTCAATGATGCAGCTATAGACAATTTTATATGTTTTTCCTATGTACCTTGAGCTACCAGGCGCAGCTCATGAATGCTGACATTGTGAGGTGGATGGAGCATCGCATGGGAGCGTGGGGAGGTTCCCAGTGTGCTAGGTGGCGAACCTGGAAGTGTACCAGAAGGCTCACTGACTGGTGCCTCCTGGATCTGGGGAGGTACCTGGGGTCCCCCTACAGCTGATCACCAAGCCAAAGGGGTGCAGGGAGGTTGCCACCAAGCATGCAGGGCACCCCCCATGCTCCCGTGGGATGCCTCATCTGCCCCACCATGTCAGCACTCATGAGCTACCTCTGGTACCTTGAGGTACATAGAAAAAACGTTTGAAGCCATGTTTATGGCCAAGTTCCTGATTCTCCAAATCAGAATCAAATCTTCAGATTAAGATTCAGCTGAATTGAATTGTGACAGTGATCAAAATCAGTAAATTGAATCATTATCCCCTGAATCAGGCCGAATCTGAATCTAAATCAAATACTTCCCATTTTGCCCACCCGTACTGTCCATCCACCCAACATGTGCATGCTTGTAAGGGCCCAGATTGCAGAAACCTAATGGTTATGTCACTGAGGAAAGGCAGTGTTCAGGGGCTGGGTCAGTTCAGGAGCCAAATTACCAAATCTAGAGGGACTTCTAAGGGTAGCATCCACAACACAGGTCAGGATCAGGGTCCAGGAATCAGATGCAAAATTACCAAGTCCAAGAGACAATCCACAGATCAAAGTTCAAGAAAAGAGCCCAGTAGTGTTAGAATAACAGGAAACAGTTCATTGGGGAAATCCAAAGCCAGATTCTAGGAACAGAGTTGAAACAAAGGTCAGGAATCAAGAAAGGCAGAGAGTACAGGGACCAGCAGCTTGCTAAATTGGATTAGGATCAGAACTGTTGACTAACCTGGAAACTGCTGCCACAGGTGGGAATAAGTGGGGAGACTAAGTTCTCAGTGGCCAATCAAGAAGCCAGTCAGTTAACTAGCTGGGGCAGAACTTGTTAGCCAGACACCCAAGGCAGGTATAGAGCCCATCCTGGGCTGCCTGCAAGGGTCCTTGACAATACTGTTTTTTGGGGTTAGATTAGATACCTTCTGAAGGACATTTTCAGTCATACTTTTGTATGATTCTATGACTTTATTCATTTTAGAGTCAGACAAACACCTACCAAACTAGCACCTGCCATTAATTACACTGTAACATATACTAGTTTTCACATTTTGAAATTTCAAGATGTAATTTTTGGATGATGTGCTACAGATTATAATTACCACATACCTCTTGCCCTCACCTCATGGCACACACAAAAAACTGTGACTTTGAAAGTCCTCCCTCCCCACCAATTAGCAAATGGTAATTCATAGTGGAAATCTACTACTTGCTCTCAATGCCAAAATGTCATTTTTACGTTTAAATAGAACTATCTAATTAGATAGAAACACATAATTTTTACTAGACAAATTTAAAAGCTCTGGCCAAGGCAAAGTTTGTAGATACTGAAACACATTTAATTGATTCTCATTCTACATGTGCTTTTACACCAGCTTAAATTTATTATGCAGTAAGTTACACATGATGGTATTAAAGTACATTCATGTCTACATGTGCAGGTATTAAAGTGCATTAATGCCATGTATGGACGGACCGGGGACTTAAGTTAGTCCCAAGTCAGTCCACACACACAGTGTTACAGTACAGTAGGGCTGTGCAATGCTTTGGATTATGATTCGGATTTGGAGATGATTCGGATGATTTGGAGGTTGAATCTATCAATCTGAATCAAACTGCTGGAAGCTTTAGGCTTTCCAAATCGATTCAGAGATTCCAAATAGATTTGGAAAAGATCTGGAGCCAATTTGGAGATTTGGCCATATAGTATAATGAGGAATCAATGAAATACCTATAACTTTGTTGTATTTTGGCGAATTCAGATGAAAATTGAAGGAATGGTAGCCCCTGCTGAGAACATATGTACCAAGTGTCACACTAATAGGTGCAGGGGTTTCTGGGAAACTGCACCTCAAATTCTGAAAGCAAAACTCATGTCATGTGTGTGTGTTAAGCCACAGGGTGGTTAAAACTGCCTGGGTGGTATCTCTTGCTAAGGCCACAAAGCCTGCCAAGTTTCAAGGAGATAGGTGTAGGGGTTTCTAGGAAACTGCATCTCAAACTGCTGATGAGCAAAACTCATGACATAGGTGATACTGTGTGTGTCTTAAGGCATGGGTGGAGGGGGTGCAAACTGCAGGGATGGTAGCCCCTGATAAGGCCACAAAGCCAGCCAAATTTCAAGGAGATGGGTCCAGTGGTTTGGGGAAAATTGTACCTCAAGCTGTGGACAAGCCAAAGTCATGACATGGGTGACACTGTGTGTGTTAAGGCACAGCATGGTGAAAGCTCCAGGCCTGCTAGCCCCTGCTGAGGCCACAAAGTCTGCCAGATTTTAAGAAGATTGGTTCAGGGAGTTTCTTGGGTCCTGCACCCCTAGCTGCTGACAGGCAAAACTCATGTCATGGGTGCTTGTGCAACTGTGTCTGTCTTCAGGCACGGGGTTGGAGGGGGAACTACCCTAGGCCTGGCTGCTAGGACCTGCTGCGGCCCCAAAGCCTACCAGCTGTTAAGGAGATAGGTGGAGGGCAGTTCTGGGGCCCTCCGCCCCTACCTGCTGACAGACAAAATTTGTGACATGGGTGCTTGTGCTATTGACTGTCTCTGTCTTGGGGCAGAAGCAGTTCCCAGCTCTGTATTGATTCTTTCCTCTCCTTAGTCTGTGGTTTTGTAGGTGTTGATCCTTGCTCATTAACTCATTATCCTCACTAGCTACTGTGTTACCAATCAACCATGATTCACTCAAGGACCAGCTCAATACACAGTAGCTAGCAAGGATAACCCCAAGACAGACACAGTTGCACAAGCACGTTATAGATATTTCATTGATTCATTGATTATATTCTATGGCCGAATCTCCAAATCAGCTCCAAACTGGCTTTGAATCTTCTGAAGTGATTCAGCTGAATCGAATCAGAAAAATGATTCAGATCTCCAAATCAAATCTCTGGCATCCAAATCATCCAGCTCTGAATCCGAATCGAATAGTTCCCTATTCACATGGGTTTACTGTGCAGTAAGGCATCTACGCATGCATTGCTGTGCAGTAACTAATCAGGCATAAATTTAGTATCTTCTTGATATAGGTATCACATTTATACTCAAGTCAGTATAAGTCACCATTTTTACTGCACAGTACAGGCATGCATATGTAAACATGAGCCTGTACCATGCAGTAATTTCAGTTATTGTATAGTACATATACATATGAAGACACTCCCATTAAGAACTTTTAAACTGATGTGCAAACAACAATATTTGTAGGAGTGTGAAAAATTAACAAGTTTCCTTATAAATATTTCAAATGATTTGTAACTGCTTTTAACTAAGAATATTTATTCATTCTGCCCCTCCCCATCCAAATATATTCCCATTCCAAACTTAGGAAATATGAATTCAGATATGTCCCAAAGTATAAATTTGTATTAAATCAAGGAGAAATCCCATAAGAATTGTAATATGCTTTACTTAGCTGAAAGTTTGAAAAAGTTACATGTATTCCAATTAATAAAAGATTTTCTAAATGTATTTATTTTACCAAAAACAAGAAGCATTGCATTCCGCACTTTAAGATGACAAAATGTAACTAACACCACTGAAATCAACATATGTTAACTACCTCTATCAACTGGGCAACTTTCCAGCCATAAATGGCCAAAGGAAAATTCTCTTGCTGTAGGTGAATCCCTCACTTGTGAAACGCCAACAGAGCTGGCTTCTTGTAAGGACAGCAATCTAACTTGAATCAATAGACGATTTGGTACAGAAATTTGATTCACCAGTCTAAGCTAAAATGATTAGATTTGAGTGCACATCTATCCATGTCTGTTTTAGACCTGTGAACTCTTTTTTTTTTTGCCCACGTTCCTACCATATAAAACCATTTTTAGATGAGTCCAGGTGCACCAAACTTCTGTTTGTGGTTACAGGTTTAGATCAATTTATGATCACTAGACTGATATAAGTGTACTGTATGCTTCACTGATTAATAATGAACCAAGAAATGTATCTAAAACGATCAAATTCTTGTTAGTGTAATATTGAATAAATAGCAGATAATAAATTAAAATTGTGCATAGAAAACAGTGAGAATAACAATATCTGTATGGTATATTGTTTCTCTGTGGAGAAGACACTAACAACCAGTGAGAATCCCTATTCTGAGTCCATGAATGGGCAACAGAGAGAAAAAGAAAACCCACTGGTCATGGACACTTCCAATCTGGTTTCTGCTCTTATTGTTCAGCTTATAAATAACCAATAGTGAACCGGTAAGCTTCCTGCTGTGGTGTCTCCTTGTCCCTGCCTCCCCTCCCTTCCCTATCCCTCTCTCCCCCCCTGGAAAAAGTGCTCTTCTCATAGATGCAGTACCTGCCCATCCTTCTGTTGAGATTGCTTATATTGCATTTTGAAAAGACAGTACAAAAGAGGTTACCATGACATTTTGGAGAGATTCAGAACCAAATTTATTGTAGATTAAGGTGACTACATCATCTAGATCATTTTTTTCATTTTAAACATCTTCTTCTTAATGATTTAAATTTGAAATAAAATGATAAGGAAACTAAAATTATTCATTTAAAATTGCTCTCTAAGATTTTATAAGCAGATGATTTTAAAATGACGCAGGATTTTTAACTAATTATTAAAATGGCCTCAAATGGTTTATTGTACTACCATTTAATTACCTAGCTCTTTCACCTCCATTTATTACTAATGTATTAGCAATAACCATTAGTGGATCTAGCAAAATAAAAAAAAAAAACTTAACAAAATCTAGCTAGTGAATCTGATATCTAAGGGAGTATTTTACTTAAAAAGCTGTGGTTCAACATGCATTTTAATGACATAATTACTGGCAAAATGAAAGATTAAGTTTGAATACATGCTATGAGCTAAACATTAGTCTGTTATCTCATTTAAGTTAGGAACTCTCATTTAATACTTGTGTAAGGTAAATTACAGTATGTACAAAAATAAATTTCACAGTGTTATTATAGTTCTACTTCGTAATTTAGGAGCCATTTCGCTATCCAGGTAATATATCCCATTGTACTTAAAGGTATTTCTAGGAATCCGCTTGATTCAAATGAGCAAAGCAATGACCAAAGCAACTATCTAAGAGTAACTTTCTAGTTTTCTGGAAAATCATACCAAAATGAAATATTTCATATTGTAACACTACGTCAAAATATGAATGTTGTATATACATCTGCTCCAGTTGTGTGAAGGATATTGTATTATGAAGTCCATCTCCTCTTCTTGTCTTCTACGTCTTCATGGCATCTGACACACATAAGATGCTTCAGGGAACTGAGGGTCAGTTAACACTTTGTATAGGTTATCGCACACATTTTGGTGAAATTTTTTTGGTGAAACCCACTGGCTGTCTGAAACACCTTTAATTTAATCTGTGAATACCTGTTTCAGGCATGCAGTAATCACTTAGGAGAGATTGTCATCTTTCATTACTACATTAACCTTTAGAACTGACAACAGTGTACTAGCTCACAATAATTGAGCAGAAGTCCATGAAAATTAGCTTCCTACCTTGCTATTTCACATATGGTCTGGTTCACTTGCTCAGTAGTTATTTTTTCCTTACCAATTACATTACTTCTGTCACTTAATCTAGCTTCACTTTTAATTAATTTTTTAGATTGTAATCTTCATAAAATATCTGGCTGAAGTCAGGAAGGCAGAATGAAGAAACATACAGCATATAGCTTGTGTTTTTCTCAGAAACTGCTGTCAACTAAACCCTTATAGATTTTAGTACGTCAAAGATTTGAGTCAATTCCAGTGGAGGTATGAGAAAAGAACAAGCTTATAGGGTCCTCTTCTGAAATTATATGTGCATTTGGTATACAACTTCCTTTTATTTTATTTTATTTTTGCCCATGTTCCCACCGTACACAACCCTCTCCCATGATAAAAAGTTAAACCTTTACTTTTTCTTCTGGAGTCTAGTGTGTGGAAGATCTGAGCAAGCAGAAAACAGTGGGAATACCGCATTTCAGTATCCTAGAAAATCAAATTATATTATTGTTTCCAATGATTTGCTTGTAACAGGAGATATTATATTGATACTTTAAAACAAAACTGCTATTTGGGGTCCAGTTTAGAGTGATGTAAGTGGTGATGTAAAGTTATAAATTAGTAACTCAGTGTGAATGATGAGAGGGCCTATGCAAGAAAGCCCTATATTTTCAAGTAACTGTGAATACTGAGCACATTTTACCACTAAAGCCCATGTTATTAAGGGCTGTTTCCAGTGGGGAGTAAAGCTTTAGATTTATGTTCCCACCAGGCTAACATTTCTAGTTATGTATTGTAGCACCCTCTTAATTTCTAATAAATGATATATGCTTGCTATGTTGTTATACTTCAATCTATTTTTGTTTTAGAACTTGTTAATAACAATTCATTGCATGCTATACATGCAAAACTACTATACAGGAAATTCATAGTGAAGTGAGATTGAGAGCAATTTGTTTAAAGATACATATCTTCCCTTATTATTTCCAGTTAGGGCACTCAAATTAAAACACTGAATCAAACTAAATGTTATTTTCTTCTGTACAGAATAATTTTTATTATATCATTTTAAAGTATGTGGCTTTGCAAATTGTAGGCAAGCCGGGCTTTCTTATGCTCTTATTATTTATTATAATACTGAAAGGTGTTCAAGCACTTGACATGCGTATAAGAAGGAAAGTCCATACCCTAAAGAACTTACAAAGAAGCTTAGACAAGAACTAAAGTTGTAACAGGAACAGCTTATATGAATCAAAATTTATGAAAGCTTTTATGGGTTTTAAGGACATTTTCCAGTTGTGGTCAGTTAAATCTATTGAGCTAACTTAATGGAAAGAAATCCCCCTTTGTCTACCAAACTAGATGTGGCAGTGCACTTCTGGTGCCTGCCATTTTAAGGGCTGAAGCAGGCAACTGACAGGTGCTTGATTAAAGTAGCCATTTTCAAACAAAGGTCAGCCAGGCAGAGACAGAAGTTTCTTGCATTATACCACCAGTTATGGGAACTGCAAAGTCATGACAGGAAAGACTGTATGGACTGCCCCATAGACAGGCAGGCCGGACAACTTGAGACTTGGCACTGAGCATGCTCCATTACACTAGCAATTCCAGAAAATTTTTTCTGAATAATTTACTTCTTTGTATGGTTACTTACCCCAGAATATGAAGGCATTTATACATGTGCTCTAGGGGTCTGTGGGAGGGTGCTTTAATTAGAGAGATTCCAAGAGCTGCTCTAATTAAAACACCCAGAATGTCTCGTGTATCAGCATCTTTAAGAGAAGGCTGGATAGGCATCTGGCTGAGGTCATCTGACGCCAGCACTCTTTCCCGCTTAGGCAGGGCGTCAAACTCAATGATCTGTTGATGTCCCTTCCAACCCTAGCATCTATGAATCTGTGAATTCCAAGGCTGAAAAATGATGGCAGGGGTGCTTAGACTAAAATTCATCAAATGAGCTTTAATTAAAGCATCCCCATCACCATTTTTCAGTGCAGAGATGCTGATACATGAGATGCTGGAGTCTGCTGGAGCACAGTAATTACCGTGCTTCTTCAGCCTCGATTAATTGAGTCTTCTCTGACACACTGTAATTACAGAATATTGGAGCATCCTTGCTGCTTGTGTGCAGGCACTCTGAGGCTAGGGACGGGCATTCAAAAAGCCTGAGCCTGAATTGATTCAATCTTTGTAGATTAGTTTAACCTGGCTAGGCTAAATTAGTTTGCAACTGCATAAACATCCCAGACATGCAGGCATATGTCTGCAGTGGCTCAGGCAAGAAGCCAAGGGGTACTAAAGCAGCCTTCCCTTTCCTTCTACAGTGCTAAGCTGAGGGGGGGATTGCCAGGCCATGACAGGAAGCTGATTAGGGAGCCCCCCCACACACACACACATTCCCAGGAGGGAATAGATAACGCAGTGTTTATCACCCCATTAAAAAACAATGGAGGATATTACCGGGTACCTGTTGATTCTGCCTTTGTCTGTTACATTACAGAGGGCAGCCAGCATGTGGTCTGATAGCTAATACACAGACACCTCTCAGCAAGGCAAAAGGGAAGGGGGAATTCCTGCTTAGCAGGGAGTGGGGAGCGGGAGAGCATTCCAGTCTCTGGCAGAGCTCTAGCCAGGGTGCAGAGGGGAGGGGCCAGCTCTACTGTTGAGAAGAGCCACGCCCAGCCCAGAGAGCCTGTCAGGATGCTGAAGGTACTTGGTTTATAGTAAACCAGCAAGGGATCTGGGACAGACATTGAATAAACCAGTTTGACCCAAATCGGTTAAGTCTGACCCTACATTCAACCAGGTTCATCTCAAACTGGTTTCAGCCACTTTAAAACTGGTTTATATGTACTGAACATCTGTTCTGTTACAAGTTTAAACAAGTTTATGATCACTTAAACCAGGTTATGTATAATGTTTGTCCCTTGCCTGAATGTCTACAAGACAAACAAAAAAACAAAATCAAACAAAATCAAACAAATTAAATCAACAAAACAAACAGAAAAACCCAAAGAAGTATCTGGAATAGCTAGTTTGGTGAATTTGCAAATATAAACAAACCCTATAGACCTGATCCTGTAAAACTGTTAGCACTCACATAACTCTTGTAATATTTCATGTACCGTATTCATAGATTTTGAAACCTAAAGGGACCATTAGTATCCATTATGCTGAGCCTGACATGCTGTGTTTGAATAAACCATAAGTTAGTTTTGGGGGTTTTGGGGGGTGGGGAGGTTGTCTTGTTTTGTTTTTTGGCTAAAGCTTATTTTCCAGAAAGACAGCTGTCATTGATTTAAAGACACCATTATTTACTTGGTAGGTTGTTTCAGTCATTCATTCCCTGGCCATGAGAGCAGTGGCAACATCCAGGCACGCAGGTTAACCTTTCCTTGCCTGGTCCTTTGGTACAGGCAGTGTGGGCAACTGGGGCAAGCAAATAGGGAGGCAGAAAGCAGGAATTTGGGGTATTAGGGGGAAGTGGGCCCAATCTAGGTCAGCCAGAGGGAGGGTATGTAGAGTGTTTACACTTAATGTAAATTTGGTAACACAGATCAGAGATAAACCTGCCCTGGAGTGGTATAACTTTGAGCTGCCTAACAAGTGCTTAAAACTAGTTTCAGATGCTAATGGGCAGACAATCCAGGTCTTAAGAACTCCAGGAGCTGCCCAGAACTACTGTATCAAGGCCCTCAAGTTGTCTGGTTTCAACTTCCAGACATTGATTCTTGTTATGTTCTTCCCAGTCTTTTAGTACCTAACATTCTCTCCCTACAGGGGTTCTTATGCATAGTTATCAAATCAATTTCATTTTGATAATTTAAATAGCTTAGAAGCTTTAAGTCTTTCACTGTACATTTTCTCCAGTCCTTGAATTCATTTTTTTCCTCGCTCTAGTTTTTAAAATGTGGCCCCAAACTGTCAAACCAGACTCATAACCTCCAGTGCCCAGGATAAATTGCTAGTTTATAGGGCAGTAAAGAAGACCTCTAATTCCTTTTCAGAGTTATTGCTTTGCAGGTTACAGTCCCCCCTTTCCATTTAAGGCCTGCATTCAATGTTCATAGACACATACCTAGGTGTGCAACTTTGTATTTGGCTAAATTAAAAGGCATTTTGGTTGAGTAGGTCCAGGTGCTTTAGAGGATTCTTTATGACTTTATGATTCTTTTTACCATTTTGCCAACATTTGTGTGGATTTGCATTTTTTTCCCCAGCTATCATTTTATGTGTACATACAAAACTTTGATGAAAACATTGGATAGCATTTGGCCTGGCACCAACTTCTGAGGAAACCCATTAGAAATATCCCCATTCAATGAAAATTTCCCCCTTTTCCCCACCAACTACATTTTGATATCTGACAGTTAGCAGCATTTAATCATTTTGATATGTAATCTGTTGCTATTATTGTCCTTCTTGTTTCCAAGTATGACATAAATATTTATTGACAATACCTGTCTTTTCTGCATTACTGTTACCAAAGGGACTACTTATGCATATAAGGTTTTCACAAGATCTGAGGCTAAGTCCCTGATCTTAAAATACAAATGACATAAATGGGAGCATTACTGTGATATAGGCCCGCAGGGCCAGACCTTAAAAATTTTAGAAAACATACACATGAAAGTGGAGAACAGGAGAAGATGAAATGATTTTTCGTGTATTTCAGACTGATCATTTTTGTTATTTTTTTCCTAATATGTATTTTTTGCTTTTAATTTTTTTCCTATGCTATATTGGCTGAGATGTGTGTTTATATGCAGATATTTATTATTCTGCCAATTTCAAGTTCCTTCTGTATATCATAGACATGCGAGCATTCTTAAAGGTTTTAAAGATGCAGGCAACTTAAAGTCGTGGGTGGGTCATTATTGGTATTCTATTCTTCATTAATTAAAATGATTTTTGTTTATCTATCACCTGAAAGAATGTTTAAGGAGATGCCACTTAACGCTGAAAGCAAAAGTCCACCTATCCACTCAGAGAAAAATTAAAATAAGTTATGAACATTCAAATAAACTCTTACATTTGGTATTTTTGTTTTTACAGAATTTTGTCTAGTATAAATAATCATATATATCCAGCTTCCAGCTGTCTGATTCATTGATATCATCCAAAAACTGCTGTCTCACTATGATTCAGCACCCTGGTGAATCTGAAATCTAACTCAAAGTTCATATTTGCTTGTGGCATCTTGCCAGTTGTTCAGTTGGATATATCCACTTGCTGGTATAGCAATTTTTATTGGATCAACAGCTCTACTCTAGTTAATCACACAGATGGTACTAAATTTGGGCAGTCATTATGGATATTACAATGTCAGAGAAGCTGGATGTTCTCTCACTAAATGCCCTAGTGCCCAGCTTGGACACTGCTTGGTAAAGTGCTATATTTTATTGGAAGAATTATTTGTTTTGCATCAAACTATTTAAACATAAACAAACACGTCAATTCATACATTTATGTAAATTCTAGAAATAGTCAAAGAAGAGGAATGTAAATGCAAGGAAGATAATGATAAATTTAAATAAGTAAAAATAGCTAAATTGCATAAAACAAAAATAGATAGGAAATACATTAGAAATAGGATTATTGAATGTGACTATTTTCTTTCAATTTGTTTATGGCTCCTTATGAACTCATTAGAATAAAGAAATTTAGCATAAGACTATGAGTCATAAATTTAGTTATAGCATAGATGCTTAGGCAGAATTGTAGTCAAGAAAAACATTTTTTGCTTGGTATAGCATATATCACATGCTATGTTCAGACAATGGGCCTCATGGTGCACTGTGTCCAAATTCAGAGAAGTTCAGCACCAAATGGAAATTTGAATGGAAACTGTCTTCCCTTGGGGGATACTCATAAAGCAACAAGAAGGCAGAGTTAGTAAAAAAAGATAACCAAGGGACTGGCTGCAAAGGCAAAACAGTCAGGAAAGTTGTTGACAATTCCTCAATTTGAGAACAATCTCTACCACAGCTCCTTGATGGGTCTTGAGGCACCTTAACAGTCCAACCTTTGATCCTTCAGAAGGTGCAGGTCTTTCTAGAGAGTAGGCTGTAGGCCCAGATTTCTTTCCTTTTCTTCACTCCACTCTCTCTTGGGTTGCCACTTGGTTGAGGTTGCAGTACTATTGGAATCAGTCAGTAGTCATCTCCTTGCAGTTGTTGATATTGCCTTCCATTTTCTTGGGGTAAGCCTTCAGTGTGTCCTTGTAGCACTTCTTCTGGCTGTTGTGAGACCTTAGGTTGCAGCTAAACTGGGAGTAGGGCACTTGTTTTGGGAGTCAAGAGTTGGGCATCTGCACATGATGTTCAGTCCAGCGAAGCTGGTGCTTGAGGATTGCTGGTATAATTGATTTTAGCAAGGATACTGGTGTTTGTATGGCGATCTTCTCATTAGTTGCAAAGGATTTTCCAAAGGTATTGCTGATTATCTTGCCAGACTCTTAAGGTGACAACAGTATATTATCCACATTTCACATCCATAGAGGAGAGTGGGAATGATGACTGTATAATAGACATAGATATTGTAGATATTGGTGTTCTTCCAGAGATTGCAAACAACAACAAAAAAAACAATTTGCCAAAAGAGGTGCTTGAGCATAGGGTCCCATACTGGACCTCCTTATTAATGTTTACTTTCTGAAAGAGTTGGCTACTGAGGTAAGGGAAGCATTTGACTAAGCAGGGTCTTTCCCTCAGTGCTAATTTGAGGCAAGGGGGGGGGGGGGAAGAGAATGTTACATTCATGCCATGGAGCAGACTGATAGAAGACTTTAGTATTCTTGACATTGTGAGAAAAGTCCAAAGTTTGGTAAACTTCTGAAAAAAGATCCAGCGTGGTCTAAAGGTTTTCTTCAGTGTATGCGAGGATGGCACTGTTATCAGTATACTGAAGGTCAAGGATGCTTGTTTTGAATACTTTGGTTCCAACTCCTGCTGCATAGTTTCTCAGCCTGGGGCTCCAACTCCTATAGACACCAGCCCACTCTCTCAACCTCTGACCCATCCAGACACTGGCTCTCTTAGGGCTCAGACCCCGGTGTCCCTAATTGCCTTATGGGCTGAAATTGTGGCCTCTGTTCTCCACACCTATGCCTTGCAGGGGTTACTTCTTTATGCCTTTTGGGCCTCAGCCTTCTTGGCTTTAACCCACTGTTCTTCTGGCTGCAGGCCTCCAGCCCTGACTCACTTATTCTGACCCAGCTTTCTTGGCTTCTGCCTTCCCTGTATTTCACTGTCCAGGTCCCTGGACCAGTCTTTACTCCATGTCTGTCTTATGTTTTGCTCCAGGCCCTAGGGGTCCTGCAGTCAATCCCAAACCCCTAGCATCCCTGACCCAGATGAGGCTGCTGTCTCTCTGCTACAGCCTCTGCACTCCTGACTCTTATAGGGTTCTATACTGGATGCTCTCAGGAACCCCTGTGGCTTCCTATTCACCCTTATCAGTTACATGCAAACTCGTGGTTCTCTATGCCATCTAAATATCACACCTTCACCTTCTAGGTCTACCTGGGTCCCAACACATTTTCACCCTGCAGCTGATAGCTCTTGCAGCTTTCTTGGGTGCCTATGTTGCCTGGTAGGTCTATGCGAAGAGGCTAGTATTCACTTTGTATTCAGCTGATTTGGGGGACAATGATTCAAATCATTGTCCCAGATTAATTTAGCTGAATTTGATTCAGAGATTTGGCTGCTGCCGAATCTCCAAATCACATAGGCCCCATCCCCTGCCTGCTCTCAGTTGCTACCCCACCCACGCCAGCAACCAGCTCTTTGAGGGGGAAAAAAAGCTCTAATTCACTTGCTGTTGCCAGGCGGAATTGGGGGAGGCAAAGCCCCATTATGCCCACTCAATGGCTGCCCATCCCATCCCAGCTCCCAGCCTATTAGGGGGTGGGGAATCCTTGCTTCCCCCCACTACCCCATGCCATATGGGGGGCTTTGCACAAGCCCCCAGAAGCCTTGAGGCTGCTGCAGGAGCTGGTGTGTCTGGGTGGGGGGTTGTTTTTTTCTTAAAGGGCTTGGAGCTGGGGTGGGTGGGACAGCCATGGGGGGCCTGAGGGAGTGGGTGGGGGCCAGGGGGCTCGCCCCCCTGCCTGGCAGCAGCTAATAAGTGGGGGGTTTTTTAAAGGGCCAGGAGCTTGGGCAGGTAGGGCAGCCATGGGGTGGGGGCTGGAGGAGTGGGCGAGGGGCTGGGGGAGCAGGCAGAGGATGGGGCTTGGTGGGGGGTCACCCTATGGTCCCCTTCCCCCTCCTCTAGCACCCCTTTCTCCCAGCCCCTACTTACCAGCTAGTCTGAGTCCAGGTCCCTGCTGCAGTGGGTGGGGACTGCCTAAATCACTGAAGCTCTCTGAATCTTTTCTGAATCAATCTGGAGAGCTTTGAATTGATTCAGACCTTTATTTTTCCCCTAATTCAATTTGGATTCAGAAATTCAGCCACCAAATCAGGCTGAATCTTCTATGGATCAAATCAGCACCTGAAACTTCACACGGCCCTAGTGTCTGGGTTCTCTTTGCCCAGGCCAGCAGAAATTCTGCTTTCACTGGGAGTCAAGGTCAGACCGATCTCTCTGGTTGAGAGGTCAGTCTTGTAGTATACTGGGCTCTATATTTTTGTATCACAAGGCCTTCTGCTTCTAATTAGCTCCCTACTCAACCTGCCTTCAGGAACTGTAAGTTAAACCCTAAGCTGCAGCCATTGCCCTATCCCCTGCTGCATTTCAACTCCTTGTGGTTTTTCCTGGCTGCAGGTTACTCTGCAGCTGGCCCTTGCCAACTGGCTACTTGCTTGCAGTTCTTTGATGTTGGATTCACCATTTCTAGGTAGTAAAGGTTAGAGGTCCCTGCTACAGTCTCCACTTCACTATAAAGAACAGTCACAGTCATTCGTTCAAATGAAGCTTCAGAACCTTGATGTATTTTTCAGGCATCCAAATCTGGCTGCTACTTTCCAGAAGGTGTCTTAACTGTTGGAATCAAAGGCTTTAGTGAGGCCTATGAAGCCTATGTACAGTTCTTCATGTTTTCCTGGCACTTTTCTTGGATGTATCAAGTAGTAAAGATACCCAAAGACAGAAAATTTCCCATGCACAGATGAATGTCCTTTCTTGAAGATAGTCATAATGTTGGCATTCATCAGGTCTCTAGTCTCTAGGAATCTCCCCATTGTTATAGATTCAACCACTGAATTAATGGAATCTCAGTACAGGTTTCCCTCACTTTATGCTGTATATGTGTTCCTGGAAAATGGTATGTAACTTGAATTCACATAAAGGGAACCCACTTTACAAAATAACAAATAGGGATACGTTCCAAGACCTCCACTGTACTGACTGCCAGACCCATTTCTACCACTTTTGCAAGACAGTTTTGGTACTAACAGCAGATGGTACACACAAGCACAGCTGCAGGTCCAGAAGCATGGGCAATAGCTGCCCTGAGTGGTGGCTGTGGGTACTGTTGCCAAACAGCTTCATGGCTCACAACTCCTGGAGTGCCATGCTGATGGGGCTGTACTGGGCCAGCCTGCAGGGACCCATGCTGCTGCCCAACGTGGGTCCCACCACCTGGCTCAGCCCCACCAAATAATTTTTTCTTCCTCTGCCTATGTCATTACTCCCACAATGCACTTTACAAAGCACTTGATCATAGGCTTCTACCATACTGATCACATAAGAGTGAATTTACCTTGGACATAATGAATTTTTGGTATTAAAAGGGTCATCACATAAAAGTGAATTTGCACATAATGAACCCTCATAATGAGAGGGAAACCTGTACTAGTTCCTCACTCCTGAAAAGTCAGGGAGGAATCTTTATCTGGCAATGCTGGACCTTTGCAATGCACCCTTCTGTAGACTACATACTACTACAGCACAGGGACTGATGGACTGAAGTAGTAGGACTATTATTCTTGAAGGATAGTCTGCCATTGCCCAGGGGCAGAAAGTACATGAAAACAGTTACACAAATAACAAACTGAAAAGTTGCCATAAACAATGAAGAAACAAACATTTGAATCTAGTATGCACAGCTAAGAAGGTCTGGGTTCAGTCATTTAATGGTTCCTGAAATCAACAGCAAAAGGAAAGAATCCAAGGAACAGACACAGGTGAGATGATGTAAGAAAAGAAATACCAGTAGAGCTGGCACTGAAGACAACTGTTGAATAATGGCAGAAAGCCAGGCCCCCACAAAATATATGGGATAAAGGGTACTTAGAAATCATCAGCTATCAGGTGGCCAGATACAGAAGAGCATGAAATGAGGTATAAATTAGAATGAAAAAAGTGACAGGGTGGAAACAATTTCTCAGCCCATGTTAATGATGAGCAGTGGAAGACCAGGGCTATGAAACCTAATATATGACAACAAAGACTGGTGGTAAAGGCCATAATCTCAAGGTGGACTGGGCCTCACTTACATGAAAGACAACAAATAATAGGTGAATGAAAAGAACAAGAATCTTTTATGAACATGGTAGAGAGGTGAACAGATTTCCAGTTGGAAAATTTTTGAGAAGACACCAGGATGTATGTACAAAGCTTGATGCAGTTTTGGCACCCCTGTAAATTGTTCTTTCAATAAAAAAGTTGGTTTAGTTTTATGAACATGGGGTCCATTTTTTCATTTCACAGTGGATGAAACATTGAGAAACTGGAACTTTGGCCACTCTTCAGCCATGTTGTTCCTTTTGGATATGTTCCCGTGGGGGAGCATAATCATTAGCTGCAATCTACAGAAAACTTAGAGAAGGGGTGAACAAAATACAGCCCAGAGGCCAGATATGGCCCACCAAAGAATTTTGTCTAGCCTGTGGTAGGTCCCTTGGCCATTCCTGGCCCAGGGGACAATCTGGGCTGTGGCATGTGCAGCTGAACCCACTGGCCATGGGCACACAGTAAGGCTGGGGTGAAGCAGCACGCTGGACTCACTTTCCAGCAGGCCTAGTGATGATTGGACCTGGCCCAATGCCCAGGCACGCTAGCCTTTCTGCCCCACACTCACCACTGGGGTCATGACTCATGTGGGCATGGTGCATGGACAGGCAGCTGTGATGGGATCATGTTCCAGTGCCAAGTGGCATCCAGGGGTAGGATAGGTGGGTAGGGCCAGGGTTGAGATGTTGGGGTGACAAGGCTGGGGGCATGGGGCAGAGATATAATCTGCTGCCTGCAAGTCCCTGTTATGGGCACTGGTTTCACAAGCAGGGCCATACGGACAATGGATCATGGCTCTGCCCTGGGCCCCAGCCCTCTGCTGTTACTGCCCAGTGATCCCAGGGTCTCCTTGGAGCCCAGACCAGGAACCATGTGGGCAGGGTATGTTCATCTGGGCAGAGAGGATGGGACTATGGGCAGTGGGAAGCAGCACCCAGGAGTGGGAGCACAATGCTGTGATTGGGATCATAGGGCTATTACAGTGCAGGGCTGAGGCCCAGATCTGTTCCCGTGCCCACAGATCTAGGACCTGTCCCAGGGACATGCAGGCAGGAGATTGCAGATTTACTTCAGGTCCTGGCCCTGCATTGTCACCATTCCAAGATCCCAGAACCAATTCCACCCATTTGTCCTGATCCTGGGCACAGGTCCCTGCCTGCTTGTGGCCTCATCTTGTCTGCCAAGCTGTGCACCCTGCCTACGTAGGTCCCAGCCAATCTCCAGAGAGACCCTGAGATAATGGGGCAATGACAGTGCACAGCCGGGGCCCAGGGAAAAGCCATGATCCTCTTCCCACAAGCTCCTGCCTATGGAAGCAGCACCCACCTGGATGAGTGAGAAGCAGATTGCAGCTCAGTCTCAGGCTCCAGTCATGTGCTGTCACTGCCCTGTGATCTCAGTTCCAGCCCCGCACATCCACTTTGCTCCCAGATGCTGCTGGCCACTTGCCCATGGCCCCATCACAGTCACCTGGCTCAGCATGGACCAGAGCCATTTAGGGAGTTTTGATGAATTGTTGTGGGGTTGGAGCAGGGTGCTGACCCAGCTCATGATAGCTCACCAAAACTGCCTATGTGGCCTTTGGGCTGAAATAATTGCCCACCTCTGACTTAGATGTACAGTGCATGTTTCCTTAATAGAGTAGTTCAGGAGGGTAGAGTGGTGTCTTTACATCTTCAAAATCCTCTGTAAGTTTTGCTTAGGGCTAGTCTAAATCTGGTCCTTATTAAGTAGTTAGTTTCAGGCTAAGCAATTTATTTCTGACAGGTTGGTCTTAAAAAACGTTACCTGGATGTCAACTAAAAAAAAATGCATATTAAGAAGTTCTGTCAGCCAGATAACACTGGATACATAGATGCTGAGGTCTTTTGTGAGATATGGTAATACATTCAGCATATGAAATCATCTTTCTTATCTTGTATCCATGTCCTAGCTTGCATCCATGCACAGAGCCCTAAATTTCTCATGCTAATTTTAACAAGATATTTTTGACATTTGAAAGCTCCATTTATGAGTACCAGATGCAGTTTTCTAAAGCCTGCAAATATATTTTTGTATCTTCCTCCAGTGCTTTTATTTGTTGGCATCTATTAGAGTTCCTATAAATAATAGCACTGTTAATGAAAGTTCAACATATCCCAGATGCCTAAACCAAACGAGTCATCCTGCTTCATATGAATCATTCATTTGAAATCACTGGAATTACTAATATTCCAGATAAATGCTTCTATTTTTGTTTGCAAATTAAAGCTGCATCTTCTGATCACTACTATGACATGACAACTACTACTGGGAGCATAAGATTATATAATAATAGTGCATTATTAAATCTTTTTTTAATTATCTTTTAAAGTTTTCATTATGTTGAGAGATGTAAATGATCTGATTCAGCATCTTAGATAGCATCATTTTACAAATGATCATAAATCTTATTTTATTCTGCAGATTGCAAAAGCTGTTCAGTTTTTTCTATCAGGTTCCTAATGTTTTAACATTATGCCTTAGTGAAAGAGGAAACGATATATCTTCAATCTTTCACTTCTTGCTGTATTAAAAGCTAAGTAACTGCTCAGAGAGTAGCTGTATTATTCATAAAAAAACCTTTTTCTACAAGAAATATAACAGAGCATTAGAAAACTGTGTGCATTTGCTAATATATATAAAAGATTGCACAGCATGCCATCTAATCATATCATAATACTAAAATTTTCTCAATTTTTTATTATTAACAACCATCTTAATGGATACTGCTGATCTGGGAAGTTATACTTGGATTAATTGTTTGACACTCAATATACATATTGCATTTTTATGAGAACACTTTGGTGTGTTGGCCATGTGGAAGAGTAAACATGCAATCAGTTAAAACTGATATTAATGAGTTTAGAACTCTTCACTATGATACTTTTATTGTCCATTGCTTGCTCAGTTTGAAATGGAATTGTCTGATATGGCCTTTGATGATATCTTTAGCTATAGCTATACAAATCAAATAACTAGAGTGAGATATATGAAAAACATGATGGCCTGATACAAAGCCCACTGAAGTCAACAGGAAGTCTCTTGTCTTCTCTGGGCTCTGGGTCAGAGCCTAAGACTTCAATTTTGAATTGAATTTAATTCAGAGCATTTTAAGTTTAATCATCTAACATCATTTTGAATCAGAATAATTAAACGTTCTCATTTATGATTCATACATTGAATACATTTTTGCCAACGTGTTTAAATGTGTCTCATTCCATTCCTTTCCTGTAAGAGACAGTGTCTACATGAGACGCTAAAAGCACATTGGCCTAATTGTGCTGGACATTAGTGTTTCACAGTGAAAGCTGTGCTAGTGGGCTAAAGCACAGTAGAGTTAGTCTACTGCACATTAGCATGACCTAAAAGACATGCAGTAGCTCTATTGTGCAGTAGTGTCGATTATGGCACTATAGAAGGGACACCACCAAGAACAGAGACTTACCTTGCAGCCAGGACCAAAGAGAGGTGCAGAGCCAGCAGGATATTGCTGAGGGCCAGAAGCATGGCAGGAGAGAGACTGCCACAGAAGGACAGGCCACACCAAGACTGGAACCAGAAAAGCAACCACAGCAGGCCACAGGAGAGCTGGTGCATGCACCCACGCCAGCGTGTGCACACTTTTTGGTGGCATGCCAACACCACTTTACCATCTGGCCCTTGGAGGGGGTAATAAAAATCCCATTGGAAGACATTTGAAAAGGACCAGAAGTAGGTCCTCTGCATAGCCCAGAGTGGCCAGGATCAATTGGCAGCCCCAACAGGGATGAATGGCAGCAGCCCTATGAGGGGGCATGCACAGACAATGTTGGCTCGGCAGAACCTGAATTCTTACCTGGGATGCAACCATGGATCTCAAATGCATCTGGTGTGGAGTGGAACAGCGGTGAGTTTGGAAAGAAAGAGAAAAGAAACAGTCAGATACTGTGAGTCAATACAGGCAGAAAAGGGAATGTACCTGGGAGCAAGGCAGCCGGGAGTAAATAGAAAGCCAAGCCAGGCTGACACGAAGCCTGAAGGCACATGGTATGCCATCCAAACTGAACTATGAACATATAAGGGCTAAAGCCCTTACTGTGGTAAGCAGCCTTTGTCTCATCCATGGCCAAGGAACAACATCTCTGGTTGACGCAAAGTGGGGTGTAGGGGAGGCAGAGCCCCAATACAGGAGGCCAGGCAAGAGTGCCAAAGGAGGGAACCAGGGGAGACAGGACTTAAAAACATTCTCCCAACAATAACCAATGCTAACAGGACATGGCAGGTAAGAATCCCTGGGGACCTTTCTTGGTATTTGCCTGGATGACAAGCTGTCAACCTGAAAGGAGACGGCGGCGCCCAAAAGGCCAGAAAGAGCAAAGTGCACTAGTGAACAACATAGGAGGTTACAGACACATTAAGTTAGTTCCTGTTAGTACCATAATTGTAGTGCATTAATGCATGTCTAGATGTGCCCAGTATGTACTGGCTCTTATCCTGGCAGCAAAGCAGGTGACTTTTATGATAGTGAGGAGGATGTCACTAGCCTGTTCTCATTTGTTCTATTGTTGTAGGAACCATATGGACATATTTGAAGTTCTAGACACCCCACCCTGTTCTACAATGGTGCAGGTAGCAACCTCCTTTGTTCCACCCTCCTTTGTGGTCTCCTACCAACCCCCCCATTCCCATAGGGAGGGACACTAGCACTCAGCCCACATTTGGCTGATCTAACCAATTGCCAAGGAGCCTCTGACCCTAAGCTTCCCAAAGTCTGAGCCCCTTTTCCCAGCCCTGCCCCCTGCCTCTAGCCATGTCAGCTTCAAGCAGGCAGCAATGGAGTGGGAGAAAAGGAGGCATCTGTGTTCCCTGCATGAGCCTCAGGACCTGGGTACCTGAGTCCTCAGGCCATGCCCCCTCACCCCATCATGAAGCACCCACATTGTACACACAGACCTGACATTGAGGCCAGGAGAAGCCCTGTGCTTGGGCACAGCCCCATGGAGCCCAGCCCTGGCTGTCGCACATCCAGTCAGGGACCCCCATGCCCCTGTGCTTGGGCACAGCACCATGGACCCAGCCCTGGCTGCTGTACACCACATGTTAGTAGCCAGAGCCAGGCACCTCACTACCCATAACCCAACACAGGCTGTCCCCACTGACCCCCAAGCAGGAGAAGGTATGAAGTTTTCTTTTGGTTCATTGGGGTAGCAGGGAAAAAACATGGGACCCAGACCTACATGGAAGCAACCTTGTGACCTCTGAAGCTCAGCCACTGCTGACAAGTACTCAGGCCATGGGCACCCTGGGTGCTACAAGGCTTTTTGGCCCGCAGCTACAGGCAAAGATGGGGTGCACTGAGCATCCAAGCTAGGCCAGACAGAGTTGGGCACATGCTTGCCCATACCTGGAAGCCAATCAGGGTAGCCTAGGTGGTTGGCAGTCTCCAGCAGGCCAGAGAGCCTATGAGGCCCACTAGAAAACATGCAGGAGAACCCCCAACCTGCTGGCCTCAATCAGTGCAGGCAGCCTGCTTGCTCCCAACCCTCACCAAAGAGCAACTGTTTGTTCTGTTTGCTACTCATCTGGGGAGCCCAGGAAGGGTGGTCGTTCCTAAAGGGAGCAATCCTTCAGGTGAGGAAGGAGGCAATCCCTTTGCACAGGAAAGGGATCAAAGGAGCCAAGAAACCCTCTTGGCTGAACAGGGAAATCCAGAAAAACCTAGGGGCAAAAAAAGGGGCATATAGGCTGTGGAAGCAGTGGGTAGCTACCAAGGTGGAGTATAACTACTTGGCCCACTTTTGCAGGGAGTCAGTTAGAAAGGTCAAAGCAGAAATGGAACTTAGGCTGGAAAAAAATTAAAGACAACAAAAAGTCCTTTTTCAGGTATATTGGGAGTAAAAAGAAGGCACAGGGTAATATAAGATTCCTACAGGACAAACTAGGGAAATTTGTGACCCTAGTTTGGGGACCCTAGATGGGGGGACTCTTCAATGAGACTATTGCTTCTGTATTCCTGAATACAGATCAAGACAAATCTACCAATTGGATCATAGACAGGCACAAAAAAGACACCAGTAACTGTTAGCACTTACTTAGTGAAGGGACACTCAGAGGGGCTGGATGTGTTTAAGTCAGCAGGCCCAGGTGATCTTCATCCAGGCGCACTCATGGTGCTCAGCTCAGGTCCCAGAAGACTGGAAAAAGGCCAATGGGGTCCCTGTTTTCAAGAAGGAAAGGAAGGAGGATCCAGGTAACTATAAACCAGTTAGTCTCACCTCTATCCTTGAGAAAACCTATGAAAAAATTATTAAGGATCACATTTGTGGGAGTCCAGCGGGAAAAACAAGGTTGAAGGATAACCATCATGGATTCATAACAAGTAGATCCTATTTGACTAACCTTGTTCCTTTTTATGACAAGGACACAAAATGCTTAGATGCAGAAGTCAAGGTCGATGTCACTTCCTTAGATTTTAAGAAGGCCTTCAAAAAAGTATCTCATCCTATTCTCATTAATAAACTGAGCAGCTGTAATGTAGATAATTACACAGTCAGGTGAGTGGCAAATTGGTTTACGGGTGGCACCCAAAGTGTGGCGGTAGATGGGTCAGTATTGACCTGGAAAGATGTGGGCAGTAGAGAGCCACAAGGCTTAGAACTTGGACCTGTTCTATTCAATATCTTCATCAATAACTTAGCTGAGGGTGATGAGCATGTAGAGAACACTCTGTCCAAATTTGTGAATGATACCAAATAAAGGGGTAAAGTTAACACACTAGAGGGTAGGAAACAAATCCAAGGAGATCTGGACAGGTTAGAAAAGTGGGCAAAACAGATTAGGATGCAGTTCAACAAAGACAAGTGCAAGGTGCTGCACTAGGGAGAAGGAATCACGAACACAATTACAGGCTGGGAGAGGACCTTCTCAGCAGCACAGCAGTGGAAAGGGATCTTGGAGTCATAGTTGACTTCAAGATGAACATGAGTCATCAATGTGACAAAGTGATCAGTAAAGCTAACCACACTTTATCATGTGTGAGCAGGGGATTGATTCCCATAGCTCAGTCTCCCTATGGACTCTCCTGCCATGACTTGAATAGAAAGGAAAAGAAGAGGGATTCAGTGGTATTTCTGAGCAAGGAATCACTAATGCCACCCAGGTGGTAAATTCTCACAATTCTGCTTTTATTTCACAGCAGGGTGTTGCAGAATAACAATAGCCTCTCTAATTACTTCTTTAGCTAGGGAAGCCCGAGCTGCTGATAAGAGAACTCGGTGCCAGATACCTTATAGATACTTTGCAACTAGCATAGTTTCTGCCATTAATTGCCTCATTAATGGGGTATGTTCTCTGTGCCTCTTACATGCGCCTTGTGCCAGAAGCAACCCCTGCTGCTCCCTCGCAATCTGTATTGCTGCTTTCGGTGTCGTTGCTGTCCCAATGGGGCTGGGGCTTAGACTAGCTCCTATTGCCCATGAATCATCTTGGGGACACTCCCTTCTCTCTTGACTCCCTGCAGAGCTGCTTCCCAGAGCCTCGCACTTATTGGAACAGCTGTGGTTCTCAGGGAAATACCCTGTCTTGTGGCTGACCTGTCATGTTGTCTGAAATCCTACAGTCCTAGCGCCCTTTTAGGCCACAAGTCAGGCTCCTCATTTTCTCTCTTCTGGAGTCCCAGTAGCCTTTTGTCCATCCTCTGGTGCCTGAAGGCAAAATATGTTTACCCCACCACCACATTTATGCCATCTATGGTGGGCTAATCATCCTGCTCCTTCCTTGGTGTCTGATTCCCCTCACCTGGTGGGGTGCATTCTCAGGTCATCCCTGCCTGAAACTATCTCAATAGCAGGGCTTCCACCTGAGTCCCTGTTACATCATGCATTAGCAGGTGCATGAAAAGGTCCAAGGAGGTGATACTTCCCCTCTATGCAGCATTGGCCAGGCTGCAGTTAAAATACTGAGTCCAATTTTGGGCACCATACTTCAAGATGTGGACAACCTCGAGAGGGTCCAGAGGCCACTTGTATGGTTAGGAGCCTGCAGGCAAAGCCTTATGAGGAGAGATTGAGGGACCTGAATCTCTTCAACCTCCACAAAAGAACTCTGAGAGGTGATTTTGTGGCTGCCTACAAATTCACTAGGGGAAGAGGACAGCAAGGAATAGGTGATGCTCGATTCACCGGGGCACCCCTTGGAGTAACTAGGAGCAATGGCCACAAACTGACAGAGAGCAGATTTAGGCTAGATGTCAGGAAGAAATTCTTTATGGTAAGGGTTGCCAGAATCTGGAACTGTCTTCCAAGGGAGGTGGTGCCCTCCCCTACCTTGGGGATCTTTAAGAGGATGCTGGACATGCACCTGGATGGGGTCATCTGACCCCAATGCTCTTTTCTGCCTGGGGTAGGGGGTTCTCTGATCTACTGAGGTCCCTTTTGACCCAAATATTTATGAAGCTATGAATCTAACCTAACCTACTTACAGAAAACTGCATAACTTAGATTGATTCTGCCATAGGATTTTTGAACATCTGTACATATCCTCAATAATATGTGGTCCACAATAGGTATTACTGGTCTATATATTAAACCCAGAAAGGTTTTTCACTTTACTCACCAAAATCTCTGTATTATCACATTCCAAACTTGAAGATGATAAGTTAATAGAAGAGAGAGAGCTAAGTGTAACTATGAGATTGGTTTATTGCTTTTTCTACTGCCAATAATAAAAAGAGTGAACAGTAAGTTAGTTAGAAAGAAAACTACATTGAATTGTATATGCCATTTGCTAAATTGGCATGCCCTAAATCATCATTTTAATCAACCCTCCTTGCCCACCACTGAATCTGGTCACTGATGGCAATCCAAACTGGCAGCAAAGGAATAGGGAGGGCAAGTAATAGTGGCATTTACTCTCTAGACTATGGAGTTGTACAGTCAAGCTACTGCCCCACTACCAGAAACAGGTGAGTCAGTAAAATTCCCTGTGGTCCAATTCTGGTCCACAGAGCTACAAAAGTTGGACAACAATGTCTAAATGATCAATGAGCATGTAATTTCAATATTCCTTTAGATGGGCATTTATAAAGTAGCTATATTAAGAAACAGCTACATTTGTATCTTTGGGCTGGTTGAGATACCTGCATCTCTTATGCTGGAGATCCTTTCAGAACTTTGAATGTTACAACTTCAGTTCATTATCTGTTTTTCTTCACTTCAAATTACACACCTTATGATAATCTTATCTGACTTTTCAAGGAAAGGAATGCACTGTTGTGAGGGAGAACAGGGAAATGATATCTCGGGTACTTTAAGATTATCCCAGGTCTTTCAAAGAGGAACAAAAAGACAATCTACTCTTTCCTGTATTCTTTTCTTTCCCTTAATTTCTCCTTTCGCATTTCGGATAGGTATGCTGTGGAACTAATACAAATATAACTTTGCAAATAAGATATAAACTACCAAAGGCCTCAAAATATGTCTAATCCCTTGGACATGTATTTCAAACCATCTTTTAAAGGGTTGCTGAAAAACTCACTTAGCATATGCTGTAGGTTAAGCCCTGTACAAATGTGAATGAGATATCCTGATACAAGTAGTTAAAAATCACACATGGTGTGGTTGTAAAAAAATACTTATCAACTAAGGGTGAATTCACAAACCTCTGGTTATTGAGGAAGGTAAGCAGACATTCATATTTTTTATTTTGGGGAATGTCTTTATCTCTAAATGAGCCAGACAATCTGTTACCATCCTTGTAATTTAAACATGTGAAAGAAAGTAAATTAACTCAGCAGATTTTCTGTGAAAGTTCCCAGATTTCAAGATCTGAGATATATTCCCAAGTGTCTCTTTCTGTCCTATAAATAAAGAGCCATTGAGATTTTTTACTTTTTTTTACATTTTACATTTTTTTTCTGTTACAAATCACAGAGACAACTACAAACATATTCTGCCTATCTCATCCAGGAGCAGGGATAGAGATCCAATTAGATTGCAGATGAAGCAAACCTGCAGAAGGAGGGGAAGAAAAACATGATAGAAACATACATGAGGTCCTTTACCTTGCAAAGAGTTTCTCTTGCTCATTCGCCAGCTGGAAGAAGAGAGATGATTGGCTCTGTTCTTCCTGTCTAAATTATTTAATTATTTCCTGTAAGACTTGTGCCTTTTTTACCCTCTCTGATGGAGGTAACCAATGAGTTTCGTAACATAACTAACTTCATTAACATAATGTCTATTTTTTTTATTTCAGGACTCATCCCAAATAAAGCTGATGTCTTAATCTAAATATCTTCAGTAGTGCACTGGAAGTAAAAAGGATAGTGAAAGTTCTTTAAAATTAGTTCAGGCTGAGGCATGAAATAGTCCTACATTTGAGAACAAGATAGGATGAATTCATCTAAAAACAAAAAGTGCAGGAAGAAAAAAAAGGAAAAGCAGAAAATAATTACTAAGTTACGACACAATATGAGAGAGAATGTCATTGCAGCCAAGGGTTTTGAGATGAATTAATGATAGAAAATTGAACTAAAGACCACTCAAGCAGTTCTATTAGTATTATATATTTTAATTAAGAATGCCAAATAAGAATTAAAGACAACTAGGAAAAGAGATGAAACACGTGAAAGGATTAACTTTTCTGAAACTTACCAGCTATTTACTTACTGGGTAGGAAATGTGTGAGCATGAGATATATTTAATTAATGAGTTTATCCCTCTAAAACAAAAATGTAGACCCCAAAATGATGAGGTTCAGTCCCTGGCTCTCCAGGGACCTAGGCAGACCTCCTGAGGCTAAAAAGAAAGGCCTACAAAGGATGGAGGATGGGAGTCACCTCCAAGGAGGATTATTCTGCACTGGTCTGGTCCTGTAGGGAG
>JAGPOW010003685.1:49099403-49110240 GCA_030014935.1 Caiman crocodilus
TCGCGCGGCTGCGCCGGCGTTCGCTGCAGCTGGTGCAGTTCATCGCCGCCCGGTTCCCCCGTCCCCGGTGAGTCTCCTGCACCTCCTTTCGACCCCCGGAGTCCCTCTCGGGTCCCTAGGGACGGCCCGGCGCTGTCACAGGTGTGTTGGGGTACCTTAAGAACCCCAGCTCCCACAGCTGGGTGGGTTACACGATAATAGGGTCAAGAAGACAGAGCCATGTTAGAGAGTGGTCTAGAGGCTCAGAAGCCTGACTTGAAACACCGTTGACTGGTCAAGGCTGGGGCCAGGACTAGAAGGGTCAAAAGGACCAGTGGCCCACCATGAGGGATGCCTGGGGTTCTGACTGGCCTTAGAGGTGAGGCAAGGACCCGTGTGGCCAAAGGTCCTGGGGGGCCATGCCTGAGAGGGGGAAGAGTTCAAGGAGCTAGGCAGTCCAGAATGAGGGCAGAGTAGGCTGCTTGATTGGAGGGATCAGGTTGGGGTCTGGATTGAAGGATAATGGGGTCCAGTGTGGGGCTAGTGATGTTAAGAACTGTGGATGCTATCTGCAAGGCTTGGGTTGTGATGTAGGGGAGGAACAGAGCCACAGATAGTGCCCCCTAGCATCAGGGCGAGAATGGGAAATCTCCTGCCTAATTAATAACATAAATATGTATCGTCAAGGTGTGGCAGATGAGAAGACAGGCAGTTGGCCCAGAAATGGGTGGGCAGGCCAATGATAGATCAGCCCTGAGAAAGTCCTCTGTTACTGTAATAGTAAGAGCTTTGCTAATGCTAATAGCAAGAGTTTTGTATGCTGACTCCATCGTAGACCAGAGAAATGGCACGTAGCTTCCTGCTCTGTGAGCATGATCAAACCATGAACCTAGATAGTAAAATGTTGTAATACAATGGAATGCAGTAAACACCAGGTGTGTTAGATCAAGACTCATCCCCAAATTCCTAGCTTGAGATAATATTATTTACTCCAGACTATATAAGCTGTACATTCTTAAGTTACAAAGTTCCTCAGCTCTAACAAAAGTTCTGACTTGTATGAAGTCCCAGCACAGGCTATCACATCCCTGAGATCAGGACACTCCAGGGCCAGAGGAACTATGTGGGGTGGTGGCTGCTGCCTACAGTTGATGTGAGGTGATCATCCTCTCTGCTCTGTCCTATAGCCTGCCTCTGTGAGTATTCTTAAATAAAGCATTGCAAGAGTGAGAATAACTGTGAGTACGTCCTTTGTTCAAGTGCAGAGAATCTTCTGAACCCAGTAATTCATTCTAAGACAGTTACACAATAGAACTGCAAAAACAGCAAAGCTGTAGGGAATTCATGCTTTTGAGTAAGCCTGGTACATTTTAATAAGCAGAACACAAGATAGTTCTTGAACGTAAGAGCAAGAAGTAGTGCCATACTGGGTATGTTTACACAAGATGCTATGGTGCAGTAGCAATGAGCTACTGTGCCATAGTCTGTGGATATCACACAGAAGTGTTGCGGGGCACTAACCATGCAGTGAAGCTACTGCACAGTAGTAATGAGCTATGGCACAGTAGCTCATTGCTACTGTGCAGTAGCACCAGGAAAAAAGCATGTACTGACAGTACTGTGCAGTAACACTGGTTACTGCACAGTCATTTAGTATTTGCTGTAAGTAACTACAAAAGCTGCTGCTTGTGTAGATGCAGTCACTGCATGAGTCATTGTTCAGACCTACCTCACTGTTCTTGCTTCAACAGTGGCCAGAACTTTCTAAACCTGTTACCTAGTAATTTCAGCAGATACTTCCTAGTTCTAGTATTCTTGAACCTAGTTAATAACAGTTCTCCATTCACTCGGTCCATCCACACCCTTCATGATTTCATAGACCTCTATCATATTCCCACCTCACTTTGCATCCCCATTTCTAGATCATTGATAAACCAAACTGAGCCCAGCACAGATCCCTGCAGGACTCTACTTCTGACCTCTTGCCATCACAAAGTGACCATTTAGCTTTACCTTTGCTTCCTGTCTTTTAACCAACTCTCAATCCATAAAATAACCTTCTCTCTAGTCCTGTGGGAACACAGGTGTTTTTACACTTTTGGTGAGGGACCTTTTGAAAGGTTTTTTGAATATCCAAATGTGCTGTGTCAACTGGATCCTCCTTATCCACATATTTGTAACACCCTCAATGAGTTCCAGCAAATTTGTAAAATTTCCCTTTACAAAAATCATGTTCACTCTTCCTCAGCAGATCATAGTTTTCCACATGAATGCTGTATTTACTCTTTATTATGGGTTCTAACAACTTGCCAGGGATGTAGCATTCATTCATCTGTAGTGCCCCATACGAAGTTCACTTTGCATGAGTGTGATGTTGGCAATCCACCAGTCTTCTGGCACAGAAGCCTTTTTAATGATGCATTATATACTATTGCCACCAATTCTGGTGACTTAATAGTATTTAATGTATCATTTTGTTGTAAACTTTCATCTCTTGTCACTTCACTGTGGTCCAATTCTTCAGACCCTTCAACTAGGAAGGATTGATCTGTCTGGGAATTTGCCCAACATTTTGTGCAGTAAGCACCAATGCAAATAATTTATTTAGCATCACTTATCTTGGAGTGCACTCCCTGGTGGGCAGGTAAGTCACTGCGGTTGTGGGAAAGAACTTCCAATTTGCCTGAAGATGATTAGTGTACACCTCAGCAGTGGATGGTGGGGCCTAGACAAAGGTACAGGCTCTTACTGTGTTCTGCCAAAGGCACAAGATTACCTTAATCTGGTCTGTCACACACCTTTTGAGAGTTAATTTTACATATGATCAAAAGACTAGGTGTGTCTACATGAGAAGTTTACTGTTCAGTAGATTTAGTTAGCTGTGCAGTAAAAGTATCAGCAGTTACACATGTACCCATATTATGCTGGAGTAAACTAATTTACTCCATAGCAAGCTAACACTTGTAAATATAAGTGCTATCTAGCTGTGGATTAAAAAACCCTCTGCAGCATGTGTGGGACACAAAGGTGCTTCAGTGTGGGGGCTGTCTGCCAGCAACCCCCACACTGAAGCACCCTTATGCCCCAACCAGCTCCTCTGCAGCATATTGAGCCAGGAGGAGCAGCCCCAGGCTGCCAGGCTGGGCAGAGGGGTCAACCCACTGCTACAAAAGAGCACATGGGAGCAATGAACTCTGGAGTTTATTGCTTCATAATTAATTGCATGCATAGTCCACTGTCTCAGAAATGAATATGGCATTTATGTCCAAATAACATTAATAATTTTAAAATACATGTTCTTTAGAAAACAGACAGCTAACCAAAGTATATTTTTAAAGAATACCTGCCACTTCTTCAGATGACATTTGAAAATAAGTAGGTACAAAACTTTAGTTTCCTTCAGCATGCTGTATCTAATGAAATCTAGTTATCAAAGTTGAAAAGTTTTCCCAGTACAATCATTGTAGTGAATATGAAAAGAGCTGGATGTGTATCAGAAATATACATTCATAAAAAGATACATCTCTATTATACAAATCACTTGCTAGTCCCCATCTGGAGTATTTACTTCAAATAGTCTCCAAAGAAAATATTGTATATGGTCTCTAGAGAGCTCTGCAGCTTCTGTATGAACTCCTGACTTGTTATAAAAATCTTTACAGGCTATATAAAAGTTTTGCTATACTAGTTCTGCATAAATGTTACAAATAGTATTTCAAAATGCTTTTATTCATAACAAACATTCCTTACATAACATGATTTGATTATTTTGCATTGAACAAATTACAATTTTTTATAAGTCCCTTCAGTACACTGTTTTTAAATTTTCCCATTTTTTGTAATATGTATTATCAGACATAAACAAACATTACAACTGTTTGCTAGACAATTATTTCATGGTTTTATACAGTGCAATGTTTTAAGCCCTGAGTAGCAAATTAATTTGCATATATCCCTGGTGTATTATAAAGGATTAGTAAAAGGCATTTTTGTGTAATATAATTATTTTTATTTCACATTCATTTAGGGGAAAATCCAAACTAAATTCAATGAATAAATTGCTCACTGCAAATAGTTCCCTCACCACTATTTAGCTCATTTTCTTAAAACTTCCTAAAAATACTTTGAAATCATATGCTAATTCAAGAACTACATAGAAGTTGTAGAGGTGGGTTTTTTTGGTAAATGTTTTACTGGAACTTTGTAGAAGACTCACAGAAACTCTTCAAGCCACTCTGTAGAAACTGGAAAATAGTCCATTTTAAGCATTTATGAAGGTTTAAATAAATGTTTGTATGGATTTTCCTCTTTATACATGATTTGTATGGACTTTTCTTATAAAGGAAGATGTTGGAAATTGCTCTTAGAACTCCTCCTTTTACCAGTGCTCTTTTTTGCAAACCTGTTATCCTTTGCACTGTTTATCTAAAGATATTCCAAAACAGGTTTTCCTATTACATTGTAGATCAAAACAGAAGGAACTCTGCCATATTCTCTGATTACTTTCTTATAGACCTATTGATTTAATCCTGACTATCTGATAGATACTTTTCTTACAGAATCATCTCTAATTCATGAAAACTGTGTCTTATTATACCCACACATTACATTATTTTTGAGCTGTGATGAGAAGTCATTCCTGAGCACATTTTAAATCCTTGTCAAGGTATTTTTCCAATATATTGAACTGGATACTCTTAGTTATACTTTCATTTTGAGTGGTCACCATATACACAGTCCAGTTTACCAATCCAACCAGCTGTTTTTTCTTAATGTCAATGAGCATGCACTATTTTAATTTAATGTAATGCCAGGTAGGTACCTGTAATAATTTGTTTTGGCCAGCACTTTAAGGTTGGGTGCTATTTGTATTATTAGTGTAATGAGATACTCAACTAAAGTAAATGAGCTGGTATTACAATTTGTTATCATAGGTACTGCATTTGCCAGTACCTATGATAACAAATTGTAATATATATGAGGAGACGTAGGGAGGTGACGGTGAAATTTATCCTTTTATCAGAAAATATTATGCATTTACAATAGTAAAATTAAGCCAGACTAAGTCTGGCTTAATTTTTTTCAGCAACCATATATATTTTTTTCAACAAAGTGACTTTGGGGGAAAAAAAAGTGCCTGCTTTCTATTGAAAACCTCTCTTTTCTACCCTGAATTCCATCAAGATAACTTGAATAGTGTTTTATTTCTTTCTGCCCCCCAAATTAAAGCTATCAATAAGAAGAGTCACATTTTTAAAAGCTCTGCATAGTTCTTTGTAAAAAAAATCTTTATTCTCTTGTCATTTGTGCTTTTTGTAATTCCATTAACTTCAGAGAGTTCCCGGCATCTACAGTGCAGCTCTGAGAAGATTAGGCCTTAAGTACCTTCCAAAGAGCTTACAGTCTAAGGTTCTGATTCTACAAGCTCATCCATGCAAGTGGACTCCCAAACTCAAACAGAGCTCTAGTGAGGTCAATGATCCACAAAAAGCTTAGCCAAGGGTCACAGTTTAAATTCGAAAGACAGGACCTTATGATTAACTTTAGTTTGGGGCTAGAAGAAGGATTAAGATTTAAATCATGCAGTCAGTTAATTGAGTAATGCATTTGTCTTTGGGATTACACAAAGTTTATGGCTTGCTCTTTTTTGTTACCATGTATGAGAGTCTATTTTGTAGAATTTTCAGAGATAATCAGGGATGAGAAGATACAAGGATGGTGAAGAAATTCAGGAAGGGTGCGTGTGTGAATGACGAAGGAATGAACGAAACAAAAACATAGAGGTATTTAACTGTCATTTGTCACCACACTTGTACCTGGCTGCTGTTAAAGTGCTGCCTGAGAGTCCTCACTATCGCTTAATTTCAGGATAGGGTGAGCAATCCTGTTTTGGCTCACTGAGTAGTATTTCTACATCATGACCCTTAAACTAGTCTGGTAAATAGAGCTGGCTTTAGCATATTAAAGAAAAAGCAACCATTATAAAAGCAGCGGTAGAAAGCTATACACAAAAGACAGTGCCTTATTGTACTGATTGAGGGACTGTCCAGCTCTTAATAAAATCTCCAGCTTTGTAAATTTTCTTTTTAAGAGTAGATTGAGTCAGATCATGTTGGTTACCTTGCCATTCATCTAGGAGGCCTCGATGATCAGTGGGCTCCTTATGAAAAGGGACCTACATTTAAAGGTAGTGATCTTATTGCACTGGACTGTTGCTTGGGTACTCATCAGGAATAAGAAAAGACTGCAGCTGAAGGAAGAGTATTGGAAGTCTAAAACCCCCCAAAAGACCCCCAAAACAAAACAAAAACCCCACTGAACAAACAAACAACTCCTCCCATTTCGACATGGTGGAAGCACAAGAATTGTACGAGACTGATGTATCTGCACAAGGAGCTTCTAGAATGACTCAAATGCAGAAGTAAAGCACATAGCCAATGGAAAGATGGGCATATCACCAGAGGGACATATCTGGAAATATTAAGATCTTGCAGGGACAAAGTCAGGAAGGCAGTGGTAAAGCAAGAACTGCACCTGGTGGAGGAACTTAAGGACAAGGGGAAAGAGGTTCCCTGTTACAACCTATCCTCTACTGGGAGCATTGGGTATTGGCTGCAGCCAAAATTCAGGATTCTATTTGGGGCCTGACCATGCTCCTGCTGGGACTTAACCTGGAGGTTTTTTTGTATATGGTATTGTCTCTCTGCTCAGGGTCAGACCATGAAAAGCTGGAGGCTGAGGGGGCATGGCAACTGCCCCCAAGCGGTGGTGGCAGTGTTGGTGGCAGGGGCATGGTGGAGGCAAGTGGGGACCTCCTGCAGGCAGCTGTAGTACTAGCTGCAGCAGGGGTGAGCTAAGCAGGGAGCTCCTGCAGGCAGCCGTGGCAGTGTTGGCAGAAGGTGAGCAGTGACTGCCCACAGATGCCACCGGCACCATCAGTGGTGCTTTTTACAGGGGGTGCACTTCCAATATCAGGGGGTGCATGTGAGCCTGTGTGCACCCCTTATGCATCGCCAATGGGTCAGACTAATTGTCAAGAAGGAAATGTATCCCATGGTCAGATTGATATGGACCACGGGGTTTTTGCCTTCTTCTGTACAAGTGAGCATAGCCCTCAGCCTTGGATATCTCAGGCACATTCTTACATCAGAGGTTCTCCTAACACAGGAGGTCCCACTAGGTCTCACTAGGGAAAATGCCTTGCTGGACTTGATGTTGGCTACAGGAGATGACTTTGTGGAGGACATACTGACACAAGGTAACCTAAGAAATAGTGACCATCACTTGATTGAATTCACTATCTGGCATAGAGTGGGAAAAATAACAGTAGGGCAGAAGTGCTAGACTTCAGTGTGCTCAGGAGATTAGTTATTGAGGCACTGAAGAACAGGATCATTAGTGAGATGGGAGTCCAGAAAGAGTGGTTGTTCCTAAAGGGTGCAATCCTACAAGCACAGAAGGAGATAATCCTATTGCACAGGTAAGGGAGCAAAGAGGCCAAGAAACCCTCTTGGCTGAATAGGAAAATCCCAGAAAGCATTGGGGCAAAAAAAGAGGCATATAGGCTGTGGAAACAGGGGATGGCTACCAAGGTGGAGTATACCTACTTGGCCCGCACTTGCAGGGAGGCAGTCAGAAAGGCCAAAGCAGAAATGGAACTTAGGCTGTCAACAAAAATTAAAGATAATAAAAAGGTCCTTCTTCAGGAATATAGGGAGTAAAAAGAAGGCACAGGGTAGCATAGGACCCTACAGGATAAACGAGGGCATTTAGTGACAGATATGGGGGACAAGACTGAGCTCTTCCATGAGTTTTTCACTGCTGTATTCCTGAACATGGATCAGGACAAATCTCCCAGTTGGATCACTGACAGGCACAAAAGGAAAACCAGCCCATCAATTGTTAGCACCGACTTAGTAAAGGGACACTTGGAGGGGCTGGATGAGTTTAAGTCAGCAGGCCCAGATGATCTTCATCCAAGGGTGCTCAAGGAATTGGCCAGTGTCCTAGGAGAGCCACTGGCATAGCTGTTTGAGCACTCATGGTGCTCCAGTCAGGTCCCAGCAGACTAGAAAAGGTCCCTATTTTCAAGAAGGGGAGGAAAGAGGATCCAGGTAACTATAGACCGGTTAGTCTCACCTCTATCCTTGGGAAAACCTTTGAAAAAATTATTAAGGATCACATGTGTGGGAGTCCAGCGGGGAAAAAGCAAGGCTGAAGGACAACCAGCATGGATTCATAACAAGTAGATCCAGTCTGACTAACCTTATTTCTTTTTATGACTAGGTCACAAAATGTTTAGATGCAGGAATCAAGGTAGATGTTATCTAATTGGATTTTAAGAAAGCCTTCAATATGGTGTCTCATCCTATTCTCATAAATAAACTGAGCAGCTGTGATGTAGATGATGACATGGTCAGGTGGGTGGCAAATTGGCTTAGGGGTCATACCCAGAAAGTGGTGGTGGATGGGTTGGTATTGACCTAAAAAATGTGGGCAGTGGAGTCACACATGACTCGGTCCCTGGACCTATGCTCTTCTATGTCTTCATCAGTGACTTGAATGAGGGCATGGAAATCACACTGTCCAAATTTGCGGATGATACCAAATTATGGGGTAAAATTAATACACTAGAGGATAGGGAACCAATCCAGGTGGATCTGGACAAGTTGGAAAAGTGGGTGGAACAAATTAGGAAGCAGCTCAACAAGGACAAGTGCAAGGTACTGCACCTAGGGAGAAGGAATCACTAACACACTTACAGCCTGGGGGAGGGCCTTTTCAGCAGCACAACAGCAGAAAGATCTCAGAGTCATTGTTGACACCAAGATGAACATGAATCATCAATGTGATGAAGTGATCAATA
This sequence comes from Caiman crocodilus, assembly GCA_030014935.1. Classification (NCBI taxonomy): domain Eukaryota; kingdom Metazoa; phylum Chordata; order Crocodylia; family Alligatoridae; genus Caiman; species Caiman crocodilus. The sequence continues at coordinate 49,108,249 of JAGPOW010003685.1, forward strand.
AAACTAACTGCATTTTATCATGGATTAGCAAGTGCAAGACAAACAGGTCCAGGGAGGTGGGGGTTTGTGGGGGCATTTGAATTAAAGTGGTTTATGGGAAATGTAGTCCTTGCTACCATTCTCCCCTATATGCCCCAGCCCCATATTTCCAGGAAGCCTGCACTCAGTTATAGATTTATCAGCACATTTTCTTGGAATGGCATCAGAAATAACTGGTTATTAGTCAAATAGGAAGAACTTTTAGAAGTGGATGCAGCTGGATTTTCTCTGGTTGGCAGTTCTGAAATAGAGCTCTTACACAAATTGCATGGCCTCCAAACCAAGACTAAGAACTAAACAAGAGAAGAAAACAGGAGTGTGGGAGGAAAATAGCTTGTTTAGATTAATTTCTTTTCCCTGGGCTGCTGTTCCACTTTCCATGGGGAAGCTGTTTTATTACTTGTTGACAGTTTTCTTCAATAATCTGAAAACCAGATTCCATGAGTTGCAATACGTCTAGTTTGGGAGGCTACATATACATTGCATTATCTCTTCAGAGTAGACCCTAGGGAGAAATGTTAAGTTATATTACCTGTTCATTAAAAATCAGTCATGGCCAGTACAGACATTACACGTAGACCAGTCTAAGTGATCAGAAATCAGTCTAAACCCAGAACCATACAGAAGTTTTGTGCACATAGGCCAGTCTAAAAATGGTTGAACCAGGTCTAAGATAGACCTGGTTCAAGGTACACTCAAATCAGATTGATCTAAGTTAGACCAGTACATCAAACTTCTGTTTCAGTTCCCCTATCAGTTCAGGCTAGGTCACTGTCTTCCAGCATCCCAGCCTCCTTTGCAGCCCTTGTTATCTCCTCCCCCAACAGGAAGGCATACACAGCCCCACTCCCCAGCTGCAGGCAGGCAGTAGTGAGAAGGGAGGCATCCATGTCCCTGTAACAGGGCCCATTCCCCATTACTAGAGGGGAAAAGAGGAGTTAAAGGTGCCTAGTCTTTCCTGTCCCCCTGTTCTTTTTAGGTTTCCTGAAACAAGATGGCTGCTGGGTCCAGGTGCAGGCAGACCCTCATGGGCCAAGGGTGGAAGTAGAAAAGTCAGGTGACCCATAGCACTGTATATAAGCCCAAGTCTCAAGCCTGATAGGGAGTCTGACCATGGGAACTATAAGAGGAAAGAGCTCCTTGTGGAAAGGAGAAGAGACTAAACTCCAGTTTGTGAATAAGGGACTTCGAGTGGTAGTTGGGACGATTGTCCAAACGGTCCCTCGATAGGATGCGGGGTGGCGGTGGGCGGCCGCCGAGGTAGCTGGGGGCCCCCGGGCCGGGGGCCGGCGGTGGTCCGGCGTCCCTGAGCCAGCACTGGCAGTAAAGACTGCCGATGGTATACATATAATAACAAATAATAACAGACAAGAAAAGAAAGGCCTGGGGACCACCACTAGCGGTGTTACCAGCGGCTGGGCTCCCAAGAACCTAATTCAATGCCTGCGGGGGGCAAAGAAAACAAAACAGGGTGTGCACGTGGGGGGTCACAGGTTCAAAACAAGTGCTCCCCCGGGGGTCAGTGAGCAGAGCATCCCCGAAAGCACCCACCGGCTGGCAAACTGCTCCAGCTCACCGGCGGCTACTGCCGAGAGGTGCTCCAGGTGGACGCGTGTGTGAAGGACACCGAGGAAAAACACCCCGAGGTCACCTGGAGCCTTCCCGGCCAGAGCCTCCTTCCTGGATAGCCAAATGATGAGTTTGGCCAAAGCCAGGAGGAGGTTGACCAGTTGGTCCCGGGCCTTGGTGGGGCGGCGGATGGGGTATGCATAAACTAAAAGGTGCGGAGAGTAGTGCAGCCAGAACTTGAGCAGTAAGTTCTGGAGGAGGAGGTGCAGGGGCTGCAGCCTGGCACACTCGAGCAGCAGGTGCGCCAGGGTCTCCCTCTGTTCACAAAAGGGGCACTCGCCGGAGTTGACGGCCAGGCACGCCAGGTACTCGCCCGTCGCGACG
>JAGPOW010003685.1:49116340-49162860 GCA_030014935.1 Caiman crocodilus
CAGTCTTACCTCAATCCTGGGGAAACTCTTTGAGAAGATCATCAAGGAGCACATCTGTGATGGGCCAGCATCAGGGATGATGCTCAAGGGCAACCAGCATGGTTTCATTAGGGGCAGGTCATGTCAAACCAACCTAATTGCCTTTTATGATCAGGTCACAAAAGCATTGGATATAGGTGTCACCATGGATGTAGTCTTTCTGTACTTCAGCAAGGCCTTTGACACTGTCTCCCACCCCATCCTCCTTAAAGAAGTAGGTGACTGTGGCATCAATGCCTACATGGTCAGATGGATTGCATATTGGCTGAAGAGTCATACTCAGAGGGTGGTGGTGGATAGGTCATATTTGACCTGGGGGGAAGTGGACACCGGAGTCCCCCAGGGCTTGGTCCTTGACCCTACACTGTTCAATTTCTTTATCAGTGATTTGGATGATGGGGTGAAAAGCAATCTGTTCAAATTTGCTGATGATACCAAAATTTGGGATGAGGTGGGCATGCTAATAGGGAGGGAAAGACTGCAGAAAGACCTGGATAGGTTGCAAAGGTGGGCTAACAAAAACAGGATGCATTTCAATACGGACAAGTGCAGGGTGCTGCACTTGGGCAGTAGTAATCAGCAGCACACTTATAAGATGGGAAACTCCGTTCTTGAGAGCACAGAGGCAGAAAGGGATCATCATTGACTCCAAGATGAACATGGGCCGAAAATGTGAGGTCACGGTTAGCAGGGCTAACCGGACCCTATCGTGTATCCACAAGTGCATGTCAAGTAGGGCCAAGGAGGTGATCCTCCCCCTCTACACGACACTGGTCAGGCCACAGCTGGAGTACTGTGTCCAGTTCTGAGCACCCCACTTCAAGAGAGGTCCAGAGGAGGGCCACCCACATGATCTGGGGACAGCAGGGCAGACCCTGCAATGAGAGGCTATGGGACCTGAACCTGTTCAGCTTTCACAAGAGAAGGCTGACGGGAGACCTGGTGACCATCTATAAACTCACTAGGAGGGATCAGAAGGGTTTGGGGGAGACCTAGTTTTCCCTAGGGAAAACGTCCATAAGAACGTCTTAGACGTCCATAAGAACTACTTCACAGTCAGAACAGCTAGGATCTTGAATCAACTTCCAAGGAAAGTGGTGCTGGCTCCTACCTTGGGGGTCTTTAAGAAGCAGCTTGATGCCTACCTGGCTGGGGTCACTTGAGCCCAGTTTTCCTCTTGCCCAGGCAGGTGATTGGACTTGAAGATCTACAAGGTCCCTTCTGACCCTGCTTCTATGATTTTATGATTGCTGATGATGAAATCAGGGACCCCAAGAGCATACCATCCACTCTTCATCAGCTTAAAGCAGAGAGTTTTAGAAGATGTGGGCATCTGAGCTGCTGCCCAGATGGCAAAAATGTGTTTGAAGCAACCCTTATGATTGATGATGTCTTAAAGCAACCCTTATGGTTGATGATGTCTTGTAGGACAATAGAGAAGTACCCCTTGTGATTAATAAATGCTTGGTTGGTCTGAGCTGGGCATAGGATGGGGATATGTGCTGTCCATGGTCTCCACAGTTGGGGAAGCCTGTGCAGTGGAAGCTGGCAACCACTTCCTGTGGGTTGATGAGGGTGATGAAGCAGTTAGCAAGGACTTCCTAGATGACCAGTCACACTACCCAGATGGCCTGTCTGGTGGTCCTGTCCATGCTGAATTGGTTGGCAAAGTAACTGCTGGAGGTGGCCAGCTCCATGACAGTGATGGCTACCTGCTTCTCTGGAGTGAATTTGGCCTCATACAGTGACCTGGCTTGCAATATTGGGGGCCAGCTGAGTGACAATGTGCATGAAGGTGGCTTTGCACATGTGGAAGGTCTGGTCCCACCCTTCATTATCTCAGGTGCTCAGGATGATCAGTTCCAACTAGGTGGTGGTGGCAGCATGTGCCCAAAATTGGCACTCAATGAACTTTAGGTGGTGCCAGAGCACCTTTGGTTCCATGTTGTCCTGGGTGACCTCATCTCTGCTGGCCATAAAAATGTCAGTGGCCCATTCCAGGATGCTTGGTAGGTGCAGGCAGCATTCCCTCTGATCTGTATAGCCTGCAGGTGCATTCATACTGTGCTGCCAGGTGCGCCTACATGACCACACATGCCACACAGCTTAGAGGGAATGACCGGTCATATATTTCATCACCAATGAGTCCAAAGTTGGTTGTAATGCATCTTATTTACCCCAGTTTGCAGTTGTGCTCTTCCCTCATAAATAATATTTCTCTTCTCTACCATGGTATTTTTTTCTTCTATCACTCTCAGACAACCATTTTACCCCAATGTGTTACCTGTGTTTTTGTGATGTCATTCGTTTCTCCTTTTTCTTCCTAAAATACTCAAGTAATTTATTTTGTCATCAAATGCCATTAGTTCAGTTTATGATCTTATTTTTTACTTCCTGCCATCACTTTCTCCATATATTTCTTCATTCTGACAAGTGTGAAACAACACCTCTGAGCCATGTAATAGTAGTGTAATGATTCAATGATGATAGCTCATTTTTGCTAAAGCTGAAGATAGCACTGAGTAAAGTCTTTCATCTCTTTATATGAACTGGTACCTATTCTACCACAATTCTCTTGATTTATTTTCTATACGTTCTGCCTGACATGAGAAGCTGTTCAGAGTATTTACCTTGTTGCTATATATTCTATATATTCAATAATAGTTTTATTTATGATTTTTCCTTTGAACGTATGTTATTCTGGACTTCATTTTCACTTCAACAGTCTGCTCTTGTGTGGTGCTTCTTTAACATGCAATAGAAGCCACGTGTAACATTGTCTGCAACTACAAAACAATCAATCTTTCTTTCATCCTTCCAGTACACATCAGGACATATCCTCTGACTGACTAAGGAGTTTGAGCTAGGAGGAAATAATTGTCTGGTGGCAGACAAATTTTTGGAGAGAAGATTCCAAGTAATGATAGGAAAGTTAATCAAATTATGACCATTCGCCCCCAAACCTGGCTATTTCTAAAACAGATTGTGCTCATCTGTAAAGTGGGCATGCAATTGAAAATATGTATACATATAACTGCATAAAATTTTGATGTGAAAATAATTTTATCCCAAAATTTCACATAAAGCCAGAGTTTGGGTGTGTAAATTAACACCATATCACAGATATACTTCTAATCTATTAATTGAATTTATTGCTTTAAAAATGTACCATGGTTTTTCTAGTCTATACATCTGTTTGCTTGATTATTATCAATAAGGAATTTTAATCCTTGATTATAAACTTGATTTATAATACCCAGACTTCAGTTCTAAATATACCATATGTATCCACAGAGCAGGTAATTCCACATGTGCATTGTGTTTACAGACATATTTGAGGCTTCAGTCTTACAATTGTAAAAATGGACGGAGAGATAGAAATCAGGCCCTTTGTTTCAGTCAAACTAAGGAAGGTATAAAACTCAACAGTAGGACTGGTAATATTTCCTTGTGCCTACTCTGTGGAACTTCTCTTAATTGTAATATGAATTTCTTGGTTCTTTTCAAGTTGACTCACAGTTTCAGGACTTCTTACATATATTTTTGCATTAACCTAACCTTTTAGTTAAATGAGAAATGCATTAGTTTTCACTTCTTATTGATTCTGCTCATGTTTTGTGAATATATTCATGAAATGCTGCCAATAAAACTTTTTTCCTAGATGTCATTCTTGTCATTAATAATTGTTCCTTCATCACCCTGGAGAGAAAATAACTATAGTTATCCCATCAAAATTTATTTTTATTAACCTTCTTATAGAATCGGCTTTCTTTGAGAATAGTCTGATACTTACAGATTGATTAGTGTTTTTAGAATCTTACAGCTCTTTTCTTTCCTTTCCATTTTTTTTCATAGCTACTTGTATTCACCATGAGCATGTGACCTCTCTCTTAAAGTGGGTCCACAAACCTCTTATTTCTACCAACTCGGTGCTTTCAGATTTTGCTTACCTTCTTGCCACATTTTTTTGCAAGTGAATTTACTGCTTTCGGTATTCACATAGATTTTCTCCTGCCTGTCTTTGAAAGGGTTTCTGATGTTTCCTATTCAATGCCACATGTTTCTTACCCAATACATTTATACTTCAAGACTGAATATTTCCTTACATTCAAGATCTTTGATAACTTTTAATGTTCATTTTCCTCTTAACTTTTTCAATATAGCTTAGTTTCATCTACAAGATCAGTTGAACTGTACCTAACATGTCAATACTGTGATAAATAAGTGGTGATAAAAAGTGACCAAACGCCAGCAGAATCGTGCTCGCTGCGAGGGGAAACAGTGGGTGCAGCCCAATTAGACGCACAAAGCATGCATGCATGCAGCAAAATCCCCAGCTCATGAAGCTCAGAAAGCGTGCAAATGAAAGACCCATTCTAATTGGCTGTTGGGGCAGTATAAACGGCAAAGCCCGGGAAAGGAAAGCTGGGACCTACACTACATCAGAGAGGCCTGATCACCCTCACTGAGGTCCTGCGTCCACGGCTCCCTTTCCCCCGGACACTCCCATTGGATAGGTTGCAACGGATAGGTGTTAAAGAGCTCTCGAGTTCCCTACGGTTGAGGTTTTTATGGTTGTGGAGATTGGTTTAAAGGGACTGCCGGTGCAGATGTGGATACGAGGCATTTAAGTGCTTCACAGCGGAGTTTACGGAGTTTATTTACGGTGTATTCTAGTTGTAAGTAAAGCATTTATTTCTTACACTGTCTATGGATTTTTTTGGACGGGAAGAGAAAAACGGTCCTGAACCCTTTCGTCCCCAGCCTGTTCAAATTACAGGGTTTATCACCCCCCGCCCCCAATTCCTTTCCTCACAAATACAATACAGTCAGTCACAGTTTTCCTTTTGACCTTTGAGTTTCTTCAGCTTCATTTGTTGGATTCTTCAGTATTTTTCTCTTTAGTGGAAGGTATTTGAACACTAATAATCTAAAGCTATCAGCATTTTCACCTTATTTTCAGCACAGTTACATGTCAGCAGATTTCTTACCTCCTTAAGCATAACACTTTCTTTTTGAGCTGGTAAGAGTTTAGATAGTTGCTTGTGGAAAATGCACTGAAGATACTTCATATCCATGACACAGTCCATCCCATAATCATTTTCAGTCCCCTTGGGTTGTCTTTGGCTTGCTAGTTTGTCTTATTTTGTTACTGTCTAACAGATTTTGTTAGTTTCAAGTTTTTAATGGCCTTTGGGTTAGATTATCTTATTTGCCTTAGCTATTAAAATGGTATCACTCTTCTTGTCCCAAATTCCTATAGTTCCAGTAAAACTACACTCAATCCTTTAAATCTGTTAATCTGATAAATGGGTTTGTTACATCATCATTACTATTATTATTATGGAAGGCACTACAGAAAACCAGAGCAGCCCTCAGTTCCTGCACAAATATCTTAATATCTAAATAGAAGAGATGGACATTGGGTAACAGAGGAGTAAAACCCACAAGCAGAGTAACCAGCTCAAGTGTCAACTAATACCATGTTAATATTAATTATATGCTTATTTTGGAATTTAGTGTATCCCTGGCTAAATAATTGTAACAAAAGAAAATGAAAGAGAAGGCAGCAATTAAGGGTAGAACATGGGAGAAGAAAAAAATAGGGTCAGTTGTGAAAAGCGGCTAAAGTCAGAAGCATCAAGGAAAAGTGGAGGCAAGAAGGTTAGAACAAACTGTCCAACATTATCAATGCAAAAAGAGTATGAATTCAGTTAAGAGTACATTTTTTCATGAGCATTAATTCAATTTAGGATTCAGAGATATGGATCATGCAACAGATGAAAGTTGCAGGTCCATTGTTCCAGATGGTCTCAGTCTCTATGACAATTAGACATTCAACCAACAGAATCTCAAGGAAAAGCTCATCATAAACACCCCTCAATAGCATTTGTGATGGTCAGTAAACTCAACCTGAGAGTACAAAGACATAAAAAGTATAAGTAACAATAATAGCTGCTAAAGCAAACCTGTTAAGACACAAGACAGTGAGGTAATTATTTTCATTTTATTTTAATAGAAAAAAATATGTAAATATGTTTATCAGCTGTATTTATTGGCAAAGGAAAAACTATACATTTGTTTGAGGTAGAAAATCTCTCTTCCAATGCATGAGCACAGTGCCTAGCAAAACCTAGTCCTGATAACATCAAGAGCAAATATGAATGGCATTAACAAAAAAGCTAAATCAGTAATGACAGACCAAAAGAAAATACTAATCTTATTTTATGGTCAAAAGGCATTTTAAAAACTGCTATCAGTGTCTGGAAAGAGAAGCTTGGGCACTACCATGAATATAATAGGAATTTTATCTAAAGACAAATACAAGCTCTGTACCATGGTTCGTTTGTTCAGTGGATACACTTTACATGAGGCAATGATGGGAGTTTGCTATAGGCCACCAAACCAGAAGGAAGATAAGGCCTTCTTTAAACAACCTAGTTCTCAAAGGGAACTTTAATTATAGGGTCATCCACTGGGAAGGAAACCTAGCAATTTATAAGCAATCCAGAAAAGTCTTGAAGTGTGTTGGAGCAGGTAGCATGCTGCCATGTTTCTGCAGCATGTGCTACCTCTGGATTGGTGGAGGGAGTGTGAGTATGGGCATTTCCAGCCCTGGAGAGGGGCAGCCAGGGGAAGACAGTGGCCAGTGGACCAGTCAGTAGTGTCCCATGCCCAATTGCAGGTGAACAAAGCAGGCCTACTGGTCAGAAGGCCACTGAGAAACCCCTGAATATGTAGGGTCAGGGAACCACTTGAAGACAGCTGGGCAGATATTACAGCAATGGAGACACAGGCCAGAAACTGGTTCAAAGAGGGATTCTGAGAGAGCGGCCACTGTTGGATGCCAGGCCAGAAGGACTAAAAGCTCCTGAAATGGTATTCCAGTTGCCTTTCTCCCTCCATCTGTCTGGCTTTCAGTCGGTCCAGTAAGTTCCTTTTGATCTCTTGTTTGTTTTTCCTGAAGAAGATGGGAAAGCCTCTTCACATGTTGTTGTTGTTTGGATTGTGCTCCCCTCTCACTGTGCTGCAGAAAGCAGGAGGAAGGAGGACATTCCTTCCTTGAAAAGGTCCATTTGGTCCTAACCCTGAAAAGCCGAGGCATGGTAGTAACCCCAGTGGAATTGATTTCATTTTGATTATCTGATGGATCTCTAATGGACTAATTTCAGTTGATTGACCCAGGAACCTGGGATGAGCTGATTTAATTTTGATTACCTGATAACTCCTTAGTGGACTAATCCATAGTGATTAACCCAGGAACCTGGGATGAATTCATTTAAAATTATTCATCTTATGGACTTTAAACAGACTTAATTGGTGGACCTATGAACCAGTGAAAAATTGATTTAAAGATGGTCTCAGGATGCCCAAATTAATGGATTTAAAATCCTATACATTGACTTGGTAAGCCAATGATTAACCGCCAGTGGCATAGTTGGTCAATACAAGATCCAGGTCCAGACATATCATCCAGGAAATGATAAGAGTGGGGTGTGAGGGGAGTTGGATCCCCATCAACAGAACATTCCAAGAGGACTAGCCTGGATCTCCATCAGCCCACATATCCAGCTCCCAATATTTAAAGGAACATTAAGGTGTGGCAGATGAGATTGGTGTTGTCAGTACTGTCCTGTACTGTGATGGCTCATTCTGGTAAGACATCAGGCAGGCTTAGGCTACCACCACATTGCACTTACCCTCGACAGGGAGGGAGGAAGGACAGCAGCAGAATAAAGACACTAGACTTAAGCAGACTTTAGCACAATCAAGGAGGTGTTCAGGTTCCCTTAGGATGCAGTAGAGTTTATTGTGTGTTAAGGAGGCTCTTCTAAGAGTACGGGAGCAAGCTATCCTTGCACAGAAGAATGAGAAGTGAATTAGAAAACCTTCTGCATTCTGTAAGGGACCCATAGTTTCTTTGGTATTTATGGATTTGGTATTTATGGATGATAGAGAGAATGCTAAAGTACTTCAGGGTTCAAAAATAGGTGCAGCTACTAGATGAGAAGCACAGTTGGTTGCAAAGATAGGAAAGAACTAAAACAACCTAGGATAATTGAAAAACAGGTTAGGGATTACTTAAAGAAACTAGATGCTTTTAATTCAGTGTGGTTGGATGAGATGCACCTTAGAGTACTGAAGGAATTGGCTGAGGTCATTTCAGAGGTATTAACTCTGAAAAAAATTGTAAGTTTGACCTCAATAACTGGAAAGATCATGAAGCAGGTCCTCAAGATATCTATGTTGAGGCAATCATGCCTAACCAACCTGATTTCTTTCAATGGTAAGGTAACAGGCTCTGTGGATGGGGGGAAAACAGTAGATATTATCTACCTTGGCTTTAGCAAGGCTTTTGACACAATCTCTAACCACATTCTCATTAACAAGATAAGGAAATACAGACTAGATGAAAGTACCATAAAAAAGATACATAACCGGTTGGATCATCACACTCAATGAATCCTCATTGATGGCTCAATGACTAGTTGGGAGGAAGTATCATGTGGGTTCTCCAGGGATCTGTCCTGGGTCCAGTAATGTTTAATATGCTGATTAATGATTTGGATGATGTGATAGGATACATATTTAACAAATTAATGAATGACACCAAGTTGGATGGAGTTGCAGACACTTTGGAGCATATATTGAAGATCCAGAATGACTTGGATAGACTGGAAAAATGGTCCACTATCAGCTGGATGATACTCAACAAGGACAAATGCCAATCCCACTCTTTGGATAGAATAACTGCATGTGCAAATCCGGACTGGGGAATGACTGGCTAATTTTTAGGATTGCAGAGAAAGATGTAGGGGATACAATAGACCATAAATTGCATATAAGCTAACAGTTTGCTCCTGTGGCAAAAAAGGGCAACAGCATGCTGGACTGTGTTAACAGAAGGGCACTTTGCAAACCAAAGGAAATTTTTCTTCTGCTCTTTTCACTAGTGGTGAGGCCTCCCTTGGAGTACTGTGTCCAGTTTTGGGCCCCACACTTCAAGAAGGATTTGGACTGTTTGGAAAGAATTTAGCTGAGAATGACAGAAATGATTAGGGGCCTGGAAAGCATGACTTATGAGAAAGCAAATTATTTAGTCTGAAGAATGTTGGGGGATTTGATAACACCCTTCTCTTCAGATATCTGCAGAACAGTTATACAGGACAAAAACCTGCAAAGAGGATGGGAGGTAGTTTTTTTCTGTGGCTGTAGGAGACACAATGGCTGCAAGATACATCAGAGGAAACTTAGACTGGAGATCAGGAACAATCTGACTACGAGGGTGGCCAAGCATCGGAACAAGTTACTTTGAGAAGTTGTGCATTCTCCTAGTATACCATAGAGGTAATCCTGTTATAAAATTGAGTAGCCTCAGTGCTGGTCTCTTTGTTTTCACTGATTTTCAGCATCCTCGTTCAGTAGCTAAAGATCACTTGATCCAAAATACATGCTATACATTTCTTTCTCCTAAACGTTCTTCTTACAATGGTTTTACAGCTGAATTGCATCTCCAAAGCAGTCAGAATTGGATCCTGACTCTGAACTTGGCTTTTGTTTACCTATGATAACCAGAGTACAATTTAGTGAAAAATTATTTTATTTGTAACAAGATGCTGTATAATATTTCATTTCATTTTCTATTTTGTTACCTGGTCAGTTTCTATTGTATCAAATGGTAATGTAAAAGAGATCTTTGTCAACATGACTGTGATACCACGTAGATAACCTTGATCCCAGATGAACATACAAAATCATTGATCAACAAGGTCACCAGTTGATCAACACAGATGGATTAATTAAAACAGGAGGTGGAGATTTCCAAAAAAAAGGACAGTTGAGTAATGTTGGCAGCTTAAGAACAATAGAATGCCAGTGACAATGCATAAACCAGTAAGATAAATTCTTATTGAATAATTGTGGTGTCGCGATTAGGGAAAACATACAATGTTATAATATTTTCTACAGTATTCATGTATTTACTTGTCTGAGCATCACAGTGGAAACATGGAAATGCATCTTGGACATTACAAGAATTATTACATTATATACATTATATCTGTCAACAACTTTGCTGGATTGTGGTGCATCCAGGTAAACTGGTAGTAAGTAGGAAGGCATCTGGGAGAAGAAGAGAGGGTAGGAGTGTATGTGTCTGTAGGAGTGGTGGGGGGTGGGGTGTCCAGACTGACGTGCACACAATTCTAACCAAGGTCCTTATACTTTATTTTACTATAATTGCTGAATTATTTGGAAGAAAACTGTTTCTTTTAGGTGGTTTCAGATTTTGTTTTTCATTTTTTGGTGAATGTGGCTTGTTACAGTTTGCTAGAGCTTCATGTGTGTTTCTGTTTGCTTCATGTTCTGTTTTTATTCACACTGAGCTGCCTTAGTATAAGCTAAAAGTGGAACTCTCCAGGGACTTGTTTAATATCTCCCAGGGACACTGGCCTAAACCAATGTTCTAGTTGATTTGAGACCTTATTTCCTGTCATATGGTGGTATTTTCACTGGCTTATATATTTCATTGAGTTTCAGGGTTGTTGTATTCTTAGTTGTTAAATATATTTACAATCAGGAGTTATGTCTGTCAGGAAGCAACATAGGGAATATACTTTTTGTTAGATTAGTTGAAAATATCAGGGCTTTGAGAGATTTTGATATTCCTCTGATACCATGAACAGTTTTAGAGTGAGGAGATTTAGTCCATATGTCTGTCTGGCAGATAGGGTTTTAATTGCTTTATAGCAGTAAGAGATGCAAAAAAACTATTTTCTCTGTTGCAAACTATTTTGGGGCTCAAGAATGCTTTATTATTGTTTTTCTTTTTCTTTCTCTTCTGGAATATACTAGGAAATGAAAATCCCAAACTGAGCAGTTCTCAGCCTTCATTTGGAATGCCCTCTATAATATTTTGGAATCCTGTAACATTATCTTGTTCATTTGTCTGGCTTGTAAGTACCAACTACATATTACAAATAACAGCTCAAGAGATTTAACCCTTGCAGATTTAGTCAGTGATAAACTAGGTCTGCAAACTACCCCTTCTCTCTCCCTGTTTCCCCTTCCCCACACCCAAATCTCCTCTGGTTCCCATAAGTATTTTAAAAAGATCTAAATCCTGTACATGCAGATAAGCAGAAAAACAACATGTTACACTATCTTGGACTGTCTTTTTATTTTTTGACTGCATAACCATAACATCAAGTTTGTGGTCAGGAAATCTTCCAACATAGCAAAGCCATATCCTACACTGGCATAAATTAATGCAGTTCTATTTCTGCAAAACAAAATCTCTATGGAAGTGAATACCTCTGGACCATTCAAAGAATTTCAATGCATATATTTGTCAGGCATCTTTGACTAAAGAATGGACGTCTGTGGATTCTTCCAGCCTCCTAACATCTGAGAGTATTGCAGCATAGATGGATGCCCAGGAGAAGAAGAGGGAGAGCAGGTGGAGAAGGTACTTGACTGACAGATAGCGAAATAAAAAATTAATGTGATTGTTTCTGCATCATGCCTTCTTCGATTTCATCTTTATAGTTGACCATACCACTAAATTATCTCTCATCGCCGTGGCAAGTGGTTTGACTGAATGAAGGCTGATTCTAATTAAATTGTGAAAGACTGAAAAAGCAGGTAATCGCTCTACACAAGCAAAGTGTTTTAACGTTTCAGGCAAATATGGACGGATGGTGAGCACCACTTTTCCTACAGGACCTAAACTGTACTTTTCTTGCCTTGGCCATGTTATTTACACTTTGATCTTTTGTAAGTTTAAATAGGACCCCTCACAAATACATAAGTTTATACTACTGTCTCTAAGCATACACATCCATAAAATGGCACTACAATGGCACTAATGCTATTACCCTATTTTACAAAGTGGTTATGTATCATTGATTAGTGTTTATGGAACAGTTTGAGATGGTCAGATGGAAACTACATATGCACATGTCATTTGGCATTTATTAATATTTTATAATCATTTTGTTTAAGAGTCTTTGGAATGAGTATATTAAATGATCTTTTAGTGCCACCACATCATCTCTCTCTGCCTGCAATCATGTGGGAGGGCTGTTTTAATGTGGGGCCCAAAGTCGTGGTATTTCATTTTGTTCTGATAAAGAACCTGACATTTAAAATGCTGATTTGTTTATAAGTATTTTGTCATTGATATTTTAAAAAACATGCTTCGTAGCTGTTTCAGAATAAAAATTTTAAAAACTCAGATTAATATTTCATAAATATCTCCTATTCTTGCTATCCCTCATGATAACAAAATTATGTATTTTAATAAACAAAATGAAACCAGTTTGGGTTTTTTCTAAATTTGTATCAGCAAGGACCTCATTATTTGGCCCCTTATATAAAGGCATATCTTTATCATCCAACTGCATAAGTAGCTTTACTACTTTCAGGTAGAACCTATTACATAGTGGCATTTTATTCAACATGCAATGTAGCAGAATCTGGCCCAAAAAAGGATACTTTACAGAAAATGACACTGTTTTGATCTAAAATGTTATATAAACATATCTGGACCCAATTCTGATATCAGCTCACAAATGCATAAATCTAGAGCATTCTCATGGATTTCAGGTAGTCGTTCTCGCTTTATACCAGTGTAACAGTGAGCAGTATCTGGTCTTTCAACCAAGTTTTATATAAATACAATATGTAGAGTGGTTCCTGGCAGCCTGGTCAATCATATTTATTTCAGTCACTTCAGTAAAAATGGTACTGCCTTATTCTTTAGTAAGAGAAAGATAAGTATACAACATTAAAATGATCTGCCAAGTGTGAAGCTGATAATATACAACATTTAACAAATATGTAGCAAGTAGCAACCCATTTAAGGTTATCTTGGGTTACGTGTTTGTCCAGTGCCTATTATGTGATGGACAGACAGTTCTATCATAAAACACTTGCAATATTTTACATTAAACAGCCCAGATCCTTTTGTCAGTGGGCATGTCTATATGTTCATCAGTGTGTCTTTCCTACCATGCATTAAGTTTCATACCTATAATATGAGGTACTAGGATAAAGGTGCAGTAGCTGTGCTAGTGCACATTAACAAAGGGTGACTTTTTGTGACACTTAATGTGCAGTAGATTAATTCCATTGCACATTAGCATGATTTTTGCTGTGATGTGGTAATGCACACTAGAACAGTCCACTGTGCATTAAGGTGTCTTGTGCAGATGCACCCAGTTACAGCATCATAAATCCTGAGAAAGTCCAATGGAGTCAGAGTAGTAACTGTAGATTTACACTTGTGTAACTGAGAAGAACATTTAGACCTAAAACTTAGAATTAATTAAAACCTATGCAATGAACACTTATTGATCAAATGAATTTGTCTATATGGAATTTATTTCATTTGTGTCCTGAACAAGTGTTTGTTATGTAGGGCCAGGCTAACTCTCAGGATCTCAGAATTGCACTGTTAGATGGGAGGGGGTGACACAATTTCACATATATACACACACACAAATCAGTTAGGCATATATATACACACACTCAGCACCTACATACACACTACCAACTCAGGCACATACACATCCACGATTACTAGTTTAAGCACATGCACACCTATCACCAATTCAAGCACATACACATTATACACACCAAAAGTTAGACAAAAATCAGTTGTCAATACCTGCACACCCAAAACATATACATGGATTGCTAATTCGTATATAATGCACCCGATTTTTTATATATATAATTTGCCAGTTCACACATACACTGCACACCTACACATACACATAGGTGAGTTCCTAACTTGGGTGATGTGGTGTATTTGTATGTGCTTAGGGTACCTGGAATACCTAGGGTGCTTAGTGACTATGGGAGGGAAAGTCAAGGATCAAAGATTTCCAGAAGGAAGGAGATGGATGGGGGTTAAGATGAGAGAGGGAAAAATAAGAGTGAAAGCATCAGGAGTGAAAGTTGCCCGGGTGAGGATTAGAATCAGCAGACTGGAGGGGACCTGGGGTTACTTAAGATCACTGGGGCTTGGGGTAATTTAAGGTTAATTGGTGCTAATTGATTAAAGGAAAACACCCATAGCCAGCAGAGCAGAGGAGCTATGACAGGGAGAAGCTGGCACAGAAGCTGGGGCCGGAGCCAGAGGAACAGAAAGGTGCTGGAAGAGGGAAACTGGGACGGGGGGGGGACCTGAGGGGCTGTGGGGAGCTGAGAAACTGCTCAGGTGTTGGGAGCTGCTGTGGGAGTCAGAGAGAGGCTCCAGGTGCTGGGAGAGGGGTTGTGGGGAGCGGGGAAACTGCAGGGGTGCCGGGAGCTGCTGTAGGGAGAGCAGCAGGGAGCAGGAAGAAGGAAAAGGTGGCAAAAAATAAAGAGAAAGCCAGGGGCTCGAGGAAGAGGGAGGCAGAGAGGCAGTGGAGCAGAAATGAGGGGCAGTGAAAGCTGAGATTTGGAGGAGAGCAGAGCCAGGGTTTGGAGGAGAGCAGAGAGGGAGCCATGATGACAGAGCGAGAGAGGGGGCAGAACAAAGGTCAGAGGGGCAGAGAGCAGAGGTTGGAGCATGTCAGGAGGTCGGTAAGACACAGAGCCCAACTCAGTGTTCCAAAATAACCAGACAACACACTACACAGCCCCACAAAGTTATTGGTTCCTACGCGCGCACACAAACACTCAGATGATGGCAGCAGGGGTCAAAGAAGCTTGGTAGAGGGGCTGAAGTATGGGAGGAAAGAGACAGGGTCCAAGTTGGAGAAGGAAAGGGATGGGTAATAGCTACCTTTCTCAGGCTGAGAGCTGATCCTCAATGGCCAGGGTGGGTCTCATTCAGCAAAGTGTTGTTTAGAGAGTGGTCTCTGGCAGGGCCTCTGGGGTGGATAGGTGGTGTAACATGGAGCTGGTCTGATCTGGATGGAAATGGTGTTCCTGCTGGGTCTGTCTTCGCTACCCCTCTTTATAGGGGAAGACCTATGACCTTAGTGGCAGGGGCATGTCTAGGTAAGGGTCAGCCCTGGTGTACTGAGCATGTGCACTCCAGGTGAAGACATGCAGTTTCAGGTATCTCTGTTGCAATGGTGTGTTGGCTGGTTTCTGCAGCAGTCTTTGTCTTTCAGGTGCTGGGTTTCCGTTCTGTTCCTGGGTGAAGTCCATGGTTCCTGGGTGAGCCAATGCAAGGCAATGGTCCGGTCATTGAGTTGTTCATTCAGAGGCCTGCTATCATTGTACCTGAAGCACCCTTATTCATACCCATTCATTCAGGAACCAATTTTCATGAGACTGGTTAGACATGAGTCACAGTTACAACGTAGGTTACACCTGGACAGAGGACACAAGGTGGAGGCTTGACATGACTTAAGCTAACTTATACATGTAGGCCTAAATCATACAATATTAGTAAAAATCAGTAAAACAGTAATATAAAACAGTGAAAATCAATACAGACATAATAGGAACATAATATAATACAATATAAAAGGGACTTGTTACTATGAGGGAGTATAAGAACTTAGCTTAGCTTACCTAGTATTATTTGTAATCACTTATGAGGGTTAGAGAGGGCAGAAAAAAGTTAGAACTGCTTGGGGACGGGGAGGGAATGCATTTTTAAGTTAGAAAAACAAAACCTGGCGGGGTTTGCTATGCAAGGAGGACTGCCTGACTCTCTGGGAAGTCTCAAAATACATTCCCATTATGTGCAATATTGCTTGTTGTAAAATAGTTAACTTTATCTTCAGTCTAATATGGTAAAAATGTTGAAAAAATATGCAGAAAACCATTCTTGGTTAAATTCTTCTTTGTCTAATGGGTGTTTTTGATGGGGTTATTTTAAACTTATTTATCAAATTACGGCATTTGCTTTACTGTGTTTTCTACATTACACTCTATAGCATATCTGTCTTTTAAGGGCATCAACATATTGCTTTTCCACAGGATAATAACTGAAATGGCTGTGAACCATTTTCAGTATAATAATCACAATGTGATCAGAGTGGCTGCTAAACTGCCTCCTCAAATCTCCTGATAGTGGTTCTTTAATCTTCTCCTTTCCCCATATGTCATCTTGTTTTTATAAACTGCTAATCTGGTCATTTTTTTTTGTAAATATGTTCAGAATCCCAACTTTTATGTGACAGATGTTCTTTTTCTTGCAATTACACTTTGAATCTTTGCTGCTGCATAACAAAAACTTTTCCATTTCTTGGTAATGAGTGAAAATGGTTAGTAACTGCCGAATTGGGGAAATGATGCTTCATTACTCTCATTCCTTATCCATTCTGTTTTCAAACACACTTTGATAGCCAAATCCACTTAATCACAACAAAAATATTGTTGGTTTAGATGCTAGTGTTGCTGCAGTCTCTCTCTGCTGGAATCCTGCAGTCCTTATCCAATGATATATAATGCTTTGGACTGGATTACCAAATGATGTAACAATGCTAAGTGTGTCTAATTTAGGAACTTGCTTAAGATGACTGCTTTATATAAGGATGCATAATTCAAATGAAAATGCGCTGCAGTTATTTTATGGATCCAATTCAATCCCTAAAGCATTTATCTGCCTTTAAACGAATGTATCTTGGCAAGCTTTGACAGTAAGCTACAAGGTGCTGAGACAGCTAAACTCAAGACTCGCATCTCACTCAGCATCAGACACTGAATTTTGGTAGTTAGAAAATAAGCCAAAATTCAAACCTATATATATATATATATATAATATAGGGGTGTGTGTGTATATTGTGTGTGTGTGTGTGTGTTTATTATATCTCACACGCATGTACATGTATAATATGTATGTATGGGAGCATGAGTGGTACTGGCATTATACTAAAATGTTTAAATTTGTTGGCTCAGTTATTCTAAACAAAAATCAGTGATGTGAAGTAAGTTTGGTTATATTTTTTTTTAAATAAAAAGCTTCTGAATGAAACCATGATGTGTGTTCAAAATTGCTCTTTATTTATTATGTAAAAACATATATTGGAAATATTACTGAATAGAACAAAAACCAATTTACTTGGTTACGCTGTTTCATTTGGATGATGTGGTTTGACTTTCAAAAAGGATTGAATAGCATTTTGAAAAGCAGTCTAATTTTAGATGTCAAATATCTGTAGGACCTTAACCTCAGGTTTCTATGTTTTAAAAATCTTTGCTCAGGTTTCTCACAAAGTGAAATGTGCTGCATTCTAAGATCTAGCTGGTTAGTGGCAGATTTTAGAATATATCCATTTTACAGTCAGAGACTTTCATTAAGTCTCAGCCAGTAAGCTGAGAAAAACTAAATTTTACCATTGGACCAAAGGCAAGTCACCATTAGCTGGCTGTCCTAATGTTAGCATAATACCTGCCATTCTATCTATGGTTTGGTCTGTCAACTTTTCACTAAATCCACCCATCACATTCTTTTAAAAAAATATGCCATATTGTTCCTTATGAATTTAATGGAAATTCTAACTAGCATATGGTTTTCTTAGGTAATGAAGCAGAAGAAAATTAGAGAACTTCAGAAATAAAAAAGTAAAGCACACAGAAAGAGGAGGAAAACTAGAGAAAATGGGAGGGAAATTCATAAAAAGCAAGAGCAAAAGGAGAGCACACATTTAAAATTAAAGAAGGAGGAACCTGGCAATTTTCCTTAAAGACTGTTTTATACTTTTAATTGGTTTCTAGTTTTCCATCTCATTTCAGTCAAATTAAATAAGGAGTTAATTTAAAATCTAAACTCATAATGTCCCATTAACCATTTTCTGCTGTAGCCAAGTTCAGAATATGCAGTTTTACCTTGATGTTGTAACATGGAACGTGTCTACTTCTAGTACACTGGTGCTTCTCTTCTCCTCTAGACTTTTTCACTAAGTGATTATGGATGGATTTGTGCAAAAGCTAATGCTTCAGAAAAGACAGCATAGCTAGGCTGCCTTGCTATAGTGCCAAAGGAATGCTTTGCTCTGAACTCCAGGAAAAGGCTATTATTCATTGGTCCAGAGGTAATTGGTACTTGATCATTTAGGATGGTACATGATCATATAGTCATACCTTTACGCTACCTACACACATTAAACTGATCTGGGAAAATTCTCCTGGGTTTGTTTCACTCACAAAGAAGCTTACCAAGAACTTGTGAACAGACATTCAGAGTCCAGTAGAGTCCAGTGTGTGATACTGTCTCTCTGTGCTGGAGAGAGGAGGGGACAAAGCACCCTGGGTGCTGGACAACTGTGCTGTAGCTATTCTCAGAACAGAACATGTACAGACATTCACTTTCCCAGGAGAAACTCTACTAGGAGTCATTTAACCCTGGATGTTCCTGCGTTGTATTTCTCCCACAGTGACCATTTTTACTCTGGAAGAAGCATCTTGAACATCTGTTTATTCATGGTTTCTAGTGGGAGAACAGGGACTATCCAAAGAGAAACTTGACTTCTGCTTATGGCCAAAATACTAGCCATATTAATGCTTTTCGCTCTTGACTAGAGAACTTTACCATATTAGCAAAATAGGCTGTTAGGCTTAGACCTTTGACTGTTTCTTTTTAAAAATTGGCTATAGGAAGTAAATGGCCAGCAAACTGCTAATTCACATGCTGAACTCCATTGGCTTCGGTGGTACTATAGTAATTTACATTAGCTGAAGATTTCAACTATGTTAAATAATTCTGTTAGAATTTAAGGGCCTTGTTACCTTATGCTGTAAGCCACACACATGTTCATTGTCTTTGTGCTAGTTTGGAGTTTGGAGCAGTCATACCGTTAGTCCTAGAAACATTCTCTGACTGGCCCCTACCTGCACAGCTCTGATCTACCACTGGAAGCCTGTTGAGCAGGAAGGTCCATTCTAGTCCTACTTCTCTGCTTCACTCCTCCCTCACCCTCCACAGCTGCAGCATTCTAGACTGTGGAGAGAGGAAGGAGGTGGTGGGGTCCCTCAAGAGAGAGACTGAGGAACTTGGGGGGGGGGGGAATGCACAGGGCGGTTGCTGCTCGTCCTGCTCCCACCTCCAATGGCAGAGCTGTGCTGCCAAGATTCTGCAAGTGGGGAGCCCCAGGGAGGGCGGGGCAGAGCTTTCCTGGGGGAGGATAATGGGATCAGGTACTAGCAAAGCAAGTGGCACAAGGATTTCCCCAAGCTAGCAGGTGGCTATAATCAGATCTGCCTAGGTGCCTACTCCATGCCCAGTGCCTAGAAAATCCCAATGCCCAGCTCCTGTGTACAACTCGAACCATGGAGACCAAAGGGGTCAAGGAAAAGATGGGTGGAGAGACACTGTCTGGTGCTGGGGCTTAGATTCCCCCACCCTTCTCCCCCTTGCTTCTCAGCCCTGTCTCTCCCCCAATTCCCAGCCTGGCCTTAGCCTTGAAGTTATTCTGTTTGCAGACACCCCGATCAATTCTGCTCCATCTGCCTCTGCCTGGGCCTTCTAGGCTGTATCTGTGCCTTTATAAGAAGGTCTGCCATTTTTTGCCTGGAGCCAAAGACAACACTGGCTCTGCAAATGCACAGCATTAGGCCTCACATGATGACTCATGTCCCATGTGAGCTCCCTTCCTAATCCATAGTCACCAGCATTCCCAATGGGCTGCCCAGGACTGGTGTTCAGCTATGTCTCCCTCCCAGGGACAAGAACAATAACCTTCCAGCTGCAGTGTTCAGCTCTTAATGTGGTTCCTAGGGATGGGGGGGTTCCTGCCTGGGACCACTTTCCTATGTTTGTTTCTTGTTTCTTCCCTATGCTTGTTGCTTACCTATGGTTGCTTGTTTAGACCTGATTGGCCTGAAATAGCCCAAAGAAAAATCTGATATGAATTTCAAGGTTAATCACCTTGGAAGGGGGGAAAGAAAGCAGCAGCAGCAAGAGAACAATGCTTTATTTATTTCTCCCCATCCCAGCTCCCTCCTTCTCCTGCATGGGGAGTTCTTGTCCTCCACCAGAAGAATTATGCCTACTGCCTCCAGCAGAGAATGGGGGGAAAAAAAAGTCAGCTGGGAAATAATGTTAGCAGAACCAGCCGGGAGTGAGAGAGCCCACAGAACAAGAGGGTAGGGGAGAGGCAGCTGCATCCTGGGATAAAGGATGACTTCAACTTGCGTGGAATAACTGTGAGGAGTAGCCACACCTTAATGGAATATGAGTAAGGCTATGCTGATTAGAGATAACTGTGTCCAGAATGGCATAACTTTGAGCTGAATAATGAGTGCTTTAAACCACTTAAAGGTGTCAACATGCAGTCAATCCAGGGATTAAGACCTCCAGGAGTCCCCTAAAATTACTGTTTAACAAGGCCCTAACAGTCCATGTGGTATTCTTGCTGTGTTTGATTAACACTTTATTTTGCTAGAATGATTTATCATTGACATTTCTCAAACTTTTTACTTATACCAGCATCTTTGTTCCAACTCTTATCAGAATTAGGATCATAATGAGCTCTATACTAAACTCTTCTATCACTAATTGTGATGAATACTTATTACACTTAGTATTGATTGAATGTATATTTAAATGACTAATGAAAGAAAAGGGATTGATTTTTTTTTTTGGTGGTCTTTGTAAGTCTTTCAATGTATTTACTGTGAGTACACTTCTTTGGTAAAAGTCTTTTGCAGTGAATCTGTGGGAAAAAAGAATATTTACCTTACCATTATTTATACTGAATCTCAGGGATCCCTAGAGACTCATTAAATCTATAAAGATATAAAAGTCCTTTTCTCTAATGGGTTGACATATTGGTTGTAAATAAAGCATCCATCCTAAAAGGGATAGAAAACAATTTAAGCTAGATTTTGGAGTTGTCTAAACCCTTGTCTAGTAAACAGAAATATGCTGTTTAAGTGAGCACTTCTAGACAATATTATTTTAGATACAGTATTTTCATTTCCTTTTATAGTGGCAGAGGTACTGCAACATATTAGTCTGATTCACCTCCAGTAGAAATACCAAAGGCATGATGCAAATATAAAACTATTTAGTACCTGGAATTTATAAATTTGTTGTTGTTATATTTATGTTCATTTAGAAAAATAATATTTGTTTGATTTATGGAGGGATAGATTGTCTAAACCCATGTTTAATCATAGAATCATAGAAGTGGGGTCAGAAGGGACCCTGTAGATCTTCAAGTCCAACCCCCTGCCTGGGCAGGAGGAAAACTGGGCTCAAATGACCCCAGCCAGGTAGGCATCAAGCCACTTCTTAAAAGCCCCCCAGGGTAGGAGCCAGCACCACATGCCTTGGAAGTTGATTTCAGATCGTAGCTGCCCTGACTGTGAAATAGTTCTTATGGATGTCTAATCTAAACCTACTCTCTAGTAACTTGTGGCCATTATTCCTTGTTATCCCAGTGGGGCACTAGGGGAAACTAGGTCTCCCTCAAACCCTTCTGATCCCCCCTAGTGAGTTTATAGATGGTCACCAGGTCTTCCGTCAGCCTTCTCTTGTGAAAGCTGAACAGATTCAGGTCCCATAGCCTCTCATTGCGGGGTCTGCCCTGCTGTCATCTGTGGGTCATGTGGATCATGTGGGTGGCCCTCCTCTGGACCCCTCTTGAAGTGGGGTTCCCAGAACTGGACACAGTACTCCAGCTGTGGCCTGACCAGTGTCGTGTAGAGGGGGAGGTTAGCCCTGCTAACCGTGACCTCGCATTGTCGGCCCATGTTCATCTTGGAGTCAATGATGACTTCAAGATCCCTTTCTGCCTCTGTGCTCTCAAGAATGGAGTTTTTCATCTTATAAGTGTGCTGCTGGTTACTACTGCCCAAGTGCAGCACCCTGCACTTGTCCATATTGAAACGCATCCTGTTTTTGTTAACCCACCCCTGCAACCTATTCAGGACTTTCTGCAGTCTTTCCCTCCCTACTAGCATACCCACCTCACCCCGAAATTTTGGTATCATCGGCAAATTTAAACAGGTTGCTTTTCACTGCATCATCCAAATCACTGATAAAGAAATTGAGCAGCATGGGTCCCCCATGAACAGCCCAAGGACCGAGTCCTGGGGGACTCTGCTGCCCACGTCCCCCCAGGTCGAATATGACCTGTCCACCACCACCCTCTGATTACGACTCTTCAGCCAATATGCAATCCATTTGACCGTGTAGGCATCAATGCCACAGTCACCTACTTCTTTAATGAGGATGGGGTGGGAGACAGTGTCAAAGGCCTTGCTGAAGTAAAGAAAGACTACATCCATGGTGACAACTGCATCCAATGTTTTTGTGACCTGATTGTAAAAGGCAATCAGGTTGTTCTAACGTGACTTGCCCCTAATGAAACCGTGCTGGTTGCCCTTGAGCATCATCCCTGATGCTGGCCCATCTCAGATGTGCTCCTTGATGATCTTCTCAAAGAGTTTCCTCAGGATTGAGGTAAGACTGATGGGCCTATAGTTGCCCCGCTCCTCTCTCCTCCCTTTTTTAAAGATGGGGACCACATTAGCTATCTTCCAATCATCTGGCACCTGGCCCGAGCACCACGTGTTCGTCAAGCCATGCCAAGGGCCCTACAATAACCCCTGCTAGCTCCCTCCATACCCTGGGGTGGAGAGCATCTGGACTTGCTGATTTGAACATGTCCAGCCCCTCCAGAAGCACTCTAGCCCAGTCCTCCTCAACCTTAGGTCTGGTGGCATTCCCTTTGAGTTCATCTTGAATCACGATGGGGGAGTCCCAGTCCCTGCACAAGAAAACAGAAGGGAAGAATTTGTGCACAAGCACCTTTCATCAGACATAGAAGTAAAGATTGAAAGTTCATATTTCATAGGATTTCACAGAGGAGTCAATAAATACAATTCTCCTCTGGGCAGGCAGCTCTTAGCTGTTAAGGTGTCTCTCAGCTCTCTGGTGAGGCTCGGTGATGATGTAAGTTACCTTGAACAAAAGCAGGGTCCTTTGTTCAATTCCACTGACTCCTCAGTGAAATCCTATGAAATATGAATTTTCATTTCTACCCAGGAGAACTTTTACAATCTTTTCTCCAATAAAGGGTGTTTGTGCCTGAAAGCTTGCAATTAAAGAATATTTTTTGGAAAAAATCTTGTTGGTTTAATAAAAAATATCACCTCTACTACAAGCCTTGATTTCTTAGTTACTATGCTGTATTTTAGCCATGTTCTACCTTCCTGTCAGAAGTTATTGTTGGTCTCATCCTGTGAAAAGATTTACCTTTTAGACAATAGCAAGACAAAATAGCCAACTCATAGTTGACTTTTGAAAATAAGTTGAAGTGTTACTCATGGAGCAGTTTCATCATGATCTGCCTTCTGAACAGCAAAAGTTCTATGGTTGTCAGAACACTATAGCAAAAATGGCAGTATTAATTAATTGACAAAATCCATATTTAATTTTGTCGTGCATTTAGCTGATACAGATGTTTAAAACAATGACAGCAATGTTTAGATGACATTTATGTTCAGTTTAATATATCACTTCAAAATAATTAATGAACAAGGAGAGAGATCTTTTTAAGCTTCTTTTTTTTGTGGGCTATGTTTACTGTCAGAGCATTGTGAGGTTTCTATCTGATTCCAAACTTATTTGGACTTATTCATGCCAAATTATTAATGCAATGGTAGTCTCTTTTCCTTTTCTCTCTCTTTTTCAATACTTTAGCCTGCCCTCTTCAATAAATCAAAGTTAATGCTTCCTTATAGAACAGCATGAGGTACTGCATGAAGCCTTAGTGAAATATTTATAGTACCTATGCCCTTATTCTTGTTCTGACTCTCAGAATGAGGGTGGCAAAATTGGTTCTTTAATGTTCTTTAATGTATGTAAGCTGTAGGGGAAAGAAGACATTCAGATGGAGTTTGATCTCTCCATTCTTTCAACAAAGTGTGGTCTGTTGCCATAATGGGGTTGGGAGGTTCAGCACTAGTAAGGAACTGGAGATACTAGGACCAAAGAGAGTAGGTTTTTAAGACAATCTTATGAACATTACTGCCTTCAGAGATCTATAAAGGTGTGAGGCAGCAGGAGGAGGACACATTTTGGTTTCAGGCAATTGAAGAGATTAAAAGTTTATAGAAAGTTGGTAGTGGGCAGCTCTGAGTTGAAAGAGACGGAAGAGCAGAGTATTGGCAGGAACTGTGGAGCAGAGAAGCATAGCCACACTGGCAAGTGGAAAGGGTGCTGACTGAGAAGGCTGGAGGTTGTAGAGACAGTGTGAACATTGACAGAGCTATGAAAGAAGTCAAGTGGTGATTGATATCTCTGAGAGAAGTGTAGCTTTTTGGGCAAGGACTCTTAAACAAGGTGGAATTGGTTTCTCCTACCCCTTCTACTCTACCTACTGAGATAGCAACATTGCTCTTCAAGCCAGTGTGATGCATGCAATGGTTGACTATTTTGTGTGATAAACAAATGTAATATTGGTATTGATATCAAATGATACCAGTGTAAGGCATTATGAGTGATGCATCTGTATGCTTCTGTATCAATGCAAGTGTACCAAAACTATTGAAACATTTTCATTCGTGGTTAAATTAAAGTGATGTATCTAACTTGCATGGCTACAGGAGCATGCAGATAAAACAATTACCTTGTAACAGTTGATGTAGAGTGCCTGAGTAGTCTCTCCTTTTAAAGTGGCTAAAAGATGCTGAAAATCCTGTACTAGTGGGGGGAGTTGCTGAGGGACTTGGGTGGTCTAAAGGCTTTTAGCTGGAAAATATAACCTGAGAGGAGTGAAAGGCAGAAAGAAAAATGAGCTCCTTTTGCTTTACATGCCCACGACGATAAAGCATTTTTCATAGATTTATCTGCCATCAGTAACACTGGTAAAAATTTGTAGTAGCTTCATTGGGTGCATCCAGATGAGTGCACATGTACCTCTTGTAGTGTCTCAAACCGCTTTGAGATGCTGCAAGAGGCATGTGCAGGAACAAAAAAAAAAGTCCCCATGTGGCAAATTTAGGTCCACTGAGGGTCAAAAAATACCCTGGGGGAAAAAAATGTGGGCCAGGGCATGGTCCTGGACTGTGTCCTGAGGCAACTGGAGTCTCAGTTCTCCACAGAGATGCTCTGGTAGCCAGCCAGGTAAGTAGAGGGTTGCGGGGCTGGAGGAGGGAAGGCAAGGCCCCAGCCACCCGTCCCCAGCCCCCATTCATTCCACCAACTCCCTGTCTCTTCCCCCCATTCCCTACTTGCTCTCCTGCATGGCCCCAGCT
The DNA here is from genome assembly GCA_030014935.1 of Caiman crocodilus. NCBI lineage: Eukaryota > Metazoa > Chordata > Crocodylia > Alligatoridae > Caiman > Caiman crocodilus. The sequence goes on from JAGPOW010003685.1 coordinate 49,141,532, forward strand.
CCCCACACTCACTGGCAGTAGCAGCAGTGGTCAGGGCGGTTTGGGGCTTGATGGCACAGCCCCAACTGCCTGGCACCCATGCTGCCACATTGCATGTGTGTGGCCAGCTCAGCAGGGCACTGCGCGCTGTGTCAAAGCTCCAGGCCACTTGCACTGAGAGGTGCTGATCTCTGGGTGACAGCGTGGCACCCCCCAGCTTGCAGACAGTGTGCAGCACCATGCTGAGCCAGGTTGCACCTGCATGATCCAGCAGCTGCAGTGCAGATGCCAGGCAACCAGGGCTGAGCCCTGCCACCCCACACTGTGCCATGAGGCGCAAGCCGCCACTGCTGCTGCTGGTAAGTGCCCTGGGACATGGCATCAGAAGCATTGAGGTTCCCCATCATCTACAAAAACCCTCATCAGGGCCCCCTGAAAAGAGATTTCAGGGCACCACTCAGCCTCCAGCCATGCTTTTGCTGCCAGCTGGATCTGGTGATAGAAGACATGGTGCACATGGTGGAGCCCGGGTTCTTTGCATCCCAGTAAGAGGGCCACAACCAGGGAGATTACTCTCTCTGGGGTTTGGAGCTGGGAGAGCAGGGGCCAATTAGGAATATAGGGTGGGACAGAGCTGAGGACCACCTTGGTCCCCAGCTCTTCTAGAGGCTCGAGGGGGGACATACTTGCCCTCCAGCATGAACCCTCTCCACAACCTTTTGTGTAGCAGCCTCTGAGGAAAGGAAAAGGACCTCCTTGCCATGAAAGCAGGAGACCACCATGATCTTGGGGCAACAGGAGCGGTGGTGGTAGCAGTCGTCCAGTTTAGACACTCAGGTTGTGCTTCAGAGGCAGGAAAGACACCTTTAGGCTCCAGTAATGATGGTAGGGGAGGGGCCTACAGACAGCGCAGGCTCCTTCTACCGCTTGGTTATGGGCTGGGTAGTTGGCTGGAACAGGCGTGCAGAAGCTGGGATGCGTTGCTAGGGTGTGGTGCAGTGTGGTGGGCCCCCTAAGGGGGGGCAGCAGCATGTGGCATGCAGCAGAAGACCCCCACCATTGGGCGGGCAGCAGAAGAAGATGCAGCAGCCCAAGGCAGGAAGGGGTACATCCAAATTACTTCAAGACTCTGAGAACAAGCCAGCAGCTACCAGTAGCCAGAGGCAGGAAGGGTCCTGGTCATCTTCTCCCCAGAAGCTCCTGAGACCAAGCTTGCAGCAGAAGCAACAGCAACAGCAATAGCAGCAGCCTGGGACAGGAAGGAGCTTGGCCAACTTCCTCCCAGAGGCTCCTCCCCCAGAAGCTCCTGTCTATTTGTAACATTCAAATATTGTGTGCCCTAAGGCCCACCCAGCTAACTACTAGCCCCTATTGTATCGGAGTTAATGGGTGAATGCTACAACAAAATACTTGGGAAAACTAATGAAAAAATAGGATAGGAGTATCATGTGGGTAAAGGCTCAAAATGTGAAAATAAGCACACCTCAGGAGGACCCTGAGCAGAGCCCCCCAGGCCATACCCACCAGTGCTCAAAGGCATCCAAGAATCTGTGGACACCATTCACTGGTGCTCTGCCTGGAAACGTACATGGACAAGTGAGAGGAAAGCAGCCCCACAGTCTCTGGGCACCTTTCTGGCCAGAGCCTCCTTCCTGGTCATGTACAGGGCTCACTTGGTCAGGGCCAGGAGGAGGTTGGCCAGGAGGGCCCAGGACTTGATGGGGTCATGGATGTGGTGACCACCCAGAAGCTCCTGAGGGCAAGTAGCCCTGGCCTGCTGGCCAGGGCAGGGTTTTATAAGTCTGGGGCAGCACAGGTGCTGGCCACAGGCTCTAGCTCCACTAGTTGCAGATCTGGGAGGAACCAGGTAAGGTTGTTTTGCCCCAAGTGGCACAATTTGCTCCATAACAAAGTGCATGTATGGGCATGTATGCTGAGGGAAAAAGCCCGGCTAAAATTTGCACCACTTCTGTTTGAGTTGCTGCAAACACATGTGCTTGTATGTGTGGACATGCCCGTTGAAGTTAAAGGAAGAACACAAAATTGGTGTGAGAGTAACTGAAGGATGAATTTGATTCAATGGATTTTAAATATTTAGCAGGTCTGACTGCATAACGTTAAGTATACAGTGAACACGTCACAGGGTACAGACAATTAGCAGTGCATAGGGGTTTTTTCCCCCCCTTTTTTGTTTGGTTGATTGAAAATACAAGGTGTAACTTGCAACAACTAGGACCTAGAACACACAGATCAAGCACAATGATATAACTCATTTGGGTTGATGTTTTTGATGGAGGTTAGCTTTGAGTATATTATATTTATATATTAACATAAAAAAACCCACAGATTGACCTCTATTCCTACTAAGACTGGTTAACAAGTAGATCTATGTTGCAAGCAGAAGTAGCAGTTTGATAGCATCACATACTGCTTTCACATCCAAGCCTGTTGAATATTTAATTTATGGAGAAGACAACAAGTAATCCATCTTTCTTACATTCTGTGCTGACTTTTGGCGCCGTAATGATGTAGATCAGTTCGCCTCACTACTACAGACGCATAAGAGCTGGACTTCATCTATGATTAAGAAATTAAAGTAATTCAAATGACAACATTGTCATGTTGTTGATCCAAAAATCTATTTCTATCAATAGTAAACTAATCAGAAACATTAGTATAAATCTTTTTCTTGGCATAATATGTATCCATTTTTTTTAGCTAGAGTCTAGTTTACTTCCATAATCCTTGAAGTATGGGAAACTAGATTTTACTAAGAGCTTCCCATTTCAGCTCTGGGAACTCTTAAATGATTAAATACCTTAATACTAGGCCTGTGCGAAATGGCTGGTATTCCCTGCAGATTTGGATTTGGCCTATTCGGGGGACAGTGATTCAGTTCGATAATTCAAATCACCATCCTGAATCAATGTAGCTGAATCTGATTCAGAGATTTGGTTGCCGCAGAATTGGCCCATTCCCTGAATCGACCGGGCCCTATCCCCTGCTCACTCTCCCAGCCCTGTCTATGGCTGCCCTGCCTGGCCCTAGCACCCCAGCACTCACTGGCTCCTGCCAGCTGGGGGGGGACGGGACAGTCTTTGCTGTCCCACACTGCCCCACACTGAGTGGGGGGGATTTACCATGAGCCCCCAGAGGCCCCAGTGGTCACTGCAGCAGCCAGTGAATGTGGAGTTTTTGTGGGTTTTTTTTTAAGCATCAGGACACTGGGGCTGGACGGGGCATCCGTTGATGGGGCTGAGAGAGCAAGCAGGGGTCGGGGGGACTCAAGGGGCTAAGGGAGCAGGCAGGGGATGGGGACTGGCAGGGGTCTCCCCATGGTTACCGCCCTCCCTCCCTCCTCCAGCCCTCCCCCCTGCCCCTTACTTACCAGCATACAACCCAGGTCCAGCTCCTTGTGGCAGTGAGCGGGGACTGCCTAAATCTCCAAATCTCTCTGATGCTCTCTGAATCTTTTTTGAATCAATTCAGAGAGCTTCAAATTGATTTGGACCTTCTAATTGATCTCCCAGTTTGATTTGGATTCGGAAATTTGGCCTCTGAATCAGGCCGAATCTCCTCCAAATTGAATCAGCAACTAAAAGCTTCACACAGCCCTACTTAATACTTAATTCCCTAAGCTATTCCCTTTAACATTTTCCTTTTAATGCTTTGGCAGTTCCTCAGAGTAATAGAAAACAATGTTTAAAATATATATAGCTAGACTAGGTGCTGATGTCATTTCCACTCATATATAGTAGGATTATCTCCACTGCTCTCAGCTTCTCTGATTATTAAGATTATAACTGAACTTTTAAGTTCTATAAGGCATTTCCCACCATTTCTTAGGTTAAGGAAGGTCAAATCTGCCATCTGCATTTGTTGACTCTTCAGCATACCAGTCTATTCTGACATTTTCATGCAACATAACTAATATAAAATCTCATGATATTTGAGAAAGTAAATCTTGATATGATGGACCATCTGCCTGCACCATATCATTGTAAGTTGCCATAGGCTGTCAAACACCTAATTTGTTAGCATCTTATTTGCCTTTCCAGAGCAGAAGGTGAAACTGAGGAAATCAAATGAAAAGAACAAACGTTGAATGTCAGCAAGAGACAGGGCCCAGCAATACATCAGAATGCTCATGTGGTGATCTGCAAAATAACTTTGAGCCATTGCAAGGTAAAGATAAGAGGCTTTGGCAAATGTTTGTTGAAGAACATCATGCTGCTAGAGAGAGAGAAGGTTAAAGGAAGTCACAAAAAAAGAGAACAGATTAGAAATATATAGATAATAAAATGCCTACCTGAGGGTACTTTTTTGTGATCCTAATAAGCACAGTAAGAGACGTAGCATTGGCAACAAATTCTCTCTAACTGTACCTCTACTGTTTTCAAGGTTTTTACTATAATGCTTTTTACTTCATTCCTCTGTCTTAATTTTAAATAGCATCCTGAATGGATTTACAGCTGTTTTTTGGTAACCTAAGAAGTCACTTTATTTAGTTCAGGACTCAGCAGTCCATTTTTATCCGTTGAGATTTGGATTTAGTTTTCTGGATTACCTATGGCTTGATAGTCTAATCTTATTATGCCTTGGAAAACTGGCATGCAATATTTGTTTCTAGGCAGTTCAGTATGTTTAAAAAATACGCCTTCTTCTTATGCTTCTGTTTTGTTTTCCATTGTGTCTATTTTAAATATGTTGTCCTTGAATTACTTTTACATTTATGTAGTGATTTAAATGTGCTTTTCTCTAAATTACAAGAAGATATCACATTATTTTAATCAGGGTTCACTTCAAATAATAATAATAATAGAGAGCTTTTGCTAAAAAACAGGGATAATAAAGGCGACATGTTTGTGGGAGTTATGCTTCAGACTCTAGTAAAACCTAGAAATGATATCCTTTTCATGTTAACAGACCCTTAAACAATACATTCCTGAGGTTTAAAACAGTAAACTGCACAAAGTAAAACACTATTTTTGACTGACTAGTTTTATTTTAAAATGTACAGTTGAAATTGTTTTAAAATTTAAAATTGAAATGGTTCTCCAGTATATTTTTCTTCAGAACACTTTTTGAATATCCTAGACCAGTGGCTTTCAAACTTTTTTTTCATTTTCAGACCCTTAAAACATTTTGAATGGAGGTACAGACCCCTTTGAAATGTAAGTGTGGGTATTCACATACTTTTGATTGATCATAATCATTTTTTGCAGTCCCTTTAGACATAGTCTGTGGACTCCCCAGGGGCCTGTGGACCACAGGTTGAACATCACTGTCCTACACTTGCATCACAATAAACCAAAATTAATGCCATTGAAATAAACTGATTTACCCTGAGCCTAATCGTGCCCCATAGATTCATTCACAGAGAATATTCTCTCCCAAGCTCAACAAAAGCCATCCTATGTTAACCTGGAGTCTGTGAGTACATCCACACATTTGTGGACATTTGGTTTTCCAGGGACAACTAACAGTCGGCATATCTTGGTGCCACAGCAAAAAAAAAGACCAAAGCATCACACGGTCAGGCAGTATGCCCTTGTAGCATGAAGAACACTGAACTGTGTGGTATGTAGCGCTGTAAACGTGTTTGCGGAACCACATGCCACACATCTACATTCATCTGGATGCATCCTATGATAAGAAAGAGTACTGCCCTTGGTGCTTCAAACAATGGCTGCAGATAGAGAATTTTGTTTTCAGGCAGTTCAATATATTTAAAAACGATGCATTCTCCTTGTGCTTCTGGTTTGTCTATTTTAAAAGCACTGGTGCAAAATCTGTAAGAAAACATAGGTTATATAAAATGGCTCTCCATGTAAATGGTTTTGTTCCCCATTAGGATATAATAGTAGGCAATCTTCATGGACTTTCCCTTAGATAGGCATACCATACTCTAGTTGAATGAGACTGGCGCAACTCAGAATTTCAGAATTTTCCATGCCAGGGAGTTTTACAAATATAATTGAAAGTAGTGCCTGGCATTCTACTGCTAGCTCATAACTGTCGGTATCTTCTGACAAAATGAGGAATTATTTGCATAAATGGATTTACTGGTTTAGCCTTACAAGTTTGTCAGGATTTTCAAAATGTGTCATAATAGAAAACTCACAAAAATCTCAAGACTAGCTGAACTCTAGCCTCTTCCTCTTTTCTCTTAAAGTTAGAAAAGGATAGGAAGAACCACCATTTTCTTTGAGCAGAAAAGAATAAAGGTAGCACAGATGTTGCATTTGTTCTGGAAGAAAACCTTTTATTCCAGGATCCTACAGATGTATCAGTCCATTGTCCCACTTCAAGTACTTGTAAAATATGCAAGATAAAATGTGCTAACACTTTTTCCTGGGACAACGTTGCATATGTCTCTTACTTAATAGCAGTTCATTCAGTTCATTCATTCAAATATTAATGTTGAAAAAAATGAAAATAAACAATTGAAATTCAGGTCCATATTCTGTTCTACCTATTAGACATGTAAGTGAAGTTATATGTCTAAGTAAAATCTTATTCCATCCTGTTTGATTCCCTAAAATACTGTTAATACAACAGTTGGGTGTGTTTGCTTCCTCAATATTTTTTTGACTCAATCCTAAGGGTAAGATGACAGAGTACAGCAAAAGCAGATTCTCAGTGGCTTTTCAGGGCCCCAAGCATGGTGGAACATAACTGCACCCAAGGGTCTAAGTCCACTTGGATGCCTGATAGGTAGAACAGAATCTGGCCCAAAGGGTTTGAATGTAAAACCATTAAAATCAATGGCAACACACTGGTTCAGTTCAGTGCTGCAGAATCAGAGCTTGAGCAGGTTCTTGCTGTTCTGTGGCAGATTGACTAGTTCTTTGCATAGATCATCCGGCGCTATGTTCTTCCATTCTCTCCATACCAAACCAATCTATCACTTCACAGGAAAACCGTGTGGCTGCTTCTCAATAATCCATTTTGAACAGAATGGAAAGAGAAGAAATCCTTTTGTGATTCCTCAAGGTTGGAGGAAGCTGCAAAGTGAAAAAAAACATTCATTACCACAGTAGCTTTCATGCCTGTGTAAAATAGCCAGATCTTCAGCAAACTTAATTATTCTTGGATTTATAATAATGATGATGATTCGATAATGTTCGTTCAACTTGATCAAATGCTGAATCTATACCTACCACTGACATAAAGTCATTTGTGACACACACACACATGCACACACACTCACACACACAAATTAGATGACACGTGCTTGTCTGGTGCAACCCAGCCTAATCTATGTCAAGAACATGACAGGACTTTAAACTAAGCAACTATTCACAACTTCACCTAATGCTTTTGTGTTGCAGTTAATTAAAAGACTAGTCTAAAAGAATTGAAATTGAAAACACTGAAACACTGAAAAAGAATATTCTTCAAAATGTCTTGGAGTCATCAGAGTAATTGATAGACATGATTGTAATTTATTAGAAGCAATAATTTGTGCACTACATTGAAGAAAACATTTTTTTTTCTACTTCACAATCAATGGAGAAACCATTGGACCAGGATAATTTATTACCATGCAGGAGAATTTTGGCCTCTTTCAACATTAAAGCATCATTAATGTTCAACGGATTATACCAGTAGGGGACCTGTGATTCAGTCTAAGTTAATACACTGGAAAGTGTACATCTCAGCATGAGATGGTCTGAAGGTTGTTACAAAATGTATAGAATTGTCATTTAATTCCTCTTTTTCCAGTTTATATTTGTCTGCCAGCTATTTTAAAAAATGATCCAGTTCCTTTTTGAGACTTTTAATTGAGTTGAAGTTGTCAGGAGTTTTAGTACTCAGAGTGGGACAAGCATACTTCCAATCCAAGACTGTTAATTGATAAAAATTGACAAACATTTATTTGTGCTTTATAAATTGAAAGGCCATGTCCAGATGAGTCTTAAGTGTAACATGTAGACAGGGCCATAAGGTGACCAAAGCGTGTGTGTGTGTGCATGTGCGTGTGTGTGTGTGTGTGTGTGTGATCACAAGCTGCTGTTGGTTGTAGCTCACATCAGCAGATGCTGTGAAAGGACACTGCATTGGTTTCATCCCACTGCAAGGCCCTCCATGTAAATGTTTTTTTTGAAACAAAACAAACATTTTTGAAATGTCAAAGTCTTAACAGGATACAAAAGATATTCTTCACTCAGGTTTAATTCCAAAGCTTTCCTAATACAGGCCTCTGTTCTGAAATACTTCTTTCTACTCATTGAAATTCATTCCTTCTATAGATTTCATCCTCCATAGGTAGGTTACCTCCTTGGTGAGCCTCAAACAACATCAGATAACCATTTTCATGGTTATTAGTTCCCCTGGGAGAAAAGGTTATCCTGCAATTTGGTCAAGGGTCTTTCATTTGAAGGGAAAGTTATCAAGTTTTAACAACCCTCCATTATTAACTGATAGCTTGGTGCAAGAATGTTCAGTTACCTGCACATTTCCACTCAATATAGAGATGACAGAAGCAGGTGACAACACTAACTTTACTCTACAAGTCACTTTTTGTTTTGTAACATAGATGCATGCCATTCTAATCCATCACATATACTTCTCTGGTATCAAGTTTTAACTGTTTTAAGAACACACATTGGGTTAATTATGTAGCAATCTTTTTTGCTTAAATATGCTCTTGATTGTTTTCTAAGTTTGTCAGACAGTTTGATAGGTGCAAGTATCTCATATTTATTTGCTTGGTATCTTTCAACATATATGGTTGTTGTAGTGTATTGCTACAACCCTGCAAAAACTCTGCAGGGTTGTATGAGTTGTTGGAGAGTCTCTTGAGTATTTTCATTTCATTTTATTTATTTTCAAATATATGTAATATGTGGTCTCCTCATCAATCCTGTGGTCTTCTCATAAATATGTGGTCTTCTCGTCAATCTTCCTGGTCAGCAATCATGGCCAGCATCAAGACCCCTGCAACAGAGAGGCTACTCTGCAGCTCTGGAGTTGGTGCCATCACAAAGATTTTGGCTTCTTAGACCACAATTCACAGTTCCACAAAAAGGGTATCCTTGGGTATGATGGTCTTCATCTCACTTGAAAAGGTATGACTCCACACCAAAAATCTATCAAAGACAAGAACAGAATACCACCTGTCTCCATTCTCTCAGGCCGGATCCTCAAAGGGAATTTACAAACCACTTTTCATAGATGAGCCTATGAACTGCACTTTATCAACCTCGTAGATACAAAAGCTCCTGAACTCAATATAAACATTGGAATTCTGGCATACTGCAACCTGCCAGACATGTGATTCTACCCAGGGATCTCTGTACCTTTACCTGCCCTAGCACTCTTTTGTGCCTGGGGCAAGGGGTTGGACTCAATGATCTGCTGAGGTCCCTTCCAACCCTAATATCTATGAATCTTGAATCTATGAATTAAATGTAAATCCATTTGAAGAGTCCATTCCCATGATTCCCTGCTAATTAACCAATACTGGGGACCAGCCACTGGAATTTATTCACAGCCATACATTTCTATCTTCTATTTTAATGTTAATAAAACAGTTTAATTTTTTGACTACTTTTGTACTCCTAGTGCTAAATTTTAAACACAATCCTTGTGCTATAAAAAAGATGTTTGAATATTTATGTGTGAACAAATTACCAATGAGTTCCTGCTTTTGTTCTTGAATTTTACAATTACAAAATGTTTTCTTCAGTAGAGTGTATGAATTGAATATAGTTAGAAAACTTTCTCTGTGAATAATTTTAATAGGTGGATTGGTTGTACATAAACTAATACGATTTTTCCTGATTGAAATTGAAGCTGTTTGATAGGATACAAAGATCACATGGTGTGTTTTTTTTATTGACTGGATGAATCTCTTTTTCAGAATAGCTTTATTTTAATATGTTGCAAACATCACTTCCCTGTTTCTTTAGCATTCCTGCCTTAAAACTCATTTGCTGAAATATGAGAAAAGAGTAAACATAGTTAAAGTGAATTCACTTTAAAAAGTAAGAGAGATTAAATTTTAACCTACCTGGAAGTTTTTATTTAATTGTACATTTAAAAATCATCCAGGGATCCTTCCTTATTCATAAGAAACAAAGGCTGCCTACAGATTGCTCATTTGCATTGGAGAACATTCAACTAAGTAAGTCTGTTCTGTGTGGAATGCTCCAGCATCACCTCACCCCCACCCTGCATTTCAAAATGGCCATGAGGGTGCTTTACCTAAATGTCACACATGAGCTTTAGTTAAGGTGCCCCCATGGCCATTTTGAAACATGGGTGGACTTCATACATGTGATGGTGAGCTGTTTTAATTAGCGTGGCTGTTCAGGAACTGTTCTAATTAAAATGCACTCCTGCCACCTATGAGCATGAGTATAGGGAGCTAAAGCTGCTTTATGTATTCAGTATTCTTTCCAGTGATATTGAGAATATCATGATTTATTGACCATATATGGCGCTTTGTAATAAGCAGCTGTTAGTTACTTTAACTAATATATCTGCTTAATTTAGTTGTACTTCCTATCACTCTCCTTGGTGTGATTCTGCTCTTAGGATATTTTACTACTATACCTGGAAGCATAATGATTCCTTCTTTCTTTTTGCTGTTGTTGTTTCTCTTCGAGAATGCTGTTTGTTCTTAGAATGATAAATTCCTAAATAGAAGCCTCAGATAAAAAAAAAATCTAGTCTCCTTGTTATGTTTCTTGATAAAGAAATAGCCTTTTCAGCTTTTTAAATTAAAATATGTATTAAAAAGGGTTCAATTGAAACTTTGATGATATTCTTTTGTCTACTTATTATTTGTCCTGTATTATATATTCATAAAAAAAATTATATGTAAAACATATGATAGTGATATGATAGAACATTGTAGTGATTTTCAATTGCTTACCACTTCCACAGGTCTCAAAGGGTTGTTTTAACAGCAACAGATCAACTGAGTCTAATGATGCATAACAATAAGGCCCTACTTTTATCTGAATAAGAAGAAAAGTATGGAGCTTGACACCATTAATAGCAATAGATACATCCATAATGAGATTTTGAGTAGTTTCCAGTTTGAAAAGTGGTCTGAGATTTGCTAGTCAAGACATTTGGCTCTGTGCAAGCGTAAGGAATAAATATGTCAAAAATACAGAATAGTGGACATTGTGATGTTAAGAGTTTGCCAGCAGGTGCAGAATAGCATGAGAATTACCAAAGACTATAGGAGAAAGCATCCCAAGAATTCCAAATATTTGCAATAATTACTCCGGTGTAACATTACTAATAGCAGCTGCCAAAACTGTGTTCACAATACAGTCAGGAAACTTAGCAGACAGGCTTCTTCTGTCCCCATTATCATAGATAATGTTTGATGGTAAAAATCTAAATAGCATCTTGGAAGAGTTAGTTAATTGTTTTATAAATCCTTTTTGCATGTATTCTGTTTTAAAAGCAGTTAAAAGTCCCTTATCTACCAATCGCAGATGTTTTTTCAGGTTCTTAAAGTGATAAAGGAAACCTTTGGATAGAGTTTCTTACTATTATATTTTAAATTATTTTTGTATGCTCAGATAAAAGAGTTATTGGTTATTATCTTGTTCTTAAAAGATTACCTAATCTAGTCTAGACTAGTGTTGTCCAATGTTTTTTGCCTCTCAGGTTGAATTAGCAGTGTTCAGTTCATCCATAGGCTAGATCCAGCTGTTGATACTGGATTTATGAATCGGATACTTGTTTTAGGCAGACCCAAACCCTCAAACAGACCAATTCTTCCATTCAATAATACACAAATTTTATTTATACACAGTGATAGCAGATAAGAATAATGAAGACAAGGCAAACAAAATAACCCCTCCGATTCTATATCTACCAGCCCCAAGGCTGTCACAGAGGGAAGGTATGTCTTGCCAGTATGCAAGTTTCACCCTGTGCTTCTTTCTTGAATGTCAGATGTCAGCAGCCTGGAGGTCACGGGTGGAGACTCCCTCCCCCATGGTATGGGTTAGTCAGGCTGGTGGTGTGCCCTCTATACCTGGTGGCCTTGGGTTTCTCCCTTGGGGGACCTTTTGCTGCTCTGAAATACCTCTTTTTGTCTTCTTTCTCTCCTTTGATAACTATTCATTCCCAGGCATTGGTGATTGGTTTCCCCGTGGTCATCATATTGTCCATATTTTTTTCTGTCAACATATTCCTTTATTTCCCAAATCCATCATATGATCCCATCTTAATTTGGTCATTTGCCAGTGTCTTAATCTGGGCATGCCCTAGCCTCCTAATGTGGCCTGTCCACCAAAACTGGAAATCCCAATGGCTCTGCAGTTGGGCACTATGACCTGGCTTCAACATAGCAAGCTTTTTTTTTTGTTGCAGAATGGTGTGGTACATATCTTCAATTTCCCATCCTTTTTGTCTCCTTACTTCAGTCACTGGGTCTTGAAGGAAACTTTCACAGCCTTTTAGAAATCAGTTAACTCTTGTTGTTCCCCTACAAGCCAATTCCTAACAGCAAACCTCTGAATACCATTTTCTAGCTATCACCAGCAGTGAGCCTGATCTAGCTGCATGGGGTGTGCCGGTGGGGAGGTGGGTGGGTGACTGGCACAGCACAGCTGATCCCCAGTGTGACCCAACCCAGCCCCAACCCTGCTACATAGAGGGAAGGAATATGGCCCAAAGTTATGCAGGGGAGGCAGTATAGCCTGGCCACAACCTAGTAGTTTGTGTATGGGGGGTGAGGGAGAGAATCACCCAGCTTTGACATAGTGTCACAGGCTTGTGAACATGGCATCAGGGGAAGGGTGGCAGTATTACTTGCCACTGCTCCAACACCATGAATTTCTCAACCTAAAGGAAACTCCATGGGCCAGATACCATGGCTCTGCATGCCTGATTTGACCCATTGACCAGGATATGAAAACCCTTGCTATAGACTATGACAACTGTGCCTGACACTCCATAAAATAAATGTAACATTTCATAGGTACTACTAATATGTAGTATGCATGTATTCAATTTATATGCTACCTTTTCCAATAGAGGCCCAGGATGACTTACAATAAGAAAACAAAATATTCACTATGTAGCACAGTTATTCATTTAGAGAGTTGTTTCTATTCTTTGACTGAAATCAGTGGAAATGGCATCATATATTCGACTGAAGCCATTCTTTACTTTGTGTAACCAAGGTTCCTTTAGTCTTGTCTGAGTAGGAGGCCTAAAGACAAATGAAATACAAAGAACTATGATTCAGTATTACTTCACAGGCTAAAATGGAAAAGATTTGCAACAAGACACCATCTGGAATAAAAATAGGTTACACTGAAAGGATACATTTTCCCAACAAAACTATACTTTTTAGGCTAAGGCTTTACTTTGTTTAGGCTCCAGTTTGGGATTTGTCATAAACTTCACAGAATATCTATGCTAAGTGCCTCTTAGGACATGCATGTACAGTTTCTGTGAAATTGGAGAGCAAAGCTGGCCTTATTGGTGGACAGTGTGGGTGCAATTGTAAGAAGGGCATTGGCAGTGTGGTGCAGTTCTGCAGGCAGAGATGGGGGTGAGGCAGAGTGGTGTTATGGGGGTGGGGCAATAGTTAACATTGTATTTTCTGTAACCTAGTTGTGTTCCCCTCCTCACCCCCATCCCTCTAATGTTAGTCCCTCACTTGGGCGATATGTATTTCCCTACTGGCTTTGTCATCTTTTTTCAACAACAATCCTAAACATTTACTAATAAAAGTCAATCTGTTTAGTAACTAAGGGAGATAACTGTTAACACCTGTGATGTAAAGAAAAATGGGTCATTAATGGGCCATTAACTCTCTTATCTGCCTGCAAAGTAATACATACTCCCCCTCAAGGAGGGGGAGCTGCTACTCAGCAACGGCAGCAGCAGCAGCAAAGTGGCTGAAGCCAAGATACTCATTTTAATTTCCCCTGGTCATGATCCTTGCAAGCATTTGTGCAAATGTCCACAAGTGTGTGCAAGGGTGTGCTGGGATGCTTGTTTTAATTTTTACCAGCCTGAAACTTTGAAGGAGACAAAATGTGAGTACCAAAGAGGATGTCACAGGCACAGAACAGGAAATTAAAAGCTCAGTTAATGACTACAATGAAAGAAGATATAGACACAATGAAAAAATGCTTAAATTCTGTTAACAGCAACCTATAAAGTAGCAGCAAGATGATCACAGTGGAGACATCAGATGAAAAATGCAAAGATGATCCACAATTCAACTTCCAAGAACCATTACAAGAGACAAAAAGAGATCCAAATGAAACAGAAATTCTTTATTTGGACCAAAATAATGACAATGCTGCTAGTGATAGAGATTAAATGATTCCTATTATTGGTAATGCCATTTGTGATCCTGCTTTATGACCCAGTTTAATGCCACATTTCAAGAGCTGTTAGTGACCAATGGTTCACCAAAAATAAAGAACATGGATTTTCTTATGGATGGGTAGAATCACCATCTTTGTGACATTTTGTATATAAATCTTGAAAATGGTGACATTCTCAAACAGTGCTAGTTGCTTTGGAGTCCACTGCCAAGGGTTTTTGTTTCTGCTGCAAGCACTTTGACTTGAATCAAAATCACCCCTAGCATTTGAAAGGTTGAATGATTGTAAGCACATTTCTCTGATTCTCTTGTCATAAAAAGTACTCCAGTCATTTCAGTTCTTGCCAGTCATGGATCAAAGCAGAGCAAAGGATCAAACAGGATAATTGCATGGACATGGAGTCTTAACATGTGATTAAACAAGAGACAAACGCTGAGAGAACTTTCTAGAAAGGCTCATGACATAACAGTATCTTTGTAAAAATAACTAAGCTTTTTGAGGCTTATCTACCAGGCTCTTCATGGTGAACAATGGGAACTTCCTTAGTTCGGTGGAGTTACTAGAAAAATACCATAAGTAATGAAGTAACATTTGCACCACATACATTCCAGCAAGGTGACAGATCATTACTGCAGAAAAACATTCCAGAATGAGATAATTTAATTATTGGCAAAGAACGTGCTGCAAAGCATCCTTAAAAGGTTGTGGAGTACCAAGAGTGTTACTTCACAATATAGGACTGGACTCCAAATATGAGCCATTCTGAAAAGATGTCTGTCACTATTAGGTTTCTTAACACTTTAAATGGCAAAGGGATGATTCAGGAGCATTTTCATAGATTCATAGATGTTAGGGTCGGAAGGGACCTCAATAGATCATTGAGTCTAACCCCTGCATAGACAGGAAAGAGTGCTAGGTCCAGATGACCCCAGCTAGATGTCTATCTAATCTCCTCTTGAAGACTCCCAGGGTAGGGGAAAGCACCACAACCAGGGTAGGGGGAGCCCGTTCCGGATCTTGGCCACTCTAACTGTGAAGAAGTTCTTCCTAATGTCCAGTCTAAGTCTGCTTTCTGCTAGGTTATGGCCATTATTTCTTGTGACCCCCAGGGGCACCTTGGTAAGTAAAGCCTCACCAATTCCCTTCTGTGCCCCCACGATGAACTTATAGGCTGCCACAAGGTCACCTCTCAACCTTCTCTTGTGGAGACTGAAGAGGTCTAGGTGCCCTAGTCTCTCCTTATAGGGCTTGGCCTGCAAGCCCTTAACCATACGAGTGGCCCTTCTCTGGACCCTCTCCGGGTTATCCACATCCCTCTTGAAGTGCATTGCCCAAAATTGCACACAGTATACCAACTGCGGTCTGACCAGTGCCCAATAGAGGGGAAGTATAACCTCCTTGGATCTGTTCATCATGCATCTGCTGATGCACGATAAAGTGCCATTAGCTTTTCAAAAAGTGCCATTAAGCTTTTCATTTTATTCATTTTAAAACAGTGGATAAGTCCACAGGCCAAGAACTAATTGATACTATACTTACTGTTTTGAAGGAATACGACATAAATATCTGACACTGCTGGAGTTACGAAAATGGTGCAAATATGAAGGGGAAAAGTAAGGGTGTATAGGCAAGAATCTTCAGTCAAAACCCAAGAGCTGTTTTTGTTCTGTGTTCATGCCACTTGCTCAATCTTATGATAGTAGATGTTTCAGCATCTTCAAAACAGTCCAAGTCCCTCTTTAGCATTTGGCAAAGATCTACATTCTGTTCTCTAGCTCTGTTCATCATTGAAAGTGTCTCACAGATCATGTCCATGTCACTGCTAAGCTAGTATGTGAAACATGCTGGAGTTCAGAACTGAAATCATTAAAGCTGTCCACTGTGCCCTTATTGCACTGGCTGAATTGGAGCAAGCAGACACTGGTATCTATCAGGAAGCACACTCCCTGGTATATCAACTCACCAAATTCAAGTTTTTTTATCTCCATTGTCGTGTGGTACAATACTATTTTTTCCAAGTCAATGTGGTAAGCAAAAGCTTGCTGAGCAAGAAAACCTTCAACATTGTTGCAGCCACAAACTTGATAAATGTGTGATGACTATGTTGTAAATTACAGGAACATCAGGCATGAAGGAGCTCTGACAACAGCTAAGGAAAGAGCTGTAAACCTTGGTGTTGATCTGGTTTTTAAAACAGTCCTACATAGTCATCATAAAAAAGTGTCAATTCAGCTACTCATGTGAAGAACTATGGAGAACCCAGCTATCTCCAAAGGCTACTTCCAATGGACGGCAGTGGTCATCAGAAGTTCTATAATTTATTTACAACAGTGAACTTCATGACAACTTCCCAAACACATGGATAGCACTCAGGACCTTTTAACCATGCCAGTATTGGTGGTAAGCAGTGAAAGGAGCTTTGCGAAGTTGAAGCTCATAAAAACATTTGCAATTGACAACAGGCAATCTTCGTTGTTTGTCAAGAACGCTGTAGCTCAAACTATAGATCTGTCACAAGCAAGATCAGAACTTGTGGAAGCAAAAGCAAGCAGAGTCAACTTCTGAGTCTTGGAATTGTGGTGAACAAAGTTTTTTATTAGTTATTGTTAGTTCAGTTTATTTGTCACTTAGCTATAATATTGTTTTTTAAACATAGCATTTCTTATTTGAATCACATTTAATTGAATTTACATTTAATTATCATTTCCTCTCATTTTTTTTAGTAAACTAAAAAAAATTGAGATTACGCTTTATTTTTTAAATGGGCGGGGGGGGGGAAAGGAGGGAGTGGTGGGAAGAACCTGGCAAAATATAAGTTCAGGGCACTATTTCCCCTAAGGCTGGCTCTGTTGCAGAACTTCCATTTCTTGGTCTTAGAAGAACTACCAACAGATAATTTCTTTTTGATTACTAACTTTCTGGGTCTTTTTCCCCCCTTAGCTTATAGCTTTTCTCTCTACTCTTTCTTTTTCTTCTTCTGTTAAGATACAGCAATCAAAGAGTATAGAGCTAAGTTGTCATCAAGGGTGTTCAGTTTAATATGTACTACATTCTCATCTAACCTTTTGTATATTGATTGAATAGCCTTCCTCTTAAATTTTATCAGGAAATACTTGTCTACCTATGTTAAAAGACAATTGATAAACAGAAGCATGGCTAACTAGAATAAGTAAAAAGGGGAATTAGGCTCATTGTCTGGCATGAAACTCTTTCATAAAAAAACCCAAAAAACTATAGGAAAAGCTCAGAAGCTGACTGCTTAAAGAGATGCTGCAAGCTTTTAGAAACCTTTTTCAAGATACAAAGTATAACTTCCGATTGTTGCTAACCTGCAGGATCCATTCAACAGTTGGCAGCAACAATGGCCAAGAAGCATTACTATATCCTAGCACATCCTCGGAATAATTTGTTGAAACTGACAACACTTTTTTTTGTTTTTTGCATTCGGAAGGTGTGTATGTAAAAGTAAAAGCCAATATGACAATCAAAATCATTTCAGTTTTAGTATAGAGTAAGATAAATTAAAATTAAAATTGTTTCCTAGTTTTGTGATGCAGTCCATTGACTTGCAACTTTATGAATGAACAACCCTTTCATAAGATCAAGTACTCTGGAGCCAAGTTCATTTCCACTTGCTTTTCACTTAAAAAAAATGTTTTAAATGCCAAGGTAAAACACTAGTGTTACGGACTTTTGAAACTTAAATGCTTTGATGTGAATAAGTATGTCTAATTTTATTCTCTGTGAGTGCATCTGTATGTGTTATTAACTCAAAGTAGGCTTACTGCACAGTAAAAATATTGCACAGTAAGCCTACCAGGGGAGCATATGTAGACATGTGTAGCATGTGTAGCAGATTTGCTCCCACCCTGGTCTGTCCCCCTGCAGCTGAGGCAGTTCCAGAAGACCCTATCTATACACATTGGGAGGGGTCCTGATGTGCATGAGGGGGAAAGCTGGTGCTGGAGAGCTCGCCTAGTCTGTGCACATGGAGACAAGCCCTGTGCCCAGTGGGGCTTCCCTATGCAGCCTGGGGCTGGCTGGGACTTGTCTTGTTTTGGAGCAGGTCCCAGCCAGGTCTGGACTGAGTGGGGAACTCTCCTGATGCAGGGAGCTCCTGGCCCCAACTCCCCAATGAGGGAGGGGACTTGGACATTGTTCCCTGTACCCAACAGCTGCCTGCTGCCCAGGTGGGCTCCAAGTGCAGAGGCCAGTTGGGACAATGTCCCTTGGCCTGGCAGCAGGAATCTCCTGGCCCTAGCTCCACACAGGGAAGAGGGACATTGTCCTATCTGGACTCTGGACTCAGAGCCCACCCCAGCCACAGACAGCTCCCGGGGCAGGGGCAGTCTCTCAGCCTTGGCTGCAGTTGTAAAGGTAGGTCTGGGAGCTACCTGCTGCCAGGGCAGTCCCAGCCAGGCTCCATGCTCAGAGCCCACCTTGGCAGCTTCACAGAGCCAGGGTCAGGAGTTGCCTGCTGCTGGAGCAGGGGGGCATTTTCTTGGCCCAGGCTCCTTACTTGAAACCTGCCCTGGGAACAGGCAGCTCCCAGACTGAGGATTCTTCTCCTGTCCTCTGCAACCCAGATTGACATCTGGGAGATGGTAAGCCATCTACACATGGGTGCTGCACAGCCATTATGGCACGGTCAATTTGCTTACCTGCATTTGCAGGTAGCAGACTAACCCCTCAGTTAAATAATTGACTGTCCAGTAAGCATCTGCACATGTAGATGGTGACACTTTACCATGCAGTCAATTAGTCACCTGTGTGGTATTTTCTTCAAAAAAAAAAGGGAAAAAACGGAAACTGGGCAATAAGGACAGATTAAGAGAAGCTCAGATTTTCCTAAAACATAGTAATTATGAGTTTCTTCTGTAAAACAAGTTCATCATGGGTGAGTGTCCCAAACACTGTGCTACTGGGTTTGAGGATAGAACGAGCAACAAATGCTTGTGAATCATGCTCCCATTTTTTTCCCCAAATAAACTATTAAAAAAAGTTGGCCCAAACTTGCAAATATTTTTCAGGATGAAAGAAAATACATTTTAATGGTTAATGAATGAATCATTGAAAAGTTTGCTCAGTTTTGTTTGTTTTTTTCTTTAAAATAATAGAAAAAAAAGAGGGTAGTATCTTTTGAGAGGGATGGACCAGCTTTATCTTTATAAACTATTCCACAGTTACTGATAGTATCTCACTTACTAATTTTGATGCTGTTATTCGTTGAAGATATCTCAGCAAAATAGTCTTTATTTATACTACTTAAAGTGATGAAGTGTTTTAAGCATTTGTTTAATCTAGTCATAGTTTCATAGTAGCTAGGGCCACAAGGGACCTGAACAGATCATCTAGCCTGACCCCCTGCCACAGGCAGGAATGAATGCTGGGTTCAGAAGACCCCAGACAGGTGATTGTCCAACCTCCTCTTGAATATGCCCAAGGTAGGGGTGAGGATCACCTCCCTGGGAAGTTGGTTCCAGATTTTGGGTTGGTTCCAGATTTTGGCCACCATAAATAAAATATTGCCTTCTAATCTCCAACCTAAACCTATTCTTCATCAGTTTATGACCATTGTTCCTCGTCACCAGGTGGTTCTGGGGAGAAAAGAGCTCTGCCTATTTGCTGTTGATTCCCCACAATGAGCTTGTAGGCAGCCACCAGTTCCCCCCTCAGCCTCTTCTTGGTGAGGCTGAACAGGTTCAGGTCCTTCAGTCTCTCCTTATAAGGCCTGTCCTGCTTCCCTCTCACCAAGTGGGTGGCCCTCCTCTGAACCCTCTCCAGGCTGGCCACATCCCTTTTGAAGTGCGGTGCCCAGTACTGGACACAGTACTGCAACTGCAGCCTGACCAAAGTTGCATAGAGGAGGAGTATCACCTCTCTGGACGGGCTTGAGATGCACCTTTGGATGCATGACAAGGTATGGCTGGCCTTGCAGGCTGCGGTCTGGTATTGGTGGCTCATGTTCATCTTGGAGTCAATAATGACTCCAAGATCCCTTTCCATCTCTGTGCTTTCAAGAAGGGAACTCCCCAGCCTGTATTTATGCTGTGGATTCCTTCTCCCAAAGTGCAGCTCCCTGCATTTGTCTACATTGAACCCCATCCTTGTCTGCCCACTTTTGTAGTCTGTCTAAATCTAGTTGCAGCCTCTCTCTCCCTTCAAGTGTGTCCACCGCAGCCCACATCTTAGTGTCATCAGAAAACTTGGACAGTGTTCTTTCCACCCCTTCGTCCAAGTCCCTGATGAAGATGTTAAACAGTGCGGTCCCGAGGACCGAGCCCTGGGGGATCCCACTGCTCACCTCTCGCTAGGTTGAGTACAGCGCGTCCACCACTACTCTCTGGGTGTGCCCCACTAGCCAATATTTTACCCATCCACTGTGCAGGCATCAATGCCGCAGTCACTTAATTAATGAGGCTGGGGTGAGAGACAGTGTCAAAGGCCTTCTTAAAGTCTAGAAAGACTATGCCCATAGCGATACCATCATCCAAAGATTTAGTTACTTGGTCATAAAAGGCAAACAGGTTGGTCTGGCAGGGTCTGCCTTTGGGGAAGTCACGCTGATTGCCCCTGAGCATGATCTCCCCTGCAGGCCCCCCACAGATGTGCTCCTTGATAAACCTCTCCAAGAGTTTCCCAAGCAGCGAGGTGAGGCTTACAGGCCTATAATTACTTGGGTCTTTCTTCCTCTCCTTCTTAAAAATAGGGACCACATTAGCTCGTTTCTAATCCCCTGGCACCTGGCCAGATGACCACAAATGCTCATACAGCCGGGCCAAAGGCTCTGCAATAACCCATGCCAGCTCCCTCAACACTCTTGGGTGGAGGGCATCTGGACCTGCAGATTTAAAAATGTCTAGCCCTTCCAGAAGATCCCAAGCTACATATGCACTGACTAAAGGCTTGATAGAGCTATCCCCAAGATTGTCCCTACCTCTGGTAGGTGGGATATTCTGGTCCCTGTTCAGGAAAACAGAGGCAAAGAAACTGTTAAAAATATCAGCTTTCTTGTCTGGCATGACC
>JAGPOW010003685.1:49172609-49218711 GCA_030014935.1 Caiman crocodilus
CTCCCACTACCCCTCCCAATACCCTTCCCATCCGTGCTGCCAACACCTTTGCAAACAGTTTATAATCAACATTTAACAACGTGATCGGCCTCCAATTCACCAGTGCCTCCCGACTTCCCTTCTTGTGCAATAGTACCACCACCCCCACTGCGAACCCTTCCCCCACCACTCCCTTCTCCATCACTTCCCAATAAACCTCCATCACATCCCCCCCCCCAAAACTGTTCGTAAAACTCCATAGGCAACCCATCCAACCCTGGTGTTTTCAACCCCAGCTGTGCTCGTTATCTCGTTATTCCCTGCCAGGGCTCTCTCCCTGGCAGTTTCCCCTCTCTAGGAGCAGGGCACCACAGTGCTCTGTGACATACACGCTGCCAGGGAAGGGCTGCCTGGTGGGACTGGTTATGGCAGGACAGTCCCGCAGATATGCCAGACCAGTTACTTCCCTGGTGAAAGGCAAGGAGGGGTGCCTTAAAACCCCCACGCCCACTATTCACTGGGTTACCAACATTGGAGAAGAGTAGGGCCAGGCATACCCAGGGAGGGACACCTGAGCTCAGAGTGAATAGTGAGACCAGGCATGTCTATCAGGAGACACCTGAGCCTGTAGGGGTGTAAGACCCTAGGGGGTAGTGGGGCTAGGCATGCCAATGTGAATGACACCTGAACCCATAGGGGCGTAAGACCCTGAAGAGTAGTGGGGCCAGGCATACCCAACTAGAGGCACCTGAGCCCAGTAGGAATAGCGGGGCCAGGCATGCCTATGGAGGTGGCACCTAAGACCATAGGGGTGGAGGACCCTGGAGCCCCAGGAAGGAGGCGAGAGTGTTGAGGCCCCCAGAAACAAGGACAAGTGGGGGCATCAAAGTAAGCCTTCTGGCACCTGAGGCCACAAGTAAGCCTGAGGCCAAGTAAGGCAGCATGGAGAGAGCTGCGAGTGAAAGGGGAGAATCCCTGGCCCAATTAGGGAACTGGTGAGCTGTGTTACCCTGTGAGGGGCTGGGGCAGAGTTAGCTCAGCATTTGTCTAATTGCTCAGACACTGTATAGATGAGGGTCATGGGAAAGGCCCAAAAGGCTGCTCTAGGGCTGGCCAAGGAGAGCTGAGACAAGCCTTACAGCCTACATGCTCACTCAAGGAAGCAGGGTGAATGTGGCCCAGTAAGGGGCATGAGTGCAAGAGGCCTGGTGAGAGTGGGCAGAGTGGTAGAAGCCCCAGTGAGAGAGAGAGGCAGTATGGGCAAAGCCCTAAAAAGGGCAGCATGACAGAGGCTTAAGACTGTGCTGACTTGGGCCTGACCTCAGACTGGAACATAGCACAACTCATGGAAACAACTGTGATACATGGGACATAATAATGAGGAGGTTGGAGTCATGAGAACTGTCCTTTGGCAGCGGGGTGCTCAAAGGGCAGCCTTTCTCCTAATACTATCTTAATTATTTGACCACAGGGTGTGGCAGGAGAGTAAGGTGGGCAGCTTGCCCAAAGACAGGTGGGCAGCCCAGCACTGTGACTGGGCCTGGGAGTTTGCCCCCTGTCACAACTACAAAACACCTAATTCCCTTTCTGTCCATGTTTTCAGGCTGTTTGTCAGCTACATCTATTGTATCTTCCCATGATATATTAATTATTTCCACAGGAAGCATCACAAACTGTACAGATATTGAATATGTCTGCTCAGGTGTAGTAATTCTTTAGCTCTAGGGAATTCTGTCATTCTGACTCAATGCTCAGTCTCACATTAACTCAGGTTGCATAGAAAAGTCTCAGTGCACAATATGTTCCTCTATATTTTTATTGCATGTCCAATTAAGTGTATTGCTTAAATCTAAGCCCTGAAAATTCAAAGTTAGGTGTGTGAAAGTGTATTTTTAAAAGGCTAGAGGGGAACTGTAACTGAAGTGCCCAGAGCATCATATGTATTAGTGTTCCCACACTGGAAAATGGTGGTAGGAGTACTTTAATAAAAGCTCATTGAACAACCTTCAGTTACAGCATTTCTGCTGCCATTTTTTAGCACTGGGATGCTGATATATGTGACACTGGAGCATGGTCAGTACCACTTTCCATCAGATTCAATCAAGTCTGCTCCGATGCTCTGTAATTACAACACATCAGCATAGCCTTGCTGTACATATATAGGCATCCCTTTGATTTGAGTAATCACTGGACAGATGCTATCAGGTAAAACTGATCAGGAAGCTCTCTGCAAAATATGGAAGGAGCCCAACCATGCCATGATTCATGTCCCAAGGAATTTTCCTGGTACCTTAAGACAAAGGCTAAAAGAGGAGCCTTCTGGGCTCATATAGTCAGTTGAAGAGCCAGTCACCACTGGCAGCATGGTGCTGGTCGGGCCTTCAGGTAAGTGGCAGTGCTGCGTGCAGACTCAAGCCTTGCTCCCCTCCCTACCCACGTATAGTTGAATTTGTGCAAATTAAATGCACATAAGATGCAGGTTGCCTGTATAAGGTGTCACATTTTAAGGATAAGGCCATCACCAACATGACTAGCTCAGTAGAGAAAAAAAAAGGGGGATATTGAAAGGCTGCTTGAAATAATTAACCATGTAAAGAAGTTTGCACCTAGTTCAGCTTCCCTATTCCTAACTGTAAATTGTTGGCAGTGTTCATTTTTTACTTTCTTTTTGGAGATTCTGTAGAATTGTGACAGATATTCATTGCATTCTGTTGTCTGAGCCCTCATTTGACTGGAGCTGATTTTTTTGCTTTGTGCCTGTTATAATACTGAACAGAGATCTGATTTTTTTTCTGCCATAATTTTATATTAGGAAACTAGCATAATCAAATCATAGAAATTTAAAAGCTGGAAGGAACCTCAAAGATCCTCAAGTCCAACCCCACTGTTCTGGGCAGGAATACTGGGCTGCTGTATATTTTTGCAATTTTATATGGTTGTTTATTGCCCTTCTACTTTAACACAAGCAAACATTCGTTGGATCAGAGATTATTTCCTTTGCTTTATTTGTATGGAGAATGTTTCATTTTCTATATTTTCTTTACATTGTTTGGCTGCAATTTGAGATATGTTAGTGATCATGAAAGTGTACAAATATAAGCAATAACCAAAGCTTTACATAAGAGATGGTAGATTCCTTGACAGGTTCTGCTAAGGTTTATGAATCTTGATCTTCAATAAGCCTTAATCCTTCTAGTCCTGAATTATGACTGCTTCTGGAACAAATATGTGACTAAACTATGTGGTAATTTCCTTCTCCAGGCTTATGAGGAATCAAATGTGTATAGCACCATAGGTGCAGAAGGAAGTGCAACTCCAAGTTGTAACTCAGAGAGTTTTCTGCAAAGTGCTCTGAGTTACATTACCCTAGATCAAACAGAAGTTCACTGGGGGCCTGCAGCAATGGCCACAGCTCTCTGCCAGTGCTTGCTGTTTTCACAATAGGAGGGGGGGGAAGATAGTGAGGGAGCTAGTTCTTGGGGCTCCCCAGCTGATGCTGAAAGATGGGGTGGGTGAATTGGAGCCCCCAACCTCAGAAGGAGAGATCCAATATACCTGCCCCATCTTCCAGGGACAGCTAAAAAACCTCTGGACTGAACTCCCTCCGCTTGCTTGTCCCCCTCTCATTCTGAAAACACTAAGAGGCTGGGAGCTGTGCAGACAGAAGTTCCGGAAAAACTACATTTTGAAATGTCCTCATCTGATCCCTCATTCAAGATCCCTCATTCAATGAGGGATCAGATTTTCACCCAATCATCTTTTTTTTTTAAAGCTGCCTGTAGCTGTACACTTGTTTTTGGTCATGCTATGGACTGCTTTCTGTGGCCAGATTGGGCAAAAATTATCACTTTTGTCTGCACCTAACAGAAGCCATGTCTTGAAACTGATATTACCCCAGAAAGTAGGAAACTTATATATTAAACTGATACAAACATTCCTGTGGGGGCTGAGAAACACCAGCAGAATGGGCCCGCTGATAGAGTGGAATTAGTTGGACGAGAGGCAGCAGTGGTTGAAAC
The DNA here is from genome assembly GCA_030014935.1 of Caiman crocodilus. NCBI lineage: Eukaryota > Metazoa > Chordata > Crocodylia > Alligatoridae > Caiman > Caiman crocodilus. The sequence continues at coordinate 49,176,608 of JAGPOW010003685.1, forward strand.
AAAAAAACTTTACTTACAAGATGCATACACGAGCTATGCAGTGTAGGCACAATCCGTAGACAGACACAAACGAAAACTGTAGACAGGCATACCTATGCTCACACTCACACGGGGTATGGGGTACATCATGGAAATCGTGATGGGGAGTCGTTGGTGGTCGATCAGGTCCCTTCATGGCTCCAAAGTACACGTGGGGCTCTCTCCCTACGTGTGTTCGAGCTCTGCTCCAACTTGGGTGGATACCACCCAAGCCTTTTATACGGCCAGCAAGCCAATTGCTGACCGCCACGTGTGCATAATTTACACTGAGCCAATCATGAGCATGCACTCGATGGTGCAGCTGCAAGCTTTTGGCAGGCTCTGTTTCTGCACCAAGGACTTTTCCCACCTTACAGGGGAAATCCCTGCACCGGGGACTCACAATATGCCTGAACGCAGCTGTGCCGAGGCATCTCTTAACCGTTCAGCTCTGACAATTCCAAATTCTCTTCAAAATATTTCATGGCCACATTTTTTTTCAATTGTTTTACATACCCAGTAGTCACAATTATGTAAGATGTTCTCTTTTATTTTTCACCCCATTTCCTTATGACTATTTCTTTTTTCATCTTACAGTTGTCTGAGTTATGTAATGAAAAGGTATCTGTTTTTTGTTTTTTTTTAATGTTGGTCTAAATCTACTATACCTTCCTCTGACACTTCCTATTAATAAAAGGAAAGCTGATGTGTATGGTTGTATTCATCTTTTTCTTGTTTCACTAATAAAAATTAAGCCCACTGTATTTAATCCTACACTTAAAAGAGAAAAAAGTATGATATACTTTTCCCATCAAAGTATACGGTTAATAATACACACACACACACACACACACATACACACACATATAAAATTATACATGCACACACACACACACATATATTTGCAAGTTCTTTTTTCTGTACAAGTCTTCTAAAATGATTTATTTGTAACTTAATAGAAAATACACAACAGTTAGTGTGAATGACAGGCACACTTTTAATTAAAATTTATTATTAAACATCTCAAAAATTCCTTAAATCCTTTGTTACAAGTAGACATATTCTATTCAAAAGTCTCTGCAGAAAGTTGTTATAGCTAAGAAAGTACTACAAGCATTCTAAGTAGTTGTTAATATTAATCTTTTTTATGCTGGGCTTAGAGTCTTTTAGCAAAGTTAATAAACTAAAACATTTACACTTTCATCCTTTGAGTGACAGATACCATTGGTTTATTTTCTTTTCTAACTGTCCAAATTACTTATACATTTGCTCTCTCCTTTATTGATTTATTCTGGCAATCTGATAGTAGGAAACATGATAAAATTTACAATAGTGTTGCATATTAAGACAAATTTATACTTAGCCATCTTTGAAAGAATAACAAAACTCATTTTATGCAGAGCTATTCCCCTATTTCATTGATAAAGGTAATCTTATTTCACTTTAGCTAGCCTAAAAGTTGATATACAACATTGGTGCACACAATCACTCTTGTCCATGCACTGGACATAGAAAAATAGATAAGAAGCTCACTCCCCAGATGACCTTAGTCTCTGCTTTCCTCAAGAAGTCTCCAATAATTCTACATGTCTTCCTATTCTAATGAGATTGCTCAGAACTATTTCAGTAATCTTTACAATTACATTAGAAGTTAAAATTATATGTCATGAAACATAGACATGTATACATATACAGCTATAGTGATTGTTATTAACAAGGAAATGTTACTAAAATTATCTTCATATAATTATATCAAGTCACAATATTTACCTAATATTTGAATGCAGTATTGTAGAGAGATAAATTAAATTCACTAAAGCTATTCCTGTTAGTGGCAGCCAATGTTTGCAAGCATCCTGGGCCACTAAGCTCAATATTTGGATGGGGTTATTTACTAGTTAATCAGATGGCACACTGTTGTATTTTATCAACCATATTTAGATGCTGTAAAATCATCTTTTAAATGATTTCTAATGCCAGATGAGAGAGACCGATAAGCTCATCTGATTCACAAAATTAAATACAAAAATAATATGATTCTGTAAGTTTGGGTCTATAATTTTGTTTGGATCTCCAGAAGATAAAGAACCAAAAATTATTACTGTTATTAGTTTTGTGGTTGTTGTTTTAGTAAAGGAATTAAGATTGTTTAAAGAGAAATTCTTTTCATAGGCAAAACAAAACTCTACCAAGCCTGTAAGTCAACTAACTTTTTCTAAAAACATGTCTGATGTTGAGCAGGCTGAATAGAAATGCCAGTATTGTGAACATTAACAACATTTTGAAATCACTTTTCTTGCAGCCTCTGATTTTACTTCCAGAATCTTTCACTGCTTTGACGTTCACCCCTGATGTGTTCAGCAGTGAACCTGAAAGTGGACCACTTTTGGTCCACTTCTGGGTCCACTAGGGAGTACACTGGGGGGCCTCTCCCATGCCCCCCGACCCTGGCTTGGTGATCGGCTGTGAGGGGACCCCGGGTACTCCCCAGGCCTAGGAGGCACCAGTTGCTGAGCTGGGGGAAGTGGATGAGAAGTGGACCGGAAGTGCTTCTGGTCCACTTCTAGATCTGCTGCCAAGTGCTCTGGGGAGCCCCACATGCTTCTGTGGAATGCTCTGTCCACCCCAGCACCTCAGCATTCATGAGCCACATCCTACCTTGAGGTACATAGAAAAAACATTTAAAGCTGTGTCTATGTCTGAATCGTCAAATCTTTCTGAACCTCTCCAAATTGATTAGGAGGGTTTCGATTTGATTCAGAGAGATTAAAGGGTCTCCTGATTTGATTCAGATTCAGAGATTTGGCCACCAAATTGGGCCGAATTTCCACAGAATCAAATCAGTAACTGAAGCTTCATACAGCCCTACCTAATACTATTGTACAAAGCGCTGGTTACATCTAGTTTAGAATACTGTATGGGTGTGCAGATCTGGTCACCAGTGATCAAAGAAGATGGTACTCCATTTAGTACTTAGAAACTCAGAGATTCCTGCCTAGAGGTCTTGCTATTCCACTTAGTCATATGGATTGTGCCAGATTTAAGGTTCAGAAGGATTTTTTTCCACGTCAGACTGTCCAGAACTAGAAGTTTTCAACTACCTCTTTAGTATATGGCATGTTTCTCCTCCTAGGATCTTCTGAGCATGTATTAAACCAACCACTTCCTTGCCACTGTTGTGCCAGGGCATTGGCAGCGCCCTTGTTTCTCTTATGGCATGTTGTAGGGTGTTCTTGGGGGGTTTTTTTGGCTTTGTGCCTTTTAGGTGCATATGAAGATTTGAAATGGCAGTTCTGGGAGATCCTTGGGTACAGGGTTGCCTAAGAATGCAAGAGAATGAAGCCCATTAGGTACTTTTCAGTCCTATGCTCTTATGTTCCTCCTTTGTTCCATTAGCCACATTTCAGCTTCCTCCTCCTATGACAGCCTGTGACCTCTAATTTTTTAATCAATCTTGTTAGGTAATGCAAATATTCAATACAGATGTTCACTGAATAGCCTTTCTGATGTTGCCTTTTGGGGATTTTAGTACTTCGTTGTTATTTAGATAAAGCTACTTTTCCAGAGAGACTTGAACAGTAATATCATTAACCTGTAGTTCTTCAGGGCTCTCCAAAATCTTTATTAAGAACTTTAGTAAGAGCTGTGGAGACCTCTGTTATTTAATTATGCTCTGGATTTTGACCCTTCTTAAGCTTAGTGCAGCTTTCAACATATTCTGATAGTGGATGCAAATATATATATAGACAATCATTGCCAACATTCCCCTAAGATAAGTCTATGCTCTTTAGTCTTGCATGCGAAGCTGTTCCCTAGTCAAAACTTGCCAGCTATCAATTTTTAAAATATCTAATCTTTCCTGCTGGTGGCAGCAACATGTCCTCTTGAGCATCAAAGCCCAAAGTTCGGCCACCCTCTAGCTTACTTCAAACCACAGCATGTTCAGAACTCATCCAGTTCAGAACTTTTTGCCACTTAAAGTTTTTCTACCCTCTTCCTGTCTCTACTGCCCATAGGAGACAGAAGTAGTAGGCAGACTGATTCCAAGAAGGATCCCACTTGGAGAACAGGGTAATTCTCTGAGAAGCGGTCTGCTCACAGTTTTCCTTCTATGCTTCAGATGCAGTTGTCGGCATGGGGGCCCATGAATGTGAGCTGAACTAGATGAAAGTAACCTTGGTAATGATTGTATATAGTCTTATACTTACAGTGCCGTTCGAATGACTGGACATCTTCTCTCATTGATGATTGTGGAAGAATTCCTGAATAGCCACAATGTGCTTTAGGAAACATTTCTCTTCTGAAACTTTAAATAGTGTTCATGCATAAAAAGGTTAGAATGATTTCACTTGATTCTTGTTTTTATTCCTCTAATTCCAATGTCTGGGACAAGGTCATGTTGGAGGTATGGATGCTGTAGCTCTAGTTGGGTAATCAACTGCTTTGCATTAAAGTCAGTGTTGATTCTTTTAATGCATACTTTTTTTCTCTTTTTTCACACGTAGCATCTAGTAGTAGACCTGTGAGTTTAAATCCATATGGAGCAGTATAGCAAGGTCACAATGCTTCAATCATTTCTTTCAATTGCTCATTTTGTACTACATCAAGAGTAATGTTGTTAGAATAGAATAATTATCAAATGTGTGTCTTTTTGTACCAGTGGCATTTACAGTGTAATCAGAGTCATTTTTTTGAGGGGCAAGGTTGAATCAAAATGTTGTTGCAGACAAACTAGGTAACCTGAAATAGAGACCTAATTATCATTGTGACTGCATTTCAATGACAATGATTCTCATTGGCAGGAACAGTTACTTTTTCAATTTCTCTGTCCACCTTCCAAGAGTTTACCAATTATAGCAAACTAAGCTATGTCCCCTTTAAAAATTCTGATATTTTATCTTTAGTCTCCAATGCTATTTTACTTGAGTACAAAGTACAATTTTACAATCATGTACAAATGATTCCATCCAATTGAAACTCTTAGGGTATTATTTCTGAATGAAATTAAGAGGCATGAGTAGGCATAATGTTTTGATTATTTTCCTTTTAACTTTTTTTAATATTTATGGATTTCAAATTCAGTTTAAATTAGAGCCAAATGTTTCTAGAACTAAATATCATTGTTTTGTTTACATCCATGGTTCTGAATAACATGCAAATTAAAACACATAAATAGCCTAAATTTTTTTTTAAAAGTGAAAAAAATGAGTTGTAATTATATAAAATAAAATAAAAATTCATTAGCCTGTCTGGTATAGACACTACTGTTTCAATGAAGGAAAATTAATGTTATCTTTGTTTCATCTTTCAGATTTTTTAAGATTTTTTTTCATCCGTTTGTATTAATCTTAGTGTCCTGTTTCCTTCTGTGTATGCCATTCTCCTCTCTTTCCAAGGTTACCAGTTGTGACAGTGAGTGCTGCTAATCACAAGGGTATGCTGTAGAATGAGAACAAGTCAGCAGGGAAGGCTGAATTTTAGTGAGTAAATAGTTTTTAAGTTACACAGTGTTTCATTGTTCCTTCCTAGCTTAAATGTGTATTTTAGGGTAAAATTTTTAGGCTTCACAGTATAGCAACTATTTAAAGAACCCCTACAAAAACCACAAGCTTTTCTCTGATCTTACTGTGGGAGTGAGGTGGGTGGAGACTGTTGAGCAGTTGGTTATGAACATTTTGTCCAACAGGAAAAAATACGTTTTTCTTCTTATTAAAAAAAAAAAAAATAAATAAAATTAAAAATAATTTTAAAATGGAGCCAAAATAGAAGGAAAATAAATATAGGAAATGGAGAACAAGAAAGACCCCAGCTTCCTATAATTTCTACTGTAGTGAAAAACTCTATTAGAAAAGGGACTGAAAAAAAAATCACAGAAAATAAAAATATATCCTTTTTTCTTCTGTGCCCATATCCAAGGTATTGTTTTCTTCCATCTTCTAAGGAGTGATGAATTAACGATTAGCTGTAGCCCAAGGCAACATGGAGAAAAATCTTGCAGTTGGGAGGTAGGGAAAGATGGTTAGGTTATTGTTCATATATAATTTTGTTTTGCTTTTCATTTGAATTTTTTATTTTCTTATGTTCCACTGGATGGCTCTCTGATCACTTGAATATTGTATCCAAGTCATCTATCTATAGTTTTGTCTGATGCTTATTCTGGTGCCAGTATCCTAGTTAGCTTCAAAGTGCTGAGGGCAAATGCTTCTATCTCCTGCATCAGAAAAAAAAAATTAATAAAATTGTTTAAATTCTAGTCATTCAGAATTTATAGTGCCAGAGAGAAAAGACAAGTGAGAAACTGGCATAATTTAGAGCAGTGTTACAGTTGCTTTAAAAAATACCCAGGTTCAATGGCCACAAGAGAAGGGTCTTGTCTCTCCCAAATTACCAGGAGTTTATACTACTTGGACATTTTCTATATTGGGAAAATCCGTAATAGCTTTCTGGCCTGCTTTGAATTTGCGAAGCAGTAGAGGCAGATGAAATTGGACTACCAGGCATAATTTATCTACAACACATGCCATTATGCAGGATTATTCAGCTTGATCTTCTGGAGTGCAGTCTGTGGCTTGAATAGTTCAGAAAGTATGTTTATGTTTTAGGTCATGAGTGTCCAACTTTTGAGTCACTGGAAGCTGCACAGAGCCCGCTCACCATGGAAGTGTCCCTCTCATTTTGCCATCTGGGCAGCCTTGCTCCCCCCTGCCATGTGCACTTCTCCATTCCTCCTCTCACCTCCCCCACAGCCAGGTGAACTGCATGGACAGCCCAGACTTTTTTTGGCTTTACTCTGACAAAGTCCAGCTCCTTCCCTTGCTGGGCATGCAACATGTACAGGCCTGCCCCTCTCCTGGTGAGGCACAACCCTGGCTCCTTCCCTTGCTAGATGTGCAGAGTGCACAACCCTGCACCTGCTCCCAGTGAGGTATGATATGCATGGTGACCAGGTCCTTCTCTTGCCACATGCACAGCATGCAAAGCCTGGTCCCATTCTTTGCTGTGTGTCCAGCATGGGCAGCCCAGATCTCTCCCACTGTGCTATTCATCCCCTGTGAGCAGGGCAGGAAGCAGAAGCTAGGGGAGCCCTGAGAACCTGGCTGCCATCACAGCAGGAGCAATGAGGGGAGTGGTATCTGGGCAATACCTCATGGGCTGTATGTTAGCCCGTAGTAAGCTGCCTACAGCCCATGGGCTGCCAGATGGACACCCCTGTCTTATGCAATAGGTGAGACTTATACCATGTCCTCCCAGCACTTCTCTCTTGTTTTTGACAGTCTCTGGCCATTATGAGGGTGCTCTTGTCTTTCCTTCCTAGTCGGTGTCAGAACAAAACAAAACAACACCCCCTACAAAACCTGTGGTATGGGTGCCACAAGTGGCACAGACAGCCTCTGTGCCACACAACAGAATGGGGAAGACTCAAGCAGTACAGTGGCAGATAGGACACCACACAGAAAGTAGACCATCCAATAAGGGAGGCTGCACAGGCCGGGAAACAAAAAGTAAAGTCACAGCTTGGTCAAGGAGTCGGGGAGAACAGGGCATGAAGCAGAAGAATGAACAGGAGATCAGGCAGGGGAAAGGGATGAGGGTGGCAATCAGAAAGGATGCATGGCTGATTTGTGGCAAACATGCCAAAAAGGTTTGCCCCCACGGATTTAGTATATACCCCACTAAGCAATAAGCATAGTGTTTGATGGCATTTGAAGCAGTGGATTTACAATTTACATATATTCAGATATATCCTGTGACTACATTTAAACTTCATGATATTTTTCTGTGTATAGGTTTATGCTAATATCAAAGATACCCATTTCAGGCAGCTTTGGACCTAGATTAAGCAGATGTAACAGGTTCATTCATATGCTGAAGATTTTCATTTAGCAACAAAAATGGGAAAACAAACACATTTAAGCTATTAATCAATGATCATAGGAAGCCATGCTGTATTTTTAACTGAGGAGCATTAAGTTCAGACCAGTGGCACTGCAGTTAATTAAAAATCAGGAAGATAAGAGCTTTTTATAGCTGCCTCCTCCCATAAGTCACCTGTTTCCTCTTCCTGGGAGACTGCCAGTCTCAAATCTAAGAATTTCTTGGCATCATTTAAATGAGAAGAGGCATACTTTGCATCTCCCAAAACTACAGAGAACTAAACTGAAGAGCTTATTTCAATTTCTATTTGAATGTAGATGCATTAAACCTCCTCTCCCTTATTTAAAAACAAGCCTACTACATATTGAAGAATTCTAAACCAGTAGCCACCCTATTGTAAATTCTGCAGTCCAAAACTATTTTAGATAAGTGGAAACTATGAAAGCAATAGAAGTTTCATGTATAACAAGCTACTTTATATATTCTAGGTAGACTGAGAAATACAATGGTTTATGTATAGATCCATTTTATAGGATATAGATTGATTTATAAATATCATTTAAAAAAAAAAACTTAGACCCTGATTCTTAGTTGTTGTAGAGCTATACCAGTTTACCCTAGGGCTGAACCCACTTAGGAAAACATAGCACGATAGCACACCATTTCTTTAGCACATATTGACTATCCAAGATGAACATTTGTTGGCATGGAGTCCAATAAATATTTTCAACAAAAGTTTTTTCTTTTAATGTAATTTTTTTAAAAAAGCAGAGTAATTGATTAGTTCAACAAACAGGATCATTTCAGTGATCCTTTTTTTTTTCAATTTTTATAAAGACATGTTCTCTAAAATATTTTTTCTCTCTATTTTTAAGCTGTCTGAGTATTTTACTGAAATCTATATATTAAAAAATTCTAATGAAATTTTAGGGTGATAGTCTTCTGTAACGGTGATTAAAAAGTTTGACCAAAAGAATCTGTCCCCCTTGAGGCAGCTGATATACAGAAGATAGATTATTTAATAATTAAAATGCAGCCAAGTGCTCTATTTATAATTTTGAGACGTATTCGGTCATATTCCCCAATTACCAAACAGTCTGAAAATAGTTCTGAGGTCTCGATGATGATACCTTCTTCCAATTAGCAAGATGACAATCTCTCCTTACATAAGTAAAATTCACTTCAAGGTTGTTGTGTTCTTTTTAGCTCTATATCATGCAGCAGAAATTTTTCATAGAACATAATAGTGTTTTAGCTATCAATTTTGAAAAAGCAGACCCAGCCAATAATTCAAGTTGAAGAGTTCTGGCAATGCTAACATTTCTGACTGTATGGACATAGTGATGTTCTGAACCTTTTACTCATTGGGAGTAGGACTGGAGTAATATCAGGCTTTTAAATGGTATAAATGTTAGCATCCTCAGGAGTAAAACTATCACTATGAATCTCAGTGGGCAAACCACTTCCATATATAACTACTGCTTGCCATTGGATTTTGTCTTATTTTTTTCTTTTCCCTTCCAGTCACAAAAGGCAAATAAATATATCACCCAGCAGTTACAATCTGTAGTGAAAGTTTGCCAGAAGCTGCACGACAGTTTGCTGAGAAGATTTATTTAAGACTCTTTTTTCTCTTGGTTGTATCACCTGTGACAATAAGAAAAAATACCAAATTTTCTCATGTATAAACCCCCTTTTCCACCCAGACCAGCTGGGGGAAATTAGGGTGCTCATTACATTCAAGAAATACGATTTCTTGTTACCAGAACAATATCACTGGAAGCCATGGCAATGAACACTGCCACCACTCTCCCGCTGCCCAATTTTTGGGATCTCTCCAGCCTTGTGACATGGGCCCATGCACTGGCTTGAGTTAGTGTGCAGGGTTAGTCAAGCTCAGACCTGGCACATACCCATAGGCCCTGCACATGGGAACAGGCCATGGCCTGACTCAGCATGTGACTGAAGACATGGTATTACAGATCAGGCCAGTGTGCAGGGGCCAGATGCTGTCAGACCTGGTGTGTTAGGTCAGATTCAGTGTGTGGCCTTAAACCCAGCACATTAGATCAGGCTGGTGCATGTACTGAGGCTGCAGCTGGACTCTGAACATTGGCCCAAATCTAGCAAACAGAGTTAGTAACTTACCCGTCTTGGAGGGTACGAATTTGTCTTCAAGCTGTTGGTAAAAAACAGTGTCACGGCGGGCTCCACCAGGGAGGGCTGTCATCCCCCTGAGGTCCCTCTCGCCGCATCTAGGCCGGCCCAAGGCACCCTCAAATTCTCACCCACCACATCTTGATCTTAAATATATATGGGAGGCTGCCTTATACATGCTTGGGCACGGTGTATTGGGACCTCTGTCCCTGTGGCCTTCTGGACTGTAGGTGCCCCCTCTCTAGGGCTCCTCTTCAGTGCCCCCTCTGTAGGGCTCCTCTTAGTGAGCCACCGGTCTTCTCGGCCCACCGCACGGCTACCCTCTTCTCAGGCCGTGCGTACCGTGCTGCTATCCCCTCTGACTGGGGACCACCGCAGCACTTGCCCTTCTCTAGGGGGCACTATGCTGCTAACCCATGTCTCCCAGGGTCCACCAGAGCATCCAGTCCCTGGCCAGGGTCTGATGCTGCACTAGCATGATGCCAGGCTCGCTCCACCTGTCCGGGGGTTCTCAAAATGCTGCCCCTCTTCTGGGCTTTTCAAAGTGGCGCTCCCCTCTCTGAGCTTACTGTGCCTCCACAGGGCTTCTCAATAATACTGCCCTTCATGGGCTCCTTAAAATACTGCCCCCTGTCTAGGGCTTACCATGCCCATGCCCGGGCCCTTCTAATGCCCCTCTCTGGGGCTGGGGTCTCCACACCCCATGTTGTTGCACCCTCTCTGGTGCTAGATCGCGCCAGGCCCCCACACCCTGTGGGTCCCTATGAGGCCTCCTCCAACCTCTTGTAGCCTCACCCAAACCACCGGTTATATTCCAAACCACTAACAAAGTAAACACAAGCCTCCTGGCTGTAACTCAAACATAAGGCACCTGGCTACCGCTCCACATCACTGCTCCAGCCTCTGGAGCTCTCATGAGCTGCACTCACATTTCTGTCTCCCAGAGTTTCTGCCCCTCTGGCTGCTGGCTCTGGGCTGTATAGGAGCCAGGCCCTGCCCCTTTGGTCAGCTGACTCTCATCAGTTGCCTCAGCAACCCTTAGCTGTGCTGCCTAATCAAGCTGCTGGGACTTTCTCCAGCAGCCTTCTTACACAAGGAGTGGTGCAGCAAGGTGCACCATGACAAACAGGGTACATGGTATATTCAGGGATGTAATAAGCAGAGCCATGTGATTTTACTGGTTTTGAGTACTTTTTCTTTGTAGCAAAATCATATTGCTCTGCGTGTACTGAAAAATACCCAGCATTCTAAAGTTACTAATGTTGTAGTAAAAAGTTACTAATATTGGACAATCTTTTCCATTAACTCTCATATGGAATTAATGTGGCTGTAACTAATGAACTACACTTAAGAGCAAACATGTATATTAGCAAAAGCTTGTGGTTCATTCAGTGCCTTGAGTATTTATTCTCTAAAGTGGCAAAATAAGCCACACGCAGACATTGTTTCCCTTGGGAGAGTTGCTGCTGTCCCAGTGGGAACCAAAAGTGTAGGGATGTTCAGAATTTTTTGCCAAACCAAAAATGGCTGCTCCAAGAGAAAAATAACTTGAGAACAACCAGGGTTAAATTGCTCCTGAGAGAGTTTCTCCTTGGAAAATGAATGTCTGTACACATTCCTGTCTAAGAGAAGCCACAGCATAATCCTCCAGCTTCCCAGGGTGCTTTGCTCTAGTCTCCCACACTGGAGACAGTGTTTTGCTTGGGCTGGACTCTGCTGCTCTGGGCCAGGAGATAACAGAACAAGCCCCCTTCACAATCCTCACATTGTGATGCAGGAAAAGCAGTCTAGGTCAGCCAATTGGCTACCCTGTGCACTGCTGTCATTTGTCATCTTGCCTCAGTCTGCCTAAAATGTGTGAATAGGGCCCCCCCTTGGCTGTGCAGTGTCAGAACTGCAAGTTCTCTGTTTGTCAGGGGTTCAGCATTTAAATGCCTCTTCAGAGGTCTCTGGATTTTTCTACCAGGAAAGCAAAACCAGGAGAATTCTCCTAGATGATTTGAATGTGTGTATGCGGCCATAGTCTGCTCATACTCTGGCCCGAATACTTCAGCACCTTCTGTTTGCTACAGTATCATCCTTAACAGTCAGTGTTTTCTGATAATTAAAAAAGACCTGGTGTTGATGAAAAAATGACTCAGTGAGGAATGTGTTTGAAGAATAAACTAGATACTAACAACAGAGGAAGCCGTTATGCATCTTTGTGTTGCCTACTAGAGCTTAGTCTATTTTTGTCTGCATTTCTGCTGTCCCCAGTCTCTCAAGGAACATCTTCTCTTTCTATCCCTAATGTCAGTAGACTTATAATCACAAAAATAAATTACAGGAACCATGTCTAGAATAAGGATCATGAAGAAGGTGAAAAAGAAGATTAAGTAAAGTTATAATGAAAAAAAAGTATATATCTTTTTGTCACTCATTACAACCATTCCAAAAGACAGAAGTGAGAAAAAATGTTTTAAGACTATATCTGTTGAGAAAGTTTCATTAACATTAACTCTCAACTCATTTGAATTTTGATACATCCTTTTTCAACTCGGTTATTTCCTTGCTGGAACCTGAAATATAATACTCTAAAAGTAATTGAGCTACTTTCTAAACTGAAGGATATTCTTAGTTAACGGGTATATTACTAATAAATATATTATAGTGTTTTGAAGCTGTTAAACACAAGAAAATAAGATTATTATAGATGGAATTCAAATTATGAACATGTGCAGCTACAGGAAATGATTAAAATTAAATTGTGAAAAATAGGGGATCACTGTACTCTTGTGCTGTATCTGGCAACAATTAGAATATCTACAATTCCTGTTGCCAATTTATTTTGTTTTTACTGTACCATTTTAGGACTATAAGGGTGTTTAACTAAACAAATGCTTTTATTTCCTGTTTTGTTTTGTTTTTTTTTTAATTTACTGATCTGATTTACTTATGTGAGTATATAACAGTGATAGTTCTCTAAATATTTGGTCTTTTCTCTCTTCATCCTAATTGACAGCAATTCTTTTCTTTTGTATCCATGTTATATCATTTGGATATCTAAAAAAAGAGACATCATTTTTTATGTTGTGTGTGGTATAAGATTCAGCTTGATATGCTGCTGTTTTGAATGTTTTCCTCTTGTTTCAAAAATCTGAATTCTTCTTCCCCTCTTTTGTATTAAAACAATTTTTACGGTTCTACAAGCTATGCCTACAAGCTAAGCTTCTACCTTCATAACTTGCCTTGATAACCAAAGACATGCACCAAAGGGCTCAGGGCTAGACAGTCAAAAAAGCTTGAGACTGAATCGATTCAATCTTTGCAGGTTAGTTTAAACTGCAGAGATTAAATTAAAACAGAAGTGAACAGACATTTATCTTTGATTCAGGGTATGCAGCCACATGCCTGCAGTGACTCAGGTCAGAAGCTGGGGTACAGGAGAGCACAGCTCTTTGAGTGTGTGTGTTTTGCTTTCTCTTCCTGAGGACTCTGGGATTTGCATTCCAGAATTAAAACAGCAGGACCTGCAGGGTTGCTCATCACTTCCTCTTCCTGCTTCCAGATGTCTCTGGGATTTGTCCCTTGCCTCAGACCCCACCTGAGGGGGGCAGTTTCCTTCCCTCCTCCCAACTCATAGACTGGGCTGCATACCTTCACTGGGCTTGCCTCTCCCCTTTCCCCACTACTCCCTTCTCACCATTCCCTCACTACTCCAGCTAGGGAGAAGCATAGCCCAGTCTAGGGCTGGAAAACGTGCTGGGATGCTGGGGGACTGTGATTTAACTTGAACCAGGAAGGGGTGTGGAACATAAGTTTCATAAAACGTTTTGGCCCAAATCAATTAAGTCATCCAGGCTTATCTTAAACGGGTTTGAGCCATTTTGAAACTGGTTTATGTGCTCTGAACTTATGTTCTATTACAGGTTTAAACCAGTTTCTGATCCCTTAAATCCATTTATGTGTAACCTCTGTCCCTAGCCTAGATTACTATTTCACAGAAAAGGAGTAAAGCACCCTTTGCTGCTTGGTCAAAGATTCCTAGCTTAAGCTTCTCCATTATTCTTTCCATTCTTACTTAATGTGAGGTTACCCATAAAAAAGGAGTCAAATTTGGGCCCTCTGATGGTAATAGTTTAGAAGCAATCTTACTGTCATTACTGTGTTCCTCTGCTGGAGTACAGCATTCTATGACCGACATTTTTAAGAACTGGTTTACAATCTGGCGCACCTTATGTATTGGTTGATACATTCCCAGTTGATAAGTGATTTGTTAACAGAGACTGTCATGATGGGCTCTATTCTTTCCATATGTGTGTTGTCACTGTCTGAGGTTCTCTTGCTTGAAGTGCTTTTTAACTACCCATGTCAGTCTGCCTATAGACACCCATCTTCCTCATGATATCTGAGATATTTAATATTTGTAATATTGTTTTAATGTTCTGATAACCAAATCTGAGGACTTTTCTTGCACCACTGTTCACTTTTTTGAGTTCTGGCTTTTAGGAATTAGCATTCATCAGGTATCTTGAGAGTTTCGAAGTAGTCTCTGTAGAATAGCTTGTTTCATAAGAGTGTTAGTGTGGTTTCTTTTCTGTATACAGTAGATTTTACAAAGTTTGGCAAGGTTGCGACAGAGCTTCCTCGCTTTATCTGGCCTAGGACTAGTAACAATATTTAACTGAGCCTGGTGTCCAACATCAGTCTTGTAAAAAAATAGGATGCTTAAAAAGATGTACTAATGTGTGGTCTATGTGGGGGAGGGAACATCATATTAATTATATGTGTATCAATTTTGAATTTAGGCCAGCCGTCCAAGATACTAGGTAGTAAGGAACAGATGTCAAAAACAACAACAATCTCAATATTGCCAGACTGACAGTAAAACTAGCAACTGCAAAGAAAAAGTAGGAATTCAAATCAACAGTATAAATGGAAAATGGAAAAAGAAATGTGACAAATCCCACTTAAACTGAATCAGTGTCAGAAGTAGACAAAGAAGTAGAGACCCTAACCCGACTGGAAAGAATATGGACAGTAGTCAGAGATTTTGTTACTCAAGGGGTGAGTATACACAAGATGCTACCATGCAGTCATTACTGCACATTTATTTAGTACTTGTAGTAGCAAGTACTAAATAACTGCTCAGTAACTGGAGCTGCTGTGCAGTAGCACTGGCGAATGTCTTTTAGGTGACACTATTGCTCAGTAGTTTAATAATATTATGCAGTAGTGTATTAGCATTGTCTATTCTGTGATGCACTACTGCACAGTATTTTTTGGCAACTGAGGAGTCAGCATCTCATGTAGACATGCCCCAGAAGGACCAGTTATAACTGGATACCAAGACAGAGCTAGACTCAAAAGATGTGGTTCTTCATTAAAGAAGGAAGAACAATGAAAGAAAAACTCCTGAATGCCAAGACCAAGAAAATATTAGGAAGAGCAAAGAAAATAAAAAGACTACTGGAATTATGGAAAAACAAAAAGTTCAAGAAATTAGACAACAATGAAAAAAATCAAGAAAAAATAGAAATATGTTGTAACAGTTGAAACTGAGCTGCCACAATGATAGAAAATCACTGAACTGTTTATATGACCTTGATGTCAGTGATAATGGTAGAGATACAAAGTGCTGCAAAAGGTTGAACAACCAGATAATAAAGTGATTTAATTTGAATACTGCTGTGAAACAGAACTGCATTCTCTATCTGTTTCTGTCTGTCAGTTGCCATATGTATAGGCAGCATGACTACTGGTCTAGCTTAGGTAACTGGTTTGTAGATAAAAGATCTTTTAATGACATTGCAATACCCCTGGAGAGTACTGAATGAATGCAGGCCAGGCAAGACTCAAAATCACTGATACCAAACCAAACATGCTCATGATCTATACTGAGCAGCAACATCACACTTGAAGGTAAAACCATTATTTGCTTGGGCCAAACCATACTAACCAACAATGGAAAGAAATAGAAAAGGCAGGTTTCTACCCTGAGAGCCAAGATTGCCATAGAATACAATATATAGGACCTTTAAGCTCCAGGCACTTTGTAAAACTCAGGTTGGTAGTGTCTGTGTGTCACTCACAACCATTACTTTACAATTTACTTCATTTTTATGGAGAAGGGGTGGAATCCTATTTCACTTTCTACAATCAATTAAGAGATTTCTAGTTGCATAAATATAATTTTTGGCACTTACACACATTTCACAATCCTGTTCTACAGTCAGCTTAGATTCACAAGCATCCCTATGACTACGAAGCACACTCAGTTGGCTTCACTCTTGCTGAGCTGCTACTTGGCTCCACATGCACATATAGCAAAAAATCCCCAAATTGTGGCTCTAAAAAACAAAAAGGAAAAAAGGTGTCTTCTGCCTTAATATCAATAGTTAAGTGTTTAGCACACTCGTTCAGGAGCAAGAAAACCTAGGTTCTAGATCCCCATCTCTTAGAAATGGTTTGTGACCTCCAAGTACAGTGATCTAACTACCAGCAACAGGCCTGGTAATATCCAGTCTCCTTGTTAGTCAGTTGATTTGTAGAAACATGATATTTATTTTAACAGTTCGGCTTCATGGAAACTTTATTAATATTTGGAAAGAATTGATAGTTTTTTTTCACATCACTTGGCAGATTGTCATATCTGGATTGCATCATTAACCACATTTGTGAATTGTAAATATAGACATTTTTCAGTTTCCTGACCTTCCAGCATCTTTTCTTACCTGTTATAGCAGCATTGCATTTTAGCAGTATTAGAATGAATAGATATGTATACTATGTCTGAGATTCTATCATTCACTCTTTCCAGAGTTATTCCTATAGTTAAACTTTAGCTTGAGAATTGTTGAAGCTGTAGAACCAAAATTAGAGAAGCAAGGATTAGGAAAGAAGCAGGATAGACTATTGCAGTTGAGAGAATGTAAAAGAAACACAGCTTGATTGGGGCAAACAAATAATTCTTTTTTCCCTCAGCAAACCATCTGCTAACCATCCAGAGGATGAAAGGGTCATATTGGAGAATGTGCAGTAGGTAAATGGAAATGGAAGAGGAACTGGTCAACCCTGCTCACTTGTTATACCGATGAATCAGGTCTTTAAAAACTCAATAAACACTTTAAGGTGAGGTCAGCCATACCGCTATACTATAACTAAGGGAATAACATGATGTATTGTATATAATATTTGGATATAAAATTTAAAGAGCAAAAATTGTATACACACACACATTTTGCTCTTTAAATTTTATATCCAAATATTATATTCAATACATCATGTTAGTCCTTCAGTTATAGTGTAGCATTATGGTTGACCTAAACATATACATATACATATACTCTCTCTCTCTCTCTCTCTCTCTCTCTCTCTCTCTCCTTCTCTCACATACATATGTATGAAGAAAGAAGTACATAAATATTTGGAAATAAATATTTGAAACATTACCAGGTTCATTCATGTTCCAATCCTGTAAATCCCTAAGCATATACTTGCCTATACTATTGTGAGATATTTCACTTAAACCAATGGGGATTTATATAGTACTATTAAGCACATCTGTATGTTTGCAGAATTGGCTTGAACACTGCTCCCACAATGCAAACAGAGTCACACAGTTTAATCACCAGGATATTAAATCTTATGATCTTTATCCAGTGACACCATTTCTCTTTGATTGTTCATATTACCACCTACACAACAGTTTATTAATGTGTAAAGGTTAAATTAAAAATAAATAAAAACTGCTGAAATGTATAGTGTTATTCCGAGCCAAGCACAGTGTGATCTGTCACCACAACAAAATCACTGGATTTAGATCTGTGTATACAGATGATGCAATAACAGCAGAGTAAGATATGGTCAACTAGAAAGAACAGCAGCATCTTTGAGGTTATAATTAGTTCAACAAAAATAAAATATCCTCTCTCCTGTGAATATTGGACATCTGCTAAAATGGTTGTAGGAAGATTAAATCAGCAAGTGTTATAGGTGTAAATTAGAAATGGGACCATGCATACACAGTGCAGAGTATAATAATAATAAAGTCATATTGGATGCAGGTCATAGAGAAAAATGTGTAGCAATAGAAGTTTTATACCTGCTAAAATCTACCCTATTCATATTA
This sequence comes from Caiman crocodilus, assembly GCA_030014935.1. Taxonomy (NCBI): domain Eukaryota; kingdom Metazoa; phylum Chordata; order Crocodylia; family Alligatoridae; genus Caiman; species Caiman crocodilus. The sequence goes on from JAGPOW010003685.1 coordinate 49,194,768, forward strand.
AACAAACATTCTTCCCTACATAATGTAAATCATCATTAGAAAACATAACTGTGTAGTGTTTAAATCCTAACTGGTAAATTCTCCAGATTATTCACTAGTGAAAATCCCACATTTCTTTTGAGAAGCTGTAGACTGAGTTCTTGGACTAAGTACATTAAAGCAATAAGGCCCATTCCATTGCTAATTTAAGTCAAGGTATAGATTCCCATTGCTTTCAATAGACATTCTATCAGGCACTCAGTTCAAATATTCTTCAGATTAAAAGAATATATACTGAGGTGGCATATTCACTTTCACTCCTACACTAACTAGTTATATTAACATTACAATTAACTAATTACCAGGATTAATAGATCAATTTTCTAAGAGATTTATACCCACCTCACTTCCTTCCTGGACTAATTAAAATAAAAGCAATCCATATTTTTCAGCATGTATAATTTTAATAATATTCCCTTTTCCAGACCTTTGCATCTCAAGCATTGCTATCAATAAAAGACCACATCTAAAAATAAATGTGTCAATCTATTTCTCATAGTCTGTTCTTCATGTGGAAATACAAATGTAGAAATAAATCCCTTTAATGTTTTGTCCAAAACTAGTTAAAGACTTTTCCCATGTTAAATTATGTACAAATATTTCTATTTGTACAAAATCTGATGGGTGCAAATAAACTTCCTCATATAACATTGGTGGTGCAATGAAGTCCATGCATTAGCATGGTTTTATCCCTGTGGTTTTCCTGTGAGCTGTGATTATCACTTCTTGTCAGATTTTTATGTAGTCTCTCCATATACTCAGTTGTTGTGCCTGATTTTGGCATAGAGAAAAGAAAAGCTATAAAATCTGTAATTATGATACTCCAAACACCTACTTTTATTAACGATCCTTACTGGCACATAGTAGTTACAGTGGGGGAACTGAATTATACACATGAGGGAGGCTGGTAGGATTAGATCCAATGGTTCAGTTACCTGAGTTCCAGAAGTACTGAGCATTTGATTTCCATTTAATCAAAAAGAGATCTGATCTGAAAACATATATATAACTATGTTTATATATAATACATATAATAATATATTTACATATTACGTATATCTGTATATATTACCATATATATAGTTATATATATTATATATTTTTATTAGATATGTATAATCTAATAGAAAAAAAATAAATATACATATATATTTTCTCTGTACCTATGTTACCTAAAATTAGGCCTTGTCTTCACCAGAAAGTTTCATTGTCAGAATTTTTGGCAGTTCTCAGCTGCTGACACTGCTATGTTTGTTGCCAGATGGTATGGATTTCTGGATGTTTTTGCCAGTGCTGCAAATCTTCATTGCAGGAGTCCATATTAGCAGAAGGTATAGTGCACCATGGGTAGAAAAGGCTCAAGGCTTACAGCTGCCAACATTACTATGTTGCTGAAGCGCATCCATACTGGAATGTTGCCAGCAATTGTATGCTGAGACCATGTGTATATATGTGCATATGTATAAACACACACATATATGTAGTGATATTATTCAGGTGACAGAAAGATTCTTCCAGTCAGTTTTGCCTGTGGTTGCATGAAAACCTTTAATACCAAAAAGCAACTCACTTTGACAAAACCTTGTAGTATAAACCAAGATTTAGTTTCATTACTCTATTGTAAGGAGTCTTGCAGAACTTTCTAATTATCTGGGATCATCTACAAAGTCATCCACAGCCTTTTCTACAAGAGGCCTCTCACCAAAATGCCCTCAATTCCTTTTAATCTTGAATGACTCTGGTTTGTTCTATCGGGGCTTTCTATAAATATCTCAAAAAGGGAAAGAGCCAGACATAATTTGACTGCCTCACTCTAAACTTCAAAAGTAGAAGCTTTTACTTTATTCTTTCAAGCCAAAAAATACGTAACATTGTGCCTGCATTTGTCAAAATTAATCATTTCAAAAGATGACAAGCAAGCACAGGTGCTCTGGTGGATATAGGATTGATTGATCCCAATGGGGCTTATGGACCTTTGCAAAAATATACAGATACCTTATAGCGTTGGGATGTTAGTCATCCTACTCAAAAACTTGTCTGCCTTGTAGCAGAGATGCCAAGCTACAAGATTCTCTTACCAAAAAATTATTCCCAGTAGAAGTCAACATTAAAATCTAGTTCCTATTCTTCCTGTTGGCAAAGTGTAGGCAGGCATAAGGCAGAACCATATGTGCTTCCCTTAAATGCTGATTTGTTGGAGTATTGTCAGCCAGATTTGACTGTTCTCCCTTCGGTATTAATAACTGTGTTCTGGGACATGGAGATATGGTCCATAAAATAGCCCCATTCCTTTTCCAGTGTTTAAAGTTCAAATATGGATTCTTTTTCATGATGTTATCAATTTCACACATTTAATTATATTTAAAAATATTATACACAAATAGAAAAATACCCACTGGTAGTGGTTCAATTACAATAGCTAGAAAGCATATCTGAATGTTGGCAGTCTCAGAATTCAAAGGAAACTGAGAATCTGAACTTCCCAGGACAGCTCCTTTGTCTGCAGTCTTCTGAACCAAAACTCTAGTCTAAAAGCTCATGAATCTGGGGAATGTTCAAAATCTGTAGTGAGATCTCAATTTTATCCAAGTATAATAACATTTCCTTTTAAATATTACAGGAGAACATTTGACGATTGATCTGTACCACCTTGCTGTACCATCCTGTTTTTGACCTTAGCTACAGAAAAATATTTAGAGAAAAAACGCTTTCAGTCTTCATCACTTTTCTGACACAACAGGAATTAGTCAGCCTGTCTTATTGCTGCACTGGATTAAATATCCAGCACTCCACAGTGGCTGGCAATCTCAGAGATAAAGTCCTGTTCATGGCAGAGAGCCAGTTGACTAGTTTAATCAGGTTAATCACAGAATAGAGAGGAATTAAAAAATATATTGTTTGGAAACCTTCTGGAAGACATTGGATCTGTTAGGACTTAAGGAAAAACCATCATAGAGAAGTCAGAAATCCCTGTGAAAAGGACTGGGATCAACTTGAGTGTGGTAGGAAGCTGCAGTGGAATGGATGATGTGCAGATTGAGGACTGGTGACACCAGGATCACCTGAGAAATGGAAGCAAGACCTGGTTTTCTAGTTCTCTTTCTTCTGATAAACAGGTGAGAATTTTAAAGTTCTGGATTACAGTACAAAGCCCTTTTTGCAATTGTTTCACAATCTGTTGTGCCTTGTTGTGAATACAGATGGTCATTGCTTCTAATAATTAAGCAGCAGAACTAAAACATTCATTTTGATGACTGAGGTAAATCCATGCTTCTTTCTGTATCTGCCTTTCTGGCTGCATATTTAGCAAGATAACTATGATAGGATAAGACAGGTAAGACTGCCCACATAAACAAGGGAGTTAGAAACACTTAGAAGAAGTTTTGATCTTGGAGAACACAGCAGAATGTGCATTCTCTCCATATTTGGGAAGCCTACCTACGTGCTTTAGGTCACTTTGTAGTTCTGACTTGCCTTGTTTTGTATGATATGAGTGTGGGTGTAAATGGGAGTAGTACAGGCTTTTATTTTTGCTTTTGTTCCTTTCTGTTTCAGCATTTTTCTACTTTTCCCTCTTTTCTTTCTAAGAAATCTGGCAAAAGGAAAGCACAAACATGTATGCAGCTATGGACACAGTTAGTAGTGATGGTTACTGATGCTTTAGAGAAGCGGATGTAAGAAGTTGGCAATATGCAATCTGTGAAGGAAGAGTCATTCAAGAGGCAACCTGAATCTTTATTTCTTTGATCCTTCTCCCCAAGGTGTGAAAAATAAGTAGGAGTAATATATTTTTCTGTGGCTGATTGGAGATAAGATAAGCCAACCTCTTGATAACAGCAGCAAGCAAGCACCAGTTTCACCGTCTGCATTTCTGTCTTTGTCAAAATCCACTATCCCAGGCAGTTTGTCCTTACTGCGATGCAAAGAATGTGTGTAGATAACTTCCTCCTCAGAGGGTGCATCTACATGTGAATATTAATGTGCAGCAATAAACTCTGGCACATGTTATGCTGGAGTTTATTCCTCCCAGGTGCCACTTAACACAGAGGCCTGGGACTGCAATATGCTGAGCCAGATTGAAGCATCCCTGGCTGGCAGGAGGTCCAAGGAATCAGCCTGCCAGCTCAGGGGTGCTCTGACCCAGCTCAACGTGCTGCGAAAGGGCTGGTTGGGGCATGAAGATGCTTCAGTGCAGGGCTAGGCAGCAGGTAACCCCCACACTGAAGCACCCTTGTGCCTCAGCCAAACCCATCAGCATCTACAGGTGCATAGCTGAACACAAAAAAAATCTGCAGAAAGCTAATACTTGTATTTACAAGTACTAACCTGCTGTGGAGTTTATTAGTTTCCTGCAGCCTAATAAAGCTGCAAGTATAGCTACTGAGACATTTACTACTGAACTAATTAGGCTCCTCCTCAGTACATGTCTCACGTAGACACCTCCATTTAGTAAAAATACAGACATTATACAGTATCAAGTTAATTCAGAAACAAATTTAGGCCAAAACATTTTTAAAGGAAAAAAAACAGTTTCTCTCTATTAAGAATCTGGTATTGAATTCACAACAATCCCATCATAAAATTTCAGTGAAAATCATTCAACATTTCAGCTAGTTTTCCATTACAGCCAGAATCAATTGTTTACTTTACATGTGCAGGAAATTCAGAAAGCTAGTGTAGTTAGTCTGAATAAGGGAACAGTATCATTCAAAAGTGACAGGTTAGTGAAGAAAAATTTTCCTATTCAACAGTTGTTGCACTTAGTTCTCTTCATCTGTCCATCTACAGTACAAAGGTTAAGAGATTTTTTTTCCTTTTATTTTATGCTGTGAGTAAAAAAATAACTCCTGGGCAGTCAGTTCGGTGAAAAGCTGATGCAACCAAGAAGAGCACTGGCACTGCTAAAAAAAGCAGCTTGGATCTGTTCATGTAGTATATTTGTTGTATCCTGTGATTTCCACAGTTATCAGCAAACATTTTTTTTATCTTCCAAGTAAAAGTAGGTTTTATTGTTATTCACATGCCAGTTCACATCAATTACATCTCAAGAAAAAGATGTGTATTTGAAGTGGCAAGCACTGCATACTTACTATAAAGATAAATACTTATTTTGGCCTGCATAGTTTTCCAAAACAATTACCTATGCAGACATTCATATGTAGAGAGTTATACATTATTAGAACTATGTTGGATCACTGCTCAAGTTCCTAAGGGGAAACGAGATCTGTATATAATTTAAAAGAAAACCATGCCTTCACTCTCCAGATATTTGCAGCCTTGCCTTTACTCACCTATAAAAGAAACCAAGCAGCCTATAAAAATGGTAGTTTAATTACTTTTTAAAATGAATAGAGTCCAAAATTGCTGTCTAGCAACACTGTAAAAGTGCCAGAAAAGTTTGTAGTATGTTTAATCTGAATTACTAAAATCAATCTTTAAAATTTGGCTAGGTACAGCTATTTGGGGAGGTTAGATAATGATAACATGATAACATGGCCACGCAATCTAACTTAGTTCACCCAGATGTGGGTGAATATATATAATATATATAAGACATAAATCTCATCTGAACTAATCGAATATATTAAATGAAAGCAGTTTGACATCTTTCTCAGAAAGTTCCATTAACATACACCAAGAAAGTGTTTAACAGATTTCTGAATTTCTCTTTCTCTCTGTACCTATGCAGATCTTAGCAGTCTTACAGACTGCCTCCTTCCTTGGAGTTTATAATAGATGATAAAGTGAATAATGCCTAGAAAAGCCTAAAAGTCTTTTAGCATCCTGATATGAAGGGGTTAATTAGAAATAGCCTGAAAATATTCCCTTATCTCCTCTCATGGCAATCTAACTTCCCATTTAATTGAATTCATTCCAAAGTGAAAATGCTTTCCAAGTCAGCTTGGATTAAACAAAAATAATAGAAAACCAATGAAAAATCATTTTTTAAAAGACGACTTCCAGAATTCATGTGTGAATAGCAAAGCAAAGCATAACAGTGAGTTTGCTCACATTGAATACGAATAGCTGTTACCTTTAAATTGACCTAACTAGGGGGCTTAAAACAGGAAAGAAATGGCAAGCCCGATCTCCTTTACTTCACCTGAGAAAGTAAACTAATTTAGATTGGGAATTGGTTATCCCAATCTATATTTGTACATGTTTGGAGCATAGCCCATGGCTTAGGAAAGCATAGCCATTCACCCTAGGGCTGTGTTCTTTCTTCCTCCCTGAATCTGACTAGGCTATTTTTATCCCATTAAACCCCCTGCCCCCGGACAGCTCTACCCATGCAGACCTACCAATGCTTCCCCTGATCCTGCCTACCACAACCCCTGATGCACCGATTCCCCGCAGGCCAAGTAGACTCCTCAATCCTACCTGCTTCTCTCCCCACCACAAGTTACTTACACCAGTTTCTTAACATGGCTCCTGAGAGTAGCAAATGTCTGTACACATTTCTCCCAGTCTACATTCACAAGGTTCAGAGCAAGCCATATGAACATAGATTGGGTGTGGTAAACTGCTGTATACATCCAGTAAGATGTCTTTATTTTTCTCTTTGGTTACTGACAAGCCATTCTGTATCTATTGTAATGCTAATGATATTAGTTCAGCTTTCTTAGCTTCTTGATCTTAAATATATATTTATAACTTTACATGCAAAGGAAAGCACAAGAGAAATGTCAGGCACCAGGCAGATGAGTCACACCTCTTCTTGTGGATTCAGAATACCTCTGTGTCCCAGCCTAATGACTGAGAGCAGAAAATCAATTGCTCTCCAGGAAGCAAAGAGCACTTAGCAGCCAGAGCACCCTCCTATTTTATTGTCATTGTATATACCCCTTTTCACCAATCCTGGAATTTGTCCAACTCCAAAACTTAATTAGCCAGAGAGATGGATACAGAGCACTGTGAGGCACATGTTCCCATATCAGAGATAGAATACACTGTGTTTGTGACTCACTCAGTTTCTGCCTTCAAGTGACATACAGTGGGGTAGACAGACCCTTTAAGGTTTGAGAGAATGCTGTCTTGAGTCAGGACAAGGGAAACAGACACTGAGAATTTGCAAGTTAGCTCTGGAAAATAGTTCATTGTTTAATAATAAAACCAGAGTTGGAATTACATGAGAAGGGTGAATTTGAACCCACTCTCCTAAGCAACAGGGAATAGGAATGATACCAAAAAAATTTCAGCTGAGTAGGTGTGTTGAGAAATATACTGGCAATGCAATGGGCCTCAATAAGGGGAAAATGAGTTGAAGAAGAGGAATATCCATTCTGCTCTTTTCAAAACTGAGACTGACCTTGAAAGATACATTTTGTGCTCATAGTCTATGTTGAATGGCAAGGAGACCAATATGTTTTATTACAGAAGTTTTTGATGGAGTTTGTCTAGGCTTAAATAAATACCAGTGCTGATAACATAACAAGTTCCAAGGATATGCTTTTCAAAAAATATACATTTACAACTCATAAATAAAGAGATTCAACCGTAATTCTCTTGCATTGCAATGCAGAGTGGTAGCATGTGGTCATATATATAAATTATTTTATTTAATACAAAATATGAGGTTTTCTTTTTTTATATATGCATCTAATTGCTCTTTTCCTCTTTAATGAGAACTAGCCATATGCTCATTGGTGGGTGTATGTAACATATGTTGAAAAGGGGATCCATGTAAATGTAAATGAAATGCTCTAAAATTTAATCAACACAGGGTGCATCTACAAGAGATGCTAACTGCACAGTAGCCTAGTAACACTGTGCAGTGGAGTAATACACTACAGCACAATAGTATTAGGCTACTGCACAGTTACCATCTGAAAAAACTCATGCACCAGTGTTACTGTGCAGTAATGCAGGTTACTGCATGTTGAGTTAGTACTTGGTTATTGAAGTACTAAACATAATGCACAGTAACTATAGTGTATTAATGAATGTGTAGACATGCCCACAGAGAACCTAGTGCACTCAGGAAACTTTAACTTCCAAAGATCCAGAAATAAAATGCTTAGGTAAATGCTACCCCCTGTTATTCTAAACTTTTAACTGGGGTTGAGACTGACAGATGATAGGTGAAGCTAATCAGTCACAACTTGAAAACTTTATTAGGATATACAATTACAAAGACTTATTCATATTAATAAAGACAATGCTTACATAGCCTTGCATACAAGGGGAACACAGGTCCACTGGCCAGACTTTTCTGTTTCCTTGGGGACTTTTGCTGATTTGTTTCCTTTTCTTTGCTGAGCTTTGGAGAAGTCTGAAGTTGCACAGTTTAACCAGGGTTGTGGCAGAGCACAGGTTATACCTGCCACTTTATGGGCTTGAGCAGGCTGTAGATCAGTGTGCAGTTGGGAGTAGACCCAATCAGGAGTGTCACATGGCACCCAGGAGTCTGCCTGTCTGGTGTAGGGCTAGGCAGTCAGACTATAAGACATGCCCCAACAGCAGAGCTGGGCAGTTGCAACTGGGAAGCTGAAGGTTAAACATCTGGCTGAAGTACTGCTGCTCCCAGAACATCTGGAGGTCAAAAGTAGGAACTATGGGAATGGAGGAGGTTCCTGGTCCTGGAGAATGACCTAAAAGTATGCCCTGCTGGGGTTGGATGGTGTGGGGGGGCTGCCAGTGGTGGGGCAGTGGTGGAGGATATGTCACACCTGTGCCTCCCTATTGAAAAGTGAGTATGGGGCACCAGAAAGCCTCAGCTCCCACTGCCTTGTTGGTGACCCCATGAAGAAGAAAGGTTAGGGAAGCACACCCTGACAGAAAAGCACAGGGTCAAGGCCCACAGGGTGTAAGACCCAGAAGCCACAGTGATGGGGTGGTGTGAGAGCTGGAGGCCGCATAGAATAGAGTATGTGGGAGGCCTGAAGGACCGCAAATAGGCCGGCTGGAGTAGACGCCCAGTGAAGAGCCAGAGAGTGAGTGAGCCCAGTGAGGGTGGAACAGTGAGCCTAGGAGGGGTCCAGAGTAATTGTATGGTCCACAAGCTCAAAGAGTAGCACTTGGAGTAGCATTTAGAGGGGCCTGAGAAGGTGGACCTGTATGAGAGAGAGGGCTAGGTGACTGAGAACGTACCCAGAGGACCTTGACTTGTCAATGCTGGGCCAGGACCAGAAGGTTCAAAGGGCAAAAGCACCCACCACAAAGAACAGCCAGAGCCAGTTGCCTGGAGTCCCAACTGGCCTGAGGTAATGCCAGGGCCTGGGAGGCCAAAAGTACCAGAGGAGGCCACTGCTGAGAGGGAAAGGGGTCTAGGGAGTTTACAGCCCAGGATGATGGAAGTGGTTAGGCTGCCTGAGTAAGAGGGATCCAAGTTGGGAACTGAGAGTCAGTCAAAATACAGTGGGGCCCAGTGTGGGGCCAGAGCCATATAGAGATGCCATCTGTGAGGCATGGGACATGGTAGGGATGGTATGGAGCTGTGTATTATGCCCTCAGCATACGGCATTAAATAGGCAGCCTCTCACCTAGGAACAACTATTTAACTTGGTTACATCAAAGGTGTGGCAGTTGAGTCTGGTGGGCAGACTGCCCTAGACAGGTGGGTGAGCCAATGATTGCACTGGCCTTGATATCATTCCCTGTTACACTAAGATTATTCAAATGACTGAGAAGTTTGGGGAGCATTGTAGCCAATTGGGGAGCCATTGAAGCCATCGCTTCAAAGGGGTTCCAGAATAGAACAGAGCAATTTTGATTATAAGGAGGGGTATATTGTGGGAATACCTAGTTCAGTTTGAATCACTCACATGAAGCACAGGAAATTTCAAGATGACTTGAGTCTGTGATTATATTTTGAAGTGCCTAGAATTGTTAGTTTATAAACAATACACATCTCTCTTATTTTTTTATAGAAAAGCTGCCACTCTGCTCCAATTCTTTTCTAGAATACATACAACCAGTAGCATGTGATTGTGTTTCAAAGTGGCATTTTAGCTATTATTTCTTTTTCAGGTATATCCTCAATGGAATTTTAGATATTTCATAGCTCCTTTGGGAACAATATGTCCTTTTGCTTTTGTTGACTATTTCTTGATGACAAAGTAACATGTAGCATAACATTGGTCCAGCTATTATCCATTCTTTTGTTGGAGGGGGAAAAACCCACCTAGTAATTATACTAATTAGCATAAATATGCTAATAGATTCATTTTAGATTAACAGATTAAATGTATAATATGCAAGCTTGAATCAATGAAACCTTTTCCTCTTCATGAAAGTATGGTTTAGAATTAGGCAGAGTCTGGGCCAGCTAACCCTGGTTCAAGAAATAAATGATGACCAAAGACCTAAAATTAATTGGAATTCAGTTCAAATTTGATGAATATTTCTTTATGAATGTTTTCAGCCAGAAGAAAATGTTTTTAATGAAAAAAATTGAAATGGCCAACATTTAATTTTTTAATAAAGTTTTTATCCAGGTTAAATTTAATCTAAAAGAAAAGGTTGGGTTTTTTTTGAGTAAATAAAGTGTTTTGGTTATTTCAGAATTTTTTTTTTTAATTATTTCCACTTTGCACGTATCTGCATCCTTAATAATTTAAAATCATGATTTAAAAGTATTTGTATATATTCCATAACAATCCCTTGGGGCACTCTTCCTAGGTATGCTCTTGTAACCTTTAAAAAAAATTATACACACACACACACACACACACACACACACACTGTCATGTGTCCATAAATACCAGATTTAGCTACATACCTCTTACACCTTCCTATTGTTTTAATTTGGGGTGTGTTGTCTTAAGTGAGGAACAGATTTATGTACCAGAATGGAGACATAGGGATGCTGGAATGGCTGCCTACGGCTGTGCTCAGCTCCTGGCTGCATGGAGTAGAGACAGAGTATATTTGACAATGTCACTAACCCTCCCACTGCAGCTCCATAGTTAGAGGTTTAGCCCTGCCAAAGCTGCTGTTGAACTGGGAGGAAGGTGAATGATAGCGGGCATTTTTACACATGCCAATTTAAGGCACTTTAGTCCATTTTAAGGCACATCAAGGGTGCACATCTACACATGTGCACCCTTAAAGGCCCTTAAAATGGTGATTTTAGATTATTCATGCCTTAATTTGATACCTGCTTTTGCAGGCTAGTTTTACTTCTCTGCTTCATCTTTGTGGTAGCTCATTTTTACCTCTTTTTTTCTTTGTTTCTGGTAAGTAGGATTCAGACTATATGTTGCAAAGTACAGTGAGTTCTCCCTGAGTTTAACAAATTGGATCAGATAGTAGGAATTGGCTTCTTTGTCAACACTTCCTTTTAGAGAAGTCAAAGACAAAACACTTATCAACTTCAGTGATAAAGGTACATGCAATAATTTCCGTATTTCAAATAAATTATTATGTTAATATTAGTAAATTTATTTTCAGTAAAAATGGCAGGGCTCACAGACCTGGATATATATGTTCTTTCTTCATATTGTCTTCCCCCATATTTCCTGCAATCTCCAAACTCAATTTGATTGGAACTATCAGAAACAGGGTACCTGAGCCCTATACCTCTACTATTTCTTTTTTGTTAAAGGTCTCAATATATATACCCTAATATAGATCCCTAAAACCAAACCCTGAGGAATTGTAGTATGAATTTTTGCTTTATGTTTTATGTTTAAATGATAATAGTATTGAATTGATAAACCTTTATGATTGTATGAACAACTAAGACTGTGCTTGTTCCCTGCTTGACATGAGTAGGTGAACTGTATGCCTGTATATGTGACTGTCTGGGTGAGAGGGAAAATGGTGAAAGAATGGTAACTATTCACATGAAAACAGAAGATTTAACTGATTGTGTAAGCAATAAGGCAGCAATGTATAAGTTACCAGATGATAAACTAATTAAGTTAATTAATGGATAGCTAAAGAACTCGTCTGTGATCAGGTGCAAAGAGGATAGTACACAATGCTTCAAGGCAAAGAACAAGACTGAAATACCAACTCTGAAATAACCAACTTTGCTAAAATGACTTTATTGAAGATACTGAGCATGGAAAAATCCCAATGCTAAACAAAGACTTGAAATCCGTATAAAAGTGAGATGCAGACAAGCCAAGATGGGGAAGCCACTTTCTGCAACCTCATGGAGCACAGGCATACACGTCTGTTTATCCTCCGCTCCTTTCACCCATAAGCCTGGACCCGGCCATCCAGTGCTAACATTGAGTAAGATCTGCTGGTAACGATAACATCTTACTGGAGTGGTTTTGTCTGTATGTCTGTCTATGTATGCTCGTGTATGTATGTCTGTTTATATGACTGGTATGTCCAAGCTTATGTATCTGCTTCATGTAACCAATAAACACGGCATTCTGCCTTATCTCCCTTTTAAGGTCTTGCTCTTAATTTGAGCTGTTGGCAATTTTAAGTAACAGAATTACATTAGTAACCTCCTTCCAGACCCAGAGTGTCACTTTCATTATAATGACTGTCATCTCCCTTTTAAATGATTTCCTACTATCTTACTATTCTTGTACCCTTTTTATCTCACTAACACACCTAGAGATAAAAGGCTCCAGTTACAACTTCCATCAGCTAAATGGTCCCCTGGATGCTATAATCACTAATTAAGCTTTTACTCAATGTCTACTTTCACATCTGCCTAAAAGAATACATAGATTTTATTTTTTGATCCATCCTGTAGCACTTTATAAGTTTGTCTTTCACTTCTGCATAGGTTTTGACCATTCTGTGGGTGTATGTCATACTCTTTAGTAGAGCTGATGTATAAGTGCTTTGAGGTCTCTGTAAGTGGCAGCAAATGTGAATATTGGCTGGCTGGGAAGTAGAACTTAGGCTGAACACATGTTCCTGCTTGTAGTGCATCTTATGATCTTCAGTAGCTGAAATGTTAACATTTAAGTGGATTTTTATTATGAATAGGTCTTAGAGACTCTAATTCAGATGTCAGAGGTTGACAGCAATATCAATAAAAAGCCAAAAGCATGGCCTCTATTCCATACTCCAGCACTGACATGTGACAAAAATAAGCATGATAATTTTATAGCTTCTTTTTCTGCCCAAAATGTAACTACATTAATCTGAAAGACAGCTGATTTTTCAAGGTCAAAAGTGCTTAGCTACAAATTGATGAGCTATTATGCATGTCTGTGGTTTTCTTGATGGTACTGTATTAATAATATGCGTGCAGAACAGGCCATAAAAATTCCATTTAAAAGTATTAAAGCATACTGGGACATTTAATCAGGTTAGAATTCCTGTTGGTTGGCTCCAGGCACAGTGTTGTTCAGTCAGTGATTAACAAAGTGCCCAGAATATAAAGAGGAATGCCTACTACATCAGTTCTGATTTCACTGAAATGACCTTTTTGTTTTGGGCATTTAACAAATGGTTCAATGGACTTCTGTTACACTTCTGCCTAGATCAAGTTCAGCAGCCCTGCCATTTCTTGGTCTAAATAGATAGCATTGGATGAAAGAACAAGGGCCGGAGAGATGATAGGAATGATAATAAACCTTTTACAAGAGGATACCTTTGCAAGAGTATCCAAATGATACAATTAATATATTTTGAACTGTAGTTCACCTTGTCAGTTTGCACTGGTTAGCCTCAAAAGATTATCTTCACTCAAAACCTAATACTGCAGCCCATTCTCAACCAGAATAACTATTCTGATTGAGATGCATAAAAAAAAAATTGGACATAATAGAAATGGAACTGCTTGTTTGATTAGTTTAGTTCTTTTATGAAGCTTGTAGGGAGATGTTGCATCTAAGGTCCCGGTATACTGCTCCATATTAAAATGTGCCATTATACTGCTCCATGCTAATATGTGAGTTTCAGATACACCTGAAAAAATAAATGAGTCTGAGAGCAAGAATAAGTCTGAGAGAAGGAATAAAATTAAATGGTTGATTATGCATTATTCCAAGTAAAAAAAAAATACTGTGCTGTTACTTGCATGAAAACAAGTTGGGTTGTTTTTTTTTTAAGATTACAGTTTTGTGAATGAAGTACAATCACTTTTTCCCCCAAGTTTCTTTAGTATAAGCAGAATATAATAGAGAGATTTGGCCTTGAAAGTTCAGTACACAGGATGTGAAGTATATGCTTACATTTTTAAAGTAATAACAGTACTTTGACATTGTCCATAATTTTGGTGCATCATTGTGATAAGTGACACTTCACTTTTTTCACAGTAAAAATATGTACCGCTTCAATTAAAAAAAAAAAGAAAACAACAGATTGCCAGACTTGCTTTTTGTGTTTCTAATAGTAAAACTTAGAAAGATTTTTAAGACTATTCTATTTTATTTTTAAAATGCCTTGAATTCCATGGGTGGGTTTTTTTCTGCTACCTTCATTGTTTTTATGCAGCTGCCATCAACACTAATTTATCCTCTGTCTCACTAACTTAAGGAAATATTTGTATTTTAATTTGGGGTTTGTGTGGTAAATGACAGAGAAAGAGTTAAAAAAAAAGTTTGTAACAATTTTCTCTATTATAGCCTTGTTAAGGAAATGTTACGTGTTGCCAGCTTTGTCTACTTTTCAGAGGCCTAGGCCAAAGCTGCAGAAGAGTAGCTAAAGCAGGAGGCCTCAAAAGCCTGTGTCTGAGTGACTGTAGCATGAACCTTTGCAGATGTAGCAACTAACTTGGTCAGCAAAGTAAAGCAAGCCATCCATATGTTTAACTAGACACAGAGTACAAGGACTAGGAAGAACCATACATCAGATAATCTCAGTACACTATATTAGATTTTATCTTAAAATATTAGAAGTAGTAATTAATGTAACCAAATGTAGTGAATGTTATTTTGCTGCAATAGATGCATTTTGGTGAGAATGCTTAGATAAGCTGTAAAAAAATTAAAAGCAAATCAACCTTGTCAGACCATAACTGAAGGTGAAGAAGTAAAAGACCAGGGTGAAATAGCATTCATAGAAAGGGAAACGAGATGAGGAATCCTCCCTTTTGCTCTTTTTGCTTTCACAGGGATATAAATCCCAACTAATTGACATCTTCCCTGTCTACAAGAAATCTAATTTAATCTGGTTTTAAAAGTTTCAGCAAGACAAAGAAATTTAAACAAAAACAATCAGAGATAATTTATTAGAATATAGGGACCAGCCATATATAAATATTGGGCATATGCTGGAGGGAAATTTGAACTTCTACTTTTGGACTTCTCTGGAGCTCAGCAAATCAACTCGTGTCCCCAGGGGAAGAGAGGAGTATGCCAGTGGACCTGTTTCTTCCCTGAACCTGAGGGCACATAAGCATTATCTTTATTGATCCAAATAAAGCTTGCTATTGTGTATTTACTAAAGCTTTTGAGTTGTGGCTTCAACGGTTTCACTGGTCAATCAATTTTCTCTCACCCACAATTAAAATTGAGTATAACAGACTTACCTTCAAATAATTTTCTTTTTCATCAGTGCAGTAAGAGCTGGAGCTATTTGGCCAGTAAAATGTTGGCTGAATTCAATTTAGAAAAAACATTTCATTTCTGAATATTACATCTGCTTATTGTTTAGCTGCAAAGATTTCACAAAGGCTAATAAGGTATCTAAATTAATTGGTAACTACCAAGAAGTATTTTGGCATGATTTTGAAGAAAATCTTTCCAACAAGTGCTCTCTGCACTGGTTTGTTGTCCAAGAGCAAATCTTTCTTACAGGAGGTCAACAATACTATGTGACTGCTTAGTGTTCACTTATTCTATTGTCATATGATGATCAATTTCTGTAACATACCTGCTATTGTAAGCCAACCGATGGTTGCTAAAAATATATTACACCATTATATTAAACTGCATATTTTAATAATGGCTGTTAAGTCAATAGTAGCTACTGAGGAATAAAACCATAATTATATCATGTAAAATTTATTATCAATTTTCCATCAACATAAATCATATTTCACCAAAGAGTGAATGAACATAGCTATAGCAAAGTTTTAAGGTATTTGAAAAGCAGATCAAAGTACCACAGACATTATTGTATTTTTAAGCAGCACTAGTAATAGTAGCAATATTTCCTCACTCCATGTCATCAGACTTCACTCATTTCAGAAGCAACTGTACAGCTCTTCCACACATCACTGGTGCAGGCTCACTTAATTCCTGTCTGGTATGTAAATGTCCTACAAGCTTAACTCAACACAGATGGTACTGTACGTACCAGTATATTGTGCTAAAGGGACTGAAGAGAGATTTTCCAATGGTTTAGGTTAGGGATGACCAACTGGTGTCCTATGTTCTGTGTAGCACTTGATTTTGCAGAAAGTAAGGGTATGTACAGCAATTACATTTAAATGAACTAACTAGAGTTAGGTTGATTTAAATGCCCATATGTGCGGGCATTCAGGAGGGTCTAAACCCCACAGAAAAATAGAGGGCTCAATTCTAAAGAGGTGAACTAACTTAGCTTGGAAATGGGTTCACCTAATTTATCAAATGTCCATATGCATTTTCAGCCCTGAAGCCTCCTCCACCCCACCAGAAAGATAACCCCCTTGCAGACCCACTAATCTAACCCCTCCACTCCCCCCACACACACACTCCAAGGTGCTTACACTGATTTCCACACATGGCTCTTAAGATCAGTGAATGGTTGTACATGGCACTCCTGGTCTACATTCACATACCTTAAAGTACTATATTTTACAGTGTATAGGTTGACACATTGTATAAGTCAACCCCCTATTTCTGTTAAAAAAAGCTAGAATTTTTGTATGTCCATTGTATAAGTTGACCCTGCCTCAGTATGCAAGGACCTGGAAGCCCAGGTGTGCCCATGAGAAAGGCAAAGTGGTTGCAGGCTCCCAGGAACATGAATCAGGCCCCTGGATACTCAGGCAGCACATGGCTCAATGGTAGCCGACCAGGCTGGCCCTAGGGGTCCTGCTGCCACAGAGAGAAGGAATGAGCCCCCTGGAGCTTAGGGACTGCCTGACCCATCAGCAGCTTGCCCCCTGGCTGTGCAGCAGGCAGGGGGGCTCTGGCAAAAGCAGTGAAGGATTGCTTCTGCCTGCAGCAGGCACCTGCAACCGGCAGGATACCTGGCACCACCTGGGAAGGGGATGGCTTGCTCCAGGGGCAGCATGAGGTGTCAGGCAGGGGAGAAGCTGGCCCTGCATGATACCCCATACTGTCCCTGGGGTAAGCCAGCCCCTCTCGGGTAGTGTCAGGCATCTTTCTGGCTAAAGGCACCTGCTGAAAGCAGAAGCAATGAGGGCCTGATCCTGCTTTTGGTGGAGCCTCCCTGCCTGCCCCACAGCTGGGAGTTGAGCTGGGACTGGGTGGGTCCAGGCTACCCCTGAGCTGCAGGAGGGCCTGGTCCTTCTCTCTGCAGTCACAGCATCCCCCCAGAACCGGCTGGGTGGGCTACCAGTGGGCCCATGTACTGCCCGAGCTTCCAGGGAGCTCCCAGGTAGTGCCACTCATGAGGGATGCTGTGTAAGTTGAGGTTGAATTTTAAGACTTAAAAATTTGGCTTCAGAACTCAATTTATACACCATGAAAAATAGTAAATCATGTAAATATAGGCCAGGTGTGAGAAATGGCTGTATGCCCTGGTAGACTTCTGCACTATAGTTCTCTTCCTATTGTACTTAAACTCTTCTTTGTTTTCTTAAATAAATGGGCTTCACTGTTCAGATAGGAGCCTAAAGAAGTTTTTCTGATACATATAATGTATTTCAATACAAAATGTACATACTTACATGTATATTTATCATATATGGTAAAAGAAAAATGCCTCTTAAATTTCTGTATCTAATGGAAATTTTATTAATAGATGGAATTATTCAAATAGTGCTGGTAACACCTGTGCTATGGGGCATCATGCCAATTTGTGTTACTAATGAATACATGTCTTTAGAGAAGGTATAAAATTATGTCTGCAATTGATGAAACTTATTTCCTTATCTTCATGATAAAAATTTAAAAATATGATTATGGATAAGTACATGTGCCTTGAGAGAATCCTGTATTATCTGCTGAGCAAAGACAGTGAAGCTAGTTAAAATTCTTCCACTTCATACAAAAAGACCTGCCATTTAATTCAACATCCTCAGTCTTTTGGAGAAACAATTATAAAATGCAAATATTTAAAATCATTTATGCAACTTGCATCTTCAAGTACCCTTTGGAACAAATGATGCATTTTAACAATATTCTATAGTTTAATAAATCTACCTTATCTGCATTTGACCACTTTAGACACTTAAAGCTGGAGTCCACACTTCTAGTCCTTTCTAATTAGGTCCAACTTTCACATAGTCATAAAATGCAGAATTCTATTTTTTTTTTCAGATTTTTCTTTCTTTCATTCTTTCTTTCTTTGTTTCTTTTCTGCCTGGCAAGCTGGCCGAGCGGCCCAACATGCTGCTCAGGCTCCCAGTGCCCCTCAGAAGCATTATGGGCTGCCCTTTTGGCACCCTGCCCTGCAAGGGCCTCTACATGTGGGTGGTACGCACCCGGCATGCCCAGGTGCTGGTCAGCCGCCTTGACACTGTGTGGTGGCAGCGCCTGGCGCAGCCCAGGACCCCAGCGTGGCGCACGCTATACAAGGCACCCACCGCCAAGAAGACCGGCGACCTGCAGTGATGACTCATGCACGGCATCCTGGCCACCGGCACCTTCGTTCGCCACCTGGACCCAGCGGCCTCAGCGGCCTGCCCCTTCTGCCTGGGGGTGCTGGACGAGGACATATACCACACATTCCTCGATTGCCCCTGGCTGCAGCCGCTCTTTGTTGCCCTGGGCACGCTGCTTCAGGAGCTGGGCCGGGACTTCTCCGAGGGTATCTACGTCCACTCCTTCCCCTAGTGGGTGGTGGAGAGGGCCATGGTCAGCCTGGCCAACTTCCTGCTGGGGCAGGCCAAGATGGCCATCCTGAAGAGCCAGTGAAACCGGCTCGCCGGGACTGGGATGGTCGACGCTCTTCAGCTTTTCCGCCTGCTGGTGCGGGCCCGCCTCTCACTTGAGTTTGAGCACACGGTCCTGTGACAAACGGTGCCCACCTTCGAGGAACATCGGGACCTTGAGGGGGCGCTCTGCTGAGTCGAGGCGGGGTGCCCGCTTCTCACCCTGTAATGTCCCCGGCTGCTCCAGCTGTGGTGATGCGTCCAGCAGGCTGAGGCCTTGGACTTTGTTTCATGCAGGTTGACCCCTGAGGCCCCCCCCCCATGAGTGTCCCTGCTGGCAGAAATGTAAATATATAAATAGTCCTTTGGCTCACTATGGTTTTTAGTTTAGAGTGTACGGGTAGGCCTTGCAGGCCGTGAGCCCAGGACCATGTCCGTGAGGCCCAGGTGTTTGGGCCAACCTGTACATACTCTCTACTGGCCCCGACTTGTCACCCTCCCTGGAATAAATGCCTCTTAAAAGTCAAAGTCTTTTTTTCTTTTCTTTCTTTCTTTTTGGTTTTGAATGTTTAGTCTCTCTGTTTCCAAAATTTGGAAATATATTTATGTATTTAATAATGAACCCCATTTTGTAACTCATAAAAGAGGACTTTGCAATTTACTAGCCTGTTAAATAGGGCCAATTAAGGCATTCCAGACTTATGCATAGTTACCTAACGCTGGGAATCAATTGAGTACTTCAGAATTATAGATTTAATGTTTAAAGAATTTTTTTCTACTAATCATGGTTAGGAGTAAATGCTCAAACACAAACTACAGGTAACTGATGAATCTGATAGTGGGAGAAGGTGGTGGAGATGGCATGGGAGGTGCTGGAAGCCCAGGCAGGACCTGGATCTGCCTGACACCCTTAACCTCCTCCACTGGCAGAGCTTGCCCCCTTTCCCCATGGCCAGGGGTGAGCTGCTGGCAGGCTGGGCAGCCCCTGAACTGTTGTGGGGGAGGCACTGGTCCTTCCTTGCATTGTGGCAGTGTCCCCTCAAAGCCTGCCAGAGGGCCAGGTGCTGCTCAAGCCCAGAGGTACCCAATCCAACTCTCACAGAAGCTTGCTGGGCTTCCAATGCCTTGAACACCATCCCTGCCAACTTTTACCGCCAGTGCACCCAGCCACCCTCCTGCCACTCCCCTGCCCTTCCCCTCTCCCCCCTGCCCCCAGCAAGATAAGGTCAATTTATACACAGGATCTATGAAAATCCCAACTTTGTTGAGCAGAAATATGGGGTCAATTTATACAGCATGTCAACTTGTACACCATAAAATACGGTAAGTAAATTCCCTGGAGGGACACTAGAATAAGTAGATAATCCAGGCAATAAGATAAGAATCCAAAATTCATGTTGAGACCCAGGTTAGTACAATCCAGCCTGTGGATGTTTTCTTGTTCTGTAGTTTCATGTTCAGGTTGCTTTTTAACATCTTTTGTTTAAGAACAGCTACCCTGAGATCAATGATAAAATGTCCAGCATTGTTAGAGTGTTCTTCCATGTACTTTTGTGTCTTTCTAATGTTAAAATAGTATCCAATCATTCTTTTCTGTAAGAGTTGTACCACCTGGCCAATATAGATTGTACAGGGGCACTGTAAGCAAGTGATGACATATAACATTGTGGAGTAGCAGGGGAGTGAACCTTAGATGTTATCATTTGTATTCTAGTGATCAAGTGAAGACTTGATCAGTGCTGTTGAGGGAACATGACTAGCATCTAGGCCTGTAGCTTAGTATGAACTGGAGTTAGGTAATCTGTGTCTAGTGCATTGTTTTAAAGAGGCTGAATGGGCTTCCATCTGTGCTGTGTTAGGCAAAGTGAATCCTGCAGTTGTGTTGGGGTTTAGACTATAAAGTCGTTGATGTTCCTTTAAACCCTACTAAAAGTAGTTTCTAAATGGGGACTCTTTCAGTTGAAAAACATGTGAGAAAGTTTTATGGAGCCAGGAACCTCTGTGAAGTTGTTGGAGCCCCCTAAAATTGAATGGCTAAGTAGAAGAAGCAGGTAATTCACTCTCAGAAGCAAAGGGTCCTCTTTGATTTGTGGCTCTCCAGGATCTAGTAGAAGTAAAGGTTATACTGTGCATAGGCTTGTGCTTCTGCAATGGCTTTAGGGCCACCTGACTTCTCAGTTTCATTAGAACCACTATCTTATCAACCTCAGATTCAGATGTCCCTGCACCCTCCCACTTAAGGTGCTTCCATAAGCTGAATAGGTACATGTAACAAAACAAATCTTTGCATTTGAATGAGCTAAGGATCATTGATATACACCATGAAATACAAAAGTTAAAATTAAAAGTTTTCCAGAGAGCAATTTACAATCTAAAACCAATAAGATACATTGATTTCTGTGTGAGATTTTATATTTCCAGCTACATTCAGTGCCAAGTATTAAGAAACATACTGTACTCTGGATTCTTGGATAAGCTATTGCAATAAGGTACATCAAGCCACTGTATAATCCAAATAACATCTGTTACTCAGTGAGTTATTACAAAATCGTATCATCTAAGTACGGATGGGTTCCAAGCTGACTGCAGAAAAGATTTAATGTTTTAAATCTAGTCAGTGGCATCTTAATTCCTCCATAGTTCGCATGAGAGCATTTCTTGCTATTTTTGATAAAGGCTGCATAAAATAGATGGCATAAAACACTTTTCTATTTCTTGCAAAATATGTATATTATATATTAGCATAATCTCTTGCCCATTTAATGGCAGGATAAAGAGCTGGGTTCAGTATTTCTGAATTTTGTCCTGACAAATGTTCAAGGCCTGTTCATGGTCGTATACAGTTTCCATACCTAAGAAACCAAACAGTTCCCCAGTAGATGAAATGGAAGATACCCACTCATAAGTTCTCTGAGAGTTGGGACAAAGAAATTTTTATTATGTGATATCACACACACAAACAGTTTTTTTAGTAATCTGTCCAACTCTTGGTTAAGAGATTTTTGGCTATACCTTCTGCCATCAAAGACATTATTTTTGTCAAAGTTTAGTAGATGATCCAGAATGGAATTTCTGTCCACAGTCAGGCAAGTAACTCTGAGAGTCAGGTGGCCCTGGATCTATTGCAGAAGCATAAGCCCATGCACAGTACACTCTTTACTTCTAGTAGATCCTGGAGAGCCACAAATCTGGAAGGATATTTTGCTTCTGGGGGTGAATTGCCTGCAAGAGATCCAGAATATCTAGTTGCCTAACGTTTAGGGCAATCATCTAAGGCTAGGTACAGACATTGCATTTCTATTAGGAGAATCACTACTCTCCTGGTACAAGCTAGGAGATACAAGCATTCATTCAGTTTCTTGTGGAGGAGATATGCCCCCTCTAGAAGAAAGATCTTCCATGTTGACACCCAGAAGATCTCCCCTGTTAGGGAGTTTATCTAACAAGAATTAATATGCTTCTGCTCCACTCCCCTGTGTTCTGAGGAGTCAGGAAACAGCTTTCCATGTGCCTTCTCCAGATTCTAGTCTGGGGAAGGTGTGGGAGCAATTCCCCCCAACTGCTGGCACTGCCCCCCCTACAAGCCTTCCATAGACCAAAGAGTCTCTGGGATTCATTGCCCCACTGCCTCTGCCCACTTTACAGACTGTGGTGTCCCCAGTCTGCGGAACAAGTGGAGGAACATTGCTCCACTTCTGCACTCTTGGTTTGGTGTGAGACTGCAGTTGTGTGCCTGCCCACACAGTGCATGTGTCCAGGGTCTGGAACAAACTCCCTGCAGAGGTAGTGCAAATACCTACTCTGGATTCCTTCAAAAACAGGTGGACATATTTCTTGCTGGGATCACTTGATCCCAGCTGACTTCCTGCCTATGGAGGGGGGGCTGGACCCTATGATCTCTTGAGGTCCCTTTTAGTCCCTAATATCTATGAAAACTATGTCTATGAAATCTATGAATGGCTGCAGGCTGAATGGCTGTACTGCTCTATCTCCCGGAAGTATTTATAGCAGTGGAAATTCCTCTGAAATGTTCATCACTAGAAACAAGTGTCTTGTCATAGCCTGAGAGACTCAAATGCATGTTCCAGCTCTGCTTGATTCAGAGTAGAAACTTGAACCTGGCACCCCAACATCCCAAGCAAGTAGTATAACCATTAGGGCTCTGCGAAGCTTTGGTAGCTGATTTGATTCAGAGGAGATTTGGCCTGATTCGGCAGCTGAATCTCTGAATCTGAATTGAATTGGGAGACCCATTAAAAAGTTCAAATCGAATCAGAAGCCTCTGAATTGATTTGGAGATATTTGGAGATTCAGAAGGCTTGCAGCAAACAGAAATTGAGAAGAGGGAGGAGGGTGGGGTGTTCTTTCATCTATGGAAAAGGTTGAGATGCGGGGAAAGACTGCTCTGATAGTGATATCTGCAGCTGGCCAGTAACTGTGATCTTTCTCTGAGTTCCCTTTCAATCACAGTACTCTGTGGGAGGGACATAAAAACAACATATAAAGCCGTGTCTGAAGTGATCTGTGCCTTTTGTGAGCTGTCTCTCTTCTGGAGCAGCAGCATCTGAAAGTCTTAGTCTTTTGCTAGATAGACTCTCTTTTTGTAAGCTGTATCCAATCTTTTCCTACTTCCCCTTGCCTACAGTCCTTATTGTTATCCCTATCCATTCCATCCAATTTATTCTTGCCCCAGAATCCTTTTATTTGTTCTTGTTAATCTGTCTTGATTCTTTTTCCCCACAAAAAGAAATCTGTGTTTTCCCTGACAGTGTGTCATCATTATGCAGGAAAGCACAGCATATATTACACACACAGCTTTTGCAGTACACCAAATGTTAAGAAGCATGCTGGAAAGGCAGGTGCCAGGTCTTCTGACAGAGGAGGGAGAGGGGGCAGAGGGAGAGGTGCAAGCTCCCCCTGCTCCAAATACAGAACATATCATCTCTGATATATTCAGAGCAGCAGCAGCGAGTGGCGAGCGAAGCAGCTGAAGAGGCAGCAGGAGCAGCAGCTGATTCCCTGAAGGTAAGTGGGGCCGCGGGGCCGGTACAGCTG
>JAGPOW010003685.1:49218811-49243863 GCA_030014935.1 Caiman crocodilus
ACCCCGGTGCTCTTTCCTGCCAAGGCGGGGGGTCGGACTAGATGATCTGCCCAGGTCCCTTCCGACTCTAGACACTATGATACTATGATACTATGATCTTTCCTGGCAGTGATGAGTTTTCTGCTGCTAGTAGGAGCAAAGAGGTGGTAGCAGTGCTTGCACATGCACCACCACCACTAACACATTAACTAGCATCAGTGTGATATTATCCACCCCAATTTCAGTTCCCAGAGTGAGCCTTCCAGTGCCAGAAGAGGAGCTGAATCTGGAAGCAGAAGAGCTGAGGCCCATAGTGAAGGAAAGTCTGGGAAAGGAGGGGGAATCTGAGTGTGTGCTCCAGATCCCTCAAAGTTCCCCTATAGTCAGGTCTCCTTCTCTGGAAGGCACTTCAGAGGAGGTTGTGGGTGCAGGTGACTCATCTCCTCCTGTTGTTGTGCCTCTGCCTGATGAAGAGATGGATAAGGCAGGATCTCAACCCTCAACCCAGAAGTGGGTGGGTAGTGTAATGTTGGATCATTTTGAAATAGCAGATGATCCCAGATATGCTACCTGTGAGCATTGCCTAGAGCACATCAGCTGAGGCAAGGATGTGAAACACTTCACCATCATGGTGATGCTGCTGCATCTCAGGAGACAGCACCCCCTTGCCCTTGTTCATCATCATCCTGGTACCAGTGGGAGCATGCCCAAAGAGAAGTCCCCCTCTCACTTCAAAGCCCCCATTCCCAAGAAATAGAGGCAGACCACCATACCGTAAATATTTGTTTTAAACCTTCCATTCATTAACTTCAAGCCACCTGAAATATCCAAATCGTCGATTATAGTTACATATCATAATTATACCCATAAAAAAATTAGATGCTACTTAACAGTAGTATTACAACAATTTGTCCTATGAAACAGCATATGATCTCATCTCTTGAACTTTGCTTACATGGTATCAGGCTGTGGACTTGAACGAGGGGTTTTATTCTGCTTAGTTTAGCCACTCATCCTGGTTTGCCCCCTCCCTGGTAGACTACTGCTCTGAATACCAGTGGTTAGAATCCTGCACATGGGCTAAGCCACACACCCACTCTCTGCCACAGGATTGGCCCACTAGGGTCAGCTGACCCCTCAGCCCTACCAGTATAAATCCTTGACCGCAGACAAAGAAATGTTTGTACAGTAAGGTTCAATCTTGTATCCAGGCTGTTGAGTCCCTGACTTGTGCTGCTACTGGCTTCCTGAGACATGATCGATGCCTGACTTGTTTGCCCCTGGATCTTGAATTTGGCATGCTCCTTGGAATATCTGATGCAATTCTAGTTTGATTTCATTGTCTGATTTCCCAGTTACTGGCTCTGTACTCTGTCTGACCTCCTGAATCTCTGACTTGGTTCCCCAGACAGATTTTTTTTGGCCCCTGAATCACTTATACTCTGACTTGACATGTTTGGCTGCTTCTCATGACTCTCAAGTAACCCCCAGGACTGCTGCATAACATCTGGGTACATAGCTGATCAACAACTAAATCACTTCAAATCTCAAAGTGCCATAGGAGTTTCCCTTTCAGTAATTTCCGAATGTGTTATTGGTATTTTATGACATTGTGTTGACTCATGGCCATATGTTATTTATTACATAACTGCCACTAATCAATCAATTGTCAGAAAAAAAATACCTGTTGTGACATTCTTTAAAATTCCCTATCTGTTTCTCCCCCTCAGTTGTTCTTTGTACATAAAGGTAAACATGTTCTTCTCAAATAATACTTTGCTATTGCTGTCTACAGCCCCAGGCGGATACTATATCTGCTCTGAGTGTTAGGTTAATTTCCCCTTTGACCTGATCAGACCATTAATGTTGGCTCCACACCACCCTAGGCTATTGCTGTACCTAAACAACTAGAGCCACTGGCTTTGCTTCCTTTGTATGGATTAGGTCTAGCCTAAACCTAGCCCAGGATAGTAATTAGTAATGAATATTACAAAGTGAATTGAAATTGGTGAGATCTAGTGAGACTACACTGAGTTCAAGAATCTTTTGGTTGTAATCCAAATTAACCAACTTCCAAAATACTGTCTTTTTTGTTTTCCTTCAGAATTATGGCTTCCTGTACTGAAAAGAAACATAAATTTGTGTCCTGTAGCTGAAGAATGGTCCATATGGATGAAGGAAAAATAAACTCTTTCTTGGTAATCTGGAATTGGTCTTGGAAAATATTGAGGACTTAATTTTGCACGTCACTTTAATTTTTTTCATAGCAGTTGAAAGGCAGTTTGCTACTATATTGAAAAACTAGAGCAAAACACAGTATTCATAGTAAACAACTCTGTTGAATGTAGCCCATTTTATTGATTGTGAGGTTTGTTTGTTTTTTTATAAACCTGTCACTTACAACAATTTTGTTGTTGTTGTCAGAATCAACTGATCATTTTATGCAAACACTGAATGGCAGGAATTGCTTTACTTATTGTATGCAGTTTAAAATTTCAGCTGTTTTCAATTAGACTTAAAGATCATATAGTTTGTTCTCTTTCCCTGATTAGGTGGCTTTTGTTATAAGGCTTTCTGTGCCAACACTCACATTTGCAAATTCATTTTTTTCACGTGCTGTGTGTTAAAAGGTTAACTGAACCCTCAGAAGTGCCACCTGGTGTTAGAGTGTTACCAGGTGCACATGTTTAAGCTAATTGCCCAGAGAAGGCTGAGCTTAGTATATAAACCCAGGCCCTTGATTTGGGCCTGTTGGTATGTATTTAATTGTATTTTGTTTTACATAAATAGTTGTTAATGCTTTATTTGCCATTTATTATTCATTACATTAATATTATTAATATCAGTGATTAAATCTGATAAAAATTAATTGAGGTTCAATAACAAATTTTCATTATAACTTGCTATGAGACACTTACCTTGGTTGTAAACATACAAATTGTGTTAATATCCTATCCTCCACACACTTATCACTATAAATATGCACTGTTCAAACTAACAGTAACAGTAGGCCATAAGCTCAGTTAAAAATATTTTGAGAGGCTCAGTGTGTATCAGCTAGAGTGCTTGGGTGAATAACTATTCTAAGTGCTTTTCATATGTGACGAAGAGGTTCAAGATTTGGTCCAAAGTAAAAACTTCCATTAAAGAGGATTTATATGAAGGTACAAAAAAGGTAGGACAGAATCTAGTAAATCAATAGTCCAGGCCCTTAATGCAGCCAAGGATTAGGCTTGAATTTATAACAGAGATTTTGAGGGTCTATACTCCCTGTATGGTAGTAGTTATTTTAGTATGGTTGGAGAACATGAAGGAACAAGGATGTTGCCTTACACTGTTCTTCTAACTGAATTTTTTTTCATTTGTATTGCACTAGTACTTGGCAGACTATTTGTCACCTTGAGGACATATAATGAATCAGGGCTGCTGGGCCTGAGGCACCTGGATTGGGGCTTCACTGCCCCTGCACATCTCTCTACCACTGTGTCTATATTGGGGCTGAGCCACTCCCCACCCCATGCGATGACCAGATCAGAGAGGGTTGCATAATTCCCCTGTAGCTACATCTGGCCCCAGACAAACCTGGCACTGCCCATATGGTCCAGGGGGTGAATAGGTTGGACACCACTGTTTATAGTCAAAAATATATTTAGAGCATGTTATGCAGATGAGTGTCTTGTGTTTATAAGAATTTTAGTAATTATATTAGAGATGTATACAAGTCTTGATTAAGACTCATGCCAACAGTCATAAGAGTTAAGTTCCTTTAAAAACAACCACAACAGACAATTCCAGCCACTAGCCCACTAATCACTTCCACTGTCCTTCACTTTTTAGAGAAAGGTAAGACTTTGATACAGTTTTTTGATACCTTTTCTAATGGCAGACTGAAAAGGAATACTCTCAACTGTTTATTGCTGGAATGTGAAACAAAAGCTGTTAAAAATCTGCTTATGCACAATATATGCATTCTTTTAATTATTTTGTTTATAACTGAGTATTTTGAGCACTCTTTTATAACACTACTGAGCAGTTTGCGGGGACTCTGTAGATTGCTGGGGAACATAATAGTAGATTACTGAATTTCTGACAAGTTTGTCTTAGCATGTGTTTTAATCACTTCTTGGAGTTCAGGTTTACCAGGTCAGCAAATATCTTTATGAACTTCATGTTAACTTGCTATTAGAGACTCTGAAGGTTCTTTTATTCTCCATCTAAACTTCTGAAAGAATTATGCAATTAAGAACTTTTACGTATCTCACACAAAACTGTAGGTGACTGGATGACAATGCTATGGTATAGTCACCTTGTAAGAAGGAGAGTCAATAAAAGATAAACAAGATAATCATAAGAGGCAAGTTCATCATGAGCACAGTAAGTGACACCTTCTTAATGAGGGCTGTTGCCAGTGGGAAATGAGGCAATATTGGCTTTTCTGTCAAGGCCCAATTACCAAAGAAGAGTAGTTTTCTGTGAAAAGTGGGGAGAGCTGCAATCTTTGAAGGGTCTAAAGTAAAATAATCCAACCTCAATTTTCCTTTCATACTGTTATGACTTGGAAGTAGTTATATTGAAGTGAATGGATTTGTACTGGCCTAAAATTTTAAATAAGATGGAGTTCAGACTCATGACCTATGCATTTGCACTACATGGTATAACATTTTGAGGAAGTGGTTGATATTATCCAAAGGAGGGGAGGAGCAGAGAAGAATATTGATTTCAAAGCTCCTCTACATTCACTAGTAAACCTACAGATAATGGTCATTTGGGGTGAATGAAATTTCTATTACTGCTCCATTCTCTCTCTAGGACACTATGTATCACAGCAAATGCTACAGAGTAATTTTTTTCTCCCCTTGACTAAGTATTTTAGGATTTTTTTGCATGTTCCCATCTAATTTAGGATGAAATAATGAAATCTTGAAAAAAAATTCAGTAATGAAAACAAATTCAGTTCAGGTCAATCATTTCTGAATGTTTTGTTCCACTATAATTATTTACATTTTACAATTTACTAATATTTCAAAACTAAAAGTTTTAATTAAAGTAAGTGTGTGGTTCAAAAATCATAAAACAAGATGTTTTGACATTTCTGGAACTTATTTTGGGACTCAATATTTTGGAAATATGTTGAAAATGTTTGAAAAAAAGAATTGGATTCAGTTTTGATTAATCAATTTTTGTCAAAGTGCTTCATAAAAATATTTCCAACAAGAGTTAATCATAACAAAGGACTTTCCATGGTGCATCTGATTGGTACCTCTGCTTTAGGCTCTAGGCAGAGGTAGTAACCACCAAGCACATTTTTATCTGAAACAATACTATCAGGAACAACAAAAAGGGGGCCTCCCAGTTAAAATATTTGCCAAAATTCACAACTTGCCAACACGTTTTGTATTAACTATAGATTTCCTTGGAAACGTTAGCATGTTTCATTCATACACACATCAGAAAAGTGTCTGGGGACCCAGATAAGTGAGCTCCTCTCCCTCCCTTTGTTCTAAATGCAGCTTGGGATATATAATGAGGTTTGAGTATTGGGTGAAAAATAACCCCAAAAGACCCTTCATTAAATATTACTCTAGATTAAATGGAACTATTCCATTCTGTATAAAGTGATACTGTCTCAGAATTTTCTTTGTTCTGTAAGTTCAAATTCCAGATTTTAATTATTTGACCAATTTATTTTATTTTACTGTAGTGCTGAACATTATATTACAAGTTTTGTATTAGGTTATTAATTCTTTGTGATGGCTCATTATTCCTATTAATCATGGGAGTTATTTTTAAAGCAATGTGCATTCATTACAACCCACAAATAGTAATAATCTATATGGAGGGCAATATTTATTAATCCAGGTAAAGATGTGCCTAATAACCTGTATCTTCATAGCGCATACTAATATCTAATACATTTCTGTCATGAATTAGGAAAACACTAGAACAAATCCTCACCATAATGGCAGAAAAAAAAATGAACTTGATAGCGATCCTACTTCTCCAAAGACAAGTTTTGATTGATAGGTCTCATTCATTCACCTATTTTATATATGATATTACCAAGAGACCCAACACTGCTTCTGCTCTACTGGTGACATGAAGGCTGTTTTTTATCAGTGTAGAACTAGGGTGAAAGTTCTACCCAAAGTGTCTGACTAACAAGAAGGAGATGTCCTCCTCTGATTCTCTCCTAGATTTCTAGCAGTGACTGCAAAAAGGAGAAAAAACAGTTTCATGCCAGCTAGGAGGTAGGAGAGAGGCAAAATTGCATGGAAATTACAGGAGTTGCTAGCCATAACTAAAGAAGGTCTCAAGAACCAGGATAAGCATGTATCTGGGATGGGATCACTTAGGAAAACTGGTTCAACTTCTTGCACAGGTGCTAGGTTCAGAGGACTCTTGAGAGCACTTCTAAATCAATGATTCTATGGGAGGGAGGAAAAAAAGTAATCCTAACTTGCATTCAATGCCCAGTCAGTGAATCAATGTTTTGTATATTTTATAAACCCAGTTAACTATCAGAACCATTACATAGCTGGACATTAAACCAAATGTGTTTGCTTTGTTGGACTTTTCTTAGAATCTACAGCTCATGAAAAATCTCATGCTGAGCTTCATTCTCTATTGCGGTAAATGGTTTAGCTTCATTAACTTCACAGGTTATTATATATAAATCGGCTTTTCTACAAAACTATCAGGATGAATGGTTTCCCACGGAAATCTTAACTAGAGTGGGCTGTATGAGCAGTCATCCACATGCATAAGAGTTTGCAGGCTGAGGCCCTTATGTTGTTACTGTTAATGAAAGATGAGAAACTTTCAGTTTTAAATGCCAAAGTGATCACGGATGCCAGAGTGAAAATGAATTATGAAATGGCAATATTTTAAATGAAACAAATTAGCTATGGAAATATATAGCATATTTTAAAAATGAATAAATTGAATAGAACAGTGAGAGTTTCATGTTGTTGAACCAACTCCTGTAAATTATTTTTTAAGTAATAAATGTGAAATTTTACATAAATTGGTAATTTGGCTATTATGCATGGTAATTGGCTATTATGCATGTTCCTTTTTTTTGTTTTTTTAAGTGATGAAAATCCATCATTTGGAAACAGAAGATTAGACATTATGAATATAGGTAAATAGGAATGAATGCATTTTCTCACTCCCAAGAAACAGCATTTTAAATATTTGAGACAGTTTGTCTAATACCATCCAATAAGTTTCAATTTAGAGTACAGATGAGCTCCTTTGAAAGATGATGTTTTTAAAATTCTTCTAACCTGGGCCTATCTTTGATCTGAGGGTATAGAAAATATGACTTGGAGCTAAGTTTGATTCTGATTTATATAATATATATATATATACATATATCTATTATATTTATATATATAACTTATATATAAGTTATATATGATTCTATATAACTTCCAGGCCAGGGTCTTTCCATAAAGAAGCATCTCATTTCAGCCCAACTATTTTTTAAGCACTGCTTTACAGTCTACTGAAAATTCACAAACAAAAAAGTGGCCATATTTGTTAGATTACCTTCAAATCAGTTGGGCTGCAGACAGAAGTGACAATTTCCACTCAATCTGGCCACAGAAAGCAACTTATAGCCATGACCAAACAGAAGTGCACAGCTGGAGACAGCTTCAAAAATGGCCAATTGGGTGAAAATTTGAACCATCATTGCATGAGGGGTCAGATAAAGACTTTTCCCAATGGAGAGTCTTCTGTAACTTGCCTGCCTGCCGCTGTTTTCAGAATTGGAGGTGGGAAAGGGAGCAGAAAAAGTTCAGTCTAGGGGTTTTTCAGCCTCTGCTGGAGAGACCATCCTCCCAATTGAGGCGGGGTGCTAGAATTCACTCACCCCATCCTCTAGCACTGACGGGGAGCAATTTACTTACCCCACCTTCCAGTTACAGGCAGGAGCTGCATTTCTGTCTGTTTCCTCAGTGACCGCTAGTCATTAAACTGTGTTCCTTATTGTAAGGGAATATTTTAAAGTTTTCCAGCTTTGCCAGATTCAGTTTAAATTTTGGTTTAAACAAATCCATGACTAGGGATCTAAGCTCATTTTACTATTCCAAGATCTTTGTTCTACTTGCCATATTCTTCCCAGTGGCCATGATATATTACGTGTAAAGGAAACACATTTTCTAATGCCCACCCCCTTACTCCTCTATAAAAACCCCCAAAGAAACAACCCCTCCACCTCAAAAACCCCCAACCCTCTCACTACATTTTTATGCCCAGGGACTACGTGGGTTTCTGCACCTCTGTTTTTTTGTGAATCTGTGCAGTTGAATTGCACTTGTGTAGCCTCCTATAAATTAAAACTTGTGGGGGACACTGTTTTAATAAGCTGTGGTGTCAAAAGGGAAAATCAAGAAACATGGGGAAAAAAAAATGAAAGGCCAATTTTCTAGCTCTTAAGGTAAATTTTACCTCCACTTCCCAAGAAAGAGAAGAAAAAGAAAGAAAACTGAAACTGGAGAGAGGAAAGAAAAAAAAAGAGAGAGAGTGTACAAAGATTTCAAAATGTACTTCTCAATTTTGATACAATTGATATAATTTTTTTTTCTTAGCAGTCTGTAGTTTAAATAAACAAATCCTCCTACCATGGAAAGAGTCAACTGAAAGAGAAAAAAATGACCAGCTCCATAATGAACAGTCAGAGTCTATTCTTCCAGGCATTCGTTATTAATTGAAATGTTAACTGCATGAGGATTACACATGCTAAATTCCTGTGGAAAGTCTATGTTCTTAACTTTAGCAGGCTAATATATTTCTATTTAAACAGACACTTAGCAGAGCAGAAATGTTTTCCCTATCTAATATATTTGGCCTTGAAGGATTTTATTCTCCTCTTCCCCCACTTCCTTTTTGACCTTTACTAGGGCATAAATTTAAACTATTATGTTGTGATTGTTGTAGAGCTTTGCTGGAGGCACATGTAGCTCACTCAAAGCATAGCTGTTACAGTAGAAAGTTATCATGCTTTCATTTATTTCTTGCCCCAAGAGGAAAGGTTAAATGCACCTTTATGAGGCAGAAGTCAAACAGTGACAAACTGAAAGATTGTTAAGTAGAGATGGTTCTGAGAAACTGTTGTGGTTTTGCAAAGTCATTAATATCGAAAACAAGAGTGGTACAAATTAAGATTCTATTCTCTAGAATTCAGGATCTTTAATAAAGTATATTGTTCTTTCTTCACCTGCAAAAGAGGATTTTTCTGAATTTGAATTTTGGATAATTTGCTAAGTCAGGTTTTATTTCTGCAATATGTAAGGGAGCAGGGGGGATGAAAATTATG
Organism: Caiman crocodilus; assembly: GCA_030014935.1. Lineage (NCBI taxonomy): Eukaryota > Metazoa > Chordata > Crocodylia > Alligatoridae > Caiman > Caiman crocodilus. The sequence continues at coordinate 49,228,113 of JAGPOW010003685.1, forward strand.
TTCCATTTTACCTGAACCACAAAACTAAGATTACTGCTCATCCAACTTTGATTAAACTTGATTACTATTCACAGCTTTGCTTTATATGCACTCAAAGCTGTGAGGAATTGGGTGTTTTGTTGGTCCTTCTGCAGCAGCTGAATGACAGCAAGTTATGTTGCTTATAGGCTAGGCTGTTCACTTTCCAACACCGCTCACTATTCCTCACTCAGAACCCACATGCTGAAAATTTCCCTCATCTTTTTTTATACCATGTCCTAGGAAGTGACAACTGTTTTGCCTTTAGCTATTGCCCACCGCTGTGGATTTTTTTGAGGTTCTTATCCCCAAATCTTTTCCTAAGAGCAAGTTAAATCAGTAAAACTGAGCCATATTGTTCTTTCCTCACCTTTCTCCTCCCATCCCCCAAAATGTAGTTTCAGCAATATAGGAAGAAGAAGCTAAGAATATAAGTATATTTCACTTATAGGGTTACAGACTCTACAATGATCTTGGGGGACCCTTTTGGTCCCCTTCAAACAGATGTGTGTATGAGAGAGAGAGTAAGGTTTTACAAGAATCATTTTATACTCTCTTTCATTTAAATCTCATTTATCCTCATTTAATTAACCTAGAAACTCTCATTCTAGCTCTTAAATGTTATCTTATGTATTTAGTTGGCTGTTCTGGAAATTGCTCTCAAAACACCAGTGAGCTGTTACTATATATTTCAGAAGGTACTGCTAGCAAGAAAAATACACTCTGAATAACACTGTGTTCACTTTGTATTAGCTGGAAGCTAGACTAAAGAAATGTATTCTGTGCTCTTTCTGTATTAATGCAGTCCTTTCATCCACCATTTGGAATGGTCATGCTAATGCAGCCAAAACCTACTTTTATTTTTCTGCAGTTACCACTGCTGGCCAAGGTTATGAGGGTACTGAATCTTGACAACTATGTAGCCATTTCAGCAGGGAACGTGTCCACTTTTCTTAAATTCAGTATCAGTTTACATCTAAAACAGGCCGCTGGTGAATTAACTAAACCATTATGATTATTTGAGTTTTACAGAGTGGATCAAAGATGCATTGTTTTACAACCTTGTGCTTTAACATCTTCATTCCCTCTTTAAATAATGGGCATACATTTAATTTCACTTTAATGGCTGGCAGACTTGGGTGTGAACTCTAGCAGCAGTAAATGACTGGAATATTTTTTTTTTCCACTAAGAGTTCAAGGCAGTTAAAAAAAAAGAAAGAAAGAAAGAAAAAGAGTACCTATATCATATATAAGACTCAACACAGATAGCAGCCTTAGACTGGTGCCTATCACACACAGTACTCTAGCTTTTGAACTGAGATTTAGCTGGGTAGTAGCTGCAACCATCTGGCTCAACAGCCCTCCCCTGCCTACTGGCAACACTTGCTGTGCTGGATGGTGGTGTGGCTGGGGAGGGGGTTCCAATTCACCCACTCCACCCTCCAGCAGCGGCTGACAAACCCCCCGACTGAACTCCCTCTACTTCCTTTTACCTCCTCTCATTCTGAAAACAGTAACAGGCAAGCAGACAGCACAGAAAAGTTACAGAAAAGGCTCTGTTTTGAAACATCTTCATCTGACCCCTCATGTAAGCTTCAGAGGGTTCAGATTTTCACCCTATCAACCATTTTTAACCCATCTGCAACCATGCATTTATGTTTGGTCATGGCTATAGACCACTTTCTGTGGCCAGATTGAGTGAAAATTGTCACTTCTGTCTGTGCCCTCTAGCATCTCTTTCTGCCTTTCCAAATCTCTTCTATTCCTTCACCAAGCACAGAGATAGGGAAACATTTCCTTCTGTAACAATGGCATTTTTATGCTTAGAACTAGGAATTATCCTCTGCAGCTTGTCTCCAGCCAGAAGCGAGGCAAGTTTTACTAGGGCATTGTTCCATTCAATTCTGAAGGCTCTTCACTGAGCCTTCCCTATCCTGGCAAAATTGGAGGTATGGTTGCTGGGGAAAATGAGTACAACAATTGCATATGATATAATAGTGTATGTATGATTGTGAGACTTGTCACCATTCTTAGTGATACCACTGATCTGCCTCCTACTTTTAGTGAAGCTTCTTGTAGATTGAACAGGGAAGTCCCCATTTCCTTTCTCAAGAGAGAGACAGAGCTCTCATTTTTAATTTTTTCAAATTCTTAGCTTAAATTTAAGTTCATATGAATATTCTTACAAAATCACGAACAATATAATATTACCAATTCAACTTAAGTGAAGGGGCAAGCCATGGTACTGTTCATAAAACTTTGTTGAGAGTACAAGCATTGAGAGTTCTGTTAGGCAAGGGCATAATGTACAATATTGGGTGTCATCCAGAGAAAACGTGAGCTTCATTATTGGATTTGTTTTGTGACATGTTTCTGAGAGAAAGCGCATAGGAGAAAGCTGGAAGTGGGACCAGAACAGGCCAGACTAGGAGGTTTGGGTCCTAGTATAAGGAAGATGCAATATCTTAGCAAATCCTAGTCCAAATAACTACTTCTGCATTTGAAGGACTGCAAAAACAGGGGATTCCTTGCTTATGACTTATCACTGAAACTTCTGCTGTACAGATGTGTAAACAATAACAAACTTGGCTAGTTTGTCTGTGTTTTAACTCAAAGGTTTCACCCAAAATAATTGTTATTTAGTATATTTTTTCCAGTATATTTTGGTCAAATAGCCATGGTGATAGAAATTAATACAAAACTTGAAGGTAGGTACATGGTGGCAGTATTCTTCTGCTTTGAATTTTACAGAGCCTCTTTAATATAAGCTATTTATTGCTTTGAGCTGACATTATTTCAGCATATGGGTGCTCATTTTTAAAAAAGCCAACGCTGTAAAAAGGCACACCAAATTTTCTCCCTCTATCATTAATTGGATCATTTTCTTTTTTTGGCAGAAATGTAAACTCTGTATTTTAAATATACAAGTGCATACATACGTATGCATGTGAATATATAAATGTGTGTGTGTTTTTTAAAAAAAAGTTTTGGAAATTGCTGAAGAGGTTAACCAGGCTGTTTTTGTAAACTCTTAAAATCTATTGGGGTTCAAATTTGTACTGGGAAACAAAACAAGCCAGAGGTAGAGATTATTTAAGACAGCTCACTTTTTATTTATTATTTTATCTTAAACAAATTTACCATATTGCAGATCCTTAACAAAAAATCTTATGTTGGCTTTATCTTTGCAATGATTAATTCCTGTGTCTCTGCAATAGATTTATCATGTGACTACTACAGTGAAGTTTCATATTATGTTCAGCAACATAGGCTGATATCTATTTGAATCTATGAATAGCATGCTTAATTTAGGGTGGGCTATAAAAAAAAATGGTTATGTGTGCGATTATTCAAACCAGGTTAGAATCAAAATTCATGTTTAACTTTTGTCTATTTGCAGCTTTTCCCACCCAAACTCTTTTCCCAGCATAATGCTGGCCTCCTGGGTCTGGTATTTTTTTAATGTCTTTATTAATTATTTGGATGATGGTATTACATTCATGTTACCAAAATTGCAGACACCAATTTGGGTGGAGTTGAACGCACTATGAAGGTTAAGGCTAGAATCGAGAATGAACTGGAATAAACCAATTCCAGAACATTTGTTTCAATCGGATGAAATTCAAGAAGGACTAGTGCAAAGTCCTGCAATTAGGATGAAATAATTGCATGCAAAAATACAAACTGGAGAATGATCATCTTAGGCTGCAGCAGTGAAGGGAAGGACCTGGGATTACACTAAACCATAAACTGAATGAGGCAATGGGGTGCTTTAGTTGCAAAAAAAGACCAACAGCCTACTGGATTGTATTGACAGTAGTGTCTTTGTTAAACAGAGGGAAATGATCCTGATCCTTCTGCTTTGTTACTAACTGGCTTTAACACCAGTGTCTTATGTAAGAGATTATGCTGGTATCTCTGTCTAACAGCATACTAATTATTCACTGAAATCACTGGGAGCTGTAGGTGCTCAACATTTTAGGAAAGCAAGATACTCAGGTTACTATATAGAGATTTCACATCTACTTCTAGGTATCCACTGTTGGATAGATGGTCTTTTTCTCTCTCTAAATATATTAAAGATGGGCATACTAATAATTCTTGGTTAAAGACAGAGGATTCACTGTAAACATAGGGGTTATGGCAAGCACAAGGAATAGAAGATAGTAAGTGGAGTAGTTCAGCAATAGCTAAGAAGACACAGAAAGAAGAGAAAACAAGGGCAGAGACCTAGAAGTGAAGCTTTGTTGAAGAGAGAGCCTGAATAAATTTAAATAAATATAATAATAATCCTTTGCTACTGGACTAATTATTAATTTAACTCAGTCTTTTTTATATGGAATAGATCACCAACTACAACTGATTCCTACTCATTCTATGCTCTTGTGTTAGTGTAGCCATCAACGAAGCTTACTCATCTGCACGTCTTGGTATGGCTAGTTCCTCTGTAGAAATGGAGTTTGATGGAAGGCAAAATTGGATCATTGAATTATAGGAAAGTAGGGCTGAAAGGGACCACTCCAGCAACTAGTCCATCACTGCTGAAGGCAGCATCATCCCAGAGTAACCTGTCCCAGCCAAGCATCTTTCTAACCTGCTCTTGAAAATATCTGGATTTGCAGTAGCACAAAACTGGACCACTCTAGGTAACAATACTTTTTCCTGTTTTTACAATGCATTCAATTCTATAAATGAAGAATGTTATAGAAGACTCAAAGTATGGTGTGACAGACTGAGATGTAGTGTTATAGTCAGCAAAACATGTTTGGCTTTGTTTTAAAAATACGATGCTGTTTTGAAGGTAACACAATAACATTAGGAGAAGCAGTACTGGATTCTGAGGAAGGAAATAATTTGGTTGATGTTGACTTCTTAAAAATTATTTAATACAAGCCTGAGAACATTCCTGAATGATTTTTTTTTTATCATTGACTTTTTTTGCTTCTCTCCTTCAGAGAGCTCTTCATTACAGACTTTTGCTTTCTTTTTACTCTGTATACTAGCTTTTGATGTGAGGTTGTAGGCAGTGTATTTTGCTGGGTTTTCAGCAGCAGATGAATAATACCCCATTTCTTGCATTCAATTTAGAATCATTTTTGATCCCTTCAGAAAACTATGAGCTTCAAGCATAACACATGCATTGTTTTTACATGAAGGAATTTATTTTTTTTATTTAGACATGATTTGGCTATGTTATGTTTGTTGCTGGACAATTGGTATTTGTAAAATGTGAAGAGGATGTTCAGTAATTAACATCTTTGAGTTTTATAAGAAGGATTGAAATAAAAATATACAGAGGTGAACATTTTATTTTCTTCTCTTTTTTCACGAGAATGGAAATATGTCTGCTCAATTCTAGAATCATAGAACTTACAGGTGAAAAATACCTATTAACTTTCATTCTTTCCATCTTCCTGCCAATTCAGGATTGTTTCAGTTTATAAAGTACATTTTAATTGTTGTTGTGGTTTTTTTTATATATATATAGTTTGAAATAGACCAGGAGATATAGGGGTTCTAAAGCTCTGGTTGAAGTGTATACCTATCATATTAATGAAGCATTTTCAACTGATCAACTAATTGACTAGCAATGGCTCTGATAATGGTTTGTTTCCAAAAGAATAATTTAATACCATGTTTCTGATAAGCAATAGGCTATTATGTAAGGTCCTACTGTTATGTAAGGTCTTTTCTCCAGAATATTCTGTATTTTGTTACTTAGGATGCTGACATAATTAAAATTGGGGCTCTGTACAACGTCTAGAAAGAGGCTATTAGGAATGTTAAACATTTTTGGTTGGATTTATAAAGCATTCGGTATGAGCCTAAGTCCTTTTCTAGTAAATCCTTTTGTTTGCCGATGACACCAAGATGTGGGGAGAGGTAGGCATGCTTGAAAGGAGAGAGAGGCTGCAATTAGACTTCGACAGACTATAGAGGAGTCATTATTGACTTCAAGATGAACATAAGCTGCTAATGCCAGACCACAGCCAGCAAAGCCAGACACACCTTGTTGTGCATCTAAAGATGCATCTCAAGCTGGTCCAGAGAAGTGATACTTCCCCTCTACACGACATATGGTCCAGCCTCAACTGGAGTACTGCATCCAGTTCTGGGCACTGTACTTTAAGAAGGATGCGGCCAGCCAAGAGAGGGTTCAGAGGAGGGCCACCCGCTTGGTTGGAGGGCAAAAGGGCAGGCCCTACAAGGAGAGGCTGAGGGACCTGAACCTGTTCAGCCTCAGAAAGCGGAGGCTGAGGGGGGACCTGGTGACTGCCTACAAACTCATTAGGGGAGATCAGCAGCAAATAGGACAAGCCCTATTCTTCCCAGCAGCGCCTGAGGTGATGAGGAACAGTGGCCAGAAGCTCCTAGAAAATAGGTTCAGTTTAGAGATTAGAAAGCACTATTTCACTATCAGGGTAGCTAGGATCTGGAACCAACTTTCTAGGAAAGTGGTCCTCGCTCCTACCTTGGGTAAATTTAAAAAAGAGGCTGGATGAACACCTGTCTAGGGTCATGTGATCCCAGCGTGTGCTCCAACCAGTGGCGGGGGGTTAGACTAGATGACCTATTCAGGTCCCTTCTGACTGCTAACTACTATGAAACTATGTATTCAAAATATGAATTACCTGCACATCCTTCACTTTGTTTGAAATCTATTGTTTCCTGTAGTCACTTCACTATTCATTTTCTAGTTCAGTTGTTGGGAATAACACATTGCTGTGCACATGTAACTAACTTCTACATATATTACATGCATTTCCCTGAACAAGCATGACAGATATACATTTGTAAATGACTGGGTTCATTAATGAAGTTAACCTTAAGACTATAATTTTCCTATGCTTTTAGTTAACTGAAATGTTGTTCAATGAGTTTTTTCTCTTTACTGTTGAAGAATCCAGTTGTTAAATGTGTAGTGAGGAACTATTTTTATGGCTGGCCCTGCTACTGATAAATTTATATTTGGTGGACGATTGGGTTAAAGTTAATACCAGGCTGACCAGCAGCACAGAGTTCAAGACACTGCTGATACCACTGGGTGAACTTCCTGGCCTGAATTTTAGTTAGATAACACACAAGGAAACAAAAATAATGGATCAAAACAAAGGGGAATGTATTATAAACAAGGAATAAGAAATAAAAGGGGAAGGTAGCAAAAACAATGTAGGTAAACAACAACTACCACACAATATAATTTATCAATACTAAAAATAGATGCAGATGATGAACATCAATCTTCTGTTTGTAGAAGTCAAACAGTAGCAATTGGTCAAATGGCAGCAAAACGGCTCAGATCCAAATAGAAGGCACAGACATTGCAAAGGCAAAGGCAAAGGGTGAGGGTCTGTAGTGGAGCTCCCCACTCTCCATGAACTGGAACACAGACTCCACATGCACTACAGTCAAAGACCAGTATAGCCAGGCACTAACTCTTACCAACTCACGGAAAATCACGAATCGCCCACTGAGATGAACCACACATGAACACAATGTCAATTCTGCAATAACCCATTATACTCTCATTTGATACATATACCTGCCACTCAACAATTGTCACTCACCTTACCTCACAATCGCTCACTCTTTTGCAACTAGTCATACTGACCTGACTGCATATCTGGGTGATGTTAATGGGGCACCAGGTCAAAAACTCGTGAGCTTCCAGAGGCCTCTGAACAAAATAACTACTCTGCAGACTTAAGACTTGCAACATATTTAACTATGTACATGCTGGCTTTGTTGCTGTCTCAAAACTGACTGGTAATAAATGGAGTTTCTGCATTGTAATGATACCACTAATGTAATGCAAAACTGTAAAACTTAATTGACTTGAAATACAGAAATGAAAGCCTGTAAAGTGTTTTTATATGGTCTGTACAAAATGAATAATTAATATCCATTGGGAACAAAGTTAACTGTTGAAATAAGCATGGTATGGCAGAACTACCTTTGACCACCATGCTCGCACATAGAGGTACTCTAGATAGGAGGCAATACCTCTCAATCTGCCAGTGTCAAAAGTAAGACATGTTTTGTGATAGATCCAAAAAAAAAGGACACAAACAAAATCATGCTATGATGAATATCTCAAATACTGAGGTTCATTTTACAATGTAAACAAGTCTGTTTATAACATCAGCTTCATGATTCTTTTATTTAGATAGTTTTCAACAATAAATGTGAAGGGCACCGAATTAGTGTTCACCACTGGTGATTTTTGGAATTCAAGTCAGGGATGTCCTTTTAAACAAGGGATGATTAATATTTACAGAAGCAAGAGTTTTCTAGAACTCTATTCAACATTGTAGCATAACAGTGGAGTTAACTTACCCCACACTGATCATGAAGTGAAAGGAGTAGAATCTGTCTAGCAATGCCACCTGAGAGAGATACTCCTACATGTGGAACACTTGACTTTGTCTAGGGATAGCCAATTGTAAAACTAAAATGAGAAAGCAATTGGGGGAAAAAATACAAACAACTTGCCTTTCATGTAGTATTTTTGTTAGCATAATAATACAATAATCCTTGTCATACTTTATATAAATGTCACCAGTGAATTATAGAGCTACCTTTTTGAAGAGTTAAAAACTTGTAAGTATATACTTTGTCAAGTGTAATGTTTGCATTTATCATAGCCAAGTACATTTATTCAGTAAATATTATTACTCTCTTTCCTATTTTCATTTACTGGTAGTAACATTTTTAAACTACTATCATGCAAATACCAGTAACTGTTAATTTTGCAAAAAGGTGAAGGGATAAAAAGGTACATTTTTGAGAAAAGGGAAACACAGCATTTGAAGCTAAATCATATGTAGAATATTTATACAAGTACTTTTAAAAATGCATTATTAGTGTTGACAAAGTTGTTTGAGTAGATGTGATATCTTCTGTTAGACCAACTGAGTAGTTGGAAAAAAAGTTCTTAGCAAGCTTTTGGGTGCAATCATCCTTCTTCAGGCATGGTAAAAGAGATCACATCTACTCAAACAACTTTGCCTGCCTATGTCCTTAGACCAACACAGTCACAACCAAAAACCCAGCTAGTGTTGAGGTCATGATGTTGCAATGATGGTCCAGGAAATATGCTAAAGATAAGAATTCTTGTAGGTGATATCTAATGCTCAGTTCTTGACATCCGTGTCTGAAACCCTAGCTCTCAAATGTGCTTGCTGGGATTGAGTTTACTTCCTTGAACTTCAGTGACACACCCAACATACTGTTAGCAACCCCAACTTCCATACCTGGTATGCTCAAAAGGGTTTCACTGACCTTCCCAAGATGAACTCAGTATTTGCCCATCACTCCAATAGGCATGCTCAGGTCACACTTTAAAAAGCCCCCACCCCAGTACAAAAGGTTACATGAAGATGGGGTTGTTATCAATACACTGTCACTGTGTATGGAAGTATTCTAAAGATATATACACTTTTTTTTATTCTGTATATGCAAGTTTCATTTAGCATAAATGTACTGAACTATATTTTTATAGCACAGAATAGTATCACTGTAAATACTGGAGTTTCAATTATGTGAATATTTTTAAATAAGTAAATCTGCAACACTAGCTAACATTTTAAATTGCTTAACATAGAGTAAAAAAAAGTGTGGGGAAAAATGGATAATGCTGTAGCATGTTGCTAAAATATAAATTTTAAACCCCAAAGATTCAATTTTCTGGTAATTTATATGCCCATAATCCTGCCAAACCACAAGTCCATAACATACACTTATTTCATTCCTACTGCCCCAGTTCATCACTATGCCAGTTGAAAAGCTGTAGTATCAACTGACAGCAGGCTGTCCCAGTTGAAAAACAAGAATGTATCACTTAAAATGCAATTTCATTTTTTTCTTCCAGTCTATTCTTTGAAAGAGTCTGTTGCATTTTAGAGCTTTAAAAAGGCTTTGAGGTCATAGTGGAGGCTGCATATTGTATGAGGAGATGCAAATACGCATTTTGATTGTTTCTAAATTTTAGCTGGTAACAGCAAGAATAATAAAAAAGGAATCTATCGTGTAAAATGAACTGCTAAGCAATAGAAGCTCAGTGTGATATCCATTCAGGCCACCCCTGATGCAATCTAACACGGGTTAATATGTGCCTAAGTTAACTCCCTGGCAGCCTTGGATGGGCAATAGCAATACTAGCATTATTGCACAATGGTGTGGTTCAGCAGTGTGTTGGAGAACAGGAGTGGTTAAAATGATATACTAGGAATTACTTCCATACAAGGACCATAGAATTGGGCTCCTTTCCACTTTGGTATTTTTATATACTGTCTGATAGTCAGTTTTCCTTGTAATAATATTCCATATGTAACTCTCTGATGCTTTTCTGTAAAAGCAGAGTCTGTTCCTCCTGATGCTACTTTCCTTTGCCTCCTTTGACCAAAGCAGTCTTTTAAAATATTTCTGTCTCCTTTCACTCCTCTGCTGATGACACCTTAAAATGTTGTAGCCATTTCTGCAGAAGCAACTGACAGACATTTCAAGGTGCCTGTCCCTCTTTTTCTACCTAATAAATCCAGATGATAAACTGAGCCAAATTAAACAAACACGTCTGAAATCTTACGTTTCCCATCAGCCTGTTTTGTCTCCTCCCTGATTAATGGTTTTTAACAGCAGGTGGGTACAGTCCTTTTCCCTTGATTTTTAATTAGTAATTTAATGTACTAATTATGGACTGTAGAAATAGGGTTAAGGTATTAAAAATATACCAACAACATCTATAGAGATTTGTAATGGGAATTTATTACATTTTAGATTTATTAACAATAAATTCAATTCCTACTCAACTGAGTTTCTAAACTCCCTCTAATGTCAATAGCAGCAGGATGAATCTGATATAATTTGGGACAAAAATAATCACATTTCATAGTTTGAGTGAGAGCTTTTTTGCTTATGAAAACATCCCAGCCTACCTCTTTGAATCCACATCTATCTGGTCTGTTCTACCACATCTTTCCTTCACCTCTAAGTAGAACTAGTACATCTTCTACTTGCTTCTGTGACTGCCCCATGTCACTGGAATTCTAAGCATGCATTACAAGTTTTTAAACATGGTAGTAGGGTGATAAAATTCCTATGTATTTATCCTTGAAAATGAATTAACTGAAATTTAGAGTTAATCAGCAAGAGAGGCTATTTTTATTGAAAAAAAATATTTTGAATGAAAACTGAAATTGTTCTAATGCAAAGGCTGAAATTATCCAGTGATGCACCTAACATCTACTACTTAGCATTGACATAGGCCAAATAAAGACATCAGACTCTTACCAGTCTAGGTGATCAAAAACTGGTCTAAATCTATAACAGAACAGAAGTTTGGTACACCCATGCCTAGCAGCCCAGTCAGGCTCTGTGAGGCTGTGTCAGCTTGCAGGGGTTTTCCTGGGCTCAGTGTCAGGTCTGTGCATACCTCAAAGGGGACAGGTGTTCATGTAAGAACACAGGCACCTCCCTGCCCTTGCCTCTGTGCTGCCTGTCTGTGGCTGACAAGTGCCTATGGCTAACAGACAATGAGGCAGAGGGCTGTAGGATTGCTTACTTGTGCCCAGCAGCCAGTCAGGGTGGGCCTGGCTGCTTAGCTGCACTCAGCCATCTCCAGCAGCCCAGGGAGCCCACAAGACCTCCTTGGAGGCATGCAGGAGTGACCCCAACCTGCTGGTCACAGCCAATATGGGCAGCCTGCAGGCCCCCCCATCTTCCCAGCCCCCTGCCCACGGCACAAACATGTGTTCTGCTCACTAGCAATCTAACTTATGTTGCTTACAGAAAACTGTGCAACTCTGAACAATTCTGCCAGTTTTTAAATGCCTGTACTTACTAATTAGTCATAATGGAAACCAAGTTTGTTTTACATTCATTAGGCCTGAGTCTGGAAGTTTCTTTTGTAGAAAACTGTTATGGAAGTAAATGTGAATGTTATGCATAGAATACTTGCAGAATTGGGATCTTGCATTCCTGGCACCATGGTTTCACTGTAGTTGATGAAATACTCAGTCTCACTCAACAGTAATGACCTCTCCTATTGGCTGCTGCTGAGTGTACAGAAAATGTTGCCCTTTTAATTGATGGAAGTGAGCCATTGAGCATCATGAAAAGACTTGAAGAGGAAGTGGGAAGTTCATTAGGACTCATTAGTACTTCCTGAAGAAAAATAAAAGAAAGCAAGTGTACATTTTAGAAAGCCGTTGATAAGCCAAAAGGATCCCATGATCTAAGATAAACTGTTACAACACTGCTACTATTGTCAGAGGAAATGAATTGGTATTGCTTTTTGTTGGTATAGGTGAGTCCAATATTTCCATCAAAGCCTCAAATATTAGCATTTTAATGAATTTCATATGATTGATATCAACTTAGTGCTTTAATAGAAGGAACTTTTTAAACCAAAAAAAATATTGTGATAATGTATCTTAGTGTTACTGTAGGGCTACAGAATTACCATACTGGAAGAAAGTAATAGACAAGAATACTGCTTCTATCAATGATAACTTTATACCAGTTCTGAAGTGCTATATTACTTGGGTAAAAATTACTTTCCAGAGCTAGTAACTCATCAGCATATGCACTGAAGTAGTCTCACCAAGGAAACCATAAAATAAAAATTTATATTAGAAACACTGAAATGATTATACCATATGAGAAATAATGTCATATTAAGCTGTTGCTTATTTTACCTTATGCTTCACTTGAAATGAATTAATATAATGACAGGTAATATATTGAAACGCAGTTGAATACTGACTTGACTTGGGGATTCATTTCACTTTTCTTCCTACAGTACATAACTATACTGTAGAAAATATATCAAGTAAGAAATGTATTGCAGCTGCTTGAGTACCAGTACTTAACAGCCGATTGCATATACATTTAGTATATTCAGAAAGCAAATGTCAGTATCGGCTTATAGTCTACCTTCATCAATTCCAACTCTCATTTTCCTTCCTGCTCAGTCTCCAAGCCATCTGTTTTTTTTCCTATGGTCCTTGTTTTCCACTGTAATTAGTACAGTGTGTCTCCTAACTAAATTAAACATTTAAAGACTCAATTCTTAGATGCCCAGCCTGACCCTGTGCTGTCACTGCCTCACAACCTTGCCTTTTGTTCCTGGCTTCACTTGCCCACCCCATTCCCAAACACCAGTTCTTGCCCTCCTGTAGCCCCATCCCTTCTGCCCAGCCACATATCCTGCCCACACAGGTCCCATGCCAGGTGCAGGGCAGATAGGCCCAGAGTGCCTGAGTGGGGCTGGGTCTTGCAAGGGCAGCAACCAGAAGAAGCCACTGCCACCAGGGCTGCCAGGAAGTAAGTCCAGTTACTGCACTGCCTCAGCCCCAGCCCCACTGGGGGTGAAGGGACCAGTTGCCCACACCATAGCCCAGCCTGGTGCCTATGCCTTGGCTGTGAGGGACTGAGGAATTCAGCATGGACTAGACAACCATGGGACAAATCTGGCCTATGGGCCATATTTTACCCATCCCTGGTGTAGAATATGGCCTAATAATTATGAACAAAGTCTTCCAATGGGCTGCTCGAAACAATAGCACTTGCTTTATGTTTTTGTTTGCCAAAAACATTTCATGGATACCTTATGTGAGCAATGAAAAGGCTGATCAGGCCACATACTAGTAAAAAATTATTTTGTTTCAGGTCAAATTTGTGTCACTACTCAAGACAAAATCCTGGCAGGAAAACAGTGTTATCTGAAATAGCCTAAAAAATAGGTAAAGTGCCAACAAAAGCTGAAAGAAACATCTGGATTTATTACTGATCATTGAGGAGACATAGAATTCATATGGGAAAGTTACCTGACTGCAACTTACAGTGCAACATCAACAATTTATATAAAAAGAGAACATGAAAGTGATTTAATGAAAATGACCACAAAATCAAACAGCTTCTAAATGAAAGGCATGTCACATATAAGGTACAGATGTCTGACAAAACTTGATGATCAAACAGCCTGAATATATCAAAGTAAAATATGTAGTAGAAACATAAGTTTACTAAATGAAAACCATTGGTGGAACAAAAAAGCTAGAAATTGGAGGCAGAAAGCATTATTCAAATTCCTATATGCTACGTTCAGTGTGAAAACCCAGAGCATGCCTGAACACTGACAAGCACTAAATCTTTGCTTGGTGAGCAGAACACCTCAGTATGTTATTAAATTAATAATCCAGCCTGTCAGATGAAGTTTTATGAACCTTGCCCCAATGCCCAATCATAGAAGACCTTGTTCTCTTTCTAAGTCTAGAAGACGTCAGACCAAAGAACACCTGTGTACCTGAATGAACGCACACCAGAAATCTATAGTTTCATAGTAGCTAGGGTCAGGAGGGACCTGAACAGATTATCTAGCCTGACCCCCTGCCACAGGCAGGAATGAATGCTGGTTTCAGAAGACCCCAGACAGGTGATTGTCCAACCTCCTCTTGAATATGCCCAAGGTAGGGGTGAGGATCACCTCCCTGGGAAGTTGGTTCCAGATTTTGGTAAAATATTGCCTTCTAATCTCCAACCTAAACCTATTCTTCATCAGCTTATGACCATTGTTCCTCGTCAGGTGGTTCTGGGGAGAAAAGAGCTCTGCCTATTTGCTGTTGATTCCCCACAATGAGCTTGCAGGCAGCCACCAGTTTCCCCCTCAGCCTCTTCTTGGTGAGGCTGAACAGGTTCAGGTCCTTCAGTCTCTCCTTATAAGGCCTGTCCTGCTTCCCTCTCACCAAGCGGGTGGCCCTCCTCTGAACCCTCTCCAGGCTGGCCACATCCCTTTTGAAGTGCAGTGCCCTGTACTGGACACAGTACTGCAACTGCGGCCTGACCAAAGTTGCATAGAGGAGGAGTATCACCTCTCTGGACGGGCTTGAGATGCACCTTTGGATGCATGACAAAGAATGACTGGCCTTGCTGGAGTCAATAATGACTACAAGATCCCTTTCCACCTCTGTGCTTTCAAGAAGTGAACTCCCCAGCCTGTATGTATGCTGTGGATTCCTTCTCCCAAGGTGCAGTGCCCTGCATTTGTGTTGTACCCCATCCTATTCTCATCTGCCCACTTTTGTAGTCTGTCTAAATCTAGTTGCAGCCTCTCTCTCCCTTCAAGTGTGTCCACCTCTCCTCACATTTTAGTGTCATCAGCAAACTTAGAGAACGTGCTTTCCACCCCCTCGTCCAAGTCGCTGATGAAGATGTTAAACAGTGCGGTCCCGAGGACCGAGCCCTGGGAGACTCCACTGCTCACATCTCGCCAGGTTGAGTAGAGCCCATCCACCACTACTCTCTGGATGTACCCCATCAGCCAATTTTTTACCCATCCAACTGTGCAGGCATCAATGCCGCAGACGCTTAACTTATTGATGAGGATGGGGTGAGAGACCGTATGAAAGGCCTTCTTAAAGTGTAGAAAAACTATGCCGACAGTGACACCATCATCCAAGGATTTAGTTACTTGGTTGTAAAAGGCAATCAGGTTGGTTTGGCAGGACCTGCCTTTGATGAACCCATGCTGATTGCCCCTGAGCATGATCTCCCCTTCAGGCCCCCATAGATGTGCTCCTTGATGATCCTCTCCAAGAGCTTCCCGAGCACAGAGGTGAGGCTTACAGGCCTATACTTACTTGGGTCCTCCTTCCTCCCCTTCTTAAAAATAGGGACCACATTAGCCAGTTTCCAATCCCCCGGCACCTGGCCAGATGACCACGAATGCTCATAC
>JAGPOW010003685.1:49243963-49260490 GCA_030014935.1 Caiman crocodilus
TCTGGTAGGTGGGATATTCTGGTCCCTGTTCAGGAAAACAGAGGCAAAGAAACTGTTAAAAATATCAGCTTTCTTGTCTGGCATGACCACCAGTTTACCATTTGTGTCTTGCAGGGGCCCTTCATTGCCTGGTACCCTCTTCTTGCTCCGAATGTCCTTGAAAAAGGACTTTTTGTTGTCCTTAATCCTGGATGCTAGCCTGAGTTCCATCTCTGCACTGGGCTTCCTAATAGCCCTCCTTTACTCCCGGACTGAGGAGAAGTACTCCTCCTTGATGATAGTTCCTCCCTTCCACTGGTTGTATGCCATCCTTTTAGTCCTCTGGCATTGCTGAATGCCCTTGCTGAGCCAAGGAGGTTTCTAAGCACTCTTACCCCCTTTGCTTTTCTCAGGGACTGTTATCCTTTGGGCCTGGAGAATTGCCCCCTTAAGGTATGACCATCCCTCATGGGCTCCCATCTCTTCTACCTTCTGGGCCCCTAGTGCCTCCCCCACTAGTCTCCTAAGCTCATTGAATTTGACCCATCTGAAGTCAAGGGCTTTAGCCTTGGTGTGAGCCCTACATGCCCTGTTTTGGATAATGAAACCCAGCAGGTGATGATTGTTATTGCCCAGGTGGTCAAGGACCTGCAGTCCCCTCATCAGGTCATACCCCATGGCCAGGACCAGGTCCAGCAAGGCATTACCCCTAGTGGGGCTGTGCACTTCCTGGATGAGGTGAAGGTCCTGTAATACTGCCAGGAACCTACGCAAGTTGTCAGACCTGGCTGTCTGCTCCTCCCAGCAAATGTCTGGGTAGTTTAGGTCACCCATGACAATAAGATCCCTTGACCTAACTGCCTCCATAAGCTTACTGGAGAAGTCCTAGTCTAGCTCTTCCCCCTGGTTGGGTGGTCTGTAGTAGACACTTACTGTAAGGTCCCTTTTTCCATGCCCCCCTTGTAGTGTCTCTGCCGGACCCTCATCTAACCCAAAGCTAATCCTTTATGATGTGAGGTGTTCTTTGAGATTAGAGCACAACCCCCTCCCCTTTCCTCTCTGTCCTGTCTCTTCTATATAGGGTACACCCTCAAATTCCCACCGTCCACTCATAGGTAGGGTCCCACCAGGTTTCTGTGAGCCCTACTAAGTCTGGGTTCTTACTTGCAATCAGGAGGCATAGATTCTCCTGCTTATGCCCTATACTATGAGCATTAATGTAGAGGCACCTAAGGCCTCCTGAGGATGCTCATGCCTTCCTCCCCATCCCAGGACAGTTGTGGCCCCCTGCTCTTCAGATGTTGATACCCTTCCTCTTGTCACCCTGCATGCTGGGGAAGCATCCTCTCCACTCAAACTGGCCCCTTCCCCTGGTGAAGTTAGTTTAAAGCCTGCCATACCTAGAGATCAGCCAACCTAGAGGAAAAGATATGTCTGCCATTAGGGGAGAAGTGAAGCCCATCCCACCCCAGCATGCCCTCCTTACAAAAACATGGGTCATTGTCAAAAAACCCAAAGCCTGCCTCGTGGCACCAGCTCCAAAGCCACCAGTTAACCACATCAATGCAGGCCTTATGACACCTACCCCATCCACTTACTGGAAGAATGGAGGAAAATATCACCTGAGCTCCCATCCTCTTCAGTTGGTGTCCCAAGGCCTCATAGTCCTCCATGATGTTATCCAGCATGCCCTTTGATGCATCATTTGTACCCACATGGACCATAACCAGTGGGTAGTAGTCAGAGGGCTTGATGATTTTTGGGATGGTCTCTGTGATATTGCGAATCCTCGCTTCAGGCATGCAGCAGACCTGCCATGACCAGGGCTCCGGGTGACAGATTGGAACATCAGTTCCCCTCAGGATGAAGTCCCCAATGACCAGAACTTTGCGTTTCCTTCTTCTTGGGGTATGCCTCTTCTGAACTGGTGATGTAGGTCAAGTGTCTTCAATTCCTCTGGGGACCAGTTCTTCTGCCTCCTCCTCCAGTGAGGCCAGGGCTGCATACCTGTTCCCAAGGGTTGTCTGGGGAGCAGGCACAGCAGTTCTTTGGACTGCCCTGGCCTTGACAGGAACCTGCTGCCACTGATTAGTTGGGTGCTATGCACGCAGGGTCTCTCTGGGGGATTCCTTTCCCTGCAGAAAATGGAAATACAGGTCAAATTCATCCTCCACTGCCTGGATCCTCTGCAGCATGCTCACGTCAGCTGGAGCTCTGCCACCTGCCCTTCAAGAGCCTGAAGATGCTCACAAGAGGGGCAGGTGGGAAAGTCATCAGACGTCAGTCCCACCCCCAGGGATCCTACCCAGCCACCCTCACAGCTCAGGGGCACGTGGTCGCCAGGCCTCCCAAGGGCTCCACCTGGGTGGTAGCCTCAGAGGAGCCCTGGAAGGGTGGCACCATGGTGACAGGACCCCTGGCAGCTCTGCGAGTCCTCACCATGGGTTGCAGGTGCTTACCTCCTTCCTTTTTGGTGGAGTCTCCTCCTTCCTGAGGAAGAGACTCTCTTGCTGCCCTGCCTGCTTCTTCCTGCGTGAACACTGGCACAAATGCTGGCGTGGCCTTACAGAGCGTGCCTTTTTGCATGCTCTGTTCGCATGCAGCTTGGGAACATGGCTCCCTGCCTGGCTCACCAAAAAGGGATCTGGGGGCTTCCCCTCCAGATTCTCTGCAGCTATGCCAGCTCCTGTCCCACTTACCTTTGGGGGATCAGCTGCTGTTGCCCACGCTGTTGATTCTCAGGCTCTGCTGCCTCAGGAACATTGCAGGGGGCACACACTATCAAAGACAAGAATACGCAATTACCTGTGGGACATTTTTCACAAGAAAACCGCTCTCTCTCCAATCTCTCAGTACTAATCTTCAAAGGGAATTTACAAAAGACCTTTCCTAGATGAGGCTATGAACTTCACTTAATCAACCTACTGGATACAAAAAACCTGGTCTAAATATTGACATTGGATTTATGACCTGCTTAACATCTGACTCCCCAGGTACCACTTCACTATTTACCAGCTAGATTAATTCCCCTTCCCTGTCACCATCCCCAAAATTTCTCTCACCTTCAACATGTCTCTCACCACTGACTCCTCAATTTACATCTTCGCTGACTGGCTTTCTTGCAAACCAGCCTCTGGCTTCTTTACTATTCATTCCACTCAGGAAGAGCACAGACCGACTGCAGGTGCTTCCTCAGCCTAACAAAGAGTATGTGTACCCAAAAGCTTGCAAAGAAGAATTTTTCCAATTATTTAAGTTGGTTCATAGATTCATAGATTTAAGGCCAGAGGGGATCTCAGAAAATCATTGGGTCCAGCCCCCTGCACCAAGCAGGAAAGATAACTGGGGGTTAGGTGACCCCAGCAAGATGACTGTCTAGTCTCCTCTTGAAGACTTCCAGGGTACATGATTGCACCACCTCTGGAGCGAGCTTATTCCACAGTATGGACACCCTGAATGTGAAGAAGTTTTTCCTAATATTGAGCCTGAATTGGTTTTCAAGGAGTTTGTGGCCATTACTCCTAGTTTTCTCCTTGGGTGCCCTGGTGAACAGTTGCTCAAAGAGCCCTTGATGTACTCCTTTAGTGTAGTGGTAAGCTGCTATCAGGTCTCCTCTCAGCCTTCTTTTCTTCAGGTTGAAGAGTCCCAGATCCCTCACCCTATCCTTGTATTGCTTGCTGTGTAAGACTCTGATCATAAAGATGGCTCTTCTCTGGACTCTGTTAAGCTTGTTCATGTCCTTGTTAAAGTGGGGTGCTTAAAACTGGACACAGTACTCCAGTTGTGGTCTCACGGTACAGCAGAAGAATCACTGGAGATGCATTGATTGATCAATGCCAGAGTATTATTTGCCCTACTGGCTACAGCATCGCATTGCTGGCTCATATCCATATTGTGGTCTGTTATTACCCCAGGTCCCTTTCATTCATGGTGCTAGTCAGTTTGATGCTGCCAAGCCTGTAGGTGTGTTGGGGGTTGCTCATTCCAAGGTGAAGCACTTTACATTACTCTACTTTGAACTTTATCAAATTCCAATCCACCCAACTTGCTAGACTGTCTACGTTCATCTGTATCATATCTTCAAGCATGACCACGCTTCACCATAACTTCATATCATCCATAAACTTATCTAGTGAGCTCTTCACCCCCACATCCAAATCATTAATAAGATGTTGAAAAGTATTGGACCAAGCATTGACCCCTGTGGGACACTGCTGCCCACTTCTTGCCAGGATGACAAAGGTCCATTCACTATGACTCTCTGGGTCCTAACCTGCAGGGATAATCTAATAAAAGATATCAGATTTACCCAAAGAACCTTTGTCTCCAAGTTCTATGGCATTCCTACTAAACCTCCCACTGTTGGGCTCAAGAAGACTGTACAACACAGTAATTTCTCAATTTATGGGTGAAAGAGTCCTTGCTAAATGATTTTAAGGTAATATACCCTGTTTTCAAAATCTATTCAGAGAATTATCATGAATCATACTCAATAGATCTTATATATTTTGTATCATATCTTGGCTCATAATGTGTGTGGTATGTTTTTGTTTTTTGACAAAGTAGCAACAACATTATATTTTTAATTTGGCAGATAGAAGAAAATTGCATAGATCACAACCCAGACTTATTCTGGTATCTGCCTCTGAGCTAGACTTTCAACATTATGATCTCTGAGGGTTTGTGGACATTTCTGCAGAAATTTTCCTGCCTGGGAAAACACATCTAGAATAATTTTTATTTTTTTATGATGAAATGATGGTTTAAGTATAGGACTCTGGAAAATCACCTGAAGTAATGTCCAGCTTAAGGTCCATTCAACATATTGCAGAAGCCAGTATCGCTTTTGGCAATTTAAGGAAACATTTCTGGAATAAATGTGATAATGCATCTACGCTGCAAGTTAGATGTGTATTGCAGTATAGTACTAACAGCAATATTCTACAGAGGTGATTTGTGGGCACTTTTATCAGAAACATATTTGGAAGCTCAGTCAATTTAATCTGTGTTGTCCCATTATGTTTGTAACTTTAGATATTAAGGTTGTTTCAAAAATAGATGTTAGAGTTTCTTGGTCAAATCTCAATGTTTATGGGGCTGACCTCTTGTAGGAATGAATGATTCCAGAATCCCAGAGGAGATCTTTCACAGTGAACCTGAACAAGGTTCTACTAGTAGATCATAAACTTATAGTTACTATATAGTTACTGAAGTACTACCTGAGAGCTTGTGGTCTTGATACTACTTAGGACTGGGTAGTAAAAGATAAAAATGAAACTTCAATGTAGATGCCCAAGAATTTTAAGTGTTTTGTGCTGAAGTCTTACAAAGCAAACTTATTCAAACTTCTTTCAGGAGTTTTCAAGTGTTAAATACCAAGCAACTTTGTAAATCAAGAATTGATTTGATATCTTGCATACACAGCACTAAAGGAGGTCCTGTTCCTGTGTTCCTGCATGCTCTCATATTGTCATCAGCAGTTGCAACAGTGATCAGTGGTGGAACAAGCAGTGCCTCAGAGATTCAAGAGTGGAGAGGAGGGTGACAGAGAGTTCTGAAACAGGGGGAGAGGTGCATGCAGTTCCTGGTCTGGGAGTTGGGGGACTAGAGAGAGCGAAGGCAAACCAGAACAGTTGTTAGCTGCTACTGCTACTGTCACAAATTCTGCCTACTCATGTCTTGCTTTTAAGGTCTGTCTATGAACTGGCTGCTGCTGCAAGAGAAATGCTATGGAGCTTCTTTTGCTGATTGGTACAGACTCTGTGGGAATGGGGGTGATTTTGGCACCTCTTCTTAAGTCAGCATCTAGGGCTGGTGTCCCTCCCACCCCTTCACCCCTCAGTTGCCCTACTGACATAGATATTCATCTCTGATATTGCTTGAGATTTGAGATTATAGCAATTATTAATGAACTTGTGTTGTCTATTAATTTTTTTTAATATCCCTTATGGAATGTGCACACTTATGTTTATTGGAATTGCACAATGCAAGGACTCATATTTAAATATGTTTAAATTCTTATGGTACTCGTCACAGTAACTGGAGGACATTTCCATTGGGTCTGGAGACATTTGCCCAGGCTATGTTGCACAATCCTTGTATTTTCCATCAATAGCTAATAACATTCCCTGTGGCAACTTTGATCCCTTTGGTTTAATTTATGAAGAGATTATTTAGGCATCTTTACTAATTTGCACTGATGAGACTGTGGGTTAGGTGGAAGGCTAAATATATTTGAAAATAAAGTATGTTGCATACTGGTACATCCCTGCACTGTCATGCCATGTTCCTTAAATTGGAAGAATCCCAGGACCAGAAATTCTGATGAGTTTGAAAGAGAGAGAGAGGCAGAGACAGAGAGACATATTTTGACTGTTTAAAACCACTAAAAGATAAGTGTCAGTTATTGCTTATCTGTTTTAAGTAAACTTTTGTGCTCCTTATGGCTGCAATCATGCTCTAAATAGAAAGGTGGGAGAAGGGGGACTGAATAGACATGACTGGGTCTTTACTAGTACCTGGTTTTACTAACAGTTGCAGAACAGTATGGACTGATCTCTCTACCTTTGTGAAGCTGGTGAAATTTCTGTCTTATTTCTAAAAATCTTCTCACTACTTCTCATTTATTACCCACATTCACAGTGCCATAACTAGGGGTGAGTGAAAAGGTCACCTGGCCCAGTGCTGTCTTAGAAGGAGCATCAGGATTGCCCCTCACTCCCATGGCATTCATGCTCTGGCAGCATTCCCATGCTGTGATCCCCAAAACAGTCCCTGTCTGCTGCCACTTTAAGAGCAACAGCTAAGACAGGCAAGGCATGTGTAACAGCAGCAGCTCAGCTGGTACTGGAGCTTCCAGAATGGGTAAGAGTGCTACCCCCAGGTCAGAATTCATGTGAATGCCCACTCTCCCACAGGGTTTGCCCTGGGTGGCAACTCTTGTTACCCCACTGCTCATCAGCAAAATACCGTTGTGAAAGAAATGCATAATAGCATGCATTCTAATTTTTCTGTCCTTCCTATTTCAAACTGTATGGTTTGCCTGAGAGAGGACATCAAATCCACATGTCAAACACAGATAGATGATACAGATTAGTCTGGAAATTAAAATTAAACCCATCTATATGACTGATAGTATACAAGAGTTAAGATGTAAATAGTTTTTGTGAAGTGTTCTAAGTCTCATTTTGTGTATTGACAAACATAAGGGCAATCCTCAGCTTAAAATGGACATCTTTCTCACCTTTCTATCTGAGGCTTCATTCTCTTGATAGTGTTTTAGAATACCCTGTAGTACTATTTGTATAAAAAAATAGAAAGCAGTGCTCTGTGGTTTATTATTAAAAGTGAATAGGCTCTGTATCCCACGTAAAGCAATACAGGAACGTATATTCAACTTTTCTGCACAGATGTTCTTCCAATCTTGAAACTAGCACTTATATACTGGATCCTAATTGAAAAATCTGCTGCAGTTGCAATAGTACATAGTCTTTCAATGTGCATCTTTATATCCAGAGTTCTTTCATTCACTTACAATAACTGGTTTCAGTGACAGAATGATCATCGTGATTGTAATTAAATATTTATCGCATAGGTCTCTTTTGTCATTTGAATGCAACAAAGCAGGCAAAGCTATACTTTAAAGACTGAGTAGTAAGCTATATTATGGTGGTATATCAGGCACATGAGTGTTTGATGGGCTGTGTTAATGTGAGCTAAAAATAAAATCCCATCTGTTCACCTTTCAAACTGTATCAAGGCATTGCATATTGGTTGCAGAATAACTTAATGAAACACAAATGAAAAGATGTTTATTTCCATCTTGCTACAACTACTGAAACAGGGAACTTGTTCATAAAGATGTTTTAACAAGGAAAGAATTGTGTGCTTATGTTTTTTCTGGAACATAGTATTACCATATCCATTTTAGTACACAATTGAGTACAAGTAGTTTTCTCTGCTTCTGCTTAACATATTGGTTCCAGGACTCATATCTATATTCTGTATAGTTACTATCTATCTATATTGTGTGTGTGTGTGTGTGTGTGTGTGTGTGTGTGTGTGTGTGTGTGTATAACCTTAGTCCATCCATCTGTCTGTCTGTCCTGGGGGTGTGTGGTTCCAGTCAGTGATGTGTCAAGAATGCTCATCACGAATGACAGGCAGGGTGTGGCTCCAGCAGGATGGGCCAGGCAGATGAAGAGTGGGAGGATAAGGAGGGTGGGTAATGCAGGGCTAGATGCAGAGCAGGTACGGGTGGCACAGGGCCAGATGTAGGGGGGGGGTGGCGCCAGGTCAGCACAGAGTGGCGGCAATGTAGGGTGGTGGGTGGCAGCAATGGCCGCTGCATGCAATCTTCCCCACCCTGCCACTCCTTAGAGATGGCAGTGGTGTGGAGTGGTGGGTGGTGGCTCTCCATTCCTGCCCACCCCCCTCCATCATTCTTGATGGGCAATTTGCTAGTATGTGTGTATATTTTATATCAGAATGCTGATTGCTTATGTCAAGATCTTGAAATATTGAAACAAATAATGATGTGCACTGTTAACATACATCAGTTTAATACAGTGTATTGTGTATCATTTATTGACATATTCTTGAGTGTTTTCCACTCCTAGGGTGCATTCACACATGCCAACACATGCGCTTGCAGCAGTTCAAATAGAAGCAGTACAAATTTGAGCTGGGGCTTTTTGCTTCAGCTCATGTGCCCGAACGTATACTTTGATGTGCCACTTGGGGCAAAATAAACCTGCCTGGCTCCTCCCAGATCTGCAGCCAAGGAGAACTAGATCCCATGGCCAGCACCTGTGCTGTCCCCAGCAGTATAAAAAGCTGCCCTGTCCTGGCCCCATCAGTACAAAAAGCTGCCCTGTCAAGTATCTCTCAGGACCTTCTGGGGCCCATATATGGGCCAATTGGTACCTAGGGACAGTACCCCTTGTGCCAGCTGGACTGTTGCAGCAGCTCTGAGCATTCCTTGCACCCTCTACCCACTGCAGCAGTCTGGCAGTGGGGGATGATTCCATGCCTGTGACCCGCTGCGCACCTGTCAAACCTGGACGGGGACGTCACAGCCAGTAGAGGCATCTTCCCCTCTGGGCCAGCTGCCAGTAGGCTGTGGCTGCAGAGTTGGCCTTTGTATGGCACTACTGCCATGTGTGCCCCCTAACCAGCCATCTGGGCAGCTATTGCCTGGAAGATGATCTGGGTATGGTGGAACTGTCAAAGCATGTTCTCTGGCCCTAGTTGGCCCGGAAGTCAGTCACATCCAGCTGGGTCTAAGGTACCAGCTCTGAGGAGGCAGGGTGGTGCCACTGACCTCCCTAGCAGGAATTCTGATGTTCCCTATTGGAAAACTGCATGGGCAGGCAGCGTGCTTCAGCACCAGGGCGAGGGCCAGCCATAACATGACAGACATGTCATGGGCCCCCAGACACTTAGGCAGCAAGAGTGTTTCCATGAAGGATTCAGCCTCCGGGTGCCCTGGTTTTTTTTCTCTGTGGGTTTTTTAACCCCTAGATATCCAGGGATCTAATTTTCCCCCTGCACTGCAAATTTGCAACATGGGGAACATTTTCACATTCCTGCATGTGCCTCTTGCAGCTCAAGGAGTTTGAGATGCTGCAAGAGGTACATGCAGGTTCATTTGGACATGCTCTTATAGTTTAACTGTCTGTTTAATATAGTTTATTGAGAAATTTATACAGAAACTTCTGTAGATCATGCTAATTCACCCCAGCTAAGGATCTGGCCCATATAAGTCAAATACATCAGAGAAAACATGCTTTATTTTGTATGATAGCAATGAAAAATATGATACAAAATAAAAATAACACGTTAGATGAAGCTAATTTTCCTGTACAAAGATTTTTTTTAAAAGAAATGATAACTGCTGGTGTAAATTGAAGTTTTTCATTGGAAATCAAAGGAGTTAAACTAAATTATTCTAGCCAAGAATTGTTCAATGAAGTAGATAAATTAGGCATTTATTTATCCTTTCTTGTTGATTTATATTTTTGACAATGACATAATTGTTGTACTTGTATGACTGCTCTGTTATGCAAGCAAGAGCCTAAATCATTCCATTTATCCTTTTGCAAAGCACTTTTTGTTGACTCTCCCTTATGTACAGCCTAGCTCAGATACCTCTAATGAGCTGCAGTCACAAATGTGCTTTTTTATTGGTTCTCCAAAAAAAGAAAGATTAGTGGCAACATAACCTGTTTTCTGTAGCTCATGAAGTGCAAGAGCACCTGTTAGATTATTAAAATGATTTAGTGCCAACATAAAACAGGGAATTAAAAGTCATACTTGAATATTACACACTTATGTGGAAGAGTTAGCAGGGAAACAATTACAAGGTTGGCAGGATTGGGGTATGGAGCACAGGATGCCACAAAAACATTTTTTTGAGAGCGAAGAGGAGAATGTTTTTGAGAAGGCAAAGAGACCCACTCATTGTCCTTCTTACCCACCTACCAAGTGTCTGAAGTCAATGCAAGTCTTTTAATGAGCATAGCAATTTATATTACCGGTTAGAATATTATATTATATTACCAGTTAGAAGTGTATGTATGTGCATCTATATATATATCTATATATATATATATAGATATATATATATCTATATACATGTGTATATATACACATGTGAAATTTACTTCAGTTAAAGCAGATTGATTTTTGGAAGGACGATGAAGCTTTGTAGAAGAAAGCCACTTGCAGAAAGCTTATGTGAGGAAAAGCTAAGTAAGAATGCTTGATACCTTTTTTCCATATCCAATTCTACAGCTAGTTGTCTTTATTTATTTATTTTGTCTACCAAGAATGGCTTTTTAGAAAAGTGACTTTTTGTTTGCTTTTTGTTTTGTAGAAAAGTTCTCTTTGACGCAGATTTCAGTTTTGCATATGTATATTTGAACTGTGAAACAATTCATCCTTGTACAGATATTAGTACAGGGGTTGTATACTATTTACATTTATATATTAAAGCAACATCATGTAGCAGAAAGGCTGTTTTAGCTAGTAAGCACAACCAGATAATATCCCGCAGATCCTTGTTTGTTTGTTTGTCTTTTGAAACAGTGGCTGGTTTTCATTATGTCCATAAAATTTTGGGGAGGAAAAGATGGGAAAATAAATGATTTATCATTATAAGAGAGATGTTAATAATTGCTATCACTCTGTGTAGTATGTGAAGTGGGCCACTGTACATAAGGTATTAAATCTTGTTCTCTATATAAACAAACTCAAAATCATCCTTGACCTCTCATTAATTTAATATTTTTCCATATTCCCACATTATATTGATTTTGAGACACTGTATCCATTTTTAAAATTGTATTCTATTTGATTGCAGCTATCTGTCTAGAAATCCCTAATGGTTAGGAAAAGTTTTATTTACAGAATAATTCCATATTTTCCTCGCTTAATGTAGTTCCAATACAAATGAAGTTGCAATAGAAATACCATTGAAATCCTCATAAATTCATCTGTCATGAAAACACCTCCTAATGAAGTGTCTCCCACTGTTTCTTTCCAATACTTTTGCCATGTTATGGTATCTAAGAGTGATATTTTAGCTGTGATGGTCTAGAAATTATGTGAGAAATGTTTTTTTAGGTTTGTGTCAGATGTGAAGGACGGCTTGATAGGATCTGGTGCACAACCCACACAAGTGCACCTCCTGCCATGCCATCATATATTGCTGCCAGTGCAGGGGCAGCTTGGGATCATAATACAGGACTCCCCCTGCCCTGGCAAGTACCAGGCTTTGACGGCTGGAAGCCCCTTCAGTTGATAGGGCTTGCATTTGCAGGGCATACCTTGCACTCCAGCGGCTGGGAGTCCCATCAGCTGCAGACCATAGGGGCTCCCAGCCATATAGGAACATCTAGGTATGGATTCAATTTATGGCATCATAGTAACCAGCCACATTTATTACATTTTTAATACATTACATATTACCTGGGAGTGGAGTCAAGGGTTGGTGTTCAAAGTAACATGCTGGTCTCTGCAGAATATTTGTGGCTTTTTCTTGTTTTATGATGCCATTAATTGTTTTAACATGTGGCTGAGTTGCAACTTGAGAGGTTAACTGGTTAATAATATTTTAAGTTTAATGTGTGGCAGGGGCTTTATGGTAATATCTTTTATTGGACCAACTGTATAGTTGAGATACAGTTAGAGAAGCTTTCAAATGCAAGATGTTCTTCATTAAGTCTGACCAGGAATAGCATAAATAAATATTGTCTGTTTAATTTGATTTCTCTTGGAGTAGGTTAGAGGAAGATGGTTTCTCTGTTTTTATGAAGTTCTCCTCCATAATTGTGCTGGATTTGTGGAATTGTATGATTAAGCTAGAGGGCTGCAGATGTTGAGTCCCCTTGGATAATGTTAGGTTTCTTGCACAGACTTAGGAAGAAGATGTCACTATGTAGTCTGGCTTCTTTTTTCTTTAGGTTGTGGATTTTCCATTGTAAGTGACTGATGTTTTTATATCTTCCATGTTATAGCAGCGGTGATGTACCATGGGTTTCCAGCATCCAGGGGCTAATGCTTGCATTTCCACCTGCCCCCCCCCATACTTCTTGTAGCTATACTTAGTGTTTCCTACCCCAGCGCTGTTTGGTTACCTGTTTCTGTTGGGAAGGAAATGAAAGTCCCGGCACACCAGATGCAGGGGGAGGAGTGTCAGCCAGAATTTCTGGCCAGAACAGGTAGCAAAACTTCCAACCCACAGGAAGGGATACACAACAAAAGTGGCCACCACTGCTGACTCTGTGAGGCCCTATATAGCTGCAGGTTTCACAGGTATGATGGGCTGGCTCTGGTCATATTGCATGATAAGAATTCTGAAGGGCCTGGCCAGTGCCCTGTCCCCCATTTGGAGCCCAGGGACCATGCCCCCCCATCTCCCTCCCTGTTGGTTCACCACTGTATGGCAGTGTAAGAATGATATAGCTATCATGGTCCAGAAGATATGCAAGAGGAAAGGATTTCTTAGGGTGATATCTTTCATTGGACCACAGTATAGTTTGGATAGAGGTAATGCTACACATTTTTCATCGTATCTGACCAGCTATCTCAGCTATACAGTTGGTCCAATAAAAGAATACTTGCCTCCAGTATATATAAGAATACAAGAAATCCTTTCCTCCAGTGTATTTTTCACAGGGAAACTACAATGAAACAAACTGTGTGATGTGTTATGTGAACAGAGTTGCCAGAAGTGATTCTTCTGAGTGTTCTAACAGAACTGTGTGTATTGTTAGTGAACTCTATTACCTAATATTGTGAGGAAGAAATGCATTCTTTTATGGAGCTCAACCTTCTATTACAGATTGTTAGTTGTTTGAGAGTCATTAAAAGCTTTCAGACATATCCAGATTGCTACCGGAATATGCAGAGCATTTAATTTTTTTTGAAAGTGAGGCTGCCAAGGCATAATTACACAAATAAGTAACTCTACTTCTGTCAGAGACACTACGTCACTATCTAATGAGTGATGAGTAAGATATACAGAAGTATTTTGAAAGAGTTTACTTATAACTCTATTCAGACTGAACATGTTATTTTCTTATATAATTTTTATTTGGAAAGAATTTGTTTTTTTTGACTCTATGTTGCTATCACTTTCATACCAGTGTCTAAAAAAAAAGTGTTGGTGATTATTTTAGTATTATTTGTTCAGAAGACAGTAATAGCAGGCAAGGGTGTGACTGTAGTTGACAAGGACAACCTAATGATATGCCTGTGACCGGAATATACTAATGTGCTTGGTTTCCATAATGGCTTATGGATATTTAGTCTAATGCATGTATTAGCAGGCAACGATCAACCCTTGGGATCATGGTGTATGCATAAGAGGTTTAGTTAGATGCCTGATGAATCCATTTGTACAGAGTCCTAAGACCAACACACCAAGACCTTTGATGCATACACTTAGGCAAAAGTATGGAGAAGTGAAGGCTTCCCAAGACATACCACTCCCCTTGGACAGAAAAAGAATCTAGAGCCCAGACTGAGTCCAGACATTTAGTGACTCAATGGTTATTATAGCTACTTCTGGAGAGCAACGGATAAGAGCTGCTGCCTAACACCTCATTAAGGGCATGTCTCTGTCAGTGTAATGTCCCTTAGCCTTTCTCTAACCAAGGAGTACCCGTGAGGCAGTGGGGGAGTAGGGCTTTGAGGTGCCCTATACTTGTCTTACTCTGAAGGTTGCAACATTGTGACATTTTATAGGAGCTACCTCACCATGAGTAGCCACCAGGCTACTCACCATGTTGCCACCAGGCCCTCCAAATGGAACCAGTTTACAGTCATACCCAGGACCATGTACAATAACTTATTTATGTGCTACTCTACATACCTGTTATTTAGTTAATTCACTGTTAATAAAAAGTCCTATTTATTTTATAGATTTCCTTTGTCTTATTTAAATCTGTTTCCTCCTCCCATTATCAATAGCAACTTTTTCAAACAACACAAAAAATAAAAAAGCCCCTCATGAGTTAAGTCTATCCTGCAGTCACGTTCTTGACATTCATTGTTCTGACAACAAGTTACAATAATATATCAAAGGTGCTTATCATGAAGAGTTCTGTTAGGTTTTTACAAATTTATACGAAAGATTTTTCACTTAGAAGCTAAGGGCACTACCTTTACAGAGATTTTTTTTTAAAGACATCCAAGAGGTTGGCTATTTCCCCCCTTTCTAACCTTTAGCTTAGAAAGCTATTTCTCCTAATGAGTTTTAGATTGAGGAAATTTTTTCTCCTTCATTTTACATTTTGGTGGCTCTTGTTCTTAACTGTATTTTTGACCTATCAAGTTCTGTGAGCTGCTTTTGTTGCCAGGACTGATGTTAGTTAATGCAGTGAATCAAATACATTCAGAATTATACAACGTTAATAAGTACACCAGTGTCCAAAAGGTCTTGCTTGTGTCAGACTGTTCTCCTCTTATGCTGAAGGCACCCATCACTACACTGGCTTTCTTTTTTATTCTTTCATTTATACTGCTGAAAAAACAAATAGATAAGCACATAACTTTGAGCACTGATGGCTAGAAAATGATATTTATAGGTTTGCTTTTGTGAATTGGCTTGTAGACAAAGTAGATATGTATTAGAACAATGGCCCAGGGGGATGGCAAGGGTTAACTGGTTTCCAAAAATCTGTTTGTGGTAAAGTTTCCTTCAAGGCCTTCTGTGTCTGGAACTAGCAGATGCTATGTCTGAGGCCAATGGACAAGTGGGCATACACAGGCTGGAAAATTGAATACATGTACCACATTGTTCCATAACATGACATAAGGTGGCATTAGGTCATAGTGCCCAACTACAGAGCCCTTGAGATTTCCAGTTTTGGTGGACAGACCAAATTAGGAGACCGGTAAATAACCATATTAAGATGTGTGCTTGTGATGGGTTTGTTGAAACAATGGAATATGCTGACCAGACAGAACATAGACAGTACGATGATCACAGAGAAACCAATCAATGATGCCTGGAAATGAAGAGTCATCAGAGGAGGAAAGGGATACAAAAGGAGGGTCCCTGAGGGGGGGAACCTGAGGCCACCATGGACAGAGGGCACGACACCAGCTTGTCTCACCTACCCACAGTGTGGGTGGGTTGTGGGGGAGGGTTTGGCCTTCATCCTCCAGGCTGTTGACATCTGGCATTCAAGGAAGGACTTCAGGGAGAAGCTCACATACTCGCCAGATGTACCTTCACTCTGTAGATATAGAATAGAAATGGATTATTTTGTTTGTCAAATGGAGGACTTATGGTCAGTATGAGAGTTTGGGTCTGTCCAGAACAAGGTATCTGGGTCATAAATCCAGTGCCAACAAGCACCATTCCTTGATATCCCTCTGAGATAATATGTAAATTATTAAAAGCACGTATGTCTAAACACAAAGAATAGACTTTGGGCCACATTTACTTTTTTATATACAATTCTAAGATATCATGTAAGTATTTCCATTACAGTATTACAACCTATAACAACTGCAATCTTTTTAAGAAATTGCTACTTGATAATATTAGTAAACATCTATTTGTATCAGTTAAAATGCTTTAGTAAAGAGTAACTGTAAGCCATCATGTTTCAGATCTTCCTAAAAATGTCTAAGGATATTTTCTTGAGGACCCCTGTCTGATTGCTAGTGTGCAAAGACTGAGACAAGGGCCTACTCATGGAACAGTGTAGTTAATAAGAAATACTGAATAGTATTACATTGAACGAGGCAGAAGTCTGGAGAAAAAAAGTGTACTTACATCATGAAATTCTTTGCACAATGTACACAAACAAAAGTATAAGTTAAGGTAGCACAGGACTTGGCCTGTTTTACAGACACAAACATGGGATTTACCATATTATGTCAGGATAAGGTTGTATTATGTCGCACCTTGAGAGCCTTAATTTCCACAGACTCCTAGGGCGAGAATGAACGCTCTCTAACTAATTTCTTTTTCCCACACTAGGCTTTGATTTCCCTTTTATTGGCTGCTAGACAGATCAGATATCGCGAGAT
>JAGPOW010003685.1:49260590-49280766 GCA_030014935.1 Caiman crocodilus
TTTTATAATCACTTAGTCGCTTTTAGCCTATGAAACACTACGAGGGTTTGGCTTCTTAGGTGGTGTCATGAGTCACCGCCTACAATGCAATTTGCACATATTAAAACAGATTTTTACCTCCAGAAATAATATAAGGCTGGCACTTCAAAGTAATGGGAAAAAGTTGCAGAGTGCACCTGCTCTGCACTACACAGTATGCTAAATATTTATTTTGAATAAATAAAGGCTTGGTTTGCCTTCACCAAGACGGAGTTGTTCAATGCCCCCACCTTGCTGCTTCCCCTCCCCTCCTATCTCTACCCATTGTTTTCTAATCTTCCACTCATTTACATTTTCACAGACTTGTCACATTTTTAGCTGCTTTTCTACCTTGGAGAACTCACGACAACAGCCAAGTCTCCCAGTTCCTGAAGAAGGGTGTTTGTGCCTAAAAGCTTGCAAAGAACATTTTATTCAAACTATTTAATTGGTCTAATAACAGATATCACATGTACCCAAAGAACCTTGACAAATTCAAGGGTGCATCTACATTGTAATCCAATATTGTAATTACAGTTCACATATACATATCCAAATGAGAGGCAGTGGTTTGCTGGGAAGAGACTGCCTCCTCCTCACTGTACAGTGGTACCTCGGTACTCGTCGTTAATTGGTTCTGGGAGGCATGACGAGTACCAAAAACGATGAGTACC
This sequence comes from Caiman crocodilus, assembly GCA_030014935.1. Classification (NCBI taxonomy): domain Eukaryota; kingdom Metazoa; phylum Chordata; order Crocodylia; family Alligatoridae; genus Caiman; species Caiman crocodilus. Next base: position 49,261,283 of record JAGPOW010003685.1, read on the forward strand.
AAACAGCCCTCCCCGCGCCCCCTTCTCTCCGCAGGTGAGGGCTTGGCCGCGCCAGGGCCCAGGGGAGGGCGAGAGGGAGCGCGGGGCCAGGCAGCAACGGCGGCAGCGCCTTGCCAGAGCAAAGCAGAGCAAGCAGCGAAGTTCAGGAGGGAGCAGGCGCCGCCTTCTCTTCCGCCGACAAGTTCTCGCTTGTGCATCGAGTACCAAGCAAACGACGAGTACCGGGACAAAATTTTCTCGTCAAAATGCGTCGAGTACCAAATTCGACGATTTTCAAGGCAGTCAAGTACCAAGGTACCACTGTACTGGGGAGGAGGCTCTTCTCAGCCAGACTGGTTGGCCTGCTCAACCGGGCTTTAAACTAAGCCCACTGGGGGATGGGGGAACTACTGCCACAGCAAGCCCAATGGGCAACTTTTGCAAATCCAGCAGGCTAAGGCACTCAAGGGAACCCACTCCTACCCCAGCCCTGAAACGGTGTGTAGGGAAGACTAGGGCCTCCAGTGGGACACTGATGTACCTGTACACCAATGTCAGGAGCTTGGGGAACAAACAGGAGGAACTAACTCTCCTGCTAAAAAAGAATGACTATGATCTCATGGGGATAACAGAGACCTGGTAGAACTCCACCTATGACTGAACCACAGGTATAGATGGCTATACCTTGTATAGGAGAGACTATGTGGACAAAAGGGGTGAGGATGTAGCTCTCTATGTTAAGGAAAGCTACATGTCCCTGCAAGCCAACATTGGCACTCAGGGTGGATGACTGGAGACTCTTTAGGTTAAAATCCATGGTGAACAAGGCACAGGGGACACAATGGTGAGAGTCTACTACAGGCCTCCTAGCCAGCATCAAGAGCTCAACCAGGAATTCACCAGGGAACAGGCTGAGGCTGCATGCTGCCAGTGCATGGTTGTCATGGGAGATGTCAACTACCCAGATATCTCATGGGAAGAGCACTCAGCCAAATCTGAATGGTCACAAAGTTTCCTCATGTGCTTTATAAAACTCAAGAAGTCTATGGACCAACAAGAGGCAAAGTGCTGCTTGACCCGGTACTGGTGATAAGGGATGATCTAATCAGCAACCTAATAATCAAAGGGAAGCTGGGAGACAGTGACCATGAGCTTATCACCTTCACTATCCACCGCAAAGCTGGCAAGTCAGTCAGCAATGCAGAAGTCCTCAGCTTCAGGAAAGCTGACTTTGACAAGCTCAGGAGCCTTGTTGGTGAGGCCCTAAGGGACCATGACCCCAGGGGGAGGGAAGTTCAGGATGAGTGGTTGCTCCTCAAGGGAAGGATCCCAAAAGCACAACCAATGTCTATCCCATCTTGGAGGAAAGGCAAAAAAAGGTCACAGCAGCTCCCTTAGCTCTGCAGAGAACTATTGGACCTCCTGCATCTAAAAAGAAAGACCTATAAAGGATGGAAGACTAGATCCACCTCAAAGGAGGAGTATTCTACACTGGTCCAGACCTGTACGGAGTGAACCAGGAAAGCCAAGCCTGCAACTAAACTCTAACTGGCTACATGTATCAAAGACAACAAAAATCCTTTTTTAGATATGTGGAGAGCCGGAGGGAAAGCAAAGATAATATTGGACCCCTGGCCAAACCATATGGGACAACTGACAACAGATGCCCAGGAAAAAGCCAATCTGCTTAATGGGTATTTTGCATCAGTTTTTCACCAGTCCCAAGAGATGGCCCTGCTCAATACAGTATGGGACGGCCAGGGTGAGGGAGAATTGTTGCCTTTCATCAATGTAGACCATGTGAAGGAGCACCTTGAGAGACTGGACACCTACAAGTCAGTTGGCCCAGACAGTTTACACTCCAGGGTACTTAAGGAGCTGGCAGGCATCATAGGTCAGCCACTGGCATTGATCTTCAAGAACTCGTGGCACTCAGGTGAAGTGCCCAAAGATTGGAAGAAGGCCAATCTTCAAGAAAGGGAGGCAAGTGAATCTGAGGAGCTACAGACTTATCAGCCTGACCTCTATCCCGGGGAAGATCTTGGAAAAAATTATCAAAGAGAACATTCTCATTGTTGGGAAGAGCAGTATATATATATCGAATAAACAGATATTTTTTACCCAAAACAAGAATTAGAAAATTACATAGCAAAGTATTCCCATTTGTTTTGTGCGATGATATTAAGGTTTATTTTTCTCTGCTGTCAGGTAACCCTTTGGGTCATCAACATTACATTTTACCTTAGGAGCATTGATTCTGGGAATTAGATACCACTTTATTTAAGGTTATATTATCTATACAAGAATAATTTAAGTCTAATTTCTTATGAATGTCATACAAGTCATGAAGTAAAGACTTGTCTCCCAAGAATGAACAAGGTTGAGGACTGAAAATGTATAAAAAAGTGGACATTTCTACATGTGAATGAATAAGCTCTGGAGCAGTTTGTGCTGCAGTTCATTGTTCCTGGGCATACCATTTGAATGTGCATGCAGGACTGCAGCACATTGAGCCAGGTCCGAGCAGCCCTGGCTAGCAGCGGACCCTAGGGGGCAGCCTGCCAACCTGGGGCTGCTTCAGCCCAGTTCAACATGCTACAGTGGGGCTGGCTGGGGTATGAGGGATGCTGCTGCTAGCCTCCATTGCAGGCTGGCAGCAGCAGGCAACTCCCGTTATGAAGCACACTTGTGCCCCAGTCAGCCCCATCAATGTCTATGCATACTTTGAGACACACTAAATAATACCATCATGGAATATTACTTGTGTTTACAAGTACTAACCTATGGCAGAGTTGGTTAATTTCCTTCAACCTAATAGGGCTGCATGTGTAGATGTTGAAACTTTACTGCTGAGTGAATTAGGCAAATAAACTTCTTGTGTAGACGCACCCTATTTATGGCTTTTATATTATATTAGGGTTTGCATCACCTCTGCATATAATGGGAGTGATTTAAAACTGAAGAAATGTCCACAAATTGTAAAGCTGACAATGGCTACTTGAAATGCCTCTGTTTGATAGCCCCTAAAATGCTTCTTGGCAGCATGATTTCCATGATGGTGTCCTGTTGCTGTGGTTGTAGATTACCTCAACTGCTGTTGCTGTATATGATATAGTAAGTTTGTTGGGCATATTGAACTCATGTAGACAGATTTGGCATTTTTAATATTTTTAATGCACGGTGAACATTAAGAAATCATAATATCAATGTTCCAAGCCATATGTTCTTGTGTCATAAATAAGAGTTTCTGTTGTTGCACTTGACACATCATTTTGTCTCGTTACTACTGTTCATGCATCAGTTGCAGATGCTGTACTATAAAGCAGGCAACAACATCTCTGCTGATAGGGTTCTCTCCCAACCCAAGACCACCTGCTTTCTACTTTAGAAATTGCTTTTGTCTTGACCATGCTCTATTTTGGAGTATTGGGTTGAACTCCAACTAAAGCATGTGGTTGTACACCATGGTTCTAGACCATAGCTATTTCTCTGACCCATTGCTAAGTAAGATCCCAGGACGTCCATACATGTGCTCCAGAGTGAAGTCGGGGACACTTTAATTAGAGTGGCTCTGAGAGCTGATCTGATAAAAGAACTCACAGTGTCACATGTATTCAGGATCCTGCTCTTCAAAATGACGGCAAGGGCACTTTAACTAAAGCTTATGTGGCAAGTGCCCCTGCCACCATTTTGAAATGCAGAAATGCTAAATACATGTGATATGGAGGCTGCTGGAGTGCACTAATTAGCATGCTCTGGCAGATTCACAGCAGACTCAATTAGTTGAGTCTGGTGCGACACATGCTGATTAGCACATGTCGAAGCACAGCTCCTTCATGTGTGCAGGTGCCTCCCAGTGCTCACCCTAAGCCTCTGGCCCATATTGGCAGCACATAAACAGCATGCCTCAGTCAATGTATATTCAGCTGCTACACACTGGCTACCTTCAGGACATTGCAGGTGTGCAAAGTTACATTACCCTTGAGAAGTTATTTTATCTTGGTATGACCTTAAGGGATTCAGTTAGGCTGTTTAGCAAAGGAAAAGAGTAATCAATGTACAGCATGTTAAATACACTTGTTCTCACATTGCCAAATACATTTAAATTTAAAATATTTCTTAAGTATCTAGGCCTACTCTGGTAGCACAATAAAGTTTATTCTTATGCAAATGAAAACCAAGTTATTTTAGGCAAACATCTCAATCCTTTTCCCCACTTTTCTATTTGTATGATTTCTTTTAATGATCTTGACTTGCTGAATGACTGGAATAAGGTTGTGATTCTAATGAATATCAGGAAACAAACTTACCTTTGGAAGGAAGTGACTTGGTCCATTCACCATCTAACAACTGCTCAAATCTGAAAATATCTTGATTAAAATAACAGACAGTTCAGCTCTCAATGAATGTGGATATTCTGCTTTGCCTTAATAGTCACCTTACCTGGATGTGATTTTTCTATGATTTCACTGGAAAGTATGAAAGTTCCTCCAAAACAAATACACACAATGTGGGGTGGGAAGCAGGAAGCAGGGAGAGCCACTTTTCCCAAAGATGATAAATTCAGGGTGTTCAAGATGCTTCAAGTAACAGAATACACATTTCTGACAGCATCTGTAGTGTGAAAGATGCATCTCACATCAAATATGTTTATCTTTGTTTAAGGCTCTACAGCCTTCTGCTCAGTTTGTCTGGCTTAGTTGTACAGGTGTCATTTTGGAAAAAATTATCTGGATGCCTTCTGTGACTTTTCTCAAGCCCTTTTCTGTGTGTAGATGTATTTCTATGTGACTTTAATTTTTAATGTCCTTTCTCCATCTTCCTGTTCAGTTCGCTTCCTTTTTTTTTGATCTTTCTCCTTTCTTTTTAAAGTTCAGATGTAGCCAGTTTTGGGCACGACGTTACTAAAAAGAGGGCCACAGCAAGCAACAAAGATACAGGGTTTGGAATGCAAGACAAATAAAGAATGGATGAAGGAACTAAGAATGTTTTAGTCTGAATATAAAAAAATTAAGAGGACTAGAATAGCGTTTTTTCAAATATTTGAAATATTAAGAAGATGGAGAAACAATGCTTTCTCTTGCCACTGAAAGCGGGGCACAAAATCGTTACTATAAATTATAGTAAGTAGATTAGATAAAATCGTAGAAAAAGAAATCTTAACTGTTGGATCAAGACAATGGAACAGGCTGCCAGAAGAAGTTTTAGAAAATACTTTAGTGGAAGCTTCCATGATACAGCTAGATATGCATCTATCTGAAATGGTTTAGCAGTAAATAATCTTGTTTATTTTCTGTTTGTGTTTGGCTTTTTTTTTCTGAAGGTTGATGAATTAACTGACTCTTGAAGTCCATTACAATCCTATGATTCTATGACTTTTTTCATACTTAAATATAATCACTATATATAATACTACATGTAATGTCTGTAATACAATTGGCTTTAATATCATGCAAATAGATGGTATGAAGCCAACATCATTTAGAAGTATTAATGACTTATTTGTATGTTTGCCTCTATGTGCAATATATTTTGGCAAATATATTTTATAGATAATGTTGGCATGTTAGATGATACTGTATAAAGTATTGCTATGAATATTACATACCAATCTATTAAAGTATGTATGCACTGATGGTAATGGGCATCTTATACGTTCAAAGATATTTTATTCAAATGAGTTCCTAATGTTTTGAACTAAAATGTCCCCAGAATAGAATATATTCTCTAAATACAAAATGATAAACTTCAATAATATCTTAAATATATAACATGATACCATAATTCATGGTTAAGTGTTAAAGAAAAGTACTTAAAATTATATTATAATACAAGTCCCGTGCTATGAACTGTGCAAAAATAATCAATTATTGTCCTCTTCCTACTACCTAGCCCATAAACGTACTCTCTCATTTTTTGCACCCATTTTTGAGAATTAAAATAGATAAGAGGTACATTTAAAATCAGCTCATTTTTCTTAACTGTTTATGTAGTAACTTGGGACAGAGGGTCCACTTGAATATTTATGAATAGTTTTACTGCCACTAATAATCACCTCTTAGGGATATTCTGTTTACCTATGTTGAAAAATGTGATAGCCTCAAAAACATCATATCTTGCTCTTGCTGTACTTGAAAGTGTGTATGTGTCCGTAAGTCTATATATAGAAAGCAATCAGAAGCCAAGGAGCATATTATAAATGTTGAACCATGTGATATCTATGCTAGGGGCAGATATTCAAAAAGCCTGAGCCTGAATTAATTTAATCTTCATAGGTTAGTCTAACCTGCAGAGATTGAATTGATTTGCAAGTGGATAGACTTAGGAAAACAAAAGTGATTTCCTGAATCACTTTTGATTCAGGAAATGCAGGTATATGCCTGCAGCAGCTTATGGTTCTAATGGAAAATGCTACTAATAAAGCCTTAATTATAATGGTACACGTTCCTCTATTATGATTTGTCCTCTTTTGGACAAATCACTTTATACCAATAGAATAGACATCTTGGTTGCATCTGGTTGTGAGACAAAAGTATCATGTTGTGGCATCTGTGCAAAAAGTGGTGTTTAAAGCCTTCTTTAAAAGAACTCCAACTGCTCTCTTGTCTTTATATTTTACTGCAAATATTGTTATTATGGCTTGCAGATATACCTACACAGCATGACCTTAAAAGAAAAGGCAACAATTTAAAAACATTGTAAATCCTTAACGTATTAGACTTTTAAAGAGCTTATGTATGAATGTGGGCTATTATTGTAGAAGTCTGTATGGGAGTTGTTCTTCTAGACATCTGTAGGTGCAACAGAAGACCCTGCTATATTAGGAAGAGGAAAATGTACAAATCTGTCCACCCAGAAGTCCCCATCTGTATGAAAAATAGAACTGTAAAATAATTGGATTAGATGGGGTGAGGTTCCTTAGGAATTGTAGCTTTTGATTGAATTCGCAAAGCACCGTGATCTTTCCAATTTTGCAAGACCATAAATTTTATGTAAAAAGATAGGTATATACAATACACAAGGTGGAAAATCTGTGCTCAACACCACTGCAAATCCCTCCCAGCTTTCGTAAGCTCAGTGGTGTTAATCTGCATTTACATCAGTATAAGTCAGAGTAGAATTTGTCCTTCCAACTATAACTGTTTTCTGTGGGTAAGTGCCCATTCCCTTTTTTATCCTTATTAATATAAATAAGTACATATACAGCATACATTATTACTTTTTAATTACTGGCTTCATGGATAAGAACCTGTTATTACAGTTGAAAGTGTAAATGTGGGTGATACCTTTTTGTGTCCCTTTGTTTTGGCTCAGTGCGGCATTTAAATAAAAAATATTACAACACACACATTTTCTACCAGCCAGTGTTTATGTTGGTTGTACATATACATCATAGTTGTACGTAGACATACATGAAATTTTTACAAGTTTAATTTCAAAACCAATGATTTAGCTGTTACAGGCCTGTCATGTATATTAAACAAGCTGATAAGACTTACATAACCAGAATCAATGAAGTTCAGGTTGGAGCAATTCCCTAACTAGCAGCAAATCTTACTATAGGAACCATAATAAAGTCAGCAACAAGTGTAGCTTTTCCATTGCTGGAATAATGGAAATGGTAAAAGAATGCTACGCCTAAGATAAGACTACAAAACAGTTTGATTTCCTGCAAATGAACCCGGGATATTTCCTAGTTAGAGATATACAGAACTTTTTGCAAGAAAGAATTCAGGCACTTCTAAACATAGGGATAGTAACCTAAACCTACAGAGAAGACTGCTTGATTTGAAAAATCCCATATATCCCAACTGCCAGCGGAGGGTTTGGGATTGATTGAGAATGCAGTTGCGGGGTAAAAAGGTAAGAAAGTTTTATTGACTTAACAAAAATATAACTACGTGTAGTATATTAAGACAGATAATGACAGACAATAATAATTCACGTTGGCAACTTATTGGTAGTTCCCTCTGATGCCTGATGTATGACAAGGGATATTACCAGTTGACCTGTTGATTAGCTCCAGAAAGCCCTAAGTGGACACTGTTCTGTCTTCCTTTGTTCCAGTGAAACTGGAGACACAGACACATAGACACCTCTCAGCATTAGCTAGCATGTGTGTGGTCTGACTGTGAGCAGATGTCAGCTAGGGTCTGGGCTGTGGTAGAGAGGTGGAACCCGGCTTTAGCAGTGAGCAGCAAGAGGACAGTCGGGCAGGGGGAAGTCAGGCACATGCTGTTGTCTCCCACTGCAGTCTTCCACCTTCTTCTCAGCCAGTTGGAGCTCTGGCTAAGGAGGAGAGGGGCAGGGCCACCCCTGCTCTCCGGAGCAAATAGCCCAGCCCAGGACTCAAAAGCATGCTGGGATGCTGGGGAACTTGGACTTAACTTAAACCAGGAAGGAGTTTGGGACAGAAGTTCCATAAACTGGTTTGACGCAAATTAATTAAGTCTGATATTACATTCAACCAGGTTTGTCTTAAATCAGTTTTAGCCATTTTGAAACTGGTTTGTATGCGCTGAACTTGTATTCTGTTACAGGTTTAAACCAGTTTCTGATCACTTAAACCAGTTTATGTTTAACTTACGTCCCTAGCCCTGGAGTGTAAAAAATTCTAACTAATTCAAGGCTTCTGGATTTGCTTAGCCTGACCCACATGTTCAAGAGACATGTTGTCTCAAAGGGAGTTCCTGTAATATATATGATTCCTTCTTTTAAGTCTGTAGGGGATGGGGTGAAAACTTGTCTTATTTTTCTGAATACTAAGAATGGGAATTTAATTTCTTTAAAAAAATATATAAATAAAGAAACCAACTCTTTAAATAACATCCAATTCCCTGAAATGGAAGGTGCAACAGGTGGCTCATGGGGGAATTAATTTGTGGCCTCTGGGCTTGTGTCCTGCTACCACTTCCCCCATAACTATGGCTGCAATAGCAACAGCAGCAGGAATCTCCACATTCTCCCTCCCATCTCTGACTTTTGCTACCTGCCCCTGCACATGGCCCAAGATCCCAGGGGCCAGGTAGTGCAATACAGATTGACTCAGGGAGCTAAGAGTAAACCTGGCACAAATGGGGAGGGGTAGGTAAATACTTCTTTGCATGGTGCGGCCTGCCCTGGAGGCCTTCAGGTATGCTGAACCCACAGAGGTGTGGTCCAAGAGGTGATTGGCTCCCAGCCACCTAGAAGTAAGACAGCCATGCTTTTAAAAAAATTAGAGAGAGATATTTAACCTCCATAAACAGTATGACTTGATCTGAGTCAATGTCCACAGGCTTATGTTCTTTTTCTTTTTTTCCTTTTAGTCTTTGACAGTTTCTTTATATTTCAGTTGATGTTAAGCTTTTGTGTTTCTCCATCTCTATGTAATAATTCATTCCAGGTTTTTTCCTCAGAGCTCTGCATAATACAAATCTCCTATCTTCTCATTTCATGTTTTAGTATTTTTAATGTATTCCAAATTTGTTCTTGAGATTAAACTCATCAAACTTGCACATTCCTTAATAATGTTCCTTAATAATAACATTCCTTTAATTAAAAAAAAATCTCAAAATTTCTGGAGTCAGGACAGGATTCTTTTTAGCAAATTCCAAGCATTTCCACCAAACTTCTGAGGGTATGTACTGTATAAGCATTACACTTATATTGACCTAATCAGGGTTAAATGCCTACTTGTGAAGGCACACCCAGAGATAAATTGACCAAAAAATGGTGTGCCCAGTCTACGTTAGTTCTCCTCATGAGGTGCAATAATTTAGACTGAGGGTCACCTGATCTATGAAAGGGTTAGCCCAATCTAGCTAATGCCTACACATCTTTGTAGCACAGCCCCAGGACTAGGAAATACCAACTACTTGACCCAAACCTAGGTCTGTGCTGTTCTTACCCCCTCCAATCTTGACCAGGCTATTTTTAGCCACCTGATCCCCTCCTCCTGGATCTGAAAATTCATTCCCCTGCAGACGTGCCCTGATTTACCATCCCATCAGCCCCACCTCATACTCCAGGCAGCAGTGAATGCCTGCACATACTGGCCCCGGCCTAGGTTTATGCAGCTTAAAGTAAGATGTTTAAATATAAGCCAGGTGTGGAGAATGTTTGTATGAACCTTAAGCAAACATCTTTCTTCCTCCTCCCCTGTATAGCGCTGGCTTGATAGGACGTTTCCATTATTAAAACTTCCTAAACTCTTTTAAACCAGTCAGTGGTTTAGTGTGTCACTTCTCGCTTCCAGGCTTTTTCAGCTGTAATTCCTGCAGCCACTAGAAGATGAGTGATCAGTTCCTTATGATTTTCATATGTTGTAGAGCTCTTAGGGAAGTTCACTGAGAACTGTAAGGGGTTATCTAATCGTTGGCATCCTCTAGTTTCCCTCAGTATGTTTTCAACCTTCTTCCAGAAGAATTTGATTTTGGGAAATATCCACCACATGTGGTAAGATTGTCCCAACTGATTGCACTCACTCCAACATTTGCCTGTTCCTATGCCATAAATATGTTTACTTTTAAGTCAGGAAAGGTATCATTGATAAGATTTTAAAATAATTTTCTTTATTGTCATACAGATGGATGAGTGAGGACTGTTGTTCCAGATTAGTGCTGATTGTTCAGCACTAATTTCTGATCCAATATCAACAGGCCACTTTATTCAATTCTTTTGCTTCTATATGACTATTTAGAATTGCCTTAACTAACGTAGACAGTAGGCCTGCCTGTTTCATAGGTGTGACCATTATTTTCTCACAATCTGTCAAATTTCTACTGAGGGGAACTTTCTTTAGGACTGTGTTGAAAAATGTCTTACTTGCACGTATTGGGAAAATGGGACTTTAGTGCTACCTGCAGTGAACTGGGGCTTTTCTAATCACTTATTTACAAGAATTTTATAACCTATTGTCCCAACACTCTTTCCAGCTCTAACAACCTATGTCTTTGTCTACCATCCTCAAAAGAAACATTTCCATGAGTGCTACCATTTTATATCTACATTTTCTAAAATATCTATTACATTTCTATCAGTAAATATTTATTTTCTTCCACATGTCTGTATATTTTCAGGTGAATAACAACTATCATCCCTAAAATGCTGCAGCTACATGAAGTTTTGGGGATGGAAAATGACATGTTGAAAAATGTCCAGCAACATTTTTGCAAAATAAATATACAAGAGTTTTCCCCAAATATAGTGCTGGGTAATAATCGGGTCAACTGCTTCTTCACAAGTACATATATACTTTACTATCAATTTAAAAGACTTTGAGATGAGTGAAGGCAAAAATTTCAAATTTTTAGAATTTTAGTGCTTATTTAGTTCTTATTATTTATTATAAATATATTTAATTTAGGTATACAGGCTAGTCGGCTAATTGGTGTAACAGAAAGCAAAATCAGGCTCTCTCAGCCTAGTGAAGGAGCAGCTTTATAACAAGGCGGTTCTCACGCATTCCAGAGAGATTTGGTGGGGGTGGATTAGAGAGTGTCTTATGAGAAGCAGCTCCATCTCCCATGCATTCAAAAGATAAGAGCACAATTGCAGGAATTAACCTCTCCTGGTACCAATTAGGGATGAAAGATTCCAACTATATGATCATATGTTACCAGATGTTTAGTGTATGAAATGAACATGGACAGCGCATTGACTGGACAAGGCATAGCAGACTGGACCACCAATGAATGAGTACCAGTTAGGTGCACAATATATGGACTAAAGATATAACACTTGAGAGGAATAAAAAGAGGATGTGTTCAACACTCAAAAACTTCTTCCAGGCAAGACCACCACAAACTGAAGCAAGAGACCCACAGAAAAGGATCACAAGCTGGCTTCCTGTATACATCCCTGAAGCTCAGTGTATGGAGAGAGCCTTTGTTTGCTTACTAATTGTGATATGCTGCTACTGTGTCTCAATAAAAGTCTCCAAGTTATCAATGGGATGTGTTGTGACTGGTCATTTTAGGGATGCTGCACCCTGCTCACAATTGAGCAGTGGCTGATTCTTAATGTCAAGCCAAGAACAGAAGTCATATTTTTATACTGCTCTTGTACAGCTTCTATCATGAAAAGGACTTGCTTGATGAGTACGGCTCTGAAACAGTACTGTTATTATAATAATAATAAATTCACAGTACCCTTTCTTGATATTGATAATGATGAATTAACACAAGATTGCTTTTTACATCAACTGTTAGACATATGTGCTAAAAAATTTTTAACAGTAGGAGAAAATAAATTTGCAAACAATTTTGTCAGCCATAAAGGTCATCTAAGCAGCCATACTAACCTACAAAATCTACCTGGGTGTCAGTACAAGAAGTTGCTGCCTAAAGACATTTTGAGAGATACTCAAATTATAACGTATAAGGAAAGTATAGTATATATTATACAGTATAAGGAAATCTGTAGTGGGATATATAAATGATTAAAAATTAGTCATGTGAATAGTTTGAAAATATATCTTCAAGTATACAGTACAGTGCCAGAGAAAATCCTTTAAACTTGCTTTATAATCCACTCTGGTTTGAATGACCAATACAAACCCTGAAAATAGATGTAAAATATTATATATGGAATGTGATAGGAACAAAGAAAGATAAATCTATTGAACTTGTAAGAATGGAACCTGTATACCTAAATTCATATTGAGGGGCAAGTTTTTCCTTTAGAGGTATGAAACACATTGAAGGTGAAGATACATGTTTAATGTCAGGGTACAGTTTTGGCCTCATATCTCAGCTCAGTTTGTTTGTTTCTTTACTTTCGTGTAATTGCTCCTTCTAATGCCATTGTTAATTAGTGCACATTAAATTAGAGACATGCATTTGATACTAAAGGACTAAAAAAAATTTGAAAGCAATTTACATAGAGAATTTTCCGTTAACACTGTCATGAAGAAATAAAGCCTTGTAATTAGTATATGAAAGAGTAAACACTAATATATATTTGGAGGATAAATGTTCAAAGAGACAAGTTCATGCAAAGGATAAGGATTTAAAACACCATTGTGTTCATTCAGTGCTTTTAAAACTGATTCCATAACTATATAATGAATTGTGGAGTCTCTAAAATAGCCTATGTAAAGTTTCAGAAATGTGAGATAACATGAGCTGTTTTATTCTGGACAACTAAACTCTCTCTCACAGACATGTAAACATACATCCATGCATAAAAATCAGACAGAGGCCTGAACAACATTACAGGCCCAACTGAAATATATATTCAAATATTAATTTTTCAGCTCATACCTGCCTACAATAGAAATAAGACGTAAAATAAAATGTACATTTATTAAGAATGACTCTGTGTTCTTCAGGTTAGCAGATCCTAGAGACTAGATATAGTCTTTTGATTATTAATATTTTAAAACTGAGGCCAGATTACTGGAATGTTAAACAAAGTCTCATATTGAGAGTGATAATGATATAGTAAAAGAGATCATATTTGCATTAACTTCCTAGACAGCAGCTACCTGCTCTTCAAATAATTTATGCACTGCTGGATTTGGTCCAACTTAAGTGTTTGAATTTATATAGTTGTCTAGAATTGTTAATCTATATATAATTATCAGCAAACATTAAAACTGTGGAGCTGGCCATATGCCTTACATGCCTTACAATTCAGAACATGCTAAAGATTCAGGACTAGAGTTAGTGAGGAGTAGTTCATTAAAGAATAGAGAGTTTCATTTGTATTAATAATAATTCCATAATTATGTGAGCAACATATTTATTGTTTCTTAAATTCCATTTCTTTCTCCTTCACAGCTGGTTGCCATAATTTGTAAGGCTAAACAAACAAATAAATCACTGCAAATTGTTCATTGCTGCAATTTCCTTCTCCAGCAACAATCCTACCCAATTCCAAAGACTCATCTTCCACAATGAGGCTTGAGATCTGTAGGGCTCTGCCATTGAGTTTGAAATTTTGTTATAAGGTTTCAAAGGTGGAAGTCTTTGTTAGAGAGGGTTTCCTTGAAGAGATTAGGCTCTATCCAAGAAACACACTATAGCAGCCAGATGCTTTAGATACCCTTTACACATTATATCAATTGTGCAATGGCCTTGTTAACTGGGCAGTAAATTTACACTGGGTACAAATGCAAATTAGCTGTCGTGCCTTAAAAAGATCCAACCAGCTATAAAGTTATTGCTCAAAAATGTGTAATAACTTTATAGTTGGTTTCTATTCAGCTTTAATTTGCATGTATAGGCAGTGCTGTGGCTGGAAGACCCTAGCTGCTGCAATCTCCCAGCCATTAGGATCTCCCAACACCATGCACCCCCACAGCTGGGAGACTACAGCATCTCCCCAGGGCTGTGAGGGCTGAGTCCCACACCCATCTCAGTTAGCTGGGATTGAAAATCCCTCCGTATGATGGAGCTATTGGTCATGATTGCATGCCACACAGCCTGGACCAAGAGTCCTGCCCCACATGCAGCCATGACTGAGAGCTTTATCAGGTATGGATTTCTGTCTTGGCTGTGTGTGGTCCCCATGGCTGAGAGTCCTGTCAGCAAACGGGGCTTTCAGTCATAGGAGCCTGCTTCTTGCTGATGCATGATCTAATGCACAGTCCCACAACTGGACCTCATGCCATGCATGTGTGTCATGACTGGCACGATAGTATAGATTGCACATTAGATCTACTCCTATCTTTACCTGTAAATGTAGAGGGGGCCTTAAAGACAATTACATATTTGCTCAAAAACATTTTATATCCAACCTCACCATATCTTCATAAAAAATCTGGAAAAATGCATGAATCTCAAGGTATGCCCTTAAAATAAATGCATTTGGACTTTGTTGGACCAGTAGCAGTAAAGATCAAAAGCAGGTCACTATAAATGTGTTTCCTTCATCCTCCTATTACCTTCCACACCTCTGCTTCATCATTATTGCTGTATACACTATGACCTATTAAGTGACTATTTAAATAAATGAGATAAATATTTACTTAACATTCATAAAACACCACTGCCTGAAAAATACAAATGTACTGCACAGATGGAGATGATCAGGGATGTCCAGGTAACAGTCTGCAGGGCTATTTATCTGTTTTCTATTTATGAGAGTTGCTAGACTGGAAAAGGTAGTGCAGAGAGTGTTTAGTTTAAATGTCTATTTTTTGTATTAATTTCTGGCGATAGATGTTTGTGCTTCAGGCACCAAGTGACACTACACTTTTTCTGTTTTATATATTTGAATATCTCTCAGGACTGCTTTAGGTTTTTAAGGGTCATAGTTCCTTCCCTCTAGTGAGCTTGCACTGAAAAGCAAGTATACTTTAATGCCAGTAGAGAATTCATGGTGACAAACTAGTACTTCTTTTCATCTGGGGTACGAGATAATATTCTTGGTAGATGAAAAAAAATTTATTCAAGAAAATGAGCCTTCTGCTTAATTTGGGCCAAGGTCAGTCTATTTGGATCAGTCAGTCCTGAACTTTAACAAGTTGGGGGGATGGACAAAACAGTGTTTGTAGTGATCATTGTCCTGCTTAGTGAAATGGAGGAAGCTGGAGGGAAATGGAGAATGAAAGATAAAATTAGAATGCAGGAAGGGGAGAAAGTTGTTGAAAGGGGAAGGTGGTGGAAAAGATGAAAATAAAATAAAATATACCTATGGAAGATTCAGAGTGAGAAAGAAAGAACCAAGGTTTGAACTTACAAGGTACTTGTTTCAGGTCTCCCAATGGAAACAAACACCATATTGTGAGGGGGAAAAGGAAACATACTTCAGTCAGAGGTCCATGTCTGAAGGGGAACATGTAAATTGCTAGATGGAAAAAAGTCAGAAGTTGGAGTACATGAAGAAAGAAGGGGAGAAAGCAAGCAACTTTTTAATCATGGAGAATGAGTGTCACAGGCCAGCTGGGCACTGTGAGTGTATCAATTTTATCACAGGCCAACTGGCCTGTTTGATTCAGTTTCAGATCAAGGAGGCAAAGTTGGGAGTGAAGTACAGGCATATTTATTATAGCTTACACACACGCACCAGTTAACAGAAAGATAAATGCAATAAGCAGACAATGCAGTTTTAAAGAGCTAATAGTAAATAAGAGATAATAACAACAATCAATTCTGTTGCAGGCCAACTGGGCACTGCAAGGGTATTAGTCACTGGGCTGTTCAAAACAACAGATAGACAGACATGGGTTGACAACTTATTGATAATCTTTCAATGCCAGGTACGTATCAAGTGATTCCAGCAAAGTCAGGCATCTCTGATCGATGCTGTCAGAGGGATTACTGGGGAAGATCTCTTGATCAGGATCCCATCCTCATTCACACGAGGAGTGCAGGGTCTGGGCATGGAATAGAAATGACCGTTCTGTTCCCTCCTTCCTGCTGGTTACCTGATGCACGCGTTTTTTATATCTAGTCTTATGCTAATCTGTTGACTTTAAAGTGTTGCCCTATAGCTGTTACCCTATGGGATTGAAAGGTGTTAAAAAGTATCATAAAACCCAGATTTGGGATTATCCAATAAGCAAATTACAATGCAGCACCTTTAGGTTTGAAATTGACATTGCTCTACCTAAGCCCCAACCCCTTTTACAATTTATTTGAATATGCTTTCTTAGGACGTGCTTTCCTGGAATGTGCCAAGCAGTTGGATCCAGTTTTTTATCATTAAAGCTGAACCCTGAGCAGAAACCATTCCGTCAGCTAATTTTGCATCTACAGCTTTGCCTATGGGGCCCAGTCAGTTCCACGAACAGTTAATTTTATCATTTTAGTTAAACTTATGACAGACAAAGTTACATTTGTGGTTTATAAACTTACAAGCTTTATATTAACTAATATTACCTGTTTAGGCAAAATACCAAATGCCTCTAAGAAGCACATATTTATTGCTTATTAATCCCTCTGGTTCTTGCCGTCACAAATGAGAAAACATGTAATGGACTCAGATTGGGGCCCAGCTCATCCCAATTAGGCAATAAAGGTAATCCATCCCAAGACTGCAGGGAAACAGGCACCACCTGCAGAAAGCTTGGATCAGTATCCTGGGGTCAGCCAGTCCTAGATGGTCCATCAAGGCAACCAGTCCTCTGACGTGACAGGCAACAGATGCCACTCCTTCCAACCTTTAAAAGTGTGGCCTAGCTACAGTACTCTGTCTGGGGAAAGACTAGAACTTGCTTCTACCTGCTCTGCATGTCACTCACATATCAGGTGACTTTTCTCTACTACCCATACCCCAGTCCCTAATAGTTTGCTTGGACCATCTTTTCAGTCTCCCTGGAAGGAGAGATCGGGGTGATGGAGGTTTGCACCCTGCTCCACCCTTACAAGGTCATGGCATAACTTGGGGTTTCAGGAGCAGGTTGCCTACCTTTAGTAGGTAGTTCAGTAGCTCCAGGCCCTCATTGACTAACAGAAGGAAGAAAGGCAAGGCTTGTTGGGCCACGTGGAGGAAGTGTAGGCCAAAAGGAGACTTCAGCAGAAGAATGCTACCCCCTGGTCACAGTGAGACACATCACTACTGGCAGGGGCCCGCACTGTAGCTACTTTGCTACCTACTCTTGAACCCATGGTTCCATTCTTGGAGCACTTCATTTCACTGAAAAAAAGCTGTAGGTGTTCTTGAATCATTGCTGCTTGCTGGTCACTTTTCTCCCCTACTACACAGATCAGACCAAGATAGGATTGGTCATGAGCTTAGTGTCTGAGAGAACCCTGGCATTGGTGTTCTTACTTCTGGAGGCCTCCAGTCCCTCTGAAGTGACCTAGGAAAAACTTTTTTTTTTTTTTTTTTTTTTTGCCAACTAGGTCCCAAATATATGCTGACACCCTTCAGTCACAGGCTACAGAAATAATCCTGCAGTCCCTGTAGCACAGTGACTGGCCACAGACTTCCAGCATTTGGCTGCTGATACTAGTATGAATGAGGCAGCTCAGCTGTTCCATTTCTACCAGAAGTGAAATGACCATTTGAAAGGTGAGCTTGCCCAGGTGGAGGCATCTATCTATTTGGGCCCTCTAATTAAGCTATGTAATCTGTTAGACCAGTGCCTTTCTGAGTAGAGAATGGAGAAGATCTGGCTCCCTATGAACCCAGTCCCTGGACTTTACTTGATTATCAGATGATCTTCTCTGACTGCCCATGCCCCCATCCCTAATAGAAAACACTGAATACTGTCAAAAATATTGATTCTCAAACTTAGTGCTAACATACACAGGAGGAAGAAATGTATCTTTAAATGCTACTTGTACATGCTTCTTTATTGCAATGAAAATCAATTGCTCTTTGCAACTCTACCACCCTTGTCCCATTTTTTTCCATTTAGAAAAATAATTTATTGTAGTAGACAAATAAATAGTTTTCCCAATCAAGATGTAGAAATAATACCATGCAACTTATATGATCTATAAATATTAAAATTAGTAA
The DNA here is from genome assembly GCA_030014935.1 of Caiman crocodilus. NCBI lineage: Eukaryota > Metazoa > Chordata > Crocodylia > Alligatoridae > Caiman > Caiman crocodilus. The sequence continues at coordinate 49,279,655 of JAGPOW010003685.1, forward strand.
ACAGTCCAGTAAACAGCTGAAGTGGATACTTTGAAAAAATAAAATACCAACAATAATAAAACATGAAAATATACTGAAATATACTCATATGGTGCTGGAAAAAGTGGAGTAATGAATACATTAATAAGCATTAATGAACATTTGAGAGCAGTTTGTACATGAGAAAACGTGCTAAAATGTATTGTGCACTTCATTAACTTTGAATTATTTGCAGGTATTTTTCTCATGGCTATTAGGGGTGAGATGCATCTTTAAAGTGCTTAATACTAAACCTTGATCAAAACTTTCCTGTAAAAATTGAGGATTTTACTTATTGGATAGGAGAAAGTCTGTGTCCTTTGAGACAGATATCAGAAGAAAATTCCGACAAGTCTTCATAATATATTTAGGAAGTTGGTACCATAATCTAAGCATGAAACATAAAATATATGCCCTTCTCAGAAATGACTTCCTTCCTTTTGGTTACCTTCTCATCACACATTCAGGTTCTGCATACCAATATCTATGTGGCATATTAATAAGATTAGAGAACCTAAGCCAGGTATCATCTTCCTAAGAGATTTACATATGGGATACAAAAAGGTCCATGTGATTGCAGTGCTTGGAAAGTGGATATCTGTTAAAGATTAAAATGGATCTTTGGATATGCATTTCTACTTAATACTGGGTACAGAGAAGGTATCGTACTATTGTATTAATCTTCTGTGACAAGTTTCTTCTTCAGAAAAATGGCATTGATGTGTACCCTGATTATCCAAATACAGGATATGGAGACTGTAAGAATTTAGTTTTTGCTTTTATATATCTGAGGTGGTATGTTTGTAATTAAAGTTCCTTATAACTTTTTTCTATACTGAACTTTTTAAAATTCATTTTTGCATTGAAAAAAGGGGAAAAAAAACCCTGAAATTACTCTGAAATCTCATATCTGTGAGGGACCAGCAGGAGACTTTATGCTGAAGGGAAACCAGCATGGGTTTGTTAAGGGCAGGTCCTCTCAGACCAACCTGGTCACCTTCTATGACCAGGTGACCAAATCCATGGATGCGGGTGTCCCTGTTGACGTAGTCTTTTTAGACTTCAGGAAGGTGTTTGACACGGTCTCTCACCCC
>JAGPOW010003685.1:49280866-49321309 GCA_030014935.1 Caiman crocodilus
TTAGGTTGGACATTAGGAGGCACTACTTCACAGTTAGGGTGGCTAGGATGTGGAACTGGCTTCCTAGGGAAGTTGTTCTTGCTCCTACCTTGGGCATCTGTAAGAGTAGATTGGATAGGTACTTGGCTGAGGTCCTGTGACCCCAGCACTCGTTCCTGCTATTGGCGAGGGGTCAGACTAGATGGCCTGCTGTAGGCCCCTTCTGACCCTAGACACTATGATATGATACTATGATATGATACTCTATTTTGGCAACCAAGTATTTTACCTGGAAACTGCCAAAAACATGGAAAAATTACCCCAAAATGTTCAGTTCTCACGTTTGAAAATTTTAGAAGAAAGCAGACATTTCAATTTATCAAAATGTAAGTTTTCTTAAAAAAAATATTTTTCAAGAGACCATCTTTGACCTACCCTATTACTCAAATATAAATACTAATTTGAAAACCCAATTTTGTGATTAAGGAGGAAAGTTATTATGCTCATCTCTTTAGCAAGGAAAGTGATTATCTCCTTCTGTTCAGCACTCTTGAGACACCATCTGGAATACTGTGTTCAGTTTTGGGCTCCCCATTATAGAAAGGGTGTGGACAAATTGGAGAGTCCAGTGGAGGACAACAAAAATTGCGAGGTGTTTGGGGGATGAGGGAACTGGGCTTATTGGGTGAATCCATAAATACAAGCAAGTGTGCTTGCAGCAGTTGAAATAGGAACAGCACATATTTGTGCCAGGGATTTTTGCTTTGGCGCATGTGCCTGGACATGCACTTTGGTGCAGGGCAAATTGTGCTATGTGGGGCAAAATGACCCTGCCCAGCTCCTTCTGGATCTGCAGCAAGGGGTGGTGTGGGGTTTGCAGGAGTGGGGTGGAGGGATGTGGGGGTGATGTTAGGTTTAGGAGGGGCTGCCACACACCTGCCCCACACCATGCCAGTGGCAGTGCTGCTGGACCCCTGGTCTGTGTGGGGAGAATGGGCCCAGTGGGACCTGAAATGACCTGGCACAACCTGGCCTGGCCTGCTAATGTACCTTTACATAGGACCGGGAGGCATGGCTCCGGTACACGTGGCTCCTGTGCAAAGGCAAGCACTAGCTGCATGGGCCAGGCTGCGTCATATCAGACCAGCTGGGCACGTTCTCCATGCGGGTCAGGCAGGGATGCACTATGGCCCATTGTAGGCACAGCACTGTAGCTATATGTTATCACTTGACCCTCATGGAGAACATGCCCAGCCTGTGCAGCTAGTGCACACCTTTGTACAGGAGCCATGCATCCTAGCACTGCGCATCCCAGTTCTGTGCAAAGGCATGCTAGCAGGCCCTGCTGGGTTGGGTCCCACTGGGTGCATTCTCCCTCTACAGCATTGCTGCTGGCATGGCTCAGCTGGCTGTTAGTGCCAAGTGTGTGTGGTGTGGGGGGATAGGTGGGTTTGTGGAGGGGCTTGAGCCAGGGTACCACATGCCTGCCTTCCCCACCTGCCACTGTGCTGGTGGCAGCAGCCACCTGGGCTGTGGTCTGGCTGCAGGTAGAGCCCTGCAGTGGCGCAGCGCTGCATGATGTGGGCTCTGTGATGAATGGGTACAATCCATCCTGGCCTGGTCCATTAGCACACTGCTTTTCCAGTGCTGTCCAAAGCCATGTGCTAGCAGGCCAGGCCAGGCTGTGTTGGGTCCATTTAACTTATACAGAGCCTGCATCAGGCACCACCATACCACCATGCGTTGCAGCAAGTGGGGAGAGGGCAGGTGTGTGGCAGCACCTGCTCAATCCCCTCCATAAGCCCACCCACAGAACGCATATCCCTCCATCACACCCCAAACCTTGCTGCCACTCTTCACAATCCTCCCCCACAACCCTCTGTACCCCCACATCCCTAATTTACCTGGGACACTGCCCAAGACCCAATCATGCCACAGCCTTGCCCCACTCTTTTGCTTGCCCCAGCATGCTAAGCTTGCATGCCACATGTGTTGGGATAGCTGAAGCACCATAAAGATGCTCTGGCCAGAAATTACTGTGTCTCTCTGGATGACAGGCTTCCGGCTTAACTCAGGGCACAGTCTGGGACTGCGCCCTGTCCTGTTTTTCCTCCCCATTGTTTTTTTTTGTTTTTGTTTTTTTGATACCTGGATTTTCAGGTATCAAATTTTGAACCTGTACTTCAACATATTTTGTTCACAGTGTGCCTCTTGTGTCAAAATGGTTTGTGATGCAGCAAGAGGCATGTGCACACTTGTCTGGATGCACCCATTTAGCCTAGAGAAGAAGAGACTGAGAGGGGATTTAATAGCAACCTTGAACATCTACTAGAGGATGGAGCTAGACCCAGGGTGGGCAATTATTTCGGGCAGAGGGCCGTTTACTGAATTTTGGCAAGTCATTGACGGCTGCATGACAGGCAGCCAGGGGCAGATAAATATTAATTTTATAAAATTTATAGGGGCCCTGCAGGTTGGATATAATGGCCTGGTGGGCTACATCTGGCCTGCGGGCCACATTTGCCCACCCCTGAGCTAGACTGTTCTCAGTGGTGGCAAGTGACAGAACAAGGAGCAATGATCTCAAGTTGTAGCAAGGGAAGTTTAGGTTAGATATTAAAAAGAACTTTATCACTAGGAGGGCAGTAAAACACTTGAACAGGTTACCCAGAGAAGTGGCGGAAGCTCCGTCCTTGGAGGCTTTTAAGAATCAGCTAGACAAAGCTTTGGCTGGGATAATCTAGTTGGGGTTGGTTCTGCTTTGGGCAGGGGGCTGGGCTAGAACCTCCTGAGGTCCCTTCTAACCCTAATTTTCTGTGATTCCATAACAAATATGACCCACTAATTACATAATGGAAAATAATTTACTACCTTCTGATAGAAAAAACAAACTGTTTTTCCTAAAAGTTTTGAACTTTGTTAAAACAATAATGTTAACAGTCTGGAATGGATACAAGACTCTGTTAACAGTCTGAAATTATATTTTTTACAAACATATATATTATTTTTTATAAGATATTGTTTAAGAGTATTTTCACCTTAAAGGTAAATAGAAGTGTGGGATTGAGTGCACAAGCACAAACTCATTGTCTACAGCAGGGGTGTCAGACCTAGTTTGAGGGCCTGAAAATTTGTGTGTAGGACAAGTGGCAATTAACTGCAATTCTGGGAGCTGTGGCAGTTAACATTGCCACTATTCACCCTATTGTCAAATTTCTGGTTTTGGGGATAGCCTCATAACCCAGATAACAGTTTCTCAATCTGAATCTGGCCTGTGGGAAACCCCATGTTACTTATCCAACCTGCAAGTCTACAATATTTGTAGACACATTTTGATAAAAATGAAGTCGTATCTTCTTAAATTTGTTGTTATTTCTTCCAGACAACCCAAGTTCACAAGAAACTGTGATCTAATTTGGCAAAGAATATATTTATTGTTCATCTGATGCCTTGTTTTCTCCTTTCTAGTGCCTTGTTAATAATTATCTTGTCAAAAGGTACAGTAAGCAAAACTGAAGCAGTTGGAAAAGTTCTAATAACTAAGCAAACTTTTTTTTTCATTTTAATGTCAGTTCTAAACAAAATCAAATGATTCCATTTAAATAATTCATCTGAATTGTACCCCAATATTGAATAACTTTCATATGAGCTGTTAGGAGCCTAAATCTCAGCTTTACAGTTAAGGCTAGATGAAAATAGTTTTCAATGGCAGGAAACTGTTTCTATGCTATTTTCCAGTGGGTTCTGATGGAACCCTGCCATACTACAATGATTCTTGCTCATAATCTAAGCCCTGAGTTTCCATAATCAGTGTAATATTTGGGAACAAGGTGACTGCACTAAACTATACTCTTAGAATGACTCTAGATGGCACTTGGAGAACTATACACAGGGATCACCAGACACAACTGATAATCTGGGACTATACTGAAAGATTTATAACTAACTCTCTCTATATGTGCGTGTGCGTGTGTCTATCACCTGATAAACTGGTAGGACCTTATATCAAAATAAAAACCTAGCAATAAAAATGGCTGTTGCAATTAGGTATCAGAACCTTGACTCCTGTTTCATCTACTGATATAGCTCAGGGGAAAGCAAATATATCCATAATGTAGAAGAATTGTTAGATGTCATGAAGCCAGTATTGCACGAGAGGCAAAGAGGGAAGGAAAAGCAACACACAGATCTGATGAATTTGGTGCTTTGTTTGACTTTTAAGCCTACAGGATGGCTATAGATATCATTTTAGCTAAAGAATATATATATATGACTTAAGCTCTTGTGAAATCAAGTTCATTTAATCAGAAAGGGCAAGCATGGAGCAGTATGTAAAGTGGAGTGAGAGCTTCCTATACAAAAAGTGGGTAGGGAGGAGAGAGAGGAGTTGCAGGGGGAAGGGTGAGAGAGAGTGTGCTGGAAGATTCAAACAAGCAAAGGGCCTATAGGAACAAAAGGCTACCTCACTGCTTAATGATGTCACAACATATCCTTTTATAATTGTAACTCAAGGATGCCCTATTTGAGAGCTAGTCAATCCAAGGATACAGGGACTGCAGTAGTAGCTTAGGCCATGTCTATATTGCCTTCATGGCCAGATCTAGAATTTTGAGAAGGGGAGTACCCATGGTAAGGTGCATCATCACATCATTTTTTTCCAGTTAAAAATAAACTAGGAGTTTTACTAACAGTCTAGGGCAGTGTTACCTCTAGGCTGTGCGTGTGCACAGCCATGCACAAGTAAAAGTCTTGCCTCACACAAACAAACATTTTTAGGCTGCACACCCATTGGGATAAGAGCTGGGCTGCAGCATGGGACACTTACTGAAGGTAAGCTCCTCCACAAGGTGAGGCAGGAGTGGAGGCGGGTGTGGCGGCTGGCAGCTGGTATGGGCTTCGCAGAACTGCTCTGCTCCCCTACATTGCCGTGGGAAGCGAGGAGGCATATGGTGTCAGCGCTGGGGAGCGGAGCAGTTCCCAAGAGCCAGTGGAGCCCCTCCAGTAGTTCCCTGGAGTCAACAGAGCCCATGCCAGCCCCCAGCCCCAGCCTTGCCTCACCTCGGGGAGGAGCCGCTGCCTGCCCCGTGTGAGGCTTTGCTGACTCTTGGGAACTACTCTGCAGGCTCCACCAGCTCTGAGGAACTGCTCTGCTCCCCAGCCCTGATGCCATGTGCCTCCTCACTCCCCAACGTGATGCTGGGGAGCGGAGCAGTTTCTCAGAGCCCACTGGAACCCCCAGCCCTGCCTCACCTTGGAGAGGAGCCACTGCCTCCCCTGGGTGAGGAGTGAGGAGCTTACCTTTGGTAAGTCCCACACTGGCCGTGGTGCCTGTCTTTCAGTTCTGTCAATTGATGGCTAGGCCACTGCTGTTCTGGGCAGCAGTCAGCATGGAGAAGGGTGGTGGCTGAACTCTGCCCACTCCTGCCTGGACACTTACTTTGGGATGCTTACCTGTGGACTGCACCACATTGAAAAGGGGAGGCGGGACCAAAGCAGCACACTCACAGACCAAAGCACCATGCCCACAGACCACTACTCCTTAGAGGGAACATTGGTCTACGGACCTGAGGCTGTGTTGCTCAGTTTAAGACTGAAACAAAAACAAATACAACTTCATTGAAAAAAGTAAAAACAATCTGCAGGACTGTGCAATAGAAGCTTCACAACCAGAAGCTTGATTAGCAGGGACAGCTAACAGACAACAGAACTGCAGAAGAAAGGATAGCTTGATTAGAGGAACATCAAGACTATTAAAAAGAAGAGGGGGTTGTTAACACTTGTGGAATAAAGAGTTTAGAATGGATCAGGTAGATTATAATGAGCCATGAAGTCAAACCACTCTCTTAGCCCTGCTTGACTAGAAATGCTGCCCTCACTGTCAACCTAAACCCTTACCCTCACTGTCAGGCATTTGGTTTTAAACTGTGGGTGGAGCAGGAATCAAAGAGGGGTGGATGCAAGCACACCCACCCTGGATCTGGCCCTGACTGCCTCCTACTGAGCCTGGAACTGTTACCAAGAAACATTCTCCTTCATCCATTCCATTTCCTCCTACTCTATATATACCTGTGTCTCAGGGTATCTGGGCAATTTAGAGGAGTCCTGAACATGGATTGCAGGCAGAACTTGTAAGAGCAGTGCTGAAGCACACATGAAAAGCCCATTTGATCCATTTGTGATGCCCAGTTGCTGATCTTGGGTGTGTATTGAGCTGGAGTGAATGGGAGCTGGTTGTTTCTTGGTAGTGTTCTCATGCACAGCAGAGGAAAGATCTTTCATTCCTATTTAAAAAAAAAAAACACAGGCTAAAGTGCAGAAACAGCTCCAGTTCAGAACTTAGATCTTTCTTTCTAGAATACCTGGAGTTCCTGCATTTCATAATGCAGAAGCACATGGTGCTTGAGATACAATTTTCTTTCTTTACTTTGGTCGTTCTTTTGTAAAGGTTATAATATCATCCTCTGACATAAATTCAGGCACTTTGGATTTCTTACATTTATTTTTATCACCAAATATTGAAAGTGTTGTAACTGTTATTTGGCTTAAATTTGCAGAAGAGAAAGGGTGGCAGTAAATAATAGAAGGAAAAATTTAAAGAGGATTTTTAATGCATTTATATTATTTCTTACAATGTATTGGGAAGCAATTTTTACTTTACAGTGGCCTCTACTTGTATAAGTGCTTAGTCAGATGAGAGAAAAAATATATAATAAGTAAATTGCCATTGTTCATGGAGTATTTTGATGTTTTTATTTGCTAGTGCTAAATATAGGATCTTTTGAGTCAAGGATTAAGCATAATTGAAAAATAGGAAAATAAAGAAACAAACAACCCAACCAACTTCTACCTTATTGTCTTAAACATGGGAAAATGTAACCTTACAGAAACAGATTTGTTTCTTACATGTTCTCTAAAATGATGGTGATACTAGCAAGGTTGCAACCAAAACATTTTTAGCTTATTTGCAAATCTGTGATCTTTGGCTAATTTATTTTTCCCAACCAGAGGTGGGACAGCCATATAAATACAGATGAAAAGAAAATGTAAGTGAATAAAAGGGGAAAGTTGACAAGGACAGAAAGAATGATGGGACAGGAGCTCCCCTAGGCTACAAACAGACATTGCATTTTATCCTGGAACAAAGTTCAGTAGTTCAGACATCCTGGGATAAATACTTAAAAAGATTACAGGATAAGAAATACTAACAGTTTATCCCAGGACATATCAAAGAGCATCTGAATAGTTATCCCAGGACTGAATCATTGAATAAATGACAGAAAAGCAGGAGTGCATTCATCTACTTACTAAACCATAGTTAGAAGAGTGATATATATACACGCCAGTCCCAGGATATTTCTGTTTTTGAAGAAACGCAGGCAAACTTGTCCAGGGACAGGTGCAACATCTCTACCTACCCTTGTAGTCATAGTAGGCTTGTTGTGGTATTTTATTATGCTTATGTTATTATATTCACTATATATCACTGGATATATTATATCCACTATGTCACAGGAGCCTTAATCCACCAAGAGCACTATTGTTAAAGTCTACAACATCTAACTAATCCATAAACATCCCCACACACTCTTCATCCCAGAAATCTGATTTTAAGAATTCCCAGGTAAATGCTTTTTGTTGTGTTTATATACTTAGAGGCATTTTTTTCTAGAAATTAATAATATTCTTAATAAAAATGTCCAGCTAATAGGATTTTTTCAGATTATTTACAGAGTCTTCTTTAAATCAGAATCATAGCATATTAGGGTTGGAAAGAACCTTAGGAGGTCAGGTAGTTCGAACTCCTGCTCAAAGCAGGGCCATCCCCAACTAGATGATCCCAGCCAAGGGTTTGTCTACCCAGGTCTTAAAAACCTCCAAGGACAGTCTGCATTTTCTCCAGGTAAAATGGTCCAGTGTTTTACTACCCTCCTTGTGAGAGAGTTTTTCCCCAACATCTAACCTAAACTTCCCTTGCTATATCTTGAGACCATTGCTTGTTGTTCTGTCATCTGCCACTACTAAGAACAGTCTAGCTCCACCATCTTTGGAACCACCCTTCAGGTAGTTGAAAGCTGCTATTAGATCGCACTGCTCAGTCTTCTTTTCTTCCAACTAAATAAGCCCAGTTCCCTCAGCCTCTTGTCAGAAGTCACATGCCCTACCCCCCTCACTTTTTGTGTTGCCCTTCGCTGGATGCTCTTCAATTTGTCCACATCCTTTCAGTGGAGAGGGGCCCAAAACTGGACACATTACTCCAGATGTGGACTCATCAGTATACTTGTCCTTTTTGAACTTCATGAGATTTCTTTTGGTTCAGTCCTCCAATTTGTCTAGGACTTTCTGAATCCTAGCCATACCCTCCAGTGTATCTACTACTTCCTCCTGCTTGGTGTCATCTACAAGGTTGCTGAGGGGTGCACTCTATCTTATTTCCAGGACAGTGATGAAGATTTTGAACAAAAACAGCCATAAGGCTGACACCTGGGGCACTCCACTTGAGACTGGCTGTGAACTAGCCATCGGGCCATTGATTTTTGAGCCCAATGATCCAGCCAACTTTCATCCACCTTATAGGCCACTCATCCGACCCATGTTTTCTTAATTTACTTGCAAGAATGTTGTGGGTGACCATATGAAAAGCTTTGCTAAAGTCAAGGTATATCACATCCAATGGTCTCCCTGCACCCACAGAGCCAGTCATCTCATAGAAGGCAGTCAGGTTGGCCAGGCATGACCTGCCCTTGGTAAATCCATACTGAATGTTCCTTATCACCTTCTTCTCCTCCAAATGTTTAGAAATTGATTCCTGGGGATCTGCTCAATGATTTTTTCCAGGGACTGAGGTCAGGCTGACTGGTCTGTATTTCCCCATACCCTCTTTCCCTTTCTTAAAGACAGGCACTATATTTGTCCTTTCCCAATCATCTGAGTCCTTTCCTGACCAAAATTCATAAACTCTGGTACTAAGAGCTCTGCTCCTCCAGTCAAGGACAAATCCTGAGCTGTGATTCTAATCAAAATGAAGTGATTTTTTAAATAAATATGATCACTTACTGCTTATAGTAGATTGTAAGGTCCTGAGGGAAAGGACCAATTTTTCTGTTCTGTGTTTGTAGACCACCTAGCACAGTGTTGTGCCACTCTATAATTCATCCTCTGTGGTGTTGCAGTAATGTAAATGATAATCCTGTACAGAGAAATATTATTTGAAATTATTCATTAAAATAACTCTAAATCACAAGTAAGCACAAGAAAAGCATGATCTGTTCAATAGTTAAGTAATACATAGAAAAATGAAAATTTGCATTTTTTGTTATGAATGTGGATTCCTTCATTGGAAATTGCCTCCAGAATCTCATAATCTCAGTAGTTATATCGAGACATGATGCAATACAATGGCTCTGTATAAGAAAGGAATCAATTCACAATTTCCTATCAGTCTTCCCATTCACTAGTTTTGGTGCTAGGGAGGAGAAAGGTTTTGGGGGTTTTTTTCCCTTTGCTTTTTTTATCAGCCACATATAATAGTGATAGAACCCATCAGGAACTGTAGTGGGGTGGATGGAGAATGTAGGGAAAGAATAATGACGTGAAAAAAGTCTTGACTACTTATATACCAATTAGGATAAGTGAGGGCACTATAATGCTTGGGGCTGCCTGCTGCCAGAAATAAAGCAGCTGAACCCTTCAAGCTGGCAAGTATGGGAGTCCTGCTGTTAGCACTAATGTGAAGTACATTAGTATATTGTGTCAAGAAATCATGAATCTCTACATTTTAGGTTTAAAAATTAAAGGTAATATTTTCATGTCATGGTATATATTTAAATTATTATGCCATTCCTTTTCATAAAAATTGCCTTCCATTCTCTCATATTTTCCCTCTTCTTAGCACCCGATACATAATATGGTACAGTAAGTGTGGGTGAAAATAAAAAGTTGGAATGCATAAGAGCAGCAGTGCATATTTTTAGATTTAAAACAAAAATAGATAACCTTAGTTTGACTGGGCAGTATTCCTATTTAGTCTACTACAAAGAGTCTATAAAATTTCCTGTGTTTCTGATGAGAGCTGATCAAATGATTAACTAGGGACTTTTCAAACCAAGTCCTTTTTATTATTTATAAGTAGTTCATAAACTTCTTGAGACTTAGGGAGCTAGCTGACTCAGTTAAAAAGGCAATGGCTTCCAGGAAACTAAAATCATGTGATCCAGTTGTCCATAATATCGTTCTCTGCTGTTAGACTTCTGAACAGCAAAAAAGCCTTTGGCACAAATTAAAATTTTCTTAGGCCTTTAGGGAGCTGTAGTATTTTTGTTGTTTTATTGTTATTCTTTCTTCATAAGTATTGGTGCTTTTATCTTACAAACAACACCCTGAATCTATTCCATCAGCCAACTCTGGTTTGTCTGAAATGAAACCACTGAACTGACACAATTCTTTCTTTCATATTGTAGTGGGTTCAGGGTTATTGCTAGCTCATACAGTCCATAAGCAGAGTTCATAAAGGGGTGAGTCACAGACCTGGGATCTCTTCCCAGACCATTTAAAGGTGCTAGCACTACAGAGCAATCTTCCTTCTCTCTCTTATGTGAGTTCCCTTTCCTGGTCTTGGGGCTGCTGCCTCCAGCCTTGCAGGCCTGAGTGTTTTGTCAGACCCCAGCACGGTCCTTGGCCTAGTGCTGAAGATACAAACAAGCAAGCACACTCACTCTCACCTCAAGCTCCCTTCCCTAGGAGACTTTAGCTTCCTGTGGCCAACTACTGATCTGTGCCAGCTGCTCAGTCCTCCAAAACAGCCAGCAATCAGGCTTTATTTCCCAGGCTCCTACAACAGGGAAGGTGTAGGCTGATTGTAAGCTTCTGCCAGTCAGCCAGCTTGCTATACATATGATCTGCTTTGCTAGCATAAGGGCTTAAACAAATCATTATTTTTCTGTAAGTCTTGCCTGAAATCTGGGTAGGTCACATCACATAGCTGAACTATTTTGTTGCACTGATTGTTTACAAATATTTCCAAATTGACGCTAGAACTTTGTTTTTTTCTAACTTGGGAAAACAAAAGGCAATGGTACTTTCATAGTCCCTTCCCACTGAATAAGCTTCATCCTCTTGATACAACAAAATAAGACCTTACTTTTAGTAGATAAAAGAGTTCAAAATATGCATGTATTTTATGCATGCTCTTTGTTAATTGCTGAGAATCTTGGCCTTGGATACCCTTTCCTAGGAACATATACACTGCTGAGCTCCCTGCACTTTCTGAGTAATGCCACTTTTCCTATTGTGAATGGATATATCAAGAAAGATACAAGCTAGAAGTTTGAAACAATGTTGCATAATCAAGTAACGTCAGATCACGTATATCCTCTGTCACATCCTTAATGATGGTGTTACTAATTTTTTTTTCTATTTCTGATCAACCCATATTACACATAGAAATTATTTACATGTTCTATTGTTTATTGTAGCTTTTGAACTAACAACCATTAATATGAAAGAAGTTTTGAAAGCTATGAACACAGGGTCCCTGCTCCACAGGACTTAAAACCCAACAGTGATATCACAGAAGAGAAAAAGTGCCATAGAATGAAAAGACAGAGGGAATATATTTGATTTATTATCACAAGATTAAATAGCTGTTCACCACCTTTCCCTTTTCCATTAAATACAAAGGCTTAAATTGCAAAAGTGACCAGTGATTTCTACGTACTTTCTCTTGGGCATCCAACTGGAGATGTCCTAAATGAGCTTTCTTTTTTAGGATTTGCCAATCAGTTCTGAATATTCACACCATTTTTAATGCATGTGAAGTAAAGACCCAAGGTGGAAGCATTATGCGGGGATTTTTAAAAATCTTTTTCCTGTGTTTATTCAGTTTGAAGATGAGAGTGTGAATAAGCTCATGAAGTAGCCCATTCCCCTGATATTTCCAACTCTGTCTCCAGCCCACAGAGATATAACTAAATTTGGGGAAAGTGTTTTAATTTTAGATGCTTATACAAACCAATCGTTTTGGGATTTCTTCATTGGCAAATGTCTAATATTATGTAAAATGGATGACAAGACCCAAAATATATTGTTAATGAAAAAAAGAAAGTAAGAAGAAGCAATAAGACAAATATGTGTTGATATAAACTGCCAAGCAAATGACATTTAAGGGATTTTTTTTTGACAAAACCAAGAAGACAAGGGCTGTTCAAGAACCTTCTTCATTCTATCCTGGATCTGCTCTGTCCTATGTTTGCTGTGAAATTTCCCCTGGGAGAGTTGATGAAGGATATATATATATTTTGTGAAAACTCTGTTTAAGCAGCAAAGTAGAAGCCAAAGTGGAAGTAACTTGAATTATTTCCCTCTCGCCTTGATTTTATTGCTCTTTCCTAATAAACTGTTTAACTACAGGGGAAGAAGGCAATTTGAATCTTTAGCTGTTGTGTCTGAAGTTTCACCCTTAAATGTAATCTAGATAATCCTAATCCAGAATAATTGTCCCTATAGATAGTAGCAAACAGCCACATAAAAAAATTCCAAAATAATATCTGCCTTTTCTTGATCAGCAGTATATTTTGCAATATATAAAGGAAAGATGGAAAAAGAATATATATCCACCATAACTCTTTCATTAATCTATGAGAATGTTATCTATGCTGTTGGAGACATTTTATTATTTTCTTTCATCTTTCCTTGATTGAGGAGGAGGATTTCCTTAATAAAGAAGCCACATAATAGCTGAGATTTATAAGAGTAAATTGCACTGCATAGACATTTATTTAATAAAATGAGTTGTAAGGGTTGGAAAGGAAAGGAAATAACAGTAATTAAAAATATTGAAACAGCCTGAGTTCATGAACCTGATTGAAAAAACAATATTTCCTCACTGGTTCAATAAAGTATAGGAAGTGTCACTAAGGATGGTTGCTGATTTATAAATAGTAAGGACTTTGATTTTACTATTTATATATAGTATATGACTGAGCTCACATTTATTGGATTATTTTGACTCTATAGCATTACTATCCACCTCTCATGTTCTAATTCAAAGCTAAAGCACTTCACAGCCTCCAACAGTCTGATCTGATTTAGCTTACAGCAGAGTTTAAACCTTAAATAAACATTTAGAAATTTCAAATATTCAGAACTTTAAAAGTGCTGTAAAGTTTTTTCTTAAATTTGATCTGTTATATAGTTCTCATTGGTTTATAAAAATAAATCTAGTGTTTAACTCTTTTTTCCCCTATTTCTGGCTATTAAATGTTTAATTGTGTAACTTAATTTTCTCTTCCTTTTTTAGCTCAAAGTTTATTTTGTGGGTTTTTGCCCCCTCCCTCCCCAACCACTTTAAGAAAATGGATTTCCATAGTCTCTATTACAGTTTTTGATTAGAATTCAGCCCTCTCTGAGCTCCTGATCTAGCAGGGTACTTATGTATAATTTTAATTTTATACACAAGTAGTAGTGGCATGTGAACAGGTTCAAAAGCTCAAGAATACCATAAAGAGATGCATAAAATGATAACAAAAATGTAAATCATAGAATGGAGGGAGGTGGGAGAAAGGTAGAAGGAGGAAGAGGAGAACTGAAAGATAAAAATAGGAAACAGATAACACCCAGGTTTCCACAGTTGAGAGAGACTAATTTAACTATAAGAAAATGACTAAGACCCTTGGCAGACATTATGCTTAAGGCATAATTATCCTGGTAATCAACTTACTACTAACTTGGCTATATGCTCAGGCAATTAATGGTGCCACAAAAAGGGAACCAGTCACAAAACTACATGCAGCTGGTTTCCATTACGCCTTCATTTGAATGTATGCCAAGTTTAGGGCCACACCAGGACTCCAGCAGACCCAATGAGGTACATGCTGGCTAACAATCAGCTTGCTCCAGACTGCATGGGGGCTCAAACCAGCCCCAGCACAGTCCTGGGAGCTGATAGACAATCAGCCAATTGTTGGCTGAATTGGTACCACATCAGGGCTCCCAGCAGTTACAGTGCAGTCTGTAGAGCCAACCAACAATCAGCTGAATGTCAGGGACCTGTCCTTAACTTGCCAGTGCAGGGGAGCCAGAAATCATGATCCTGGTCTTCCCCTGCACTGGCAAGTAGGGCATGATTGGGATCTGAGTTCCAAATTGTGTATCCTGCCATGGACTTGTGCTACACCAGGAAGCACAGCTGTTTGGACTGGGAATCAGATCTCATTGCACCTTTTAAATAAATACCTCGCAGGAGTGTAAAGTTATAGCTCAGATTAAAAGATCCTACTGTGATAATATTAATGTAGGGCTAAAGGCTTGAAGGCTGTTAGATTCCACAGAAGGAAGACAAAATCCAATAAGAAGAATAATTGTAAGAAAGCAATAACAGGTAGCTTGAGGTAAAAGGAGTACACACCCAAGCACTGAAGAATTGGGACAAGAATTAGAGTTGGTCATATATTTTTTTTAAATAGCTATATATTCAAATGCAGCAGATAACTTTTGTTTTGGCGGATCTATTTTCATATTTTCTCCCCAGTTTCTAAGGACCTTTGGAAGAAAATATTTCTGAAGAACATTGTCAAAACCAGTATTAAAATAGTTATGCATAATGGTTATGGTTAATATGTATGTAGTTGTGATGTAAGATTGTGGTATACCCTACACTTGGACTAAAGAAGGATCTTATTCTGTTGTAATCTTCACCCTCTGAGGACCCTAATCTTAAAGCAGTTACTACAGATTAGTATATTAGAAGAGGGTGACTTTCATAAAGCTTTTCAGGGAACAAATGGATACAATGTATCTGCATGCATCATCTCTTAAATTAATTTTTCAGGAAAAAAAGCCACAACTTTAACACTGCTTGCCACTACTGTGAGCCTTTTCAGCTGTGGAGCTCACAGCCACAGGGGAGCACTTGGCCACACATGCTATTAATGGCATGATTAGAACAAGCTACAAAGTTATTAGGCATTTTTTGTGGAATAACTTTGTAGTTTATTGCTTGCTCTATTATGTCATTAATTGGTTGAATCTGTAGCTGGGTCACAATTTAAGGTATGATTATGTGGTTAGTCATGCTTTACTTGTAATGTGTAGAGGGGGCCTGATGCATCAGGCAGCAATCAAAAGAAGAACAATAAAAATAATATAATAAGGAAGGAAACAGAATTTCCAGCTGCAAGCTACTATTATCATTATATTTGGAGGGGAGGGGTAAAAAAATCTTAAAATGTTGAAGTGTGCCACTAACTGTTCCTATGTATATAACGTAATGGTAGTAAAGACAGAAAATGGAGGGACTAAGGGAGTAGCTAAACAGGGCTAAAGGTTTGTAGGCTGTCAAGATGCATATATAACTGTCACAGTTTGGACTGTATTACTTAGGAGAAATTCTCAATGAAGTTTAACTTATTCAGAGCTAACATGTTGTACTATGAAATAATTATTACTGATGAAGCAAAACACCTACCTGGCACTTGTAGGGAGTGTTTACTAAAAATCCAATTAGTGTGAAAACAAGACAGAAACACTGTCTTCTATATGTACCACAATAAACAATACTCTGTTTATTAGCCCAGTTTAAAGATAGATGCATCTCCCTGATTATGTAATAAGTACAGGAGAGTGCTGTGACAAACCACTAACCCAACTTCTTTTCATCTATAAGGAACAGACTAGGAATTATCCCTGGGATAATTGGTCATCCCCATAAACCTTACTTCAGCCTGATCTCAGTCCAGATCTTGAAGCTTCAAGAGGGGAAACCACCAGCCCCAGCACTCTTGGTTTGCATAAAATGACATGTTCCTCTTTTTTGAAAAGTCTGAAGCTATCAATTGCTCTGAAAGTCACTTTTGCGACAGTCAATTAGCAAAGTAAATTCAGGAAAAGATTTATTACACAAGAAATAGATTATGCAAGCATTAGTAACCACAGGAGACATGTAGGATGGATTGAGCCATGGAGGAATGCTTCTCCAGACCTTGCACAACCCTGGGATGACCCAAGTTGCTTCAGCAGCAGGGAGCAGTGGTGCTGCTGACTGAACAGCCCACAGACTCTCCCAGAATGTTTAAGCGGTGACAGCGAAGTCCACACATGACTTCCTGATGGCTTGCTTATGCACAAGATATGGGAGCCAGTGCTTTTCCCTATTCTTGGAGGAGAGGGATGTTGGATACTGAGGTTCTGCAGGATCCTAGGGAAGTATGAAGGCGTTCAAGCTAGTATAAGAGGAGAGGGTTTTTTTTTCCTGGTTAGAAGTGATTTCCTTTTTTTTTTGGTGGAAAAGCTATTTTGCTTTGGAAAAAAGCAAAACAAAACTAGAACACTTCAATGTGTGTATGTTAGTGTTTTATGCCTGTAGAAAGGCATATTTCCCTATACAAATGTGAAACCGGTTGATAGCCAAGTTTTGCGTAACAAGCACTTTAAAGAAAGACCCTCCTATCTTTTTGTAAATACAGTCTTCAGGAGCAAGTGTTTACCCAAACTTTCCTTGTCCTTCCTAGTAATCTGGATTTCCCTTGACAATTGTTATTCCCTTGGAATACCCTCACCATTGAGGTTATCTCACATTCTTGCTTACTTGATCTAGGCTAGGCTACCAGACTTTGGCCTACTCCTTGTTTTGATAGACACCCAAGTATCCCCTCTGGAATGGGGACAGCCATTGTCACACATGTGTGTGGCAGGGGGAAGCTGTTGTTTAACACAGCCAATCTTTCAGTCATCTTACAAAATTGCAGATAGGTATTCAGGTTGTAGCCATATTGATCTAGAAGCAAAAGGAATCAAAAGTCATGGCAGAGGTGATATAATTTATTAGACCAACTAGATATTTTCAAAAAAAAATTGCTTTATTTTCAGACTTTCAGACACATGCATCCTTCATCAGGCATAGGAGATTGCAAAGATTGTAAAAGTTCTCGTAGGTAGAAATGAAAATACATATTTCACAGGAGAACTGCAGGTGTGATAAAGTCTCCTGTTTGGAACAATTCATTTTATGCAGCCTAGCCTCTGTGTGGGAGCCTGGTTCCCAGCATCCCAAAGAACATGGGAAGGAGAAACACCAAGGAAATGCCCCAGAGCACCAGGGGAGAAGAAGATGGCCTGGTAACGACCGGTCATGTCTCTTACTCCCTTGGTAGGAGCACAGACTGTGGTGGAGTGGCAAGCAAACCCGACACAAGCCCAGCCACACTTTAGAAGCATATGCTCAGTGTATGTAGGCAGAAACACCTTAGTTTCTAGTGTAACCAGAAGCCCAACACCAGCTGGAAAGGAGACTTGGTACAATGGCTGACAGGGGGAGCAGGGCTGAGGAGAGTGTACAAGCCCTGTGTCCTGTGAGTGTTCCCTACACTGGAAGCCCAGGCACTCAGAGGAGTGCCTGGCTGTGGGTGCCCAGGAGTAGGAGCTACCAACAGGGACCCACCATGGCAGGAGTAATAGAAAAGGAGATGTATCTCAAGGTGCAAGCTGATACTACAGTACCTGAGGGAGCTCCAACCATAAGTTAAGGAACACAGAGATTCCAAGTACTTTACATTGATTATTGTCATTGATTAATTAGATTATTTAAAAGATTATTGTTTTGTTATTAATCTCATTGGACTATTGAATGATGGGAGGAATCTTGTATAAATATGTACCTCAGGACCTTCAGGTCGACTTGACTGCTTATTAGGTAGTAGCAGATTTGTTTCTTTTCTTCTTCATTTCCATTTTGTTTACTCTCTCTGGAACATCTGGTTGGCATGTAGATGGGCTAAGGTGAGGCAGGAGCCCCTTAAAGATGATCCAGAGTCATATATAGTCCCAGAATCATCAGGAGCCTTCTGCTTATTGAATAATATTAGGACTTGTCAGGAAAGAAAAGAAGGCTAGTGCACAGGCATGGGTACTTGTTGAGGCCAAGCTGTCATCAAAGGAAGTCAAGTTTGTGGAGAGCTCTGGTTCTTGCACCTGGAGGTATTGGAGATGCATTGGATACACTCAGAGAAAAGTTGGAAAAGTCTTTTTACCTCAAAGTTGCCTAGTGGTAAGCACAATATAGTTTTAATAGGTTTCATAGACATTAGAAATGGAAAGGGCCTCACAAGATCATTGGGTCCAGCCCCTGCCCAAGGGACAGGAAGTCAGCTGGGGTCAGATTCCTCAGAAGTGGTATAAGCACCCACTCTGGATACCTTTAAGAAATGCTTGGATGCTTATATTTCTGGAGCTGAGTCTATTCCAGACTCTGGAGACTCGGACGGTAAAAAAGTTTTTCCTTATGTCCCATCTAAAATGGTCTTCGAGCCATTTGTGACTGTTAGACCCTGTCTTCCAATTGGGGTGCCCTGGTGAACAGGTATTCTCCCAATTCCTGATGCACACCCATTATATACTTACAGGCTACCACAAAGTCACCCCTGAGACTTCGCTTCTCCAGGCTGAAGAGTTCCATGCCTCAGCCTGTCCTCATAAGGCCTGTTCTCTGGACCTCTAATCATGCACACGGTTCTCCTCTGAATATTCTCAAGCTTCTCCACATCCTTTCTGAAGTGTGGAGCCCAGAATTGCATGCAGTACTCCAGCTGCAGCCTCACCAAGGCTGAGTAAAGTGGGAGGAGGAATTCTTGGCTCTTGCTTGAGATGCATCAGTAGATGCAAGCCAGAGTTTAATTTGCTTTGCTAGCTGTGGCATCACATTGGTGGATCATGTTCATCTTGTGGTCAATTATGACCCCCAAGTCTCTTTCAACTGTGGTGCTAATAAGTGTTGCACTGCTGAACCTGTAAATATGATGTGGGATTTTTCTCCTGAGGTGAAGCATGTTGCATTCCTCTGTGTTGAATGTAATCAGATTTTGATCCTCCCACCTTGTAAGCCTGTCACGTTTGGCTTGAATTGCCAGCCTATCCTCTAGTGTGACCACACTTTCCTATAATTTGGTGTCATTTGCAAGGTCAGCCCGTCTGCTCCTGATACCCAAATCCAGATCATTTATGAATATATTAAAGAGTACTGGTCTGAGTACTGAGTCCTGGGGGACACCATTGGTGACCATGTGCCATGTTGACTCAGTTCCATCGACTGTCATTCTCTGGGTCCAACTACAAAGCAAGTTCTCCAGCCATCATGCTGTAAGGTTATTGAGGCCACAGTTCCCCAGTTTTCCCCTAAGGACATTATGGGAGACCAAGTGAAAGGCTTATCAGCTTGTTTAATACATATGACAGGCCTGGGCAGGCCTTAGCAAAACCAATGCTAAATCATTGGTTTTGAGATTAAACTTGTAAAAACTACATGTATATGTCTGCATACAACTATGATGTATATATACAACCAAAGTAAACAATGGCTGGTAGAAAATGTGTGTGTTGTACATAACAATTTTTTATTTAAATGCCTCACTGAGCCAAAACAAAGGGACACAAAAAGGTATCACCCACATTTACGCCTTCAACTATAATAATAGGTTCTTATCCATGAAGCCAGTAACAAAAAAGTAATAATGCATAATGTATATGTACTTATTTATATTAATAAGGATAAAAAAGGAAATGGGCACCTACCCACAGAAAACTGTTATAGTTGGAAGGACAAATTCTGCTCTGACTTCATACTGATGTAAATGCAGATTAATACCACTGAGCTCAAGATAGCTGGGAGGGATCTGCAGTAGGGTTGGGCACAAATTTTCTACCTTGTGTATTTTATGTACCTATATTTTTACATAAAATTAGATCACAGTGCTTTGCAAATTCAGTCAAATACTACAATTCCTAGGGAACATTATCCCATCTAATCCAATTATTTTACAGTTCCATTTTTCATATAGATGGGGACTTCTGGGAGGACAGATTCATACATTTTCCTCTTCCTAATATAGCAGGACTTTCTGTTGCACCTACAGACATCTAGAATAACAACTCCTGTACAGACCTCTACAATAATACCCCACATTCAGTCATAAGATTTTTAAAAGCTTACTCTTATTCAGTCAGTGAGTGCAGGGTTTTTTTTTTTCTTTTGTTTTTCTTTCCTCCCCTCCCTGAGTAATACGCTTCTCTGCCCCAGCTAGACATCTTGTGCCATCTCCTATTCCTCCTTCACCTACGCCCCTTCCTTCCCCCCTCCTCCAACCCAAACAGACTTACCAGGTGGAGGTAGCTGTTAGCTGCCTGTTTAATCTATGGCCATTTCTTCATGAATCTTTCCAATTCATGAATCTTTTTATTCATGAATCTTTTCCAATTGTTTTTCCAAATTGATTCTGATGTTTCAAATTGATTTGGAGCTTTTACTTGATCTCCTGATTTGATTCAGATTCGGTCCTTGAATGGGACCAAATCTCCTCTGAATCAAATCAACTACTGAAGCTTCGCACAGCCCTACTCACCACCAGTGAGGCATAAAATATTGCTGGCTAAAATCTAAGACATTTGATTTGAGAGGGTTTTTTTTCAGTTTTGCTCTGAATCAGACTGAAAGCAAAATTAACCAGATTTATCAAATACTAGAAAACAAATATTTATCAAATACTAGATTTATCAAATACTAGAAAACAAATCCCAACAAATTGTTGGGATTATTCATATGCTTCTATGAACCCAGGCTATTCTCTGGAGCTTCTCATTTACCAAACATTGGATACTCCAAAGTGTTTGGGATTAAATATTTTGCATACAATGAGTCATACGTTTTGTTTTGTTTTTTGGGGGGGGAGGTGTTTTGTTTTGTTTTGTTTTTAACAAAATTGATTTTTCAAAAAAAAAAAATTCTGAAGAATTTCAGTCAAAAAGGCCTTTGGTCATATTCAGAGAAAGGGGACACTGATGGTTAAAGTGAGAATAATAACAATAATACTTAGAAGGTAAGAATTTTTCCCCCTCCCTCCCTCTTTGTGCTAAGCAGCATGTCCCCTTCCCTTCCATTCTCAGCCCTGCCTGCCACTGCTGCTGTTCCTGACTGGCAAATGGGTGGGAAAAGCTTCAGAGCCACTCTTGTTCCACTCCAGCTGAAATTTTCAGGGAATTTTGCACAGCTGGGGATAGTGGCCACAGCAGGCGAGTTCCCTATCTTTTCCCAGGTTCACCAGGTGTTCCCTGCCAGCCCAGGAATAGGTGTGGGGAAGAGCCAACCTGCCCATTGCCACCACTACAATCCCTAGCTGAATCCAGCTATTCTGCAACCATGTTGGAGTGGGGCTCTGAAGCTCCTCCTACCCATAGATCATCTAAGGACAACATCAGCAGTGGGTCGGGGAAGTCTGGAATGGGAGGAAAGGGGACAATCTGCTGAGCATGGAAAAAAACAGAGAGGATGCTGAGAGTATGGGGAGGGCTAGAGAGATTCTTACTCCATTTAAAGTCTCGAAAAAAGTGCCCAGATACTGCTGCTCTGGTATAGCCTTCACGTCTTGGTTATAGAGGAGGGATGGCTAGGAGCAGTGGGTGCAGCCACCCATACAGCACTGGTTCCTGTTCCTGCATCTCTGTTTACAAAATCCTGGGTCCACTACTTAACGTGTACTAAATGACCAACTATCCTTGACTATGAAAGATTATGTAAAACTTGATCAATGGGAAAAACAAGCCTTTTGATAAAATGACACTATTGAAAAAATCGTTACTGGTGGACTGGATTTTAATTGGTTGACAATAAGTGTACTATCTGAGGTGTTAGAACTTGGTTCATAAGTAAAATTATGTTATCTTTCAACTGACAAATAGATCAAGATTATAAAGAAAACAGTTATTTTTAATGGGGTGTGAGGGAAATTTAAGACCGTTAGGCAGCCCATTAGAAAAATAAGCATTTCTCTATACTACCATTGGCAACTGGATTTGTAACCAATTAGTAGCATGACTGACTTTAATATACCATACCATGGTAACTATGGCCAACTAATAGTGTTTTGTCCCTTACAAAGATATAGTGTATCGTATGTCTGATTTCCTGTATACAGCACATCCCAATTAAACTATGTGACATAGTGGTGTGAAGTATGTGTGTGCTACATGCTTCTCTCTCTCTCTCTCTCTCTCTCTCTCTCTCTCCCTCTGCTAACAAACATCCAATACCTTTCTCTTTTTGCCAAGGAGACTTGTCAGATTTAAAGGCTCCTCTGTATTTGGGTGAATGCAGGAACTGCTAAAAATGTGGCTCTAGAGAAATATAACTTCTGTTGAAATGACATTTATTGTTTGGGGAAAATATTCTTTCTTCTTGGTAGCAGGATTTAAACAATGGTCATGCTCCTTAGGGCAAAGCTTCTGCTGAATTCAATGGGTGGAACGAATAATCAATTCTGAGTACCCTGGCTCTGTTCCACCATGGCACATGAGGATATATTTAACCTTTAGGGCCTGATATTGATTTACACTAAGACAGCACTGTATCTGCATTAAGGGCCTTAAAATAAGAAGTAATGTAAATTATCTCTTTAGAGAATGGGAATCATGTTTTTCACACTCAAGGAGTCATCAGTGGGATGATATAAGAAAGTATCCAGGGTAAGGATGATGGAACCTGGCCCATTATTTGTTCAAAAATATATATATTAGCTGTTTGGGGTGTTTTGGGGCTGGGGGGTAGGGGTTGCTTTTTTTTTTTTTTTTTTTTGCTTGTGTTAGCTTTTCATCAATACTTACATACTCTCCCCCCGCCACCCAGGCAATGTAATAAATATGGGGATGGGGGTCTGATTACATCAGAAATAGGGTCCATACAATAGAGGCCTAACAATAGAGATGCTTAAACAGTGCTTAGGCTTTTTTGTGCTTTTTATCCATGGACGCTACTATTTGTTTCTTTGGCTGTTACACTTACCTAGCACTCTATTATCAAATAAAATCACCATGGAAAGTTCTCTTGTAAGATAGGTACAATTGGAATCCCCAGGAAGACCCAAAAGGTCATATAATCTGTTCTGTAACATGAATACAAGATGTCTATGAAAAACCCAGTTGTATTAAGCTGTTCAGTACACTATTTGCTGAAAGGTGTTCCCAGGTTATATATTTAAAATATGAGTTAAGCATCCAAATATCTTCTATAAAGTTGATTACGAACCTAAAACACAGAAAATTATTTCAGTATCAAAGGGATCAATTAATATCATTCATCAGCAGTGGTGAGATTTGATTGCTGTAGAAACTATGGTTTTCCACTGGCAACCGGCTTCAGCAAAAGTTTGCGATTATATTTGTACTCCATCTGCTTTTTTGTACCATCAGAAAACTGCTGCCTAGTCCAACACAGAAACTGTTGCTAAGACTGATTTCTAAACTGTATCATTTGTTGTGAAAATAAGAATGATGATTACATTATACAGAAATGTATAAATATTTGCATTTTATAATTGTTTAGACAGAGATTAGGAGAGCTGAATCACAACACAGGCAATTTTTTCCTTTGAAATGCAGCAGAATTTTAACTAGCTTCATTTACCCTACTTAATGAATGACATATGAGCCCTCATCAGACTTCTGTTTTTATTTTATTTTCCTACAGTGAAACAAACTTTATATCAAGGCTTTTTAAATAACCTAAAATCTAATCTTTGGCTCACACTCGGATAGGATTAAAAGGTAATTTAATCAAAAAGAGGATTCTAATCCTACTCTGAATTGAACTTGAATATAGGCCCTGTAGAGAAAATAGTAAGTGACTTTTAAAGTATTAATTGAAAAAAATAGTTTATTTAGGGATTTCTATGTGTGTATGAGAGAAAAGGCAAGGTAATTTCCTTGCCTACAGAGTTTTCAAAGTTAAAGATATATATAGATAGATAGATACATAGATATATAGATATAGATATAGATATAGATATAGATATAGATATAGATATAGATAAGAGAGAGAGAGAGAGAATAAATGCTGTACTAAAAGGATCATTTGGTTTTACCTGCTGGATAGATCCACGTTGACCACTAGTGGTAGCACTCATCCCAAGAGACATAACCATTCAACAAGAGCATTTAGGTATTTGTGTAAAATAAAGTATGTAATTACAGTGTATTCCTACATAATGCACACACGTTATCTCCAAAAACTGGGTCTCTAAAATTAGAGGGTATGTGTGAAGCAAGGAGGATCAAGTAACAAGGAAGCTGATTTTTCTGCACTGGAAATGAAACATGTAAAAAGCTGCCGTGAACTGTGGTTCTCTCCCAGTCCAGGAGGGCACAGTAGAGTGCACCTTTCAAGGTCACAGTTTGTTTTAATCTTGTTATGGACATTCAGTAGTGATGGCCATAAAATGTTATTTAGACTTTTGTTTTTGGGAACTGGCTTGTAGGTAAAGTAAATATGAATTAGATCAATGGTCCAGGGTAATGGCAAGGGTTAATTAATTTCTAAAAGACCTGTTTAATTTCTAAAAGCCCCACTGTGTCTGATGCAGGCAAGAGGCAAGCAGACACACAGGATGGGAAATTAAAAACATGTACTGTGGGGTATATTCAAGACGTGCTCTGTGGGGTCGGGCCAACTCTCAGGATCTCAATATTGCACTGTTAGACAGGAGGGTGTGACACAATGGCACATATACAAACACATAGATCAATTAGGTGTATACACACACACACACTACCAGCTCAGGCACATACACATCCAAACCAGCCTAGGCATATGCATACCTATCATCAATTCAAGCACGTACACTATACACCCCAAAAGTTAGACACAGATCACTAATTCATATATCATGCACACAATGACATATATGTATATATACACATACTCACCAGTTCACAGACATACAACCCACCTACACATACACACAGGAAAGTTCCTAATTTGGATGGTACAGTGTGTATGTGTGTGCTTGGGGTACCTGGGATACTTGGGGGAAAGTTAAGTTGAGAAAGAGAGTTAAAGTGTATGGAGTGAAAGTTGCCAATACCAGGATTAGAACCAGGGGATTACAGAGAAGCTGGCTGAGGACCTGAGGCTTAGGTTTATTTAGGGTAGACTTAGGCTGGTAACTGAGGCAGACAGCTGAGATATTGGAGGGGGGCAGATAAATGGTGGCAAGGAGGAGACAGCCAGGACAGAAACTGAGGCAGAAATGTGGTTGCTCAGGTGAAAAGGAAAAGGCAGTGGGGTTAAGACAGTGGCAGAGAAACAGGGGTTTGGAGGCAGAGCGGAGCTCAGGACAGGTGCTGGAGGTGGAAGTGAGCCAGAAGCAGGAGAGGGAGAAGTGAGACGGAAGTTAGAGTGGCGAGGAGCAGAGATTGGAGCAGGGCCAAACCATAGTAAAGCAAAACTCAACTCAGGGGTCCAAATAACACTTGTATTACACAGACAACACACTACACAGACCCATGAAGTTATTGGTTCTCTCACACACACATAAGCACTCACAATGGCAGCAGGAGAAAGAGACTCAGTGGAAGGGCTCGAGTCCAGGTAGGGAAGAGAAACAGAGTCCAAGTCCTTGGTTGAAGAGGGGGTGGAGGATGATAGCTACCTATCCAGGCTGGAAGGGATCCTTGTCCAGAGGGGGGTCTCTGTCAGGGCTTCTGGGTGGATACGTGGTGTGGTATGGTGCAGGAGTCAGTCTTCATTACCCCTTTTTATGGGGCAGACTACCTCTGATCTCCTATGGGGAGGGCCTGTCCAGGCAATGTCAGTCCTGTTCCAGAGGGCTCCAGGTGTTCTTACTGAGCATGTGCAGCTTGGCGCAATGGTGGGTTGCCTTATCTTTTGTTTCTTGAATGCTGAGGGTGGTTCCAATGGCTGGGTCCTTGGTCCAGGTATTGGTGTTGATGGTTCGGTCATTCAGAAGGAGCTATTTTTAGACCTACTGCCATTGTCTCTCAAGCACCCTAATTTATCCCCATTCATTCAGGAAACAAGTTACATAGGAGAAGTAGGTGGGAGTCATGGGTTATACAACCGGGCCTGGGGACAGGATGGAGACTTGACAAACAAAATGGAAACTTGACATGACTTATGCTAACTTACATATATAGGACTAAAATAGTAATCACACAATATAAAAGCAGTAAAAAAAATCAATACAAACATAATAATTATCACTTATAAAACAGTGGATATCTATATCAAAATAGCAGGGCATTTATTTGCAAGGAGGGGAGAGAAAAATATAACTTACTGTCTAAAATAAAATGTTAAAGCTTATCATACATCTT
This sequence comes from Caiman crocodilus, assembly GCA_030014935.1. Lineage (NCBI taxonomy): Eukaryota > Metazoa > Chordata > Crocodylia > Alligatoridae > Caiman > Caiman crocodilus. The sequence goes on from JAGPOW010003685.1 coordinate 49,306,991, forward strand.
AGCTCACTTATGTTTGTCTACAGGGAATAGAGAGGGAGTGAAAGAAAAGCTAGAAATAGTTGGGGAAGGGAAGGGAATGCATATCTATCATATATATATATATATAAAAGAAAAACTGGGGGTTTTTCTACAGTACCACTCTGTTCCATAGTATGAGATAAACTCACTTTGCTGTTTTTGCAAAGTGCAGAGCCCTTGGGATTTCCAGTTTTGGTAGATGGAGCAAATTAGGAGAAACTGGAAAGAACCACATTAGAATGTGTCCATGTGACGGGTTTGTGAAAGAGGGGAATATGCTGACAGGGTGGAACATGGATAGTATGATTACCACAGAGAGACCAATACAATCAATACACAAAGATGAAGAGTCATCACAGAGGGAAAAAGAATACAAAAAGAGATTTCAGAGCAGCAAAGGGTCCCTGAGAGGGATACCTGAGGGCACATGACCAACCCATGTCACACACCCCAGAAAGGAGTGGGGGGCCTTGGCCTCTGACTTCCAGGCTGCTGACATCTGACATTCAAGAGAGAACCTCAACGTGAAGCTTGCGTACTGGCCAGATGGACCTTGACTCTAACTCTGACTCTGTGCAGCTCTAGGACTCATACATATAGAACTGGTTTGCATTATTCTTACCTGATATCACTATGTATCTGTAAAATTCAGCTATTATCGAAATGAGACGTCATAGTCAGTCTGAGGGTTTGGGTCCACCTGGAACAAAGTATCTTGGTCATAAATCAAGTACCAACAAGTAGTAGAAATGTAGTTCTGAAACTGTAGCTACCAACTGCATGATGCTGAGATGTGGACTCCCAGGAGCAACATTTTAAACCCATGATGTGACAGTTAAGATTCTGGAAAAAATCTGTTTTTCTTCATTCTTTCTTACCAAAATAAGGTACAGGTATTATTTGGGGGTATATGACATGACAGTAAATCCAATAAGTATTCTTTTGAAACAGAATTAATATTTAATATTAAGTATCTTGGCTATAAAGATGTAAGCTCCGGCAAAACTAGAATGTAAATCATGAGTTATATTTAGGTGGTATCAAACACTGTATCCACAATCTGGCTTCCTGTTTGGTGAATCAAAGACTTTGGCTGAAGCCATATGCTCTTGGCATCCACTAAAAAAGCACTGAAAGAGCAAATGTAAGATTTGAAAATTTTCTTTTAGAGCATAACTACACTATTGTAGTTTCCTAAACTTGATTGTATACTTGCAGTATGATACACTTACGTATCACATTTCATATGACTAAATTCCTTGTTTTTATTTTCTTGTCCATCTCTCTCTCTCTCCCTTGCCTAAATGCATTACATTCTAAAGTCTAGCATTTAGCTTAACAAAAGTATATACCGTTGTTATTCTCCTATCCTACAAATTGTTATCATTGATGTCAGCTGCTTGACTCATTTAACTTGTTCCTCTTATCTGGGATTTTTAAATCTTAAAGCTCAAATAATTGATGTTATTGATCTACTGGGCTACTCCAGTGCTCCACTGTGTAATTGCAGAAGTGGTTACAAAAATGTGTGTTCACAGTACTGGTGTTTTTCAAACTTTAGATTAAGACCAATATGATACAAACACTAATAATTCTAAGATTAAGTAACAAGGAGATAAGACTCCATCTTTGTCATATGTCAGCTACCTAATCATTGTAACTGTTTTTCCTCTGTTAGCTGATACTCATGATTATTTCCATTTCCATCATAAAATGAATTTTAGGAAGTAGGCTGAGACATTATTGGGTAATTTAGGGTTTTAAGTCCATTGTAAAAGTCTGGTCATGCTAAATACAAATCAACAACAAAAAATGTTCAGCTGTGCTATCCAGTGCCAAGTCTGACAGAGAGAAATGTTTAAGTATCATTCCAGTCAAAATGTAAAATTCTTCTGGTTTAGTTTGACACATTCTTTTGAGTTTTCAGTAGGATAGAAGATCTAGATAATTTATCCTAGATCCTGGATTCCAGGAAACCAATGTTGGTTTACCCCAGCTTATGATCTAGCCCAATAATTTCTACAGTAGTAAAGGCTGAACTAAGTATAAGTTTACTGCAGGATCCTTTCTGAAATTATGGCTGATCTTGGGTAATTAAAATGACACTTTCCCCATTAAAAATGAGCTTTCATTTTGTGATTAATATTATTTTTAAAACTATACTTTTCTATTTAACATTAATAATTAAATATTCTTTTTAACACCATCCATTTAACTGTCCCAAAATCATAGACATAGGAGGATATTGTCATGAATGCAAACTACTATTCTAAGGACAGGAAATTAAAAGTTACAGCTTTAGCCTGAACTGCATTAAAAATGTAACACATTTGAATGGTCAGTAAGGACCTAAAGACTACTATGGCATCACAAGGAAACCCCTGCCCTACCCCCACAAAACCCCAAACACACACATACACACACACACACACACGCGCGCCATGAACCCTGAGATTTCAACACTTTATTTCATGTGATGTGAGTTAGCAATTCCCAAACAATTTTACTAGCCTTCCCTTTGTGTGTAATGATGATAATGATGTGGTCTAGCTGTGGCAATATAAAAGAGATACATGATTATTAACAGTAGGAAATAGTTGATACCTAGCAAAGATTTTCAGCCACTTGACATTCCATTACTTTAAATGATGGAAAAAATAGCAGTTCAGACATGTTCCTACCTAATCAACAATAAAATTAATTTTCACATATAAGGTATTAAAGAGAGATTCAGAAAGCTGTTTGCCAGAGATTAGGTGGCCAAATTTTCTAAAACAGCCTCTAGTCTTATGCCTGTGATATTATTATCACATTGCACTCTGGCTGGAACACTACAGCCATAATCATGTGTGGGAGCAAATGTTAAAATTTCCCATTTGACTACATGAGATATAGGCACAAAGGATTACTGAATTATACTATATATTTCTGCAATTGCCTCCACTACTATCTGATTGCTAGAATAGAAGGGAAAGAAACGTGTGAGTGCAGATTAGAACATGAATAATTTCTTACTCTAAAATGTTTGGCTCTAGAAAATGCCAAAGGCTTTCGCATCAAGAGAATTTACTGAGCTAATGTTGTGGGTTAAAAATGCATTAAGTGTTTGGATGTGTTCATAGCTATGAGTAGCATAAGTCAGGGGTGGTCCAAATGGGGCCTGGGCTCTGACTGTGAGAGGGCACCTGAATCTCTCCTGGAGGCCTGGGCAGCATTTCTCTCAGCAGGTGCACCCATGTACCCAGGGGTCAGGGGCAATTCCCAGAGAGCCAGCACCACGAACATGCAGCTGTGGGACTTTGTTTCTCTCTGACACTGCTGTAGCAGTGTTGGCAGCAGTAACAGTATTATCTACCTTCCCTGTGCAGACAGCCTGGGCAAGTAAGACTTCTCTTTTACTGGTTGGCTTACTGTCCACACTTTTCCCCACCCCACAACCCTCGTGCTTTGGTACTAAATGAAGCAGATATGCCTCTGATGGCATTAGGCTAATTGCAGATAACATATTGAGAAGTTCTCATTCTTTAAGACTGAAATTTAAGTTGGCTCTTTAGAATTCCTGGATGCCTTGAAATCAGTAAATTAGAAGGGCAACAGAGGTCTGTCCAAGTACCAATGATTTGTTTTCCTTTTCCCGCTTCTTTTTCTTATCCCATCCAGTTTCATAGAGGAGATCTCAGACTAAAAAAGGAAATAATTTCCCATCAAGGTGCAGGAATAAGCAGGATCAAAAGCATCTTATTAAAGTAAATAGATATTAAGATATAATGATACCATAAACTGACTGCTTTCTGGCAGCCTTAATTTCAGTGCTGTCTGCTAGGATTTGTAGGCATAGAGTCTGGACCTTATTGCTTGTATCAAACTTTTCCATGTAGGTATATACTGTAAACCAATTAAATAAATGGCTTGAGTTTTGTTTTGACTATTAGTTTTCTTGTTAAATGGGAAATTATAATCTGGCCAAAAAACTACAGGCTTGTCAGCAGTGTAACACTTGTGTGCCCTTTCCATCCAAGTTTACTTCAGAACTGGAGGTTGCTCTGGGTTTGCCCCCAGTACTCTTTCTTGAACTCTATCTCCCTCAATCATAAGAGTAGGCACTGAGAATCAGCCCACAATAGCCTCCTGGATGAAGTTCCAGATCTGGAGTACATCAATGGACTCAAATGGGCGAGGCATACTCAGGTGGGACATGCCATTGCCACTATATAGACAAGTTCTACATGTCTTTCCATTTTGTTTATGCTTATGTCTGCAGACAGGTACAAGGAGAGCAATACCCTTTCATCTTCATCATTAGACAGTCCTTTGCACTTGAAGAGTAAGTGTTTACTGGTGTGAAAATATGTACCAGTTTTATTTAAGGAATCATTTTACAACAAATTGTTGTTAAACTAGTGGAAAACTACACAAGTCAGTATAAGGGAAAAAAGAATTAGAGGACCTTTAGGTAAGGTACATGTCTTCAGGTAGGAAGAGTGATGATGAAGTTATGCTGGAGCACAGTTCAAATTATGTTCTGACTCTTGTGGTGGGATCTGGTGGCAGTAGAAGCTGGAAAGAGCTGCCACCGCCTTAGATGCAGGGCGGGTTGGGTGAGAGTCTCATCTATGATGAGGGAGCTCCTGTCTCTTATGTGGGGCTCAGCCTCCTGACCCCCATAATACTCCTCTGGAATATTTAAGGAACTAATTTAAGCAATCCCTGAACAACTAGAGATTATCTTTGAAAACTGTTGGAAAATGGATGAGGTCCTAGAACACTGGAGAAGGGAAAAGTGAACATCTATCTTAAAAAAAGGGGGTGTGGGCAGGAGAAGGACATTATAGGTTCTTCAGCATACCTTCAATACCTAGAAAAATATTGGAACAAATTATTAAACAATAACTTAGTAACATGTCAATAATAATAAAGTGAAAAGTAACAGCCAAAATAAATTATTCAAGGGCAAATCATGGATTAGTCAAGCCAACCTAATTTCTTCATTTGATGTGGCAGAAGACCAATAGATGAGCTATATCCTAAGCTTTAAAATGGCTTTTATATGTTTGTTGACAGAATTCCTCAAGATAGTCTCAAACAAACTAGAGAAATATAGTCAAATAGAACTACTAGCAGGGGTTCATGCTATGCACTTAGTACTTTAGTTTCCCATGATCAAATCCTAGCCAAAAAGTCTCTGTAACTTTTGGAAGGCAGATTGGACATCTTATACAGCATATATTGAGAAAAACATCAATCGTATCCAACCTTTGGCTTCAAAATATAGCCATTTTGTCAGCCTGGTCATGAAAGCAGCAAAGATGGCTGTACCTTGCAGCTGCCAAAAAAACCCATATTCCATGCTGGTCATCAGAAACAGGACAAAAAGGATTTTAAAAAAGGCCATGGCAACAGCTCTCCTATAGTTGACAAACTCAGAGTGGCAAAGATGGTGGAATGAAATAGCTAAGAACCCTGACTTTACAAAGTCAAGACAATGGGCCTGGAAGTTTGAAAACTAGTTTGTAAATTCAAACAAGCACCTAACCTTGCTAACCTAACCTCATCAACAGAAGCCAACATCCTACAGCTCAAAACATAAAACCTGCCAACAATCTCCAGTACCCCCACAAACTGCACACCAGAATCTATCAAAAACAAGAATACCCAACTACCTGTGGGGGCACATTTCTCACCAAAAAACCCCCCAAAAAACACTCTGTCTCCAGTCTCTCAGGCCTGATCCTGAAAGGGAAATTACAAACCACTTTTCACAGCTGGGCCTATGAACTTCACCTCATCAATCTCCTAGGTACAAAAACTCATAGACTCAATATAGGATTTATGACACTGCTCCTAAAGAGGGTAAACTGCTGGGGAAAGAGCCCTAGCAGTGAATAAGGAGCCCAGCTGTGGGTTGCCAGGGCAACCAGAGGAGGTAAGCTGACCCAATGGGGCAGGGCCTGGCTCCCTTAGAAACCCAAGAAGCTGAGGCCAGAGGCAGTTCCTTGTTAGCAGCCAAAGAGCAAGAAGCTCTCTGTCATGGGAGAGAGGAGAAGACTGACACAGGAGCAGCACCTAACACTGCTGAGAGTTAAAGGGTCACCGGTGGGATTGAATGGTGTGATAGCCAGGCAGCTTATGTTTATGTTATAGCCAAGAGATTTGTGTTGTATTGCTATTTGTTAGACAGGTGGTTTGGGTGAAGCTATTAGGGGTTGGAGGAGGCCTTATAGGGGACTCCCCTAGTGTGGGGACCTGAGCGCCAGTGAGGGCGCAACATTCAGGGTACATAGACCCCAGCCCCAGAGAAGACAGCCCAAGCACCAGGGGGGACATAGAGACAGCAAGAGAGGGACAGAATAACGTCCATTACAGCTGTGAGGCTTGGGGCATGGTAAAAGGGGTAGTTGGAGTCATGCATAGCCCATAAGGCTAGGGTGCCCCAAAGCACCCATTTGCAGGTCAGAACCCACAAGGGGTCTGGGAGTCCACAGGGCCAGAGGTTACAGTGAACTATGTCCAGAAGATGAAAGGCAGCTTCCCTAATATATTGGAACAACAAAGACGTGGAGGATGAGAATCTGAGGGTGCCCTTGGGCCAACTTGGCATGAGAAGGGGTCCTTGAGATCACGGCCTTCCTGTAGGACCCTGGCCGTGACAGACGCACTACAGCCTGCTGGACATCTGACTCCCCAAGTGCCTCTACACTTCTACCTACTACATCCCCTTTCCCCTCTACCCTAGCCTGTCTCACTCCCTGACACCTCCATTTCCACTTTCACTGACTGGCTTTCTTGCCTTCATTGTATGCCAGTGTCTGACTTCTTTACTATTCCTTCCATCCAGGAACAGCACACATACCCCAACTGCAGGTGCTTCCTCAGCCTGACAAACAGTTTGGTTTTTTTTCAACCTGAAAGCTGGCAACCCAGGCAGCTAAGCTGAGCTCACCTGGAGCCTCAATTCCACTGCAACCAGCAAGCCTCAGGCCTGTCAATGATGTGATGGGTCTGGGCTTTCCCAAGCCAGGACTGTGGATGTGGTTAGGTAGGGTAGCTGGAGGTTATGGCACCTTCTACTTGCCCTTCACCAGCAGGATCCTTGGTCCTGGCATTCGCTAGGGCTACCACGCCTTCAACAGTCCCACCAGGCCTCCCTAACCCTGGCAGAGTGGAATTCTAGTGGTCATACCCAGGACCTGGGGCCTCCTCCTTCCCCATAGCCCCAATCCCATGCCTCCAAGTTCATCCTGGTATGGGAGCTCAGCAGGGACATGTTCTTCCCTGGCTGGCTGGTAATGCAATGAGTGCCACCTCCAGCTCTGAGAGTGAGGCATTAACTGGTTTTAAAAAATAAAATGGAAATAGGACAGAGTGAGAATGGTGGCACTCACTCCATCTGCAGGTGGAGCTTGGGGAACCCCAACAGTGGGAAGTTCACTTTGAAGAACACCAGTTACTCCACCAAACCAGGATCCAAGCAAGTAAGGTGGGGTGTCACAATATCCTTAGCAATGTTGAACACCCCCTCATGCAGAGCACTGACTGGTGGACAAGACAAGTGTTCCTGGGTGACTGTGGCCAGATCCTGCCACATCTGGCTATTGGGTTGCCCAGTAGGCCAAGGGGTTGCAGTCCAGCAACTCTACATCCTCAACAGGATAGGTAGCCACCAAAGCCTCAGTGCTACCTGCCCGAGACTGGGGTCTGATGCATCTGGACCCCAATATTGAAGCCATGCCCTTGGCCCACATTGGTAGCAGCCAGCATGGAGGAGACTGGCTGGTGCTGTGCTGGGAGTGCTGCCATGGGAAAGTGGATCCTCCTCTTCCATATCCCCCTGTGTCTACCCTTTGGCCTCCCTGACTCTGACCAGCACTTCTGTCCAGTGATCAAGGGTTTGAGTGCTGCCAGTGCACATGCTCCCCTTCAACCTTGGGTCACACATGCCCACCAGTATGTGGACCACACTGGACTGTAAGGTATCCAACTATTTCCTGATGCCCTCCTTCAGGCACCTCACAAATTCCTGCATGTGTGGTGGCAGTGGCTTGCCCCAGAAAGAACGTTGATCCCCTGGAACTTCTCCATTTGGTTCTCATGCTTCCTCAGTATGGGGGTCACCTGGCTAAGGAGGGTCTTGGCTGCCTTGAGGAAGGGCTTGTGGACCACCAAAATCTTGGAGATGGTATCCCCCTCTGCTCTGTTAAGGGGACCACTGATTCCCAATTTCCCCAAACAAGGCCATCTCAAGAATGGCCTTCTGTTGCTCCACTAGCCTTTCGAGCATCAGGTATGTGGAGTTCCACTGAGTCTCTACATTCTGCATGATTTTGGGCTGCAGGATGCTTAGCTCTACCTGTTTGTCCTGCAGAATCCTGCCCCCCACCCCCTGACACTGCAGTGAACCACCTTCCTGCATTTTGAAATCAGCTGGCTGATAGTAACGGCGCCATCACCAGCAGCCCTGTCCCCCTCCAAGGTGTCTCTGACTATGAAGTGCAGCTTGTGTGCTACACAGCAGATGCCAACAAAGTTGGCATCATGGATGGCCTTAACTATATTAGCCCTATTGTTGGTGACCATGAACCCGCCCTGCCCAACAAGCCAGCCCTGCACCATGCAGTTTATGGCCACTGTTAGACCCCGACTCGAGACTCAAATTGCAGACCAAAGCTTTGTGCACCCTTATTAGGCATCAGATCCACAATGAGCTGCACCAGAGTAAATCCACATCCTTCCCCCTTTTCTGTGTCTCATGCTGGAGGAAGTAGACAAAGAGCTTGCAGCCACAAAGTCTGGGAAAGCATCTGGCTGTCACTAAGTATTCCTAGAGTTCTTTAGGAACATGGGATGTGGCTTGTATGTATATTGCTGAAAAGATTCATCATTGGTCCCCACCCTAAAGAGTGGAAAGAGATGAAATTCATCACAACCAGAAAGCCTGGAAAGCTTGTTGGTGACTCAAAGGGTAACACCAATCTCTCTTCTGTCCATGACTTATAAACTTATGGAGAGGTTAATTCTTGCCCAGCTGAAACCCACCCAAGAAGGAAACCAGCTTCTGGACAAACAAAACCTGCTGTTTTCAGGTATTGGCATTGTCTAATTATGCTGATGCTGGATTTCAGTGTAATTTAAAAACAAGCACACTATTTTTAGACCTTTCCCCTGTGTATGAAATTCTTTGAAGAAAAGGACTTTTGGTGTATGTCATCAAGTGCAGAACAATTCATGCAGTAATAAAAAAAACTCTTAACAAACCATAGATTCTGAGTACATCCTGGTGAGGTTTTGAGCTGCTAGTGAAAGCTAAATGACAACGTCTCTCAGGGTCTGTTCTTTCTCTGATTCTTTTAAACCTATACACCAGTGACATCCCACCAGCAGCATCACATAAATTTATTTACACTGATGATATTACATTAACCACACAAGATGCACTGTGGTACCAGAAAAAGTCCTTGAAAATTATCTGTACACCCTAGAAGATAATTTCCAAACTTGGTGCTTGAAACCTAATGCGGCTAAAATGCCTGTTTCCTCATTTTACCTTAACAACACTTAGACCAATATAATGCTGAATGTACAGTTTTGTGGAACTAAAATAACACATGAAAAACTTCCACAGTACCTTGGAGTCACTCTAGATTGAACTCTCAGTTACAACCAACACCTCAAAATGACTGGCAAAAAGACAACAATGAAGGAAAATATTATAGAGAAGCTCACTGGAATATCCTTAGGAAGCAAGGATCCTATCCTCCTTAGATTAACCCTGGCCCTGGTGCTCTCTACAAACGAATAATATGCTTCCATCGTGTGCCAAAGCCATCACACCCATCACATTGACGCACCACCATGTGAGTAGTAAGTAGTGTTCTAAAGTCCAGTTCCCATGGGTGATGGTGTTACTGAATACCTCCATAATAAGAAGGGATTTGGCCCTCAGGAGTACAAAAAAATCATGGCTGACCCTGAACTCCTATCATAATGTGATATTACACACACAACTAGATGTAGGCTTAAGTCAGGGAAACCTATTCTGGTTACACATACTCAAACTTTCATCAAACAGTCTGGATGCGGAGAGCCACTTGTGCAAAATGTGGTCTACAGCAACCATGTGCAATAAAACATTTGTTGTAGTTCTGATCATCAAACTTCCAGATTTCCAGTTGCAACATGAACATTGGATCATGATGAACCTACACTCGTATGGGACACGAGAGGTGTATCTATTTATTGAACAAATGGGGCATCAGGGACTCCCTGAACCACTTATATGATAAGGTGCAGTCAGTGACCCACAATGCAAACTCCTGCCCATGATATGAACTTGCATACCATGAAGGGATAGAAGCAATCCACTTAGCTTATCCAGATATCATCAACTGGCTGTCAAACCAAAACATATAACTTTAATTAAATTGCACCTTCTCTGCTATTGCTTGCCCTAGCCATATGAAAGAAGAGGAGCTAAGAGGGGTTGCTCATATGACTAAAAAGAAAGTGTACCTGTCAATAGTTTGTTATCAAGTGATATATTGGATGGTTTCCTCTGGGTCCAGTTCTAATCAGTATTTTCAGTAATGACTTGGATTATATAACAGAGGATATACCTATAAATGTGACTTTTTTTTTGGAGGAAAGACTATATGTGATGGGAAAGAAATCTTTTTGTCATTCCCTCATGACTGTCACAGTGAAATCAAGAACTTTTCACTCGTTAAGACTGACTTTTATAGACTTGATAGACTTTTTAAAAAGTGTAACTAACATTTCACAGCTGGAAATGCAGGTAATCTTATTTCCACAACAGACTTTTCTGTCATTGATAACCGTATATATAGAGAGACAAACTCTACTGGCAATGAATCTGAAAGCAAAGTTTGACTCCCAAACTTTGTTATTTAATAATTCTATGAAAAGCTTACAGAAGTAATTGAAAGAGCTTACAGCAAGTGGCACAACTGGAAGGTGGGACGACTATGAGGTCACTGACAGACATTCAGTTAAAGGCACAGTAGGGTCTGGTTCCCAATCCCAACAATCACACCTTCTATCATGCCTAATGTGCATGTCAGGAGGCATGATTTTGGGATTAGGGATCAGATAATAATTGTGCCATAATGCTAGCGCAGGTCGTGCCCAGGATCATGATCCTAGACTTCCTCTATATTGGCAACTGACACTCCTGTGGTTGGGAGTAATGATCAGTTGATGGGTGCTCCTGGCACTTCCAGCTACAGGACTGAATGGGAGTCAAGGACTCCATGTCCTCCTGTACCTGGAAGTCCCAATCACTTGAAAGGCCTGCTCATTTTAGGGAGGCACTAGAGCCTTTAAGGCTCTGGTGCTGGCCCCGTGGTCCGTTTATAGCGTAAAGGAAGCCAACCACAAAGTTGTAGCACACATTTTGTGTTATAACTTTGTGGATTATTCCCTGTTCTATCATGCCATTAATTGAATGAATGTATAGTCAAATTACTGCTTAAATAATCAAGCCTTAAGTGTCATGTCTAGTCTACCAGGGGTCTGTTTCTGCCTCTTGGCTATTATTAAATTTTGTAAAAGGAGAAATTATGATAATAATATCATACCTTGGGATATTTTATTGTTCAAATGAGTTCAAAGAAGCTCTTATACCATCCACTGCCTGTAGTTAAATTTACATGGCGTCAAAATGAATCATGACATTTGCAAACCCCATAGCATTATGTCTTATAGCAAAAAAGTTCTTCTCTGAAAATCCTTAGCTTGCTTTTATTTTCTGTGCTATTGTTATGTCAATAATCTTCAATGCAGGATATTATAGGCAAAATAATGACAAAACTCATGAATTTATGCTGACATACTGTATATCCCTCATATAACTTTTCAGCAGCTTCTGAACTTGTTTGGTTCAGAAGCACTTGTGATTTGTAATTTTTCTAGCTGCCATGATGCTGGAGGATTAGAGTCCAATTAGCCTTCAGTTTGAGCACTAATCCAAGCTTTGGATAGCTTTCCATTTCCAGACTTAAACTCAAATCTAAGCACAATACATTGTTCCCATTAACTTTTCATTGCACGTTTCTTACTCTGTCCAACCACAGTAGATAAGAAGCCTACTGTACTTCTCATTTTTAAAATAAATGTTAAACTGCTTTTTATAGCACACAGGCCTGTAATATTCTATCAAGCTGAACCTTTAGAAATTAGAGACAAGTGTTTGCAATAGATTTATAAGTAGGAAAGAAAAATCTGAAAAGCTGATTTTCGGCATATCGGATTTATATTGGCTTGCTGAAGACCTAAAGGTTTTCATTGTATATCATATAAAATTGTGCCACTTTTGGCATGGTATTATACAACATTATTTTGTATTGAAATAGTGATGAGTAAGACAAGCAGGCACTAATTTTTAATTGCTTTTTAATAAAAAAAAGTATAAGCTGAAATGTAGGTGTGATGGTTCATGTTGCATTCTTCAGAGTGAATGTTGCTTAAAGCAATTATCTAAACTGATTGGAGATATTTAAGGACAGATCTGATCTTTTGTTCAGTTTGATTATTTAGGAACAAATCCTGGAGCCCTTGTTCCTAGTTTGTGAGCACTTTACTTACACAAGTAGTCCCAATGAGTTCTCTAGTGACAGTGAGAAGAGCCCGAGAGCACTTATGTTTGATGAGGTTATCAGCTTCCTGATTTTTAGCCCAGTTGTGTTAAATGTGATGGTCAGTATACAGCAGGGACATGCAAAATGGTGGTTCTGGCCCATGACCAGACTCCATTTCCCAGCAGCCCTTTTCCATGTCACTGTGGCTGGTTTCCATGGAGACCCCAGTAGTGGCAGCACTGTGACACTGTGGGGCCAGGGTTTCCAAGGAGACTGGCCAGAGCAGTTCTGGCAGGGTGCATGGCTGGGTAAGGAAATGATCCTTGGCCAGGTCAGAGATCTTGTCATGATGACAGCATGATCTTGCCTAGGGTGTGTGGGCAGTGAATCACAGCTTTGCTGCAGCTCTAAAATAAGATGTCACTGCAGGTAGAGCCCAGCTCCACAGCAGCTCCCCACCCAGCTGCACACCCTTCCAGTGCTGCTGGGGCTGGTATTCATGGAAACTCTGGCCCCGTGCTAGCATAGCCCTGCCACTTCTGGGGTCTCCATGGAAACTGGTGACAGTGATGCTAGTAGGGGCTGCTGGGAAATTGAGTCCACTGTGGACCTGATCCAGCCTATAGGCTGGACTTTGCCCATTCCTGCTATACAGTGTGCTGGAAAGATTAAGCAGGGACTTCAAAACATCTTGGGTAACCAGCATTTCAGGAAGAGAAAAATTGGAGGGTAGGGCTAGAATTCAGAGAGTCCTAGACAAATGGGAGGACTAGGCCAAAAGAAATCTCATGAGGTTCAACAAGGACAACTGCAAAGTCCTGCACAGAACAATCTCATGCATTGGTGTAGGCTGGGGGGTTGACTGCCTGGGCAGCAGCTCTGCAAAAAAGGACTTGGGAGTTACAGTGGACAATAAGCTGAATATAAGCCAAAAGTGTGACCTTGTTGCCAAGAAGGCTAATGGCATACTGGGCTGCATTGCTTGTAGTGTTGCAAGCAATGCAAGGGAATTGGTTGTTCCTCTCTGTTCAGCACTGGAGACCACATCTGGAGTACTGTGTGCTGTTCTGGGCCCCCCACTACGGAAAGGGTGTGGACAAGGTGGAGAAAGTCTAGCAGAGAATGACAAAAATGGTCAGGGGGCTGCAGGGAATGATTTTTGAGGAGAAGCTGAGGGAACTAGGCTTATTTAGTCTGGAGAAGAGGAGACTGAGAGGGGACTTAATAACAACCTTCAGTTACCTGAAGGGTGGTTCCAAAAAGGATGGAACTAGACTGTTTGCAGCGGTGACAAATGACAGAACAAGGAGCAACCATTTCAAGTTGCAGCAAGGAAAGTTTAGGTTAGATATTAGGAAGAATTTTCTCACTAGTAGGATAGTAAAACACTGGAACAGGTTACCCAGGGAGGTTGTAGACCCTTCGTCTTTCAAGGTTTTTAAGACCTAGGTAGGCAAAACCTTGACTGGGATGATCTAGTTGAAGATGATCCTGGTTAGTGCAGGGGTCAGAGCTAGATGACCGCCTGAGGTCTCTTCCAACCTTAATTTTCTATCAATTCTATTTTTTATTCTGTGTCCACGTTGTCGCCGTGGTGGGGCTTAAGCTGAAACTTCAACATCAAGATGAAGAAGCGAAAGTGACCAAGAGACACAGATAGTTCACCAAGGCTTGCAACCTGCATGAACGATAAACTCATTAGCAAAATCTC
>JAGPOW010003685.1:49321409-49353947 GCA_030014935.1 Caiman crocodilus
TGTGAGACATGGTCAAAGAGAGGTACAGAACAAAAAAAGCTGAAGACAACACAAAGAGCAATGGAAAGACGTATACTAGGTATACGGCTCCGAGACAAGTTCCACAACAACGAAATTCTACAAAAATCTCAATTTAAAGACGCATACAAGGACGCTCAAATACGAAAGCTACGATGGGCTGGTCATGTCGCAAGGAGAGAAGACAACTGTTGGTCAACTCGAACAACCTTTTGGTGGCCGTATGACCGTAAACGACCTCGAGGACGTCCGCCGGATCGCTGGAGAAAAGAAGTCGAAGCAAAACTAGGCAAGAACTGGCAACAAATCGCAAGGGATCGAGAGGCTTACACACAGCAGCTGAAGGATCTGCTCTACCACAACGATGGCAAATGAACCAGATCTTCAAGTGTTCAAGGATGCTGTCAAGAGAATTTATCTCCTTCTCTACCCCATGTACTTTGTGGTTTGTTGCTAGATTACCAGTAATCAGATTATCTAGTATAAGAGATAATCTGTTCTCTTTATACATTTTAAATGATTTTTTCTGGAAAATTTAAGAGACCATATGATGCTCTCAGTAATCATGGTAAGAACCATACCTCAAATGTTATATTTCACATGACTACAACTTATGAGCTAAGTTCCAGCAAGAAATGATTGATCACAGTGTTGATTTCTTTCTGTCATTCATTTTCCTTCCTTTACATTTTCCTTTAATTATGAATCCCAAAATTTTCATAAAAGAATAAAACATCTTTCTTTCCTTGGGGCCCAGTGATGCTGTTACTTCTGGGCTATGCACCTAGTGAAGTTACATAGGAGGTGTTCTTTGAGCAAAACAGACATAGGTTTTACCATGGATGATGATTATTTTTGTTAAATGACTATGTAATTATGCTGTTCTCTTTCCTGTGCTGCCTTGGAATATACCGATCCTTCCTGAAATGACAGGAATCAGACAGATGGGACTGGTCCCAATGACTTAGTATTTCAAGGAGTTTCCATTTATGGGAAACAGGGGATTGCCAGGGACAGGCTGAGCATAAATGTTCAGCCAAAAATCCTGTCAATATTCTGATTCATAGCCAGTATGCTGAATACAATGGCATGTGAATCTCATCTTCATACACATAAATAATATATTTTACAAGAAATGACTTTGAAGCGTCTACAGAAGTTTGTGCTCTCACATTTGTCTATAGGATTATTATGCTAGGATACAGTCTTTTGGTGGCCCTATAATGAACCCTTCCTGGGACACCTGCATTAGGATTTAGATGTTTTTAGCTACCAAGTAGGACACCAGTACTCCAGATACAGAACCAGTACTGAGTTGAGTGAAAGAATCGCTTACCTTGATTTACATGTGACACTCCTGATAACACAACCTGATATCCTGTTGACCTTTTTTGCAACAAGAGCATGCTGTTGTCTCATAGACCAGCCATTCCCAAGTTTGTATTTGTCCAGTCTATCCAAGTCATTCTGGATTCTAGCCCTATCCTCCAGAGTGTCTACAACTCACCCAACTTGTTACCAGTCCACAGATTCGATGTGTGTACCCAATCTTATGATCCAAATCATTAATGGAGATATTAAACAATACTAGACCCAGGATAGGCTTCTGGGGAACCCTACTTGATACCTTCTCCCAATTAGACATTAAGCCGTTTACAACTACTCATTGAGTATGATGATTTGACTGGTTGTCTGCTTTGTAGTAGGTAAAATTTAGCCTGCATTTCCTTCACTTGTTAATGACAATATTGTGGTAAACTGTTTCAACAGCCTTGCTAAATCAAGGTATATCAGATCCACTGCTCTCCTTGCATCCACAAAGCCTGTGACCTTATAGTAGAAGGAAATCAGTTTGGTCAGTCATGACTGGCTCTTGGTAAATCCATGCTGGCCGTTCCTGATTCTCCTCTGGATTTTTCCCAGTAGATTCCTTAAAGACTTGCTCCAAGATCTTTCTGTATATTGAGGTCTATGACTCCCTGGATCCTCCTTTTTCCCTTTCTTAAAGATGAGTACTATATTCTTCCTTGCCAAGTCATCCAGGACGTCACGCAACTTCCACGAGCTCTCAAAGACACTAGATAATGGCTTTGAAATTACTGCACCCAATTTATTTAGTATCTTAGGGTACATGCCATAAGGCCTGACAACTTGAAAGTATCTAGCTTATCTAAGTAATCTCCAATCTGTTTTACCACTGTTCTGTGCTGTTTGACTCCTTCCCTACCTTTGCTGCCAGCTATACTCATCATCTGTTAGCTGCACCTATTTGTGAAGATTGCATTTTTAAAAGGCATTCAATGCTTCAGCCTTCTCTTCATTGTCCATTTTGGTGTTCATACTGGTCTGTAGCCAGTCTGTGGCCACAGGGCAACCATGACAGCCCCTAGTGGCCATGAAGCCCCTGCATGGCTCAGGCTCAGCTGCAGCCCTTCCCTTGGATGATACCCACCATGCCTTAATCTTAATAAAGACTATAAAACGGAGGTTGCCTGTAGGCTCTACATGAGCCTGAGCCTGTCAATGTCTACTGTGCTCCCCCTGAGTCCCCTCAGTAGCAGTCCTATGCCCCAAACCAGCAGGCTGCCTCAGCCTGCCTGTGCCCCTACCAGGCACCAATCACCATAGGGGATCCTAGTATGGTTCCTTAACATTCCCTACACCATGCCCCAGGTCTCATGGGTGTTACCATAACAATGTTTGACCCTTTTGGGATCTGAACCCCTGGTCCCTGTCTACTGGGCCCCTGGTCCATCTGGCTATACCCCTCTTAGGCACTGGGTCCCTGGCACCTGTATGGCCCTGTGGCCTTACACTCTGCTCACTCCAGGGTCAACAGCTGTTCAGGCCCTGAGCTGGTCCATGGCAGGGCTCAAAGCTATTACATGCCCAAGGGGCACTAATGGGACCTCCTACTGCTTATAGTCCTAACCCAAGCCACGGGTCAAACTGTAATGTAAACACTAAGCCTCTAGGCTATAACATAAATATAAAGGGATAACAGCCCTCTGCCTCTTTAAGAGTGTAAATCTTCACTTTGTAATACAGCCTACCTCCCAGTCTGGGCTCCTTGTGAGCTCCCCAAGCCTCATTGTTTCTGCAGGCAGCCAAGTGATCTAGCATCCTCATGTGGCTTTCCTGGGAAGGAGTTCTTTCTCCTGCAGCAGCCAGAGAGACTCCCTGATCAGCTCAGGCTGTGTGTTTATAGAGCACCAGCTTGAGCCCTTTTCCAGGCATGTGAGCCTCCCATTAGTTCCCTGCTCTACCTGCAAGCAGCTTCACAGGCTGCTAGCTCCATGAAAGAAGCAGGGACACCCCAGTGCCATGCTACATGGTCTGAACAATTAATGATCTAAACTGGCCTTGGGGACACTTCTAAAAATAATGAGTTGCTTTTCCAGGACTTTACAAGTTGTCTATGATATGCCTAGTCTCCATATGGCACGGGACTTAATTTACTTCATGCTGTTAGCAGCTCACCCCAACTGAAGATGACACGTATAGGTGTGACCTCCCTAGTGGAACAACATGGTAGATACAGGTGGCCTGAACTCTCCGTCTGGTCCTAGGCACATGCTTGTTCTCTGCCACTGGTGTGACCAGCCAAAGCAATATGACCTCTTACCCCTTCCATTATAAGCCCCTGATCTGGAAAGAGAAGTGTCTGGACAACAAGGTGCAACCTTGTATCTAAGCTGCCCTTGGATTGTGTTGTTTTTGACTCTGACAGATTCTTTGGATATTGGACCCAGCTAGTCTCCTGACCCTCTGGATATCTGAGCTTACTCTGGCCTGACCTTCTGGATACTGAACCAGATAGCCCTCTGACTTTATATTCTGTCTGATCCTCTGAATGTCCAACTTGTTTTCCTGGACACAGGTCCTAGCTTCTCCTGACCCTGAGGTGACCTCTAATATTTGGCTGCCCATTCTCTGAGGGACTTAGAGAGGCACCTCTGCCCATAGCAAGGGATATTTCCAAGGTATTTATTTTTTCTGCGACTTGCCTGTGCTGCTCATCATAGTCCTCTTCTGTATAATCCTATTTATATTCCATTTCCTTCCCCTCCTTAATTTCCTTCCTCTATCTCTTTCCCCTGGTTATCCTTAGCCCTGCATAATTCCTATTGACTCTACCAGTTTCTCTTGTCCTGCTCCCCCTCTCATTGCAAGCACAGATCCAAGTTTTATATTTGTCATGTCCTCATCACCTCTGCTCCAAATTTTGACCTATCAGAATTCTTATTTATTTCCTTTACCTATCCCTGCTATTATCTGTATCCCTCTCATGCCACCACCCATCATTTCATACTTTTATATCACTTCCATTTTTATCTCTAGAACACCATTCACATCTGTTACAGTTTCACAATTATCCAAAGCCACTACCAGCTTCTGAATCCCACAAAGACCTGGATCCTTTTATTTAATGCTGCATCTACTTCTTCCATCTTTTATGGAGGCCTCTCCTTTTCCCACAGGCCTTAGTATAAATCAGACCATGATTGTTCTGAGAATTTGAATAAAATTTCATTTCTGCTTTTTCTAGCACCTCAGTCTTCTCCCTCCTGCTCCTTCTTCTCTGTTAAAAGAACACTGTATCTGACTCTTCTTTCCTGTCTCTCTTCACAATGTTGTTGTTTAATCATCCATTCATCTCTTTCCAGACTTTTTCTGATTTGATTTTTTTGTTTAATTTCCTTACACTCTTTCATATTTAGCCTTCAATTTCCTTACTGAAGACCTTTTCAACTGCTTACGTTCAGTTCCATCTTAGAACCACTAAAACTTGGTATAATGCACTCTGGCATTGGTTGCAACCTGGATGTACTTTTGAGACACTTTCTCAGGGTGTTTCCTCAACTTTGGGATTCACTTTTGCCCCAAGCCCTTCTCTGTTTCCCACTACATGTCCACTGAAAACCAGAGGAGTTGCGCCAGAGGCCAATCCTACCTGTTTTGCTCTGGCCTTTCTACCACATAGCAGGGGAAATTTTGCCAGCCAGAAGGATCACTCCCATGTCCAATAATGCACTTAGAAAATTCTTTGGAACCACAAGTATCATCAACAAGTACTTTGTAAAAAAATTTAAAGAGCAAAAAACCCCTAAAAACCCAACCCCCCAAAACCAAGTATCAGCATAAGAAATCAATAAGCTGATGTTGAGATACAGACAGAGATATAAGCATAAACAAACAAAAGAAAATATCAAAACAATAACCTATTCTTACCTTGCATTGTAAATCCAGCTTAAACAGGTTACAAAATATTATTTGTAGTCTCCTGAAGTTTCCGTTGCCAGCTTGATCTACTTTGTCTCTTTGGCTGAGAGACACAGCCCTCTATTCCCAAAAAGACTGAAGACAAAGCCATACACTAGACCAGGGGCAGCCAAAATATGGCTCACAGGCCAGATTCAGTCTGCCAACAGATTTGATTCAGCCTGCAGGTGGATAGCTCTCAACTCATTGAATCTGGCCTGTGGGTGGCCAGTGGTTCTGGCTGCCACATGGTGTTGGGTGGATGAGTGGGACTGCTTCCACCCAGCAGAATCAGCCTTTGATGTGACGGCATCAACTACGGACCCATGCAGGGCTTCTGTTGCAGTGGGTGGTCAGTGATTTTGGCTCTAGATGACACCACCAGGTTCAGAAGCCTGAACATGGAACCTGCCAGTGGGATCTACAGCTGATGCTGCTGTCCTCACAGCATAGTGGAACCTCCTGCCTGGAGCCCCAATTCAGAACATGCCAGTGGTGTCAGCTGTTGACCTAGACAGGAGCTTCTGCTGTACCAGGTAGGTGACAGTGTCAGCTGTGGACAACACTGGCAGGTTCTGCATTGGGGATCCAGAAATTGCTGGGTCCACCTACATCTGATGCTTCAATGCACCTGGTATTTCAGAAGCTACTGCCTGGGTCTACAGTTACAGCTCTGCCTAGGTTCTAGAAAGAGGTGGATGGGGAAGGAAGAGGGTAAGTGTAGATAGGAGAGAGAAGGTAAAGAAGAGAAAGAGAAGAAAAGAGAGGAAAGGGAAAGAGGAGAGTTGAAAGAGAAGAGAGGAGGAGAGAGAGACAGAGAGGAAAGAAATGAGAGAAAGAAAGAGGTTACAGAGAGGAATGTGGCCATTGACAGGTTTCCAAAACCCAGTAGGTGGCTCTCCAGATGAAATAATTGCCCACCCGTGTTCTAGAGGAAGGCTTAAGTACAAATGCTTCTCTGGCAATTCACTTATATCCCCTTGTCAATTCTAGGGGGTTCACACTCTGCCATACTATGCCCCTCAAAGGTGCATGCTTAGCAACTACAAAACTTTCCTGAATTTATCAAGAAAAGGAGGATATTTGCATCCTTTCAGGCCTGGATATTTCCTAACCTAATATGATGTCTATCTCTCTAGTATTTGACTAGCTAGGTGTCAAATATCTTTTAAAATGTAAATTCAAGGGAGCCAGGAAACAAGTCAAATGCTAATTTTCATCAATTACCTCTTCTAAGTGTGAATAGGTTAAGACCACTTAAGTTAATAACTACCTTACTAAAACAGCCCTGGTAATTATATAAAGATATATTAAAATTACATTTATATCAAAATACCAAAATCGATACAGACATAAGAACAGTATGGCTGAACACATTTTGAATGTTACCTATACATAAAGATGACGTTTGCCAATTAGTAACATAAACTCAATATATCATGCAAAACACTCCACAAAGCCTCAGTTTGTGATACTTGGCTCCCAGCCTTTTGCTTCACTGAATCTTCTCTTCAAAGATTTCCTTCAGCCAAACTCACACAAGCACCCTGTCTGCATCTTCCTTCACCTGCCAGTCTACAACAAAATTGTCCATAATCTTCTTGAAAGCTCATTCTTGTGGTCTCCATTACCATCTTTTCTTCATTCTTAATTAGATTGATTAGATTTAATTCTAATAATTAAATTAGTTAATTCTAATAACAAGTTTGGTATTTGGAGGACTCTCCTTATCTTTCAACTCTCCACAAGACTGTATTCTTTCTCTGCTTTATTTCCATATAATCTTGCCCGTAAACACAATTTTCACTATTGTCTTGCAGGTTATTGTAACTATTGTCTTGCTACTTCATACCTATTTCCTGTCCAAAATAGATTCTGAACCTGTTTGTATGACATCTCAGAGAGTTCTAGTTATCAGGTAACTTTTCCCCAAAAAACACAATCCAGTATATTCTTTCCTGATCACAAACAAAATACCACCTTCTTGCTTGTCATTCAGGCCTGTAATTAGTCCCTATCTTTGACTTAAATCTCTTTCTCTAAGCCTTCCTATCTTCGGAAGGTCAAAAGCTTGCTAATTTTGTTTGCATAATAAATAATTAAAAAGGTCTTTCTTAGCTATTTCTAGAATTAGAACTCTTATCATGTCACCTTTTGATAATTATGATATCCCTTTCTCTCTCCTTGACAAATGGACCGTATCTATTCAGAATGCAGCAATAAAGATCATTTTAATTCCCATCACTTTGAACTCATCCTTCTTTGGCATCTATTCACATCTTCTTTCTTCATATCAAACATAAGCTTCTTGTATTCACTTTCAAGGCCATTTACAACATGCCTTCCCCCTTTTCTCTCCTCTTGTGTTAATTGAAAAGTGATCTCCTGCCTTCAGCTGGTCTATGAGGCAAATCAAACCACTTGCTATATTTGCAAACAAATTTCTTGTGTACTTTATTCCATTCTTATTGTTACACATGCTTCCTTTAAATATTCAAAAAACAATCTCATTTGCCACTGTCTAAATCCTTCCTTAAAACTCTCTTCTGCCATGAGACCTACAAAACCTTGTTAATAATTTCATAGATTCATAGATTGTAGAGTCAGAAGGGACCACAATGGATCATCATGTCCAACCCCCTGCTCCTGGCAGGAAAGAGGACCGAGATCAGATAGCCCCAGCCAGGTGACTGTCTAGCCTCCTCTTGAAGACCTCCAAGCTAGGTGATAACACCACGTCTCTTGGAAGCCCATTCCAGATCCTGGCCACCCTTGCTGTGAAAAATTTCTTCATAATATCTAACCTAAATCCACTCTCAATTAGTTTACACCCATTATTCCTAGTCACTCCCTGGGGTGCCTTAGTAAACAGTGCTCCCCCTACTCCATTGACCTCCCCTAATAAATTTATAGGCAGCCACAAGATCTCCCCTCAGCCATCTCTTGTGAAGGCTGAAGAGATTCTGCTGTCTCAACCTCCCCCTGTAGGGTCTATTATGAAGGCCATTGATCATGTGAGTGGCCCTCCTCTGGACCCTCTTGAGATTCCCTGCATCCCTCCTGAAGTGTGACGCCCAAAACTGGACATAGTACTTCAACTGCAGCCTGACCAGTGCTGCATAGAGGGGGAGCATCACCTCCTTTGTTCTATTAGTCACGCACCTGCTAATGCATGACAAGATGCGATTGGCCTTGTTGATGGCCTCATTACACTGCTGACTCATGTTCATCTTGGAGTCAATTGTGACTCCAAGATCCTTCTCTGCCTCCAAGCTGCTGAGAAGGACACTCCCCAATCTATAGGTGTGCTGGAGGTTCCTCCTTCCCAGATGGAGTACCTATATTTATCTTTATTAAATTGCATCCTATTTCTCTCTGCCCATTGATCCAACCCGTCCAGGTCAGCCTGAATCTGCTTCCTGCCCTCCGGTGTACTAACTTTGCCCCATAACTTGGTATCATCAGTGAACTTGGAGAGGGTGCTCTCCATGCCCTCATCCAAATCTCTGATGAAGATATTAGATAATATCAGTCTGAAGACTGAACCCTGTGGGACCCCACTGCCCACCTCCCTCCACGCCAAGAAGGAACCATCTACCACCATACTCTGGGTGCGGTCCCTAAGCCAGTTGGCCACCCACTTGACCATGTTGGCATCCACTCCACAGTCTGCTAGCTTCCCAATGAGGATAGGGTGCAAAATTGTGTCAAAGGCCTTCCTAAAGTCCAGGAAGATGACATCAGCCTCGGTTCCTGCATCCAGGTAGTGTGTGACCTGGTCACAGAAGTCTACCAGGTTTGTCAGGCAGGATCTACCTGTGACAAATGGGTGCTGGTTTCCCCTCAGCATTTTTTCTCCTGCTGAGCCTGCACAAATGGGTTGTTTGATTATTTTTTCTAGCATTTTCCCAGGAATAAAGGTAAGACTGACTGGTCTAAAGATACCTAGCTCATCCCTTCTCCCTTTCTTGAAAATGGGCACCACATTGGCCTTTCTCCAGTCCTTGGGGACCTGGCTGGAGCACCATGAGTGCTCGAACAGCTGTGCCAGTGGCTCAGCTATTACACTGGCCAATTCTTTCAGCAACCATGGATGGAGGTCATCCAGGCCTGCTGACTTGTACCTATCCAGCTCTTCCAAGAGCTCCTTAACTATTTCAGAACTAACAGTAGGCGAACTGGTGCCCTGTGGACACCCGTCAGTGATTGAGGTGGGGGAATTGGTTTGGTTGGTACATAGAAATACTGAAGCAAAGAACTCATTGAAGAGCTCTGCTTTTTTCCCCGTGTCTACCACCAACTGTCCAGATTTGTCCTGCAGGGGCCCTATGTTGCTCTGAGCTTTCCTTTTGCCTTTAGGTGCCTAAGGCTTAGATATTATCTCATGGTATCCATTTGCTTCCCTATCTATTTTTTTTCTTAATTCAACCATTATCTCTTGTCTTATATTATAAATTCTTTGGATCAAGAATCACCTTTCATTATGTGCCTCTACAGCCTCCAGCACAGTAGTGTCCTGGTCCATGGTGGGGGTTCTATAGTATAGTAATGCAAATAAATTGATGCGGATGATGGTTTAGTATGATATCCATAGTGAACTACTCTATAATGCCTCAATATATAGTATAACCTTGGCATGCCAGATGCTGCTACTATACAAGTTCCTGTTTTAACAGGAAAGCAAATGTTGTGTCTACAGGAAATGCAATGTATAGTTGTTAGCTTTTTATGCAATCTTATAGAGGATAGTGAGTGTCAAGAAAGCTTACTATCTCCGTATGTATATGCCTTCAGTCCATTTTTAAGATTGCATGTCTTGGACTGAAATTCCTAAAAGAAAGCCATAGGAACATGTTTCTTGATCACCTCCAACTGAAGACTACTGAAAACTGTTTAAATAAAACACAAGACATATGTAAACATGTTATATTTAGACTCTTCCATTCATTTCTACTTCCCCTGGAAGTCCATCTGAGCAGCTCTGGGCCTCTTGTGCCTTTTAGTAGTCAGATGACAGTATAAACATGAAACTTCATTTTCTGTTTACATCAACAATGGCAGCACACCCTATGCTTCACTTAATATACTTAATTTTTTATTATTTTTCATTGAAATAACCTATGACTTCCTGTGTCTGTAACAGTATCACAGGCGTTCTTGTTGCATTTTTTTCTCTCTAGATACAAAGGCTGCCTTATTAGAATGCAGAGATAAGGATTATTACCAAAACATAAAAGCCTTCTGTTTATCCTATCATTTAGAGTGATAAAGACGTAAAAAGCAATGTAAGAATCTTAAACTTTGTATTATCCTTCTAAATGTCAGAACAAAATCAATTTTGGAATTGAGGCTGGCATTAATGTACAGATCAAGATTGCATGGCTTAACTTTTTTAAAGAAAATATACAG
Organism: Caiman crocodilus; assembly: GCA_030014935.1. NCBI lineage: Eukaryota > Metazoa > Chordata > Crocodylia > Alligatoridae > Caiman > Caiman crocodilus. The sequence goes on from JAGPOW010003685.1 coordinate 49,332,099, forward strand.
GATGAATTATCAATGAGTTCCTTTTGTAGAACAAATCTAGCAAATGTGACATGAAATGTAACTGAAAATTCCCATAGTTGCAAAATAAATTTTTAGACTTAACAAATCATTGTTACTGACTTTGAGGGGACATATTGAAGATAACAAGATGTCTAGAAACTAAGAAGGCCATGACTGCATAATATAAAGAAATTAAGACAGATCTTGTCTTTTTTTAGATTAACATAATTAATATTTATTTCAAATAAAAAGACCCAGGTTTCATGAATAGCTGCTCAGCATTATGAAATATTCTTTATTGCTTAAATTTATTATAGAAGTTTATATAGGTAAGGAAAAATAATCATGATAAAGCAAACAAGCAAGAAATATTCATGAGTTTATAAAATGGAAATGTCTGTATAAAATACCATTCTGATAAGCAAGAAAGAAAAGAACTGGGTAGAAGACAAACAAAAGTACAGTTGGTTTAGAAAGAGAAATTAATGACTGAATTAATTGTTTTTCTGATTATTGCCATGGACACAGCTCCGCAGCTTCCAGTCTGAGCCCACGTGCTAGTTTCACTTCTGACCCATCATAAACATAATAAATTCCACTGAGCTACAATGAATGGTAATGGTTTTTTATGCTAATTAGTGGTAGATGCTGAAATGTACTCTAATCTAACATTCTGCATTTGATCATTATAATTTATTAGATTATTGATAGTATGGTCATTCTCCTGATATATTACAAGAGACTTAATTAGTGAGAAAATATCCCAACAAAACGTCTCATATTTTAGCATTTTAGTACAATTTAGTGCATTGCTCTGTCTTGCTGGTTATTCAGTATTTTTACATGAGCATATATGTTTCATGCCCCATTAGTCTCATGAAAATTACTGTACACTCCATCTACCACTCATCAACTCATGGTCCTTTGCCTTGTTTCATTGTTTTTTACCCACAGAAACCTAATACATCCAGTAACTCTGTCTATGCCCATTGAATGAGAGAAAAAAAACAAACAAAGAAACAAACTCTGGCAGCAGTGCCCTGCCTCCCCTCCATCAGAGTGCCATCAGAGCTAAAATCATGTTCCCTCTTGTTTGCTCTCCTTCTGGTCCCATCAAATTTGTACTTTCATGCCTGGTGGGTCAACGCCATTTGGAGGCAGGTACTTTGCTTAGCCCTTGAATGAACAAGCATGTTAAAATGATCTACAAAAAATGAAAAATGGATAGGTTGAGGAAGAGAGAGATATTTCCAAGTTCAGAAAGTTCAGAAACAAATATAAAAATCAGCACTTAATTAAGTTGGACCTTGGAAACAAAACTAAAAGAAATACCAAAAGGCAAAAGAGAATTAGTGACAAGAAGTGGGGCAGCTGTAATATGGAGATCACGGATAATGTCTTCCATAAGGGTGTAAATAAAAATAATTACAAAATCCCATATAAGAATAAGGATACATTAATGAAAATTATTGTATCTCAAGTAGAAACAAAGCTCAAACTGTTTATTCTGAACTGGGGAGGATCCAGAGTAGTACTGAAAACAACTATTATTAGTATCCTATGTGAAATGACCCAGTAGTCTATAAAAGTTTTCCACACATCACAGTTTCTATTAACACAATGTCTAATCAGATTTAGCAACAAATTTAAGGTCAAAAGAGTTTATCAGGTGACAAGTGAGCCATATAGGTGGGGGCCTAATCAGAAGTAGCTGATGCTGCACTTATAGCTGTACTACCAGGTCCTTGGTGAATAGGATTTCCAGTGGGCACTTGCAAAAGATTTCTTTGTATATCCATTATTTTTAAAAAGTAAACACGCTAGAACTGATAATTTTCTCTTGTCATTCTGTTTTTACTTATCTCTTTCTGCATTAGCTAATAATAAAACCAGTATTAACACATCTGAATAAGAGACATTAAACCTGAAAGAAAAATTATAAGTATTTAAATGAAGCAGACATAAAATATTGCATATAAAAATGTTTAGAATCAGAATGACAATACTTAATGAGATGAGACAAGCAGAAATTCATAAACAGAGGGTAATTTGAATTGGAGTGGCACAGCAAGAAATATGAGGGAAACTGACTTCTTAACCTAAGTTGTTTTTAAAGAAAGGAAATTGTCAAGAAACCTAACAGAATTTTCATTTACTGTATACTGTAATGTCATCAAGGCACCAAGATAAAATCTGCTGCAAGAATAAGATGTGAAAGAAATTCTGTACAGCATCAAGCTGAGATAGGTGGAACTCTTCATATGAGACACCACTCTATAGAGATTGATAAAAAGCATCTTCTGCTTGTTTTGTTCATTAAGCTAATATTCTACAGATTTAAAAAATCACTTTATGTAATGGCTGTTTGTTTTTCCTTTGAAATATTCATGTATATTTATGAAAAAGTATTTCCAAAATAATAGTAAATTATTGTAGTAAGGTATAAGTCAAGATGCAAAATCTGACCCTATGTTGCTGATGGATACAGATTCTCCCCAAAAAGTGTCTCCTCTGCTGTGTGTTTAATTCTCAACTTATATTGCTTCTTTCCCATTGATCACCAAAATGGCCTTGTTACTCTCTTAGCTTCTATGTCTATGAGGTAGTATTCACCTGAACTTCTTTGGCTTGTAAACCCAGCTGGTCTCTTATCCACATAAGAGGTGAAGCTAGAGCTGCTTAGCTTTTAGGAACAGATGAGAACAGGTGCATTTTCTTCACTATAACTGCCTTCTGGTCCTAAGTATTCTTTCTCCATAGATATTAGGGCTGGAAGGGACCTTGGAAGATCATTAAGTCTAGTGCTCTGCCCCAGGGGCAGGAAGTCAGCTGGGGTCAAAGGATCCCAGCAAGGTTCAAGTGTCTCTTAAATGAGTCCAGAGGAGGTGATTTCACCAACTCTGGTGGCAGTCTGTTCCAGGCATTGGGGGCTCAGACAGTAAAGAAGTTTTCCTTATGTGCAGCCTGAAATGATCTTGGAGGAGTTTGTGACCGTTTGACCTTGCTATCCCTTGGGGTTCTCTGTTGTACAGGCATTCCCCCAGGTCCTGAGGTACACCCCTTATATACTTATAGCTGGCCACCAGGTCCCCCCTGAGCCTGCACTTTTCTAGGCTGAAGAGTCCCATAGCTCTCAGCCTCTCATCATAAGGCCTGTTCTCCTGCCCTCTGATCATGTGTGTAGCTCTCCTCTGGACTCTCTCAGGCTTCTCCACATCCTTTTTAAATTGTGGAACTCAGAATTTGTTGCAGTACTCCAGCTGCGGCCTCACCAAGGCCGAGTACAATGAGAATGACATCCTGGGATTTGCTTGAGAAGTATCTATGGAAGCAAGTCAGAATTTTGCTCACTTTACTAGCTGTGACATTGCATTAGTGGTTCATGTTCATCTTGTGGTCAATTATGACCCCCAAGTCCCTTTCAGCCATGGTGCTAGCGAGCGTAGCACTGCTGAGCTTATAAGCATGCTGCGGGTTTTTTTCCCCCCAAAGTCGAATACCTTGCATTTTTCAGTGTTGAACATTTTCAGGTTTTAATCCACTCATTTTCTGAGCCTGTCTAGGTTAGCCTGGATCACCATCCTGTCCCCAGGCGTGGATGCTTTACCCCAAAGTTTGGTGTCATTGGCGAACTTGGCCAGTCTGCTTCTGATATCAGTGTCCACAGAAGTCTTAGGGAGAGCAGGAACAGTAGCTGTGAGTGAGCATCCATTGCCTGCAAGAGCTGGCAGCTCTGCAGACTCCACTGGGAGAGGTTCATACCTGTTGTAAAGCTCTAGAGGGGAGGAGATCCTGGTGCAGTAGGTCTTGGGGATGCTGACCATCTTAGTGCAATGCTGTGGATGGACAGTGTGGGAGATCCTTGAGTCTTCCCATGTCCTGGAAGGTGACCTTGGTCTACCCTCAGCCTCCAGGGGGTGAAGGACCTGGCAGTAGGAGTTTATCTCCTGCTCACCATCCCTGATGGCATCCTGGCATGCAGAGCTCTGTACTCTGGCCTGGAGCTCTTCTATCTGGTGTCCCAGAAACTCCAAAGTGGAGCAAACCTTGCAAGGGGAGGTGGCTGTGCTCCTGGTCCCATGTTCCTGGAAATGTGCTAGGCATCCCCACAGCTAAGAACCAGAGGCTCCAACTGCATGGAGCCTAGAACCATGGGTTCCGTCTGGGTGGATACCTCTGAAATACCAAAAAAGGAGGCCCCTGACTCCAAGGAGATCCTCGGGGTGTGGTGTGTGGCCAGCTGCATTGTGCCACTGGTAGTCCAGCTACTGCTGTGACCTGTGGCTCAGGCCCTCCAGCTTACCTTCCTGCGTGAACTCTGGTGCTAACTCATGTGCCAGGCCCAGAAGCATGCCTGTTTGCACGTCCTGTTTGTAAAACTCTGGTTGCATGGCTTCCTGGGGGTTGGGGTCCCTGGGCTAAACAGGGACATGATGGGCTTTTGCCTGTGTGTCTCACGCTGGAGCTGGGCACAAACTGTGACTTTGCCATTGATGGGCTCCTATTAAACTGTATAAAAGTAAGTGTAACAGTGTAATTCCATGAATTGAGATACAATAGCATTAATCCTAATTTACATGAGTTCAAATGAAATTTACTGTTGTCTTAATTTGGGCATGCTTGGCCTACTAATTTGGTCCATCTACCAAAACTGGGAATCGCAGGGGCTCTGAAGCTGGGCACTGCGACCTGGATCCAACATGGCAAGGCTATCTTTTATGGATTTTTCAGGGAACACTGGACAAATTTCCCAGCCTGTTTACCCATTGGCCTCAGACACAGGGTCTACCTTGAAGTCTGAAACTTTGTAGCAAACATGCTTTTGGCTTTTCCCCTGGACCATTGTTTTAATGCAATATCTACTTCACCTACAAGCCAGTTCCTAAAAGCAAATCTCTGAATTTCATTTTTCTCACCACCAATCTGAAAAATGGGGTTAAAAATTATTCTTTGCACTTCAGCCTGGTCCAAAGCCCACTGAAGTCAACTGAACTATTTAAAATCACTTCACTGGTCTTCAGGACCTTGTTGCAAATATATAAAAGTTCTTTGTAAAGGTAGTTAAGCCTTACTATCACTGTTCTGAAAATGAATGAGCTAATTAGAGATTTGAAAACACTTATGTGAAAGGCATTCTAGTTACATGGATAAACTATCAGTTTTTCACCCTTGGATCATATTCTCATTTCTCCCATTACTTGTCTTTTGCCAATATTGTTCTTTGGTAGCTGCCTGTGTTAACAGATGTATGAAAATCTCCCTTTGCTGAACAAAGAAGGGGTAGCGATTTTACCATGTCCAAACAAACCTTCATTTATGTAAAGGAATCTCAGGACAATTTAGATGTCAACTCTAAAAATAGCTTCCATTAGAAGACAACTATGAAAATATTTTCTACCGGTGTCTCTCTTTCCCCCTTTGGCTTCAATGAACAAGATACAAATCTAGTTTTCAGGTAATGGACTTTTAAAAACTTTTGAATATTACTGATATTTGGTGAATGCATTTAGGGAATCAATGTCAGTGCTTTTCTATGTTGTAAATATGGTATAATTTTATTTAGTAGTAGTAGAAAAACACGATTTTGAATGCAACAAACATTTCAAAACAGGCCCTATTTTAAATATTTTAATCTACCAAAATATTCAATGTAATCAAAATGTTCAACAAGTATTCCATTTGTCATAAAACAATCCTGTTAATCTGAAAGCAAGAGTATTTCCCAGAACACAATGGGCATGTTTACATGAGACAATGACAGCGATGCTGCTGCTACTGCAAAGTAGGGTTGACCCATGTACTGCAGGGACTGTGCAGTACTAGCACAGTTAGGGGCAAGTGTAGACAAGCTCCATGTGTACTTAAGGTCCAAGTTCACACAAGTCCCTCAGGTATTAAGGTCCCTATTACAGTCCTGTGCTTCCATTATGGGGTACTTCCAGCCTGTGAGTAAGGTACTGAGGGTAAATAGCAGATTTCAGCTTCTCACTGGCTATGATGCTTGTTGAATATATATACAAATTCCCAAACAGATGAGAAGAGCCTTCTCTAAATGTGCACAAATCAGTATATCAACTCCAACCCTTTTTTGTGGAGGTGGTATAATATGATATTCAAATTACATCCTACTTCAGCTAGTCTCTTTTAAAGAAACAAAAAAAAAAAAGCTTTCTTCCCTACCCCTTCCCCTAGACTGCCAACTCCCCTTACAGGTACCATAAAAAGTTGTGCTATTAAAGCTATTTAGGATACTCTGCAAGGTTAGGAATCTTAGGAATCTAAGTACCCAAAAAGAATAAAAGAGTCTGTCTTTGGTAAACACATGAACTACAAACAAATGTAAATGTTCGTGTGTAGTCTCTAAACACAATGGCAAATTTTCCTATTCTGTCCCCTTATTCTAGTGGTTATAGAATCACAATTTATATAGTAGACATTTAGACCAAAAACAAATAATTTCCAGACTAGGTAGAGCCTGTCAAACCTCCCAAAAATATTCTTTTCTTGTTTTTTTCTCTCAGTAGTATGGTTTCTATCTGCCTAATTTTGAAAGTACAAATATATTTCAGTGTTTAACTGTGGATTGTATTACAAGGATTTGAGGGTTTTATTTGTCTGAAGATCTTTTAAATGGGTAACAAAATGCTACATTAGATACTTGTTTCTTCTTCATTGGACAGTATTGTTTACAGACTGAACAGTTTGTGTAATGTAAATTTGTGCTGAACACAGCAGAACGTGAAGACCCTCTAAAATCAGACTTTTATACAGAAAATAATGTGGTTGGTCTGAGTTCCAGTAATGAGACTTCACTGTGCTGGAGAGTAGGTGTATTTGTTTTGTGGATTGGCAAGGCTGTATTCTTTCTTATTCTTATTATTCTTATTTTCTTTCTCACAAGCTTTTATGTTTGAGTCCCACCTATGTAATGACTCTGTTAGGGCTGTACTTTAGAGACATGGAAAGATAATGTAGATCTTGGGAATGAGACATGGATTCTAATCACTATGACTAATACTGATTGAGCATGTGCAAGTTAATGATCCCTTCTTAGTACATATCACATCTGGATATTAATTTGGACTGGGTAAAAGTTTGTGTTTTGAGATAAAAAATACAAAGTCTTATGGCACTAAAGGAACTGATCTATGTTAAAAGTTGAATTTAGTCTATTTATTTAACTCCCCCTCACTTTTCTGTTTTTGCTACCCATGCCAAATTTTCCTCAGAAATAAATTATTCCCTCTGCAATATAATGTGCTGCATATCTTCCGAAGATCAAACTCTTCTATGATGTCTTGAAAAATCAGGAAAGCAGTTTTACAATCACGATGATTTTTAAAATGTCTTTTTTGTTTTCTTTGAACTTTTTACTAAATTTAACTCAGATTATTCCCAAAATATCTTTGCCTGAAAACCTCAGTTTTATTTTGTTAGTCTTCCTAAAAAGAGTAATTGCATTTTTAGGGAAAAATGTGAAGTTAATGGGGGTTTCACAAAGATAGATTGTTTAAAGAGTTTCTAATTAGCTGTGCTTAATCTACACTAGCGTAAACAGGCAAGAGATTAACTAGGGTCTGATTAAAGTGGGACAATAAAAAGAAAACAATCCTTCTGAGTTCAGAAATCAATTGAGGATGAGGCTCAGGGAGTGATTGGGTTTGGGAGTAGGGGATTCTGAGGAATTTCTTGAATGATAATATGGAGCCATGCTCTCTGGCCTCCAAAAAGGAAGTATAGGTGTGTAGAAAATCAGGATGTGGGTATGATGTATGATTGGGCCATCAGACTTTTCTCGGGGCATGGAGGTAGGCAGGGATGTAGAGCCAGGAGGAATCTTACAAAAGGAATTAGAGACGTGTAAAGAAATACTTTTACTGGCAAACTTGTATTGTATTATGGTAGTACCTGGAAAACAGGGCCTCATTGTGTGGCATCCTCTATATGTGCAGGTAAAGGCACAGTTGGATCTAATGCACAATCCATACAATCAGGTGTGTGGATTCTTGGTCATGGATGCATTTGTGGCACGGCCAGAAGGGTCAAAGCAGTTGCAAACCCCTAGGCACTGCCTGAAGTGCCCACATCCCTGCAGCTGGGAGACCATATTGGTTAAGATTTCCCAGCCCCAGGAGTGCACTGTGCTTCACAGTGCCTGGGAGATAGGACTCAGCCATAGGACTGCCTACATGTGCAAATTAAAGCTGGATAGGAACCAGCTATAAAGTTATTATACATTTTTGAGCAATAACTTTATAGCTGGTTGTACCGTTTCAAGGAGTGATAGTTATTTTGCATATATAGCCAATCTAAATTTATTGTTCAAATAACAAGGTAATTGCACAATAAATATGAGTAGAGAGGGCCTGTTATACAGTATGGTGCCTAACTGAGAGAGACAGTTTTTCCCTGTATAGCTTATGGAAGATGAGTAAATGGGGCTCAGGTGGGCTTAGAAGGGAATCCCAAAGAAAGATGAGTATTGAAGGGAGATACTGAGGACACAGGGCAGCATGGAGAATGGATGAAGAGAACGTGGAAAATATTTTATTTAAAAAAAATGTTAAACATTTTAAATACCTATGAGTTGCCTCCTACAGTAGTGTTGGAGAATGCCTGAGATGTACCCTTCTTTGGTGAGGCTCCTAAGTTCTGTACAGCTAGGCTTCCTTCCTGAAGCCTTTCTACTGAACTGAAATTTCTGAATTTCATCAAAAAGGAAGAGGGGAAGGGAGGATAGAAGCTGTGGGAAAAATGGCTCCATTTAAAATAATGTCTGAAAGGATAGCTAACCAAATATTTATTTTTTACCTTCTGAAAAAAAAGAATGAAAAGATTTTGTTCCATTTGAAATGTTTCCTTTTCATACAAAAAAGTTTTCAGTTTCTGATGTGAGGTGAGCGAAGGATGGGAAATCATGAAGATATGAAATAAAACTGAAATATTTGGGGTTTAAAAATGATAACTCAAGATTTTTCTAAAAAACAGACAACCTCCACATTGTCATCAAAAAGTACTCCCTTAATTTAATTTAAACCATTTATTTGTATTGAAAATGTTTGGATTAAAATACATTTCAGTAGTGTCCAGCTGGAAGTATATTTCTATAAAGTACAGCAAATGTCTCAAAAAATGACTTTTTTAAAGAAACAAATTCATGTCTTTTTTAGTCCCACTATTTACATATTAGAACATTTGAAAATGAACAGTAAATGGATTTTTTTTTAAATCTCTTCCATGTCTCACTATTTCCCAACTTGCCTTACACTGATTATCTTAGCTTGCAATTGAGTGTTGAAAAAATAAAAATATGCAAATATAGTAACAGCAGGTTATTATCAAGTTATGATAATAACAAGAGACTATAAAATGTAATTGGATATTCTAAGAATGAATTTCCATTGCATTGTAATATAACTCTAAGTTATACAAGTTTATTTTATACTTTATGTTTATGTGATTAACAATATCATTAATAAAGTTGAAAGTACAAATTTACTTTGCCTACAGATAGTTGCATAACCTTAAGACATCATATAATAAACATAATTCATATCACCAAACAAATAATGCTTAAAACAGGAGTATTATTATCAGGTACTTCCAATGTCAATTAGCATGGAAGACATTTTAAACATTCAATATACACATCATTTCAGTAAAAAGATTAAGGCCTCTCCAATTTGCAGTGACCGCTGCATGAGCACAGAGTCTGTCCATGTGAGCTTGTTGCAATATCAAAACTCATCCTGAGAGGAAGAATCTGTAGAAGAGAGATGACAATGCTCACTTAGGTGGTGATATTATGTTCATTCTTCAGGATGAGGCTCAATCAGACATTATGATCATGGGAGGAGCTATATAAGTACCTAGAAAGAGATTAAAAATAAAAATTCAAAAGGCTTGTTCACATATATATTTATACATCAATTCAAGACCTATTTAAACATAACTTTACATATTTTGCTCCTAAATATTCTGTGGTGACAAAGTATTTAATTTAGATCCCTTCCTTTTTTCCCAAAACACCAAAGCCTCTCAGATTCAATCCAGTCATTGTCTTGTGACACTTGAATGAAAGACAACATGCATGTCTTAGCTGGACTTGTTAAGAAGTCAACAATTGCCCATGCTGCTGGTGCTCCTTTCCTTGCTATTAAAGCTGGTATTAACAAATTATGCCTAGAGACAAACTGCATTTTCCTTTTACTGCTAGTATTGTTTGCCAAGTATTAGCTTGCATGAAATGGTATGGTACAGTGTATGATTTGTCTGCTTTACCACTGGCTTTCAAATATGTTTTTCTCTTAACATATCCCTTCTTTATAAATCTCTTGTATCAGTTCTTTATCATTTGTCTCAGTTATTTCCCAGAAATTGCAGACTGCCTCTTTTCCAAAACTTTTTTCCAGCATAGGTGGTGTGTGTTTTCATTTGAAATTAGCAAAACTGGTGGTGTGTCGGAATGCTGTTATAATAAAGGATTTGTTCCTGATACCAAAATAAGCCAATCAAGTTTAAAGGGCATTTCTTTTCAGAAGTGTTTGTATAAGAAGGATGATTATTTTGAACTTTGGAGATATTGGTTTAGCTCTGTACTTCTTACAGACTTCATGTGAGGGTTCAAGTAGGTCACTCTGGGTTTTTCTGTATCATGTAAATGACAGGTCTTGGGGACAGCTAAGCATACCTTGCTAGCAGAAGTCTGTTGATGCATTCCAGAGCTGGAAGCTGGTCTAAAAGACCAGTCTGGGTTTGTCCCCAGTTCTAGCTCTTAGTCCTGTTGGAGACCAAGGGCTCAAGAGCAGGCACTGGGAAGAGGCCAGAATAGCCCCAAAAGTAAACTTCTAGCTCTGGAGTGTGTTGGCAGACTTAGGTAAGCAGGAAATGCTCAGTCCTGTCATCCCTAAGTCATGCTGTAGGTACAATTTAGACAAGTTGATAGTGCTCTTGGGTCCTATTTTCCTTTCTCCTTAAAAAAAATGAAGATAACAGTAGGGCTGATGAGCACAAAGAAATTCTGTTCTGTAAGGAATTCCAAAACTTGCTTCCAAAATTTTGTTCTGCAATTGACTAAAACCTGGTCATTTCAACTTTTCCCACAGAATGAGCATTTCAAAAATTTGATTAGGAAAAAAATATCATATCTGATTTTGATTTTTCCCAATTACCTTAATGAGGGAACCTGAGTTGCCTAAAAATTCTACCTCCAAGTTCTCAGCTGCATGGTCAAGAACTATGATTGAAAATGGGGGATCCTGAGACAGTCTTCTGGCTTTACAACAGTCCATTTTCCTTGGCAAACTGGTAGGAAGCTACATAGATTTCTGACTATATCTATGTCAGAAACCTACCTAGCTTCCTGCCAGTTTGCCTAGGAAAATATATAATTTTAAGGAATATATATAATTTATAGTGAAATAATTTTCTGGAAAATTTCTGATTGCTCCTCTTTCTCATAAGGACATTTTGAGTATAGATACAGTAAAAGGTCTCAGGCAATAGAAGAGATTTTGCTTTCTTCTGCTTATTAAAAAATGAGAATAAAACAGAATGGAAAACATTTGTTGGTGGTCACACCTGTATGTGAATGTTTCAGTGCTGCTTTTCAGCAAGATGATTGTAGACAGTCAGCAGAAATTTCTAGTCTAAGACATTTAAACTGTAATTAATATAAATTTTAATTTTCAAATATATTTCATTGCTTATTCATGGAGAGACAGTGCTCTTCCCTTCTGAAATTGGAATATGCAGTTTTCTTTTCAGGGCACAGTAGGAACTCATACTGTGAACAGGCACTTTTTATAATGAATTTTACTCTTCAGCTGGTACAATAGGTTATTTATAATTGAATGCTAATTATATTAATTTGCTCCATATTAATATTTGAGGTAGCCATTTAAAAATGTGGCAAAGTGAATAATGATGAAAACTAAGGCTTTATAGACAGGAAGTGGTACTAGGTGTAAGAAATATATTGTAACACTAGAAAAGAGATCTGGTTTTAAGTAACAACACAAGTGTATGAACCTGAATTTTAGAAAGCTTATAGAGTCATCCCATGTTTTCCTACAATAAGGTGCTGGGAAATTAAGAGCATCAGTCTTTCAGAGACTGAGAATGGGCACTTTGCAGTAGTTGAGCTCTAATTGGCCCAGACCTATGGAGATGTAACAGGCCTTCTGCTAACCTGAAGTTTGAGTAACTGGATTTCAAAGAGCTTGTATTGAATAGAAGTTATATACATACATTATGTATGTTTGGCTTGTTCTCACCTTACTGATTTCCAGAAATGTTTCCTTTCTTTCTTCAGTGGGAAGTGGATCAGGCCCAATAAACCACAGTTATGAAGTAAATGCAATGGTAAACTTCATCTGGGTTTCATACCACTTTGAAATCTAAGCAGTAGCTTTATAATCTTACTAGTGCTGGCTCTATAAATGCGACTGATTCAAAAATGAGATAGACTGTTGACATATCCAGGAAAGGTGATAAATAAATAGTTGGGTTTTTTTCCCTGGGAGGAAGTAGATGTGAAACAAGTAAAATTACTGTGGAATGGTCCTCAGTTAAGGAATTTACAATTGTAATAAAATAATATTTTGCTGTTCTACAATAACATAACATAAGAATCCCATAATAGATGACACAGGCTTAATGCAGAGTTTAATAATAACATCCTGATGCAGTTATAAAACTGGTAGGAATTTCAGTTATCCTAAAATAATTATGCTTGTGTTGATTGTTAACAAAAAATATTTCACGCTAGAGAGGTATAGTAATAAAGAGAGGATTGACTTGTATACGCCAATTAGTGCTTTCACTTCAGTCATATAAATCCTTTACGTTCTGTTTCCAGGAAGATATAAAAATGATAAGGTGGGGGTAGCCACCTTCCTACATTCGTGCCCAGTAATGCCATGCTTGCAGTGTTCTTGTGATCCCTTAATGTTTTACTCATCCCACATAACAACTCAAATTTTCTCCATCTGCTTGGTTCCTAATTTAAATTACAATTAAATTCAAAATTAACCACGCACACACAGTGAACTGTCTCAGTACTAGCAGTTTTACCATATTCTGTCTCCACACAGCAATTACATTTATAAATAGCTGTGCAAGGAGCAGCCGGTAAGCTAAGAAAAAAAATACTTCTATTGCATTCTAGGGACTTCTTTTCTTCCTTCTAGAGATGCCAGGATTTACAGAATCTCCAATTATAGAACAGAATTTGGAGAATAATTTTCTTTGTTGTACACAAGATATAGACTAGGTACAGACATTCAAAAAGTTCAAGTTGAATCTATCTAAGTTGCACAGGTTTCTGTAAACTGCATAGTTTAGATCGGTAGCAAACCGAACACAAATTCACCCTTTATAGGGTGGAATAGGGGGGAAAATCTTATACTGTGGGCACTTGTACAGATAGATGTCATAGATTTCATAGACATTAGGGCTGGAAGGGACCTCGGAAGATAATCAAGTCCAGCCCCCCAGCCCAAAGGGCAGGAAGTCAGCTGGGGTCATAGGATCCCAGCAAGATAAGCAAGACCTACCCAAAACAAACCCATGTTGGCTATCCTGCAGGATGTTGGCATTGGCCAGTCCATTAAGGATGGCCTCTTTAATAAATTTTTCTAAGACCTTCCCCAGGATAGATGTCAGGCTGATGGGCCTATAGTTTGCCAGATCCACTTTCCTCCCTTTCTTGAAGGCACTACATTGGCCTTCTTCCAGTCTTTGGACACTACACCAGAGCACCAGGAGTTCTCAAAGATCTGTGCCAGGGGCTGGGCTATGATTCTCACCAGCTCCTTGAGTATCCTAGGATGTAGATTGTCAGGGCCAGCTGACTTGAAGGTATCCAGCCTCTCAAGGTGTTCCTTCATAAGGTCAGCATTGATGGAGGGCAGGGAATCTCCCTCACCCAGACCTCCCTGTTCCGTAGTGGGTATAGGCATCCCATGGGACAGATGAAAGACCAACGCAAAGTACCTGTTTAATAGGTTGGCTTTTTCCTGGGCGTCAGTTGTCAGTTGTCCCATCTGGTTTAGCAGGGGTCCAACGTTGCCTTTGCTTTTTCTCCAGCTCCCCATATATATGAAAAAGGACTTTTTATTGTCCTTGATGCTCGTAGCTAGTTGTAATTCAGTAGCAGCCTTGGCTTTTGTGGGTTGCTCTCTGATTGGACTGAACCAGTGCAGAATATTCTTCCCTGGAGGTGAACCCCATCCTCCATCCTTTGTAGGCCTTTCTTTTTAGCTTCAGGAAGTCTGCTAGATCCCTGGAGAGCCATGGCTGCTGTGCCGTCTTGCTGCCTTTCCTCCAAGATAGAATAGAATTAGCTTGTGCATTGAGGATTGCTCCCTTGAGGAGCAAACACTTTTTCTAAACTCCTCTTCCCCTGGGGTTGTGGTCCCTTAGGGCCTCACTGACAAGCCTCCTGAACTTGTCAAAGTTGGCTTTCCTGAAGTCAAGGACTTCAGTGTTGCTGACTGACTTGCCAGCTTTGCAGTGGATGATGAAGGTGATCCGTTTGTGCTTGCTGTCACCCAGCTTCCTATCAATCACTAGGTTGCCGATTAGGTCATCCCCAGTAGCAAGTAGCAGGTCAAGCAAAGCTTTACCTCTCGTTGGCCCATAGACTTCTTGAGCCAGGTCATCCATGCATGATAGGAAGCTTTGCAACCACTTGGATTTTGATGAATGATCCTCCCACGAGGTGTCTGGGTAGCTGAAGTCACCCATGACAAGCATGGTCTTGGAGCAAGTGGCCTCAGACAGTTCCCGGGTGAACTCCTGGTCAGGCTCTTGACTTGGATGACATGATGACCATCATGATGTACATGTGACACAAATATTATTTGTGTGCCTTTACGGTGTTATGCATTACATGTGTGCCAGACTGGGGAGTTTTAAACAACTTTGCATTATTGCAAACTAAACTACATCTAGATCATTGCAAAGACGAAGTTGTCAGTTCACCATCAAACCACAGGAGAGGCAGGCAGGCTTCACAGAAAAAAAGGATTAGGCCCCTCACCACTTCTGCCTTCAGTAGACAGTTGGCTGAACTGGGTGAGCTGGGGGTGAGCTGTCAGGTGGCCCCTGAGCTGCAGGGGGACCTGGTCTTTCCCTCTGCAGTGGCAGTACACCCCAGGAGTGCCCAGGTAGCCTGCTTAGCTCAGAGGCAACACTGAGCTGGATCCAACTGTTTCTCCAAGCCCACCAGGACTGTCCCTGCTACCTTCCTGCTACCTAGGGCCACCAAGGAATGGGCTAGCCTGCCCTTGGGATAGTGCAGAGAAGTGACTGGGTGTGTTGGTGGCTGGAGAAGGTAGCAGGGATGGTGCATGGTGCACTGGAAGCCCAGGTGTACCTTCCCTACTGCCTTCTCTGGCCACCACGACTTTTTCTGAAACTTTACTGAGATCCAGATCTAAAATTAAAGAATATCTTTTTGAATTATGATAACTGTTACATGTATATGCGTGTGTATATTAGTCACTGGGTCATTGTTTTCTGTTTTCTATACTGCAATATTTCAGCTACTATAAATTTTTGAAGCATCATGATTTCCTTGGATCCAGCCCTACTTTCAGCAGCTAAAAATTTGGTCCAATATCTTTGTTTGTACTTACAGATTCATGTCAAGAGATGCATCAGAACTGGCACAACACTTTGAGCAAACTTTGATAATTTTTTAGTTATTTTTCTCTTGATTAGAATTGGGAAAAACTAAAAAACTGAAAAAAAAACCCTGGGGTTTATCCAAGGCAGGCTCAAATTCCATAATGTTGGCAAGCTCAGAGGACAACAATTACCTGTAAAAAATGATTGTGTGGGATGGAATTTAATACATGGATAGAAACTTAGAGACATATGTTGTCAATGCAATTAGGTAAAGGATATTTGCTGCTTCTTTTTAACATTTCTTTAGGTATGAAGATTTCTAATAATTTTTATTCCATTCCGAGAAAGATGCCTGTCATTCTGAAGGGTTTAACCATCTTCCTTCTAAACATTTTTAACATATGTCTTGAGGTGCTTCTGTGTTTCCAAAACCAATTTTTTATCTCCTCTTAGATGATGCTATTTTATTGTTTTAGAGATGGTGAACAATATTGTGTGCTGGTATTAAAATGCCTCTAGATACCTTCTGAAAAGTCCAAGTCTAATCAGTGTTTTTGTTGTGGGTCAGAGTTAGGTGAACCTTAACAATCTAAAAGTTATATTTCTTAAATGGTTTGAAATTGTATTTCTTGCCTATAAGCAGAAGGACACTGCCAGTAGGACCCCTCTTTGCAGACAAGAATCCAGTCTCATAAATTATCACCAAACTGCATAGTAATGAGGCCATTTATATGGAAATGGATGTGCTACTATTCTTTTGCTGGCTTTCAAGCAATTCATGAACTGCTTTTCACATTAGGAGAAGTGCTTCATGAATCAGATGAAAAACAAAATTGAGATACTGGTAATTTCAAACTTCCTTTGATAAATATCACTCCAAACATGAAAATGGTGAAAAAGCCAAGCCGTGTAAGACAGAAGGAAATGTAAGTGATGATAATGTCAATGGAATCGAATGCTGCCACAGGATATGGTCTCCTCCTCCTAAGATGATAAATATGTATGCAAAGATGAGGCATTTATCAAAGGATAAACAATGAGGCAAACTAAAGGTGTTTATTTTCATGGGAAACGCAGTTTATCCTGGGATGGTGACAATCGCTTAGTTACTCTATCAATTAAAATCAGTGCTCCCAGGTTAGGTTTTAAACCAGTATTCAAGCATAACCTGTTCAACATTCCCATCTTAAATTCCTTAAGGAACCAATATATTTGAGTTTAACAATTAAACAACACACTTATTCTAGACTTAAATAAATATTGATCACTTATATGGAAATGAAGAGGAAAATTTGGTTTAGGCTTTCTTTTAAACTGGATACAATAAATGTCAGTAACTTCCAAGGGCAGGGAAAACCTGTGTTTGTTCATTACCCACAATAATGATGGCACTAATGGGTAGTGACTGACAGCAGAATTATGATTTAGTTTATTCATTCTGAATATTGCAATACAAAAAGTTAAGGATGAATGTTTTGTCGTGATGTCCTAGGACAATGAAGCTGCAATGAATTCCATACTCAGATGTTCATAAATGTCTAGGTATTAGTAATTTGCAATTAATTTTCTAATTCATAATCTGATGACATAGAAATTGTGGTAGTCATGCACGTGCCAGTTTTGGAAAACTAGAGCAAACTTTAGCAATTTTCACCATTACACATAGAAAAATTACTACAACCATACAGTAATTAACATTAATCACTTACACAGTGAAAGTACACAATGATATCAGCATATCAGTGTTACCAACTGGGGTGAATTGTAAATCTCTCAGTAATTTTTTAATCCTCAACTTTTCAGTCTTGTAAATACTTAAGACTCTTTACTGTCATTTAAAATGAAAAACCTCATTATTTTAAAAGGTAAGGATTCCAAGATATTTTCTGTTTGTATTTCATGTGAGCATTTGAAGTCACATGGATGTTTTTTAGCTTTATACCTAAAAAAAAAAAAAAAAAAATTGTGTTTGAACACTTGAGTCAGGTGCAGGCATTACACTTTTACTGGTCTGTACCCATGACATAACAGAAGTTCAGCACACATAGACTGTTTTTAAAAGGGTGGAACCTAGTCTAAGATTCCCCTCCCCACCACCAAAGGGAGGATGTGTGTTCTGTTCACTACCAGTCTAAACTATGCAGTTTATAGAAAACTGCATAATTTAGATTGATTCCACTTCAGAGTTTTTTAATGTTTTTACCTAGCCTTGAGGTTAATAGTATGGCATATATATACATATATTAAATTTTCTTTTTGCTAATGTGGTTTAATGAAGGGTTGTGATGTTGTATTGGAAAGCAAGCTAATATAGACATACATTTATGCATTTTGGGGAGGATTCTTAATTTACATTTGGCATAAGAAGGAAAAAATGACTCCAGGAAACATTTTTTTTAAACATAGAGGATTAAAGATTTGTGAACATATATAAAAAAACAAGGGAGCAAG
The DNA here is from genome assembly GCA_030014935.1 of Caiman crocodilus. Classification (NCBI taxonomy): domain Eukaryota; kingdom Metazoa; phylum Chordata; order Crocodylia; family Alligatoridae; genus Caiman; species Caiman crocodilus. The sequence goes on from JAGPOW010003685.1 coordinate 49,350,183, forward strand.
CTCCTAAGTGAAAAATGTTTTAGGAGTTGCAATTATGAATTTAGACATTTCTGAAAGTACAGTCCTTTAGGAACTCCATTATGCACAGAAATGGTAATGTGTGCATCTTTGTTCTTATTCGTGGTGAAGCAATGCAGTGATGTTGGTTCTGAAGATTGGCATGCAGGGAGGAAGACCATAACCTTGACTCCACCCTGCCCTTTTCAGAATAATTTGCACTGCTAGGGACAATCTCCTTGTATGCAGAGACTGTGATTGTTTCCATTCCGTGTGCAAATGGCAGAAAGTATGGCCAGAAAAACTTTTTACACTTACCTCACTGGAACACTCAAACAATGGGCCATCTACTAGATTTGGACGTGGAGAGCTTGCTGTAACTGCCAAGTGTACCCAAGGTGGTCAGGGGAAAGAACTAAAGTGCAAATTACAAAATAACTTTAATTGTTTTGACTTTTGGGTAAAGATTCTAGTCAGTCTGTACCATTTTTCTCTGTGAAATCCTACCTACATAGACATCCAAGAGGTATGTTTGACTGATCTATCTAAAAGAGAATAAAATGCAAATAAAGCACACTTGTGCTTAAGTATCAATTAAGTGACCAAGCCAAAGATACTCCAAAATAATTCCCAAACTAATAGTGGATGTCATATTCTCCTCTGCCTAAACAATGTACATCTAGTTTAATCTCTTAAATTAATGGAATCAATTGATATTTACAAAGGTATAAATGACAGTGTACCCAGTAAACCAAGTTGAAGAATGGTATACCATGGTATCATCATCACTGGCTATCCCTCAATATGAGGATGATGTCTGTTCGGGGGTGGGCAGGGATTACTGGTGAGTTTTCAGATGACTGAGGACGCTAATCCATGCTCTACATGTTTTTCCAAAGACATGAAGAGTGGTGCCATGGGGAGAGGGATGAGGAGGAGGGGGAAGAAGGGGCACAATTGTTGGCCAAAATGTTGTGTGCTTTCCTTCCTCCTCTGCCATTTCTCAGCTTCCTGAGCAAGATGGTTCTTTTTGAAGTGAACTGTAGCTTGACGTATGGTGCAGCACCATTGAGACCTGTTACCAGCCAGCACTTCCCAATTTATAGGGTTAATGCCACTCTTCTTAAGGTATGCTTTCAGAATATCCTTGTAGTGCTTCTTCTGTCCTCCATAGATCCTCTTACAATGAGTAAGTTCAGAGAAGAAGACTTGCTTCAGGAGATGGATGTCAGCCCATCTGCACACAATGGCTAGCCCAGTGAAGTTGAAGTTTAATGATTTTTGTCTTAATGCTGGTTATGTTAGCTGCAGAGAGGATGCTGGTATTGCTGCAGTGGTCTTCCTATCTAATGCAAAGAATTTTCCTGAGGCATTGTTGATGGAACCATTTCAGGCACTTAAGATGGCTTTGATATGCCACTCATGTCTCATACCCATAGAGAAGTGTGGGGATAACTACTGCATAATAGACCAGGATCTTAGTTTCCAACATCAGCTATTGGTCAGCAAAGACATGGCAAAGCAGCTTTCCAAAGGCACAGCGAATTCTATGTTCGCTTTCTGTATCAAGACTGACTGACTAGCAGAGGTGACTGCTAAGGTATGGGAAATGCTCCATGTGTTCCAGGGGTTCTCCACAAATAGTAATATGTGGTGGTGGGGAGTGCGGGACAGGTTGTTCTGGGGCAGGCTGGTGGAGCAACTTGGTCTCGCAATGTGAGGGGAGAGTCCTAGGCTTTGATAGGTACCTGGGAAAAGATTGAGGGTAGACTGCAGATCAGTTTCAGTGTGCATGAGGATAACACAGTCGTCAGGGTAGTGAAGGTCAGTGATGCCAGTCTTGGTAACTTGGTTTTGCTGTGAAAGCACTGCAGGTTGAAAAGCTGACTGGCCATTCAATACTCAACCCTAATTTCAGGAGGAAGGCAGTCATGGATGAGAATCAAACTCACAGCAAAATAGATGGAAAAAAGGTTTAGGGTGATGACACAGCCCTGCTTGACACCAGTACAGATGGTAAATGGGTCTGTCTCTCATCCATTGCAAAGGACTGTGGCTGTCCCATCATAAAGTAGCTTGAGGACACTGATGAACTTCAGTGGACAATGAATCTAGTGAGCACCTTCCATAAGGCTTCATGATTAAAAGAGCTGAAGGCTTTTGTTAGGTCAATGAATACCATAAACAGCTCCTGGCATTGGTCTCTACACTTCTCCTGAATCTGTCTTGGAACAAAAATCATGTTAGTGGTACCCTGAGATGGTCTAAAGCTACACTGGTATTCTGGAAGGACATCTTTGGCACAGGGGAGGAGGCAATTCAGAAAGACCCGAGTAAGAATCTTCCCAGCAACAGAGCAGATCAATAGTTCCCACGTACTGGCTTGTCCCCTTTCTTGAAGATGGTCACAATGTTGGCATTCTTTAAGTCAGGAGTAACTTCTTCATTAACCTTTATTTTGATGAGAAGTTGGTGAAATTTTTGCACTAGTGCTATTCTACCAGCTTTGAGGACTTCTGCAGGGATGCCATTTGGGTCTGGTGCCTTGTTTTTGGTCTGAGTAATGGCATGGCATGGCAGACTTCCTTGAAGGATGGTGGAGCAACAAGAGGTTCTATTTCTGGGGATTGAGGGATAGATTTAATGGTGGTATGTGAGACCTCAGGAACATGGTTGAGTGGAGTCTTGAAGTGCTTCTTCCAGCATTGCTTGATGGATACATTGTCCATGAGAAGTGTGGAGCTATCCTGTGGTTGCAAGGGGGTTGGACCATGGATGGCTTTTATTGCTTAAAAGAAGCTTTCTACGTCATGTTGATTAATGAAACCCTGGATTTCCATGGTATTCATTTGCCACCACTGGTTCTTGATGTCCCATAGCCTCCCCTGAACTACAACTTTGAGCTGGTAATAAAGCTTTTTTTCTGGTTGGAGGGTTCATTCTGCCAACTGCAGAACGTGGCTCTCTTCTGATGGATAAGTGTTAGGATTATCTTCTTGTTCTCGTCTTGGTGACAGTAAGTGGAATATCCAATTGATTCATTGCATGACTTGTGAATAATATTCTCAAGCTCTTCCCAATGTGCTTGGATATTCTTGATGTCAACAGGTAGGTCAGAAAGTGTCTCAGTAAGGTGTTGCTGAATAACTTCACATTTAGCTTGGTCTGGAGTGCCTTGATGTTAAATCTCTTCCACATCCCTTTCAGTTGTTTACCGTGTTACGGTGCAAGCTGCATATCCATGATTGATCTGACTAAATAGTGATCCATCCAGCAGTCCTCTGTACCTGTCAAGACTCATGGGATATAGATATCAGTATGATCATGGACTCTGACAATAATATAGGTAAATGAACCAATCTAGTCAATCTGTAGATGTGATGACAGTCCCTCCACATGTTGATTCCTCAGAGGACTTTTTTGGGTGACCTGATCTGGATTGTTGGTTGCACAAGGCAAGGAATTGTTGACAAAAACTGACACATCCTCCCTCAAGGATGGCCACCATCCAAATGACTTTACTTGTTGGGTTGTTTTTTCAGTACCAAAATGGCCTTGATCATGCACTAACAAAATGACATCTGTCCATAGCTGTTGTGGCACTATCCACACTGGTAGCTCCTCTCCTTTCCTAGCAAGAATAGGACCTGATGGCTCCTGCCATACATACTGAGTTGCGTTCGTGACAGGTTAAATAGGTCGAGAGGCAGGTTGATAATATGAGGTGTTTATTTAAGGACTGACTACTTACAAAGTGCCTGACCCTAA
>JAGPOW010003685.1:49354047-49389553 GCA_030014935.1 Caiman crocodilus
AAAAGACGAGCGTTGTTCGTTGAATGACGTAGGACACGCGAGGTGATCAGTCTCACGTCCGTTCACGGCTAGGGTCCTAGGGAGTCTCCTCCCGTCTTGTGTCTTCAGCGTCTTTTATTTGCGCCCGTTCTCGCGAGAGTTGAGCTGATCATAACAATTGCTGATTGGTGCGTTTAAACAGGGTATGTTGCTACATAGTGTTACGGCAGGAAATTACAGGAAAAGAAGGGCGGGGTGTAGTTGTTGTTGCATATCTATTTTTAGCTCGGCCATTTTCCCTATAAGAAATAGCTATACTCCATTTTACTTTGTTTGATTTTATGACACATACCAGTCTCTATGCTGACAAAATTGACCTGAATTATTCAATTCTAAATCCTGATGCTGTACCCCAATTAAATCCACAGCTCCAGGCTTGGATAGTGAGATTTTAGACACAGGGCCAAGCTCCACCATTAATGGCATGACCTATCTAGATCCCATCCTGGCTTCTTTCTTGGCACCTAGGTCTGTCTTCTCATTCATGGAGCCCTCCAAGGTTTTAGACCTCTGGTGTACCTTTACCTTAATCATCACTACAGGATTCAATCCATACACAGGAAGCTAACATACTTAAAGAAAGTACAATACTTTATGGGTTTTTGATCTCCTAACTTGAAGTCTCGATGCCTCCAGACTGGCATCCAATACAAGAGCACCCTTACCACCTGGTCTGAGTCACTGCAAATTACTACAGACTGATCCAATGGTGTATTCTCCAGTGCTGCAATGACTCCAACAATTCCAACAGCCTGGGCTGAATGCGGCACACACTGCCCCTGGATGCACCAAATCACCAACCCATCTTCTGCTGCCTGTGTCACTGGAAAACCCATGTATGGATTCCCTTCAAGGTGATAGCTGCTTTCATCAACAAATCACACAAAATCAAAGTTATCAAACACCTCACTAGAAAACTGTAAATCACTATGGAACATCCAGGTGCCTTCCTCTAATCTCACATCTGGGAGAGGACACTTATGCTCAGTACCCTCAATCACCAAGGTGTAAGGTGAAAGAGCCCTAGACACAAGCTCTGTACTTACATTCCCATTCAGAAGTGATCATTCAGTTAGGTCTTACCCAAAATGATATATTTCATTGGTGACTGCACGGTCCTCATGATCATAAGGGACATACCCATCAATTAATTCCAGTGCGATAATGCCCACACCAAATCTAAAACCTCTCTCACAAGAGGGTGAATTCCTGCTCTACAGCAGAACCCTGCTTCTATAACCTACTGGTCTCCTGTCGGTGCCAGTCTTCTGGGACAGAATTGCACCTGTGTGCTGGGTAGTGGTAGCCAATTCCGACAGGAGTGGCTCTCCCATCCGTGGATAGGCAAGGGCTTGTGCCCTCATCACAGCTTCCTTAAGCTTACAGAATGCCAACATCTGTTCCTTGCCCCATTGCTACAACACTCCCTTGTGCAGCAGCTTATACAAGGGAGCTGCCAACCTGGCACAATCCTCGGGAAACTCTCACAGGAACCCGGTCAATCCCAAGAATGACCTTAAGGTACTTACACAAGTTGGCACTGGTAACTTGCTTATCAATTCCATCTGTTGGGCATCTGGACTCCTGCCCTCTGGACCCAATCTCATACCTAAATAGGTTACCTGCTCCTGCACTAGCTGTGCCTTAGCTGGGTTTAGTTTTAATCCAATCTTGGCTATGACTCCTAGAACTACCTCAGTGAGCTACAATAATTTTCCCCAGCATTCCTCCCAAGTATGCATCATCACTAGTAGGTCTGTGTGGAGCTTTAGGCCCTGATTCAATTTGGCAGAGATTTGGCCTGATTTGGTGGCTGAATCTCTGAATCCAAATCTAATCAGAGGATCCTTTAATCTCTCCAAATCGAATTGGAACCCTCCGAATCAATTCAGAGAGATTTGGAAAGATTCATCAATTTGGACATAAAACAGCCTTAAATGTTTTTTTACATGCCTCGAGGTAGCAGATGGCTCATGAACATTGTGATGATGGGGTGTATGGAGTGTCCCACAGAAGCACAGGGGGCTTCCCAATGCTCTCGGCAGAAGACCTGAAAGTGGACCAGAAACACTGGGTTCACATCCGGGTCTACTGGGGAGCACATGGTTGTGGGGGGAGTTCCCCATGACCCCCCGGCTTGGCAACTGGTGCCTCTTGGGTCTGGGGGGGGGCACCCAGAGTCCCCCTGTGGCTGATTGCTGAGCTGGCAGGGTGCGGAGAGTCGCCCCAGTGCACTCCCCAGCAGACCCGCAAGTGGGCCAGAAGTATTTCCAGTCCACTTCTGGGTTTGCTGCTGAGCACATGGCAGGCCTCATCAGACTTCTGTTGGATGCTCTATCTGCTCTAGCAGTGCAACCTTCACAAGCTGTGGTGGTAACTTGAGATGTGTAGAAAAAACATATAAAGCTGTGTCTATGTTCGAATTGCCAATTCTCTGAATCAGCATTGAATCTTCAGATTCAGAATTAGCTGAATTGAATCAGGGAGAGTGACTCTGAATCACCAAATTGAATCACTGTCCCTGATTTGGACTGAATTTGAATTGAATAGGGCCTACATTGCACACCCCTCATCGTTAGGATGTCATCCACTTACAAGATCATGGACCTTCGATCCACCTCTAGGATCTTTTCCCACATTACCAAAACACTTTGATGATATTGCACTGGTGAGTTGCTATACCCTTGAGGCAAATAGGTAAAAGTGAGATACTTCTGAAAGTAAAAGGGAACTTATACCAGCATCTCTAATGAACAGGAATGTTGTAGAAAACATTTGTCAAATCCAGCACCATGAAGTCATACTGGCCAGCACTTCCAGGTACTTAGCGACCACAGGTGCCAGTGAAGGAACACACTTGTTCAGCTGGTGGTAGTTAATCATAAGTCACCAGGTCATTCTATCTGCCTTCCCCACAGGCCAGATCATACTGTTACACGTGCTGTTTACCTCTACCAACACCTCTTGTTCAATCAAAGCATCTATGGTAGCCTGAACGCTGTCCTCAGCTTCTCTCAGGAACTTGACCTGCTGCTGCAGCTTTGGATAGATCCTATCAGTCCAAATCATTGTGTCAATCTTACTGCATTCGAGCCTATCCTTAGTCCATACCTGTAAAACACTTAGGGCAACAGCTTTGACATCATCACATCAGTCAGGAAAGCAAAGCTGGTCTACTGCCTTCAAGGCTGCGCACCAGTGCCAGGCAGGAATCATATGGCTATCTGCTGAGTCAGAGCACCTCAAAACTCTATTTGGCAGGTCAATAATCAGATCCCAATTTCCCAGCAGGTCCATTCCAATTAGTCCTGTGCCTACCAAATTTAGCAAACCAAATCAAAGCCAACCCATTTTCATTCCAATTCTGGCAACCTTGAAGTTTGAGAAATCAACCACTTTTTCTGAGCCCTCAAAGCCTTCTAACACTTTCACCCCACTGGTTGTTCAATTTGCAAATGGGACAATTTCATTGCTAATAATGCTAAAAGAAGCACCCATGTCTAATAGCATGTCTTGCTTATGCCACAGCGCTTCCCCGTCCAAATGCAAAAGCACCAACATCAATGGACATCCCCAGGAGTCAAAATTGATTGATGCCAGCGTCTGGGTTACAAGTGCCAGGCTGTTCTAATCTGAATTCAGAGCTGCTGGTGGGGGTGGAAATCTCTCTGGGCCCTGCTTTTCTGTCTTTGCTGTGCCCTCCTGATTTTTATACTGGGCAAGCAACTCCAGCAGCCTCATGGTTGGTAAACTATTAATCACTTCATTGGAAGTATATCTAAGCAACTCCTTTCAAATTGAGTCACATAACTCAAATTTGGGGTTGCACCGCTCTCAGCCAGCATGCCTGCTCTGATTCCACCTGGAGTTACCAGATCTAGATGGCTTCTCCTTTTCCCTCCCACTATCCTTACCACCTTCCATGGCTTTCTTAGGATGCACTGTGTGCATCTGCACCTTATGAGTTCCTGGATAGCACTTTTATAGACTGCTGCCTGTGCGATGTTAATCCTCTATGACCCACACGTATTCAGGCTTGGGGCATTAAAGTAAGTTAATTTCCCTGAGCATTGATCTACTGAGCCACCCTACTCTGAGTTAGAAAGAGTAGCTACACACTACAACACAGGTAGGTTGAGTAATATAAACTTTATTACACAACAAAACCTGTGCAACTAATACCCAATGCAATATTCCCGTAACACATGAGCTGCAACACAATAAAATACACCTGATGGGACAATAACCCAACACGCATCCCATACCCAACGTCCCTGGTTACACAACCAATCAACTACACATTACAATGAGCTTTGGTCACTGCACGGTTAACTGCTGTGCAACCTCACAAGTAAGCCTGAAACCACAAATGGCAGCAAGAACACTCTGGACCTAGTTAGCAGGAGAAACCGTCTGACAGACCCTAGGATTTCTAGCTTTTCCCTACTTAGGTATTCAGCACCTCAGATGGGAAAGGGTGATACTTTACCCAACTGTAGCTTCCCAATGACCAGGTCACAGCAAGGAACTGCACTTGACGAACTCCCACATCTCAAGAGCCTCTTGTCAGAACTGTCCAGCCAGAATGAGAGCAAGGCTGAGCCCTGGCTGGCTACTCCAAACAAGATGTATAGCCTTTAATCATGCCACCTGTCATTCATCCAATGGTCCAATCATCACCCTTTTCACAATACCCAATCAAATTCAAACCTGGACAATACTTAAAAGGACCAATCAATTCAAACTATTTCAACTCAATACAAGTAACATTATCATAACTGTCTTATTAATTTACATATCAACCTTGATAAACAGTTGAACTACCATTATATACTACATATGCCCAAACCTTAAAAGCAGGTCATGACTTCATCAAGGATGAGAGTTCAAATTCTTTAGAAACTTATCACCTCTAGTTATATGGTGCATACATAGATTTTCATTTTTCTACAGTAAAATAAATGAATCTTGATCTTTATCAAAAGAGTCCTACATTGAAATGTGTAGGATAAATTCTTTTCCATTCTTTTTTAAATAAAAAGGAAGTAAAGGATGTACAAAGACAAGAAAGTAAATTAAATGAAAATAGAGATATTTCTTGTCAACTCACCATTTTTATTGTCATCTTTTGTTTCTTCATGAATTAAATGTGAAACATACAGAACAGGCACTTACAAATCCCTAGTAAATGACAGTATATTTATTTATACATGTTTCACCCTGAATCATTACACATCATCATGATACTCCTCAGGCTACACATAAAAGAAAAGTAGGCATAAATCAAGCCAAATTTATTCCCTTCCATTTCTGCACTAATCCTCAGATTCCAGTCTTTCTGTGTCATACATACAAAACATGCTTCTTCTCATGTTATTTTCAAAGGCAATATTATTCCTAATATCGTTCTCATTCTCGCTATCTAATAATGTTGCTAAATCTCATTCCCTTTATACTATAAAACATGACATAATGCTTTGGAGTCATGAGCACATTATTTTGAGCTATTACTTGGTTGGTCTCATGAGATTGTTTTCCTTCCTGCAAGCAGTTTAGCTATTCAGTTTCTCTTCTCAAACTTTCCGGTCAAAACCCAGGATGAAAATTTATACCAAAAAAATCTTATGCAGGTATTTGTCATTTCCCTGAGTTTTATTTTACTTACATAAAAAGTGCCCAATCCACAAGATACATAGCTAGCCAAATATGTATATAATACTTGGCATTGAAAATCAACCAAACTCCTTTTTAAACATTTGAAGGGAAGAAGAATTTCATGCAATAATTTCCAAAGCAGTTGGTAGTAACTTGCATTTTTGGGAATTTTTTGAATTTGAGTCAATTACTACTTCTTCAAATATAAGTTTTACTATAGTTTCTTGTTGTTGTTGAAATTGGGCCAGATATTGTTTCTAAATATTGCATAATTACAGAATGCCTTTTACCCAGGGAAACCACGGTGCATCAAAATGAATCACTTAATACCTCATATCTTATTTTTCTGGCTCTGTGATATGTTGGTCATTGCCTGATTGGTCTAATGGGAAGGATGAATTATGTTTTGGGAAAAGCCATATTAATACACTTGAGAGAGAGAGAATGCCAATCTCTCCTGTATCAGTTGCTAAGGGGTGAGGTTTTGGTGCTATGAACTGTATTCCAGCTCTTTTGCCATCAGCTTTATTTCATGAGTGTCAATCAGAGATTTTTAAAAAATATAAAATAGTAAGGCATATATGCAATAGACCTCTTGAAGCAAATTTTTAGAAACGTATAAAAGATGCATGAACCCAAGTGTGTAGCTGTATGAGAACTTTATTTGTAAAACTAATAACTGAATTTCCAACAAGTTATATAGGTGCCTTTTGAGACTTACCCACTGAGCCTTCAACAGATGTGAGCAGTTGTAACTTGTGCTTCAGGCGTTGCTTGGTTCCTGTTGCTTGACAGGAGACCTAAATCCATAACCTTTATCTATGAGAATGCACTTGTGTTTAAAAGTAATATGAACTACTGGATACTAGTGAACTGGCCTAGGTTTTTTTTTTCTCAAAGCTGACATAGCATTTTGAGGGCTCAGTTACATTTATTTGCAGATACTTGTAACAATAGTCAATTTTCTCCTTATGTGAAATCAGATCTCATTAGAAGTAGCTGCCTTTTAGATAATTTCATTATGTAGCCCAACTTGGGCCCAGCTGAAAGGGCTAAGTTCAATTAAAAAAATCAAGTATAGATGTGGGGGTGGGGAGTGTAATTACAATACTCTTCTACATACTCTGAAGTCAGCTTGACACAGGTGGAAATTTCAAGAATAAATTAGCATACTTTTGTAAGATAAATATAGTAGGACTATTTTCATGATGGAAATTGCCACAACTTTAAATTAACATTATTATGAGGAATAATTAGGGAGTTCTTAAGTGGGTAACAATAGTATGGTAGGAATATTAGATTCTATTAAACTATTCTTCTTATACTGGATAAACACGCTTTCTGGATTTTAACTTCCAAATTAAAATAGTATGAAATTACCTTGTGTGTAGTTGATGATAGTTTTAAATATGTGGTATGGATCTTAAATCCTAAGAAACTGTTAACACTGGCTGATTCTCATCATTCTCTGACAAAAGGTTAACTGTTAAACTAACCCTACCAGCATCTATCTTGTCTTTTTTTCCACTATAGAGTAAAATTAATAGCAAATGTAGTTTATCTACAGGAGGCCAAATAGTCCTTTCAGATAAACATATATGCATTGGCATAACAAGCAGAGTTGCTGCCCAGGACAAACCCTGTGTGAGTGAGCACGGGATGAAGAAGGGGGCACATAGTTCCAAAAGCAGAGGTGGAGGGCGTGGGTTGTGAGAGCGGGGGAGGAGGGGCATGGGTTGTGGGAGCAAGTGGGGTGCAAGTTGCAGGGGACATGGGTTCCTAGAGGGAGGTTGGAGACCTTCAGTCTGAGCATGGGGGAGTGGAGCAGCACAGACCACGGACCTTGGCTACAAAATAAAATAAATAAGCCAGCTGGAGCATAGTTTCTTTAATTCTATGCCCTGTAAAAACCGAACTAGGCTGGTCAGAAACTTCACAGTTCTGACTGAGCAGCTGCTCTCAGCAGCCAGGGGCTGTTTTGGATTTCTCAGCGTGCATCCCAAAGCATAGACTCCATTGGGGTGGGGGCTATTCCAGCACCCCTCCTAACTTGGCACCCCAGGTGAGTGTCCCTTGCGACCACTCCAGATATGCTACTGATCACATTTAATTGTTGATCATTTTGTAAACTCTTTGGGGCAGGGACCAGCCTACTTCTGTGTTTTTACAGTGCATGGCATGAAACACTAAACCCTGCTACTTCCAGCTGGCTTATTTTTTTCTTTTATAACTGAGGTCCTCAGCCTGTAATTAACGGGACTAGTCACAGTAGGTAAAGTAAAATCAATACATTTTTGCAAGATTATGAACCATTGAATTAAGTTTTCGCTACTATCTTTTAAAACATATCTTTTAAAAGGAGCCCATTCTTGTGGACGTTGGTCTGAGTCTGTATTTCATTTATCCACAGATAATAGTATGAATGAAGGCATCCAGAACTGTTTTCCATTGCTCCTTGGAAACTGTAAGTGTATGCATTTTCTCATATTGCATGACTTGATGTGGTTCAGTGACCAATAATAGCTGTCTCACATCAGTACCTTGTTAATGGCACTCCAAGCTTTAGCTATAAAGACTGGTATCATATTGACTTCTGTGATGGCCAGCCCAGTGGTCTGGTTCTTCCTTGTTTTGCTCTGTGCACAAACATTTTGAACTGTGTGAAGTATGAATAGTACTCAGAATGAATGTATTTTTGTATCAGTTTTGCACTTGCTTCATAGAACAGTGAAGGACTACAATAGACAGTGGACAATCTGGTCATTGAGGTTTTTGCCTATTAATACATTGTGAATGAAAAAACTGAGGATGCGATTTCTTTACTGCTCTAAAAAATAGAGATTTTGAAACAAAGGTTCACATTTAGTTAAGTCATGATATCTGGCTGGCCTGCAAAGAGCAAAGTCAAAAGAAGTAAAAATAACTTTGCTCTTATAACACTACTTCTGAAGCAACTCTTTTTAAACCATATAAGGCATACCAATTACATGCAGTTAGCAATGAATAACAAAACTAAACCAATCAGTTTGTGAACAACCAAAAAGCTTAAAAATTATTCATCCAAGCTATCTGGCAAAGACTTGGAAATAACAAGAAACAATCTGACCAGCTCTAGATGTCAGCCTAGGATTCACTTCTCAACCATAGACACAATAATGGAAGAACATGCGCGCGCGCGCTCGCACACACACACATGATAGAGAAGCAAATACAGAACAAGTGAAAGCAGGAAATTGTGTTCAAGGAACTTTGGCTAGGATGAGGTTCCAAAAGCAACAAGACGTTTTTTCTTTAATTGAATTCCACTTCCAATCTGGTTGATGTTTTGAACTGTGATTTAAAAGACTTGTCTCCAGGGAAACCGAATCTATGTGGGACTGAGTGAGAGAGACTGACTGACAAATTAAAGTGTAGTTCTAGTTAGAAAAGTGACTGTAAAAATGACATTGTGGGGTTCCATATTTTTCTTTCTTTGTGATTTCGAGATCAAATTTGCTCAGTTGACAAGTCAATGGATGATTTTTCTAACAGCCATCATTGCAAGTTCAATGGGGGAGATGAAAATCAAGCTGTGGTCTTTTTTCCTTTTAATTCACAGCTAGTAATAAAGATTCAGCTATCACCTGTCAGTCACAATGCACAAAGCAAAACCGAATCTAGTTCCTTCCTTTATAGTTGTAATGCTCTGCAGTGCAAGAGGAAGCATGAAATGAATCTAAGCTTTGGGTCTGGGTGTCAGTGGGCATGGAATCCATTTTAGAGTCGGACTTGCTGTGGGTAATTGGACCAGTCAGTTGTCCTTGCAGCCTTGGTTACCTTATCTATTAACCATGGAAATTATAGAATCATAGGCAAATAGGGCTGGAAGGGACCTCTGGAGGTTATCCAGTTCAGCCATCTGCTCCAGTCAGGATCATCCCTATCCAAATCATCCCATACAGATCCTCATCTAAACTATTAGTAAAACTGTACAGTCAACCCTGTCACTCAGCCATAAGTCATAGCATCCTAACCTGTCAGGGTTCTGCTGCTGCAAGGTTTGTTATAATATACTCAAGATATCTAAGTGGGCCATGCCCCTGCTACAGAGAAATACAACCCTCTCCTCTATAGTCTGTAACAATCTGACTATGGGGTAAAATTTCTTTCTGACCTCAGATATGGTGATTGCATTAAGCTTGAGCAGAGGAACAAGACCTTCTAGACAGAAAACTTGGGATTTAGTTCCAGCAGGAGCATTAGAACACCCCGGTCAAAATCCCCAGCCTCAGCTAGAGCTGGTGCTCAATGCTTCTGAACAACAAGAAAAAAACAAAAACAAAATAAAAAACAAAACAAAAAACCCAGACACACATAGCTACAGGAGGAAGAAGAAATCCTTTCCAACCCCATGTGGCAACCAGCAAAGCCCAGAAGCATGGAAAATACCTGTAGTAGAACAGAGGTTCCCAAACTTTTTCTTATTATGTACTCCTGTCAAGGATAGGTACTGTAGAGCTTTTGTTCTTGGTGCAGTGATATCTTCCCTGTTTTTAGTGAGCCAGGAGATGTAGCCACTACCTCCTTCAGCCCTTCCCCAGTGTTTTATTCTCACCTGCCATGTCTTTGAGATTTCTTATGATTATTATTGAGATATTATTCAGTGAAAGCATCCCCTTGGGCCCTTGGCTGGACCAACAGGACATCTTCCTCCCCTTCACCCCACCTAACCACACCTTAGCTGTTGAATCTGACATGGCAAACTACTGGCTGGTGTAACTATCTTCTCTGGACTAATTAAGCCTGGTTTTAACAGACCCCCAGTCCTGGATCCCAGTCCTTCTGCTAATACACTTTGGGCCAGGTTGGCCCATTCAGGTACAGACCTCAAACACAAATGTAAGCTTTCAGCAGAGGTAAATATAAATGAAAAAAACAAAAACCCTAGGAGAATAAAAAGGGAATCCTCCAGAGAAAACAGGAAATAAAAAAGAAAAAATCATACACTGTCTCTGTTGGCTCCTTCTCTGCACTGCAAGAGGACTGACCTCACTGGCAAGGGTGAGTGATGGGTCTAAGCACAAGTGGGGGTCTGGGTGATGGCGGACCTGGGATGGGGGCTGGGACATGGGCTTTTGGTGGCAGGCGGCAACACAGGACCTCCTGCCAGGCCCAGGTGGAGGTCTGCTACTGGGCGGTGGGTGGCTGTTGGGGAAGTGTGCAGTTAGGGTCAGTGGCCAGGCAGCAGGCAGCATGAAGGTGAGGGCCAGAGCCAGAATGATGTCTAGGACCATGTGATCACCATCTGTGGCCTGCACTGGCCAGCCCAGAATGGTATTCTTTTCCCATAGCACATGGAGCTGCTTGAATTCCAGGGCCAGCAGCTCAGCCTGGACTTCCCAGCATGAGTGACTGGTGCCTCCTGAATCTGCGGGGGGCACCTGAAGAAGCCGCCACTGCTGGTGGCCCTGTCAAGGGGGGCACCAGCCCTACTGACAGCATCAATGTCAGCCATCAGGGGGGCAGCATGTGCACCCCATGCACCAGTTACCCATGACTCCTGGTCTGCCTGGTCCTGCTCCTCCTTGTGTGAGTCCTGAGTTTTTTTGCACCAGTCCTGTGTGTCCTTGTGGGTGTCATCCTCCACCTGTAAGCCCCATGCGTTCTCCATGTGCTCCTTCAAGACCACCACCATCCACTGGAGGGGGATGACATGGTCTACTGTGTGACTCTGGCAGAGCCAGCACTTCTGCAGCACCCCAGCTGTGAATAGTGGTGACACTGAGCTGGCAACCCTGCTGCCAAGTGTGTCCTCTCCCCCATGTCCAGCTGCAGGACCTACAGAGCCACAAGACAGAAGCTTTTTGTGAGAGTTTAAAACATTTCAGAGATAAGATATTCTGTACCAGGGGCTGTGAGTTGCCTGGCCTCAGGATCAAGGGTCAGGTATGCACCACTGTCCTGGCATGGTAAGTTGGCTGGATAGGCCCAGGCCCAGGCCCAGGCCCAGGCAAGTGCTGGCCAAGCCCCACATCCCTGCACACTCCTCTGGGGCTGTCAGACTGCTGGCCAGAGACAGGCTGCCTCCCCCACTTCATCCCCAGTGTGGTACAGACTAGGCTTCTGGCAGCACCTACTGCCACAGCTCCAGACCCCTCTTCCCCCCATCTCCTGCAGGCCAATTGTTCTGCTGTGCTGCCATCCAGTCCACAGCACCCAGGCTTGGGGGCTGCAGAGATCCCAGACAAGTGATATGAGAAGCTAGGCTCTCCCTAGTGACATGTTACTGAGGGAACCAGACTGGGGCAGGGCCTCAAGCAAGCCAACCATGCTGGTATATACTGCATGGTTACAGCCTGGGTCTCGGGGTACAAGAATGGCTGTCAGTTGCCACATAAAGGACATGGTTTTGTGGGTATGGCTGGACTCACAACTGGTTGGTCATGGCAACCCACTGTGCCTGCAAGGCCTTGACCTTTATGAGGTATTGCTACACCAACCAGTTGTGCCCTCACTCTTGCATCCAGCCTGATAGCACCTCATAAATATGCACATTGAAGTGTCTTCCTCACTCAGACTGGGACTGCATCTCTGCCTCATCCCACAGTACCATGTCTGTACCCAGTCTGCTGCTTAGTTCAGATAGGGCCTGGCATGGGATGGGGAGGAAGCCATGGTGGGTCCTGCACTGGCTCTCTGGGCCCTTGCATGGCTGTCTTTGTATTGCTAGCCCTGGACAGCTGCCTGCAGTGCCCAACACAAGGGTACAGCAAGGGACTGGCAGCTGTGTGGCAGAGGCAATGCCCCATAGCACCTGCAGGTGCAGGGCAGGCTGCTGGTGTGTGCTACAAGCAGGTAGCTCTGGCCCTGCTGGCCAGAAGCTGCCTGCAGTTGGCCCTGGGGGCTGATGGGCCTGGCCAGAGGCTACAGCAGCTTGAAGCACCCTGCTAGCCTTGATGGCACTGTCCTGTCAGGTGCATGGCAGTGTGGTGCCAAGCACCAGTGCTGGTGGTGTAGGCAGGCAGGGACAGGTAGATCGTGGCCTGCCTAGGGGGAACACACAGGGCCTAGAGTGCCTTCAGGCTCCCTGTTAAGTGTGCCCTAGGGCTCAAAATGATTGCAGGCTTTTAAAGCCTGAAGGCAGCGGCTACCACTGAGGCAGCCCAGCCCTGGGGTAGGAGAGGCTCCTAGCCCAAAGCCTTGGTGCTGGCCTGAGGCTGGCACCCTAGTGGCTGGGCAGACCTGGGAGCCAGCTTGTTTCTGGGTCATGTCTACTTTCTCATTACTGCATCGTAACTAATCATGCTTAAATTTGCTACTTGCATTTTCAGGGGCAAATTTAAGTGAGATTAAGGTTGTTTACTGCTCAGTGAGCATGCACATGTATAGATGAGCGCACTTACTCTGCAGTAAACTACACTAATGCACAGTAACGCATCTCATGTAGATTTACCCAGTGTCACCTAACTGATATTTGTGGAAGATCTACATAATGTTAGAGCCAACCATTTGGAAAAGTTGGGAATTGAATTCAGAAGAAGTGGACCTGTGTTCACCCCTTAACGCTACGTGCTCATGATTTGTAAAAATGGAGTCAGAGGATAATGGAATGAATGATGTAGCAATTAAGGAAGGTCTACTGAATCAAGGACAAGGAAATTAGGTTGAAAAAATTATTCAAAATGGACTTGGATGTGAGACAAGATAAGGAGAAGGAGATTGAGAATTGGTGAACCTAACCATTTAGCTGGGAAAATGTTAGGCAATTGAGGAATAAAGGAAATAATACCATAATCCAAAACAAATTTTGGATCAAACCTTTATCCTTGCGTCACTCACTTGGCAGCTGCAGTGAACTGGCCTCCGGATCAGGCTGGGCTGGAAGTTCCATTTGCAGGAGGTTGAAGGAGAAAAACAGTAAAGAGAAGACCCAAGGACGACAGTGGGGAGATTAAAAGGAGATGGGGTAAGGATAAACAGAGCAGAGCCATAAACCAGACTCCCAAAAGCTAAGGCACTGCAGCTTGGTGTTCTGGGGAAAGTCCCATCCTCCCACCTTCCCCCCCCTCCATATTTCAGCTTGGCTTGGTCAGCATAGCTGGTTTCTCACATAGCAGACTTCCTGCGCCAGCAGGGAATGGTGGGGTAGCTAGTTTCTTGGGCACATGTTGCTCCAGAAAAACTCCTGTTCCTCTCTTCCTCCCCCTGCCCCCCCGACCTGACCCATATAGCTGCTATGATGAAGAAACACATTTCTGGCACCCAAGTCAGCCAGGAATGGGTAAGTGGTGTGCAGCCAGCCCTAAGCTGGCCTCCCAGGAGCTAAGGCAGGTGAGAAAAGCCCCATCCCATCTTCCCCATCCCCTCCACATGGCCAAGAAGGCTTTCAACAGCCAGTAGGGAAGGGGTAAGCAGGTTGAGCCCAAAGACAGGCTCCTGAGCAAGAGCACTGCACTGCACCAGGAGAAGTCCCATTTTCTCTTCCCTCCCATCTATGTGACCCGCCAGCACAGCTGCTGCCACAGGTAGCAAATTGCTTGCATAAAAGCCAGGATTTCTGGGGGGAAAGCCATATCCTCTCTTCCATTGACTCAGCCAGCACAGCTGTTCCAATGAAAGAACAAATAGCTGACATCAAAGCCAGAAGGGAATGGGTTAAGTCGTGTGTAGCTAGGGTGGGTAGGAAAGTGCCACATCCCTATCTTCCTTCCCCTCGTCCCTCCCTTCTTCCATCCTCACTTTCTTCCCTGCTGCAGTAAGGGAGCAAGGTGTCCAGAAAGGAATGGGTTAAGCAGCACCTTGTCCTGATCCATACTCTTCAAAATACAGGGCTCCCATATGTATGGCCAACTGGGCTCCACACTCCAACACCCCAAAACCTCAACTCTGGCAACTGCACAAAGAATAGTAACAGTGAAAGCCCTGACTTGCCCTTAAAGCCTCACTTGAAGACTTAGAGCCATGTGTTGCTACAGCCCTCTTCACTCCTGCCATGGTTGAATTCAACACCTTATAAAGGGCATTGGAAAGGAATGGAAGGAGGGAGAAAATGGAATCCAGATGCCTCTGAAGATCCCTGCCAACCTATAGTCCAAACAGTATCATTATTAGTAATACCTTTCTAAAAGTAAAGCTGCTTTTCCTATTCCTTTCATTGAAGAGATGCTTCTAGTTCACTATGACAGATATCTATTATGCTGCTAGGACCATTATAGGACACTGCCACAGAGTTCCTGAGATGTATAGACATCAAGAAGTGTGTTGACATGACATTCAATAACCCCCAACTGTTTCTATTCTAGTTTTACAGCATCCTGATCACTGTTGTGTCTGAACATGTTCCTAAAGTTTATTAACCAGCATTACTATCAGTTCACTCCTTCACATCATCTTCCCAGAGAGAAAACTGTGTGATAGGTGTCAAGGCAACACAGTGACTTGTTTTGGGAAGGATAACTTTAAAAACACAAGAACTGTCACACTGGGTGAGATTACTGGTCAATCTTCCTCTGGCTTCCTGTCTCTGAGCTTCAGAGGGAGAGTACACAAATGGGGCATATCTAGAGTGATCATCTTATACTTCCTTTGACATCAACTATTCTTCAGTTCAGGGGTCAATAAGCATGGCAATCTGTGAGGCAGTGGGGCCTGAAAAAAGTTCTACCGGACCCACTCCATTGAGCACACTTGAGATTATTGGAAGGACCTGCTGCAGAATCTAGGACCCTGGCACTAGACTTTGCCTTTGGCAGCAATGGGGTACACGAGGGATATGCAACACAGCCCTCGGTCACTCCTGTAACACCTCTATTCTACAGGGAACAAGTTGCAGAACCAAGGACAGTTTTGCTCATGAACAGATGCACTGAAGTGTTCAGTACTAGCTGGAGTTGAGGATCCTCCATATATCACATAATACAAGCAATTGACGTTGTTTATTGTTGAAAATGTAGCATGAATGTAATGTTACTATAGTAGCATGTTAAGTAGCAAAAATGTAATTGTAGTTTACTGTTTTAACCTGCATTGTCAGGAAACAAAAAAGTGTAAGTGACAGGTTTGCCAAATTTATTAGCTTTTGTTTGTTTCCTTCAAAAAAGGAATATCATTTTTTTATGATTCCAATGTAGTCTAGTTTCTATTTTTTTCTATGTAACTTCTAATTTAAAACAAGACTTTTAAAATTACTCAACTATCCTTAGAGTACTTCATCCATTATGTTGACCATTTCAAGTTTAATATTTCTTTAAAACTAATTGTACATCATCACCCTATAATAAGAATCCTTTCTGCTGATGGGTATTATACTAAAATTTCCTGTAATTATTACCTTTGGCATCAATAATTTGTTAAATTAGTTATTTCCATTTTAATTATATTTACCTCATTGTTTCAGTGACCTTTTAAACAAAAATCCATCTCCTATAAAATTGTTGTTTTTACTGAATTATTTCATGGAGGTTTCATTCTTCCTCATTCTCATTTCCTTTTTAGCTCTCAGTTAGGTTTGGGGTTGGTCTTCACACCATTGTTGGCAAGAGTTTAATCAATTGGATGTGATAGTAGTAATAGCAGTAGTAAAAATGAACATGAAAAATATTGACTTGTTTCATTTTAAAAATCATATTGGATGCATTATTTTAATTAAATGCACTTATACAAAATTACTATTCATTATAGAAAAGTGAAAGCACAACATTATTTTTATGTTTGAATGACCAATAGTGTATCAGTGCTTCACACAAAGAAGTAAACTTATTGACATTTACCCTGAAGAGCTTATAGTGTTAAGAATCAGTTTAGCAAACTCAAGCACACAAATAATTTCATTTGAGCATCTATACAAATCCTTGAATGAATAATTATATGCAGAATCTTGTTCTAAAACAAGGAAGTGGAGAAGCAATGGTAGTAGTTGGAAAAGCATACCAGTCACAAAGCCAAGCTGTTTTTTTTCAGAGGGCTTATTAAATCCTCATTTGTTTAACATATTAGAAATGAAATTATTTCCCAAATGAAATTTGTTAATGCATCAACAGTAATATCAATTGGTATTATAGTAAATCAATTCTAGGTTTTACAACTTTCAGGGTTCATCTACAAAATGCATTGTGCATGCTTTAGCAGCCAAGCTTTTGTTGCAAACAAAATATCTATTTGCAATAAAATCTGTTCAATAAAGCCTAACTAAGTCTGACTATAGAATAAAAAACAGACTTTTATTCAGAAGATAACTTATTGTTTTTGCAAAAATATATTTCCATTGTATTACTTCCATGGTTTGTTTAGATGTTAAAGTTTTTTTTTAAAGGCCATAGCTTGAGGTTTGATTCAGTAAGAAATAGTCTAAAAAACATTTTAGGAGTACTTTTAGGATAAACTGTGCAGAAGTCATGAAAATTGGCTCTATGCCTGGCTGGCTAATATAGTAAGAAATCAGCCATCAAGTTGAAACCATTTTTAAAAGTCTTTTATATAGTGCCAAGATGTGGAAAATAGTAAAGCCAAACAGTAGGTGGAGAATTCATGCAAATGAGTTTCCTTTGCAAATTTTGTCTGACTCAGCAAAATATTTTTTAAACGCCATCTGCAGCTGTACAATTAGCTATGTGATCTACTCTATTACAAGGAATATACTAGAGACTTATGTAGCTGTAGCTATGGAACTGAGTTTAATAGATTTTCAAAATCCCTGAACTACTAATTATATATATGTATGCATTATACTCTTAAAATTCCACTTTTGACTGCATTGCAAAGCACAGATAACTATCATGACATGTTACATATGCAGTGCTGTGATCACTATGCATAGAGGAGAAATATAATCCCAGCTTTAGAATGCTGGATATATAAATCAAGTACAAATCCAATATACTGGTCAAAACTAGATTTTTTTTTCTGGATATATTTTTATTCTCCATAAGATGCACAGAAAAATCTATCTTTATTGCATTTTGGGAGTCAAATGGTGGAAAAGCTTATTCTCACTTATTTTCTCTCGTAATCTACCCAGCACAAATTATAATATGCCAAAGGATACATATGTAAAACAAATTTCTGCTTAAGTGTTGGTCAGAGAACTCTGCCCCCTTAATCCTAGAATTTCAAATAAATTTTGCATTTGGATCTTTGAATTGTTATGCTACAGGTCCTCAATGATCTCAACAGTGAGCAGTAGTACTATTTTTGATATGCAGTTTTCCATTGGCATAAACAACCCACTTTTTGAGTATTAGTAGGTGCTGAACAAACCTTTGAGGTTTACTGTAGGATGCAAAAAATATGTTTTCATACTATCAAAGACACATGTTGATATACCAGAGTCTGAGGTTCTGTAATGGTTTTGGTCAAAATTCATAATTTCTATTTCATAGGAAATTCTGACCATTTAAAAATTATCTTGCCAATGTTAACTTTTTAAAATTACATATTTTCCATGAAATAAACATTCTGCAAATGTTCATCTAAAGAAATGTTTATTTCTTTTAAAGAAAACCCCAAATTTTAATATTTTTCATGTAAAAAATTCCTTTTCTTATTTTATTACTTAATACTCTTGCAATATTTCATGACACCTCAGTAATTATAATGCAAAATATGGCATATGTAGCTAAGTCACGTGTGGGATGACACTATATAATAGATGAAATATGTATTTACTTTTTAAAACTTAAGGCCAGATGGTCAGTTTTATCAGTGGTATGCACAGGGACTCATACTTCTAATCTTGGAAACCGTGTATTTCCAAAGTGAACATTTATAGAATTCCTGTATGGTGGGAAATGTTTATTCTGATTTAAAACAAAACCATAATTTAAAATGTCACAATTTCCTACGAATCAGAAATCTCAAGTTATATAACCAACTTCACTGACTGTGGGGCAGATTGTAACGAAGACGTTTTCACTATAAAGCACTTATTCATCTCTAGGGAAATTCTGTCCTGTGAGTTGACTCCAGCAGAGGTCCTATCAGGGGAAAAGGCTATGACCATGTACAATACAGTAGCAAACGGGGTGGGAGCAGAGTGACTGCCCTAGGTGCCTAAGTGAAGGGGCGCCACTAGGTGCTGCCCAGCCTGGGTGGGGCATGGGATGGAGCCATGAGTGGCTCATTTGTGGGGGGAACAGGTACAGGGGAAGGGCGGCTCCTGCTACTATGTGCACTCCCGAGCAAGCCTGGGGGGCAGTGCTCCCCGGATCTGTGTGTGGGGCAAGAGTGGGCTGCCACTGAGAGCTTTGCCCTGGGCGTTGAACTTCATTGTTACGGCACTGACCATGTAATTAAAACTACCATAATACATATACCCATGGGAAGCAAAATAAGGATGCACAGACAATCTTATTTCTTAGATTTGAGTGCCTGCCTATATTTCCTTAATATTCTTTTAACAGGGGGTCTATATGAGACTCTGACTGCGCAGTAGCCTGATAATACTGTGCAGTAGTAGTGTCTCATGACAAAACAGTGCTGAGATGGTACAGCGCAGTAGTATTAGCCTACTGTGCAGTAGCATCACTTAAAATGCATTCACCAGTGCTACTACACAGTAATTCTGGTTACTGCACATTTATTTAGTACTTACTTATAGAAGTACTAAATAGATGCACAGTAATCACTGCACACTATAGCATCTCATGTAAACGTGCCCACAGTTTTGTAAATATATATATAATTTGCTGCCTTTTTTGATAAAGTGGTAATGTGGTATCATATTGATACTAAAATAAATATTTGTTCAACAGAGTTTCAAACTTTAGATCCACTGGAAAAATCTCTTAACTCAAGCTATTGGAGGATCTGAATGAGACTTTTTCATCCTGTATGTGGAATAGCACTTAATAAGAGAAGAGAGACATACTTTGAAAATGAGTTTCATAGATATTTTCAAGCAGAGGAATAAGCTCTACTCTAGGTGGGGTAGGGAGAGAGGTGTTTGCTTTTGCTGGCACAGACTCTTTACCTTATACTCCCAAAATATAACACTTTCTCTTCCAACTGCTGTTACCTGTCACAGCTCTTCCCATCCCATGCTGCTTCTTGCCCACTCAGGCTATGTCTTCTCTTCTCTCACCTCCCATTGACTTTTAGACCTAATCTCCTTTTCTCATCTCAGCATCCAACTTGGCTTCTCTCTCCAGCTTTTGCTCCAGTATTCCAACTCCTGCCTTTTTATTCTACACTCTTTGCCTCCTTATCCTGAGTTCTTGTCCTGACCTTCCCAAGCTTCTCCTTTCCCCAGCTCTTTTTTGGTTCTCAGTGCCCACCCAGCCAACCAATTTGCAGTCCCTTCATGTGGTCACCTTACCACCACCAATTTTCAAACCCAGGCTCCCTAACCAACAGTTTTCAATATAGCTTCTTCCCATCTTTTAGTCTTTTTCTTTCAAGGCTTCTTTTTGCAAATCTGCTTCATCTCCTGATCTAAGTTTTAGCCTCTCTACCTTCTAGGCAAATGTTTCCTCTTTCTTGTCATTAATAACATGTTCATGGATAGAACAAAGGAGACAGGAACTCTATTCTTACTTCCAACCCAGATCTACCCCATCCCAGTTCAGCCATTATAGGTAAAGTCCAGTTGTGCATAAGTAGTTCTATGCCAAAGGAAGCAGTCTGAGTCACTTCGTGAGAATGACAAATGAACATTCTGGTTAGTGTTCTGAGAGGTTTGACCATGGTCAGTAAGGATGATTTTTTTTTTTAACAGAAACCTTGCAATATATTTCCCCCTTATTCTTGGAAAGAAACAGTTTTTTGGCTAAAATTTTATTTAGAATAGTTAAAATTCATCATAAGCAACCAAAAACAAGCAGTGGGACTAGAAGACAACTTCTTGTCCCACCTAAAATACATGTACTGTTTTGAATCAGTTTTTGCTTGTTTGTTTGCTTGAGATAAAAACAGTGGTATTAATTCATCTATAATTGCACTGATGGAAATATTTAAATAAGAATACAACCATAAGTGAATATAAATTCATAAAGTTTCCAATCTTAAACAGATTTAATAAACTAGGCTGCACAAATTTTAGTTACTGCCTATGTGAATTCATAAGTGGTAAATTAAGTACAAGAGGGAACCCCTATTGTTCTCTAAAAGCAACACTGAAAGAATTAAAAATTAGAAATTCTGAAAGAATTAAAAGCAAAACACTATTTAAAATGTGAATATAGGGCTACAGCATTCAAAGAAAGCTTGTTGCCCAAAGCATACCAAAACCTACATCAAGACAAAAATTCATGAAAATTGGATGTAAATAGAGTATGTATATTTGACTTCTTTAATAGTTTAAAAAACTTTATTGATTCAATGCAAAGCATTTTGAATAACAATTAATCTTTACATTACATTACATTAATCTAATACATCTGAAAATGTAACAAAGCATTTGAGACTGAATGAAATACAAAGATAAATCCCATCTTGTGCGGTTTCCTATATAGCAACAAATAACATATTTTATTGTCCTTTGTAAAATGTTCCTTGCAGCTAAAAGTAATTGTTTTGTAGTTATTTCTTGATGGCAGAGCTTCAGCTTCCTTAAACCGGTGTATCTCCAGTGATGTAAATTTGCAGCTGCGAAGCTATCAGGCCCAAAATGTTTTTTGTAAAGCATGCTGAGATGAGGAGTACCATTCTGTGCTATTTGCCTCTCACTTATTTTCATACCTGCCTCCAAGTGCTGAGCAGCAGTGTAAAAACATCACATGAATAGGTACATGAGATGACTTTCTGAAGAGGAAGTGATACCAGGGAAAACACAAGATCTTAGCAGGAAGGATTCAGGACATAGAGAGAAAAGACAGGTGAAAAGAGGGAGGAGAAGGTGGAGTAAGCCAATTGGCTTATTCCAGTAGGATGAAGGATGTACTAGATAAGATGGGATAAGGGGGAAATGATGGTTAAAGGGAAAAGGAAGAGATATTGGACTGAGAGAGGGAAAAGGAAGAGAAAAATACTGAACTTAAAAATAATGAAAGATTGCCATGTGGAATATACATAAAACTTGGGATTTGCATGCCTGGGTTCTGTCCATGGCCAATTTACAGACCCATTGTGGGACCACAAATGATCTGTGTTTCCTTTCTCTGTTTTCTCTATATGGAAAAGAGGGCTATCACTGCTTCCTTACCTCACTCATAGTTTAAGATCGTCTGATGCAAAAATTAATATTAGAAGTAAAGAGCAAGCATAATTATTGCTATGACAGATTGTGGGAGGCTGAGTCTGGGGAACGCTTGTTTTGTTCACTCAATATAAAAAAATGTCACTCAAAGATATGCAAAGTCCAGTGCCATACCAGGGGAGACTAAAAAGGCCAGGACTTTTCAGTTTGGAAAGGAAAAAGCTGAACAGGGATATGGTAGAGGTCTATGAAAACTTGAAGGGTGTGGACAAAGTAAACAAGAAACTGTTATTCACCAAGTCCTACCATGTTGGAATTAGGGGGGACCCAGTGAAATTAGAAGGAGACAGGTTTAAGACAAACAAGAGAAAGTCCTTTTTCATGCAAGGTGTAGTTCCCTGGATCAGTGATGATAGTGTCAGCACAGTATAGGGTAGAGCCATGGTGCCTGGCAGTCCTGTGCCCTGTGGGACTGTGCTGTGGGGAAGCAGACTCACTGAGTTTGTGCAGCCAACAGAAGTTGCCCGATTCTTTCCTGCCACATCTTGTAGTTGGGCTTATTTTAATCGTGAGGTGACCTACTTCTGCTGTGTACAATCTCGGATGAGTCAGGTCTGATTCTTCTTTGGAGATCCAACCTCCCCTACACCCCACCCAATTGTTATTGTATCCATTGCCCTGGGTCTCTCAAGGGGTGTTCCTCTTCTCTTATTTATTCCACAGCACCAAGTCCATCTTGATCCTGATTTACTGGGGCCATGACTGAGCTGGTCCTCTGATCACTCATCACGGGTTGCATCATGGTGAAGGAACAAAGGACAACTCAACTTTGAAGGCGACTCAGGTAAGTCACTCCTGAGAATGGATGTTGGACTGGCTGCATCCGTGGGCCTTGAGCCCAAAGTATCCCTAGAGTGTTGGGCTATTCTCAGGCCAGTGGCCCTCAGAAAAGAAAATAATCAATGAAAAGAACTAGGTGAGCCTTCCCAGACCCCTTCAACCCAGCTGGGGTATTGTTCCTTCCTGGATGCTTCAGCATCTGGTAATCAAAACCTTTGCGGCACCTGCTGCTTTCCCTGGCATGAACGGGAGGAGCGTGTTCTCCCACTCCTCCCGCTCTAACTCCAGCTGGCCCTTTAAAGCCGATTCTCCTGCCAGTGTGCCCCAGCCAGAGGTAGCTTTTTGCTTTCTGTCTTTCTCAGGGCTACAACCTTCTTTCCCAGGCTGATCATCAGATAAAAGAAAGGAGAACAAAAATGAAAGTAACCATTATTGAAGGAGCAGTGCAATGCCAGCTCCTGATCACACTTTCCCCCAGCACGTCTCATGGCTGATATTACCTGCAGTCTCTTTTCTTTCACTGTTTGCTATAGTGGACATCAGTAATAGTGTCCCTCTGAGCTCTCGAAGATCATCTCTGCCGGCATCCCAGGGTTGGAGGCTTCTACTCCGATGTCCAGGTGTTACCAGCTTCTTCTTTCATCTGGTGTTCATTTCGTCTGCTCCCCTGCCCTGGCAGCAGGCCAGAAATAGCCACAATGCCATGGGTGAGGCCAGTCCTGATTGTGCAGCTGCTGACAAAGCATCTTAGCTGCCAGTCTTTTTTGGAGGTTGGCTCCGGTGGGACTAGTGAGTCCTTCCCTGCTATAAGCTCTGGAGAGTTTTCCTTCACTCTTTTACAGGTATGTGCCAGGAAGGGTAACGAATAGGGGATAGATCATTCTAGATTAGGGTTCAGCAAAATGGTGGACTCCATTTCCTAATAGTCCCTGCCTGTATTGCTTAGGCAGATCTCCATGGAGACCCCAGGAGCAGTGGGGCTATGACAGTGCAGCATTTCTGTGGAGCCCAAGGCAAGTGGTGTGCTGGCAGTGCACATGGCTGGGCAGGGAGCTGCTCTGGAGCTGGACCAGGATCTTGTGGCAGTGACTATGTGGGCCTGACCTGGGGCAGAGCCACAATCCATTGCCTGCAGCAGATCACGGCAGGGGCAACACATCCCCTAGGGCGGCAGAGCACAACTCTGTCCCCACTCTGACCTGTGTTGTCACTGCTGCAAGATCCCAGCCACAGCCCTGGCCCTAGAGCAGCTCCCCATCCAGCCATGCACCCTGCCGACATGCCACTCAGGGCAGACTCTGTGGACATGCTGGCTGCACACTGTCATGGTCCTGCTGCTCCACAGGGTCCTGCCAGAGCGACACAGACAGGGACTGCTGGGAAATGGAGTCCACCATGGATTTGATCTGGCCTGTGAGCCAGACTTTGCCTGCCCGTTCTAGATATTTCTGGCTCAGAGCTTTTCTTCTAAAACATCCATTCCTGCTGCTATCAGAGACAGGGTACTGGACTAGATGAACCATTTATCTGACCCAGTATGGCACTTCTTATGTTCTTATACATAGGACTTGGCAGCTATGACTGTATCACATATTTTTAATAGTTGTAGTAGTGTCTGTTTGGCTTCCATTCTGTGTTTCCATGTTTTCCATAGATGTCACTAAACATTTACCTGCTCAAAAGCATCTTTCAGTAAGGTAACCCTGAATTCCTTGAGCAAGGCAGTGGTCAGTAATATTTTACACTCTAGAAATCCTTCATAAGGGAGCCAGTTGACCCACTTCTTCTGAATTGTTCAATTTCAAGAACATCTAGGCAAAATACTGTTAGCACTTGGGATAGTTCAAAGGCCAAGTAATAGAGTACTAAGCCTTTCACTCTGAGATAACCAATCTCAAGTCAGAAGTGATAGGCAGGGGTTGTCAGTCTAGTTGATGTGATATTAACTGATTGTTTCATTCATTCTACAGGCACTGCTGATAGTGTCTGTGTCAGCAAAAAGCCCAGTGATTCAATGCTTATGTCAAGTATACCATCTTCTTTTCAGAAGAGTAGTTTCCTCCAGGTCAGGGCTAGCACACATTGGCTCACGTAGGCAGGAGTTTGTAGTGTTGCTACCCATGCAGTAGCTATTTTGGGAAAAATAGAAAACGTAGGTCTCCAACACAGTCAATCTGGCACCTTTCATGAGCACTAAATTGACTTAAAGAGAAAAGGGGTGGTGTGGGAAGCATGCTGAATACATTTGACTCAAAAAAACATTTATGCATTTGGATTAGAATTTCAATATTGAGAGGGAACGGACATTTTATATGGATAGAAATATTGAAAGACACCATGAGAAACCATTGTGGACATATTTTATATACAGGAAGCTATGGTATGGGCTGCTGGGAAAGTGCAGCCCACCCACAGAGCCAGGCACAAGATTCCTATTTAATTAATTAAGTGGGAAGCCTGCACGGAATTTACAGTAGCTCTGTGTGAGTTCTGCACTTTTCAGCATTTGACACTCTGCATTACAAATAGGGAAACTACAGAAACAGCAGAAACAATGACAATAACACATGACTATTCATGACAGTCACATGTCAGTAGAATGTATTCCTTTTACTAGGATTCATTCAAAGAGGTCTGAACTAAATAAAACTAGCAGAATGTGCTTTATTTCTCTGCCTTTGAACTTCTTTCTCTGTAGTGGTTTCTGACATAAGTAAGTGTATGTGTATATAAATACAAACATTAAAGAATTAGCAGATATAGGAGCTGACAAATTCCTTTCCATGTAGTTTTATGGGATCCATAGTCATGTTTCTGTTTAGAACTTTTCTGGACAAGATGCAAATTTCTACACCAATTCTTAAAATAGCAGGGTTTGAAACTGCTCAAGGGAAAGATATAGTTGCTATAATAACTACAAAACAAACTCTGAATGAAACCACATCCAGGCATTAGTAATGAACTGTAATCATTTAGCCATTAGAAGAAGTTAGAAAATATATTTTAGTATAGAAGATCCTATCAGTTTTTCAGTCAAATTACTATGTATTTTAGTATAATCGAGAAACTTCATCTTCTTAGCCCAGCATTGTAAAACAATGAGATGACGAGGGCCATCTCATCTTGAGAGTGAGAGAAAGCTGAATAAAATAGAAGTAGTATGCTATTATAAACCAGATTTACCAGAGTCTTAGTCCAAGCTGAGTCTTACCTTATGAGGTGCTTTCCAAGCTACTGTGTTTGGATCGAAGCACTAGCTCTTTTCAGTTTTCTAATCCCTCTGAGTAGTACTGAATCATATTCTTTGGCTT
Organism: Caiman crocodilus; assembly: GCA_030014935.1. NCBI lineage: Eukaryota > Metazoa > Chordata > Crocodylia > Alligatoridae > Caiman > Caiman crocodilus. Next base: position 49,380,001 of record JAGPOW010003685.1, read on the forward strand.
GTCAGGATCATGTTCTCGATGTGGAGTTCCAAGAGGTGAGATCCAGCACTGTAGCCAAACTAAGACCCAAAAGGGAATCATAAACTATTCTCATAATTTTCATACATTCTACAGACAGCTCCACTAGTATCAGAATTACAGATTCACTGGAGGTTCCTCAATGCTTGTTGCAAGGAACTTGGATGTTTTGCAAAATAATGCCTTAAATATACACATATTTATATTAAAAATAGAGACTTGTATATCCAAGAGGGAAGAAAGAAACAACTTCCCCTGCCCCCATGAAATATACATGCACAAGCTTTCTCTCTGGTGTCCTTCATATTGCAAAAGCCTTTGGAGTATTACTTTTGGGTCCCAAATCTCTCCTCCATTCCTTCTCCAGCTTGGGATTCTCTACCTGCTCCTGAAACTAGTTAGTCCTCATTATCTTGTATTGATCTAGCAGTCATCAGGGTCCTCCTAGCTTAAAGAGTCTGCATCTTTTCAATAGCAGCATCTATAAATCTCATCCTTAGTTATTGTTCTTCTGAGGAAATTCAAAGGATCCAGCTACAATTTCTCCAGACAAATATGGGAAAACAGTTTCCATTAGGCTGGCTAGACTCCTCAGCTTATATGTTCTGTAAGGACGGGAGTCATTCAGGAACCAATCCCCCATTTATAACATTGTTTCTTTCTGATAAGAAACAATGTTATAAATGGGGGATTGGTTCCTGAACCAAGGCCTGATACCCTATTTTCACCAAAAATATCCCAGAATTTTGTACTCAATCAATTATATATGAGTAATATAGCTACATTAATATATTTATATTGTAAATAGCAGTCATATTAATTTAAAAGGACTTCTCTGAGGTGACTTTGCTGGACTTTTTGAAGAGTTGTTGGCTCGAGTGTTCTGAGGAGTCTTGGCTGCAGGTTCTTCTGTAGTCTTGTCTATTTTCTTAAAGAAGGTGTCCAAGAAAGTCTAGACATTCTCCAGGGAGATGAGTGACGCAACAAGTTTGTTTGTTGGCATGGCATTGCATTGGATCAAGCGTTTTAAGTTGAAACTGGCATTGTAACATTGAAATAGGGTGTCAATTTATAAACGTTGTAAGTGCAAAATGTTGTAACTCGAAACGTTGTAAGTTGAGGACTGCCTGTACAATCTAAGCATTGGGGATTTGTCTTAATTTTGTGCCTCCCACTGCTGTGGTAGAGAAAGATACAGCATGGAGGGGAAGGGGGAAAAGGTAGCCAGATTCCTTTCCCTTTTCCCCCATGATCTGTCCCCTTCCCCTTTCCCCCCATGCTTGCTACCTGCTCTCCTGCCACCTGCCATATACACTCCCTTCTGTCTGCCCACCCACCTCTTGACTCCCCCTGGTGCTTGTATCTTCTCCCTTGCCTCCTGTCCCCAGTTCCTTCCTCCTCCACTCCCTGTCCCATCTGCTAGCTGCACACCCCCACAACTCCAGCCCCAAACCAAACTCTAGCCCCAGATTGGGGCTGTAGCCAGGGCCAGAAATAGAGCCAGAAGTAACTAGCGGTAGTGGGGGAGATAGGTTGCGGAGGGAGCAGGCGTGGGGCAGGCTGCACAACCTCTCCTGAACTCCCAACAAGCTGCATACAACGGGTTTCCCCCAACATGTGTCTCCCATCATGTGGTCACTCCATATGTCCCCTGACCCCACTGCATTGTCTCCCTATGCTCCCCCCACTGCCCCTTCCCATGCCACATGTACCACACTAGAGCTAGTGGCTGTTTAGTTCCAGCTTCAGCCTGAGCCCAGAACCAGGCCCAAAGCAGCTGCCTGTCCTGGGCCAGTAATCAAATTTAAGATGAGAATTTCTTCCCACATGTTGATTGGGGAATAAAACCTCATCTTTAGTTAGTGTAAAGATGGTACTTGTGACACCCACCTTGCTACCATGAAGACTGCCTTAACTCAACAAGAACACTTCAGCAGAGAAATAGATCATATCTTTGAAAGTGCCACTCAAATATTCCACAGTAACCTGCTGCAATACAAAAAGAAAACCCCTTACCTACCATCCCACAATGGAACCACTAAGTAGAATCATCAACAAATTGTAGTGTATACTTGAAAAGGATCATACCTTGAGAGAAATTGTCCCAATAACCCTCCCTCCCCACTGGCCTTTAAGCAATCTGCTAACCTTGCCAAACTCATCACCAGAAGCAAATACCTGGCCAATCAACAGACACCTAATAGACCATAACCCTACTTTAACAAGGAATGTATAACCTGTCTATGCTACCATAATCAACACCCTTGCAACAAAGCCATTAGAATCTATGCATCCTACACATGTGTTTCACAGAATGTGGTATATTTCATCCAGTGTACCAGAAGTCCTCATTAGAAACTATGTTCATGAACTAGACAAAAGCTATGCCCCAGCATTGAGAAGACACAAAGAAAAGGCAAAGGACAGAGACATACAAACACTGGTAGGAAAACACTTTTCACAGAACAACCAGTAACTCTGACCTCACAAGGCATTTTTACATGCTCAAGGTATTTGTATATCACCCTTCTAAAGATGGGCTTGAAAAGAAAACTTCATAAATTTGCTGTACATGAAATATGAAGGACTAAACACAAGATTGACTTAGTCTCATTATAATCTACCTGCAAATCTCTGGATTCCACACATGATAAATAACCTTTTTCCCTCCAGATGGCATTTGTAGGTAGGTATTCTTTTCTCCTGCATTTCTCTTGTCTTCTTAACAATCCTTTTACAGTCCTGATTTAATTGCTTAAGCAGGCTTTTTATTTACATGTGGGATTTTACATTGGCTATAATTCTGGTACTTGGCTCAAGCTGTCTGTGCTTTTTTCTCAGAGCTGAAGAAGTGTTCTTTGAACCCAAAGGCTTGCCTACAATTTTTCTCATCCATGCAATTAGTCCATAAAAAATTCTTGCCTTCTGAAGTATGCCATGGTTATCTATGGCTTTACACTTGGGCTATATTACTACAATGACGTTTGCAATGGATTTTTTTTTGACAAGATACAACTTCCTGCCACTGTTGCTTGCTTTGTGGTGCTTTTTGTATGGTTGGATTCTTACTTGTTTCTTATTGTGATGCAACCCCTGGATTTCCATAAAATGTTTGGGGCCTGACTAACTTGAATAGTGACTCTCAGGTTATGTTCCCTTCTGATCATTCTGAGCCATTATTGTGGTAGTCTGTATGTCTGAATCCTAATGGTATGGTGTATCCTTGATTATGAATTTCCCTTTCCTAGTCTGTTTGATATTATTTGAGACTGAGATTGTTTCCATTAATATTGACAAATAGTTATCATAATGCTGTAGAGATTTTCTATATAGTAAAAATACATTTACTCAAGATTATTTTTGTATTTTGCAATGTTTATGTTGGTTTTATACAAATGTTACTCCATTGACTTCAAGGGATTTATTCCTGATTTATATCAGAAAAAGATGAATATAGTCAAGATGATATATGTAACAGTTAATATTGGTTCACCTGAGCAAACTGAATGGTGTCAGGGAAATGAATTCAGAAGATCCAATATCTGTTTTCTTTACAATTATGATTCTGAGAAGAAAGTACTGTACTGTAGAAAGAGAGGAACTAAAATGAATTTTAGTATATCATGAATACAAATGTAATCTTAGAGTTCTTTCTCAAAATGACAGTAAGAAGTACTAAGGAGTCAACTTTTTTAAAGGAACAAATTATGGGGCAGTGTAAGCTTTAAATAACAATAAAATAATGGTTATGATTTCTTGTTTATTTTTAACAATGAAAAATCAAACCCTTTCCAGTACTGTAGTATTTCAAAATTTGGTCCAAAGACTACTGAAAGATTATGACTAATAGGAATCTAAAAATGATGATTACGGTTAGATGTCAAAAGTTCAATGGAAATGTCAACCAGCAAAGTCATGAAAAATTTCTGAAGAATGATATAATAATATTAAAAAGCTGGTTCCTACAAAGGAAATAGAAGAAGAGAAATATGGGATAAAATTACAGCCATTATAGATCAGCTACACTAATAACTTCAGCGATTGCATGATTATGAAGCAATTAGAGTTCTAACAATATCCAAGACTTAGTCTTACTCCTCAGGATATTTCTGTCATTCAGAATATCAGATCTGTAATGGCTGATGAACAATGAGTAATAGGTTTCAATACAGACCAGTCAGACAGGTGTGTAAGTCAGACAAATGCTTTTATGTGTATGAGGGAAACTTAATCTTTCATCTTTTGTGCTTCATGGAATTCAGGGAGTGAACTTTTCGTCACTAAAATTCTCTCTGGGAAAACAGCGGACAGAACGCTGGGCTAGAACACAAGACTCAAAGGCCTGGTTCCTGGCCTCCTGGGTCATTCATTTTCCTATGCTGTGCTTCAGATTTGTGAAAAAGGGAGAATTATACTAGTGTTGCAGAGTGCTTTGGAATCTAAAAATAAAAAGAATTATACTAGAGCTATGCATTCTTATTTTGCCTCCAAACCCTTATTCAGCTTAAAATGTAAACAATCTACAAGCTCTCCATCTTTTTCTCACTCCCTTTTGTCATAAGGACTAGCTTATTTTTATTATAGGAATGGGAAACAATTACAGTCTAATTTAAGCTAAAAGAAAAAAAAGGAACTAAGAAAGAAGCTGTTCAAAAGTGCTCTAAAACACATCACAAGGTGAAATTACAAGACTTTAGAAAAATATATCCCAGTGGAGATTTAAACCAATTAGACACCATAGAGGAGTTAGAACAAATATCAATAGAAATTAAACAAATACCCAAAGATCCATACATTCCAAAGGTCCAGATCAATAGTAAATTAACAAAAGTAGTCCAAAGGCATGAACAATGAATAGTTCACAAAATTGACTAATGTACAAAAATGATCTTAAAAGTCAAACTAAGCATTCAGAATAAGAAAAAGAGAGGAAACAGGACTTTAAAATTTTGATAATTGCCCTGTCATATGCAATTCATCTCCTACATTTTAAGAAGAAAACCAAAGCATCATTCAGCACAACTTAAAAAGAAAATAATTAACACACTTGAAGTACAATTATAGCAATAATTAGCAAAAAAGCATTTTTGGTGTTTCCTTGGATAGGGACAGAAGTTGCACATAAACTGGTATAAGTGAGCAGGAACCAGTTTAAACCTTTAACAGAACAGAAGTTCAGTACACATAAACCAGTTTCAAAATGGTCAAACCCAGTTAAAGATAAATATGGATGGATGTAGTATTAGACTTAACTGATTTAGGTTAAACTGATATATGGAACTTCTGTCCCAGATCTCCTCCCTACTCAGGTTATATCCCAGCCCCCTAGCATTTCAGGATGCATTGGGACCCCTGATAACCCTCCCATCACAGACTAACTTCACTTGTGGTGTCTGCTCCAGCTGAGCCAGGACCAGCCCTGTCCCATGACTGTCACAGAACTGAGACAACAATGCCTCACTCCCCAGTCTAGTCCTGCCTATGCATGTCAGCCCTGCAGGGCATTTTTGGGGAGGTGGGAAAACAGAGCCCCCAGCTGCAGCTCCTGAGCCCTGGTCTATGAAGGTGCCCCTGCCTTCCATGGCAGGCTGGTGCAGTAACTGATCCACTGTGGGGAGGGGGAAAAGAGTCCAGCTCCTCAGCCATCCCTGAGCCCAACATCTGCCAATGTAGGGGGAGCCCCAGCTATGACTAGAAAATGGTATTTAGAGGTTTGCTTTTGAGAATTGTCTCATAGGTGAAGTAGATATGCATTAGGACAGTGGTCCAGGGCAATGGCAAGGGTTAATTGTTTTCTAAAAGGCTGTTTGTGCCTTCGAGGCCCATTTTGTCTGACATAGGCAAGCAGCCAGCAGACACATGGGGTGGAAAATTAAAGACATGTTCCATAACATGAGATAAGGAACTCTGCTGTGTTGGCCAGGTCACACTGCCCAAATACAGGGCCCTTGGGATTTCCAGTTTTGAGAACAGACTAAATTAGGAGAACATGAAAAGCCCAAATTAGGATATGTGCATGTGATGGATTTGTAAAACAAAGGAATATGTTGGCAGGACAGAACATGGACAGTATGATGACCACAGGAAGTCTAATAAGCAATGGCCAGAGATGAAAAACTATCACAGAGGGGAAAAGATACAAAAGGAGGAATTTCAGAGCAGCAAAAGGTCCCCAAGAGGGGAACCTGAGGCTACTGCGGACAAAGGGATTCCACCAGCCCATTTCACCCACCCCACTGGGGCAAGGATCTTGGCCTTCATCCTCCAGGCTGCTGACATCTGACATTGAGAGAACCTCAGAGTGAAATTCATGTACTGGCCAGATGTACCTTGACTCTGTGCATCTCTAGGGCTGGTAGATATAGAATTGTTTGTATACTATTCTTATCTGCTATCACTGTGTATCAATAAGATTTACCGATTATTGAATGGAGAGGTCGTGTTCAATCTGGGGGGTTGCGTCTGCCCAGAATAAAGTATCTGGGTCATAGATCCAGTGCCAACAGCAGTCTCTGGGGGGGTTTCCTCTGACTGGTCCAGAATGCCTCACAGCCCTGGTCTGCCTAGTTGTGGGGAGTGATCCCCTGCCATGCAGCTGGGCCAGTGTGAGTGTGATGCACAGGGGTGGGAGGGGGAAATGAAACTCTCAATCCTGGTCTCAACCCCCTGAGCTGCAGTTGTCCCAGCCTGGGGGGAGGGAGGGAGGGCAGGCCCCAGGGAATTTCCTCACCCCACCCAGGCTGACTCCATAGAAAGAAAGATCAGCCCTGACACCCTGGGGCTCCTGGCATGTCTTCTCCACTGCTACTGGGGCTGGGTTCTGACAGGACACACTAGGAAGCCCAAGGGGCTAATGCTGGGAAGCAGGGCATGATCCTGCCCTTCGTGGTGTGCTCCCATCCCTGAAGCCCAGTGCAAGTTCCCTGGGCCATGTGGCAAATCCTGCTGGAGGCTGGCACCAGAAGCAGCCAGATAGATGCATCAGGCAGCCCCAGGGCTTGTTCTGGGTGGCAGAGATTGATTTCTCTTTCTGTGGAGCTGGCCTGGCCAGGTGTGGAAGGGAAAACCTCCACCCCCTGGGGCCAGGCCTGCTACAACTGGGAAGACCCCAGCTTAGGAAGCCAAAAATGGGGTGGAGGACTTTGTTTTCCTCTCACCCCTGAATGCCAGTGGCTCACCCCCCACCAATAACTAGGCAGATGCCATGCACAGGGGCTGGCCATGGGACACTCCTTTCCCCTTTCTGCTCTCCCCGACCTCCTCCCAAGCTGGGCAAACCAGGGCTGGAAAGATCTCAAGCCAGCCTGGGGAGAGGCGTGTGGCTCTGCCTGTGGCCAAACACCTGGCTTAGGAATACAGCACCAGGAAAAGGGACCTTTCTTCCTGTGAAGGCAGGCTGGAAGCCATGCTCTAGCAATCCCCATTTTCTGGTCTGAGTCAGTCCGGGCCCCTGCCTGCCTTTCCCAGTTGAAAAGCAAATGTCAGTTCAGTTCATTATTGTTTCAATCTACGCAGTTTAAAGAAACCTGTGAAGATTGAATCAATTCAGCTGTTGGCTTTTTGACTGTCTGTACTTAGCCTTTATGACCAAGTTAGAAATGTGTGACAACATTTCAATAAACTTGGGCCCTTGAGATTTATTTATCCATTTAACTAATTGGTTAATTTTACTAACTAACCTTTTATGTGACAGCTGATTCCTCAAGTAAATGTAGGCACAGATGTGGAAACTTGGAAACAGTTCTTTAAAAGTCTGCCAATACTGCATTTAGGAGTGCCCAAGATTAGTGATCGCTTGATTAATATGTACATTTACATTCAATATGATAACTTGTATTGTTGAGTTGCTTGATATAGGCTCACTTAAACATTGTTCTTCAGAAATGGAAAACTGCCTAACACTTGCATAAGCAATCAGAGTGTTTAGAGATGATGTATATTACTTAAAATGCTATATTTATCAAATAATAAATATAGTTAAGAGAAATAAAAGAGACCATACTATTGATCCTGAAGGAATGTACTGTAATATTGAGCAGATGGAGCCTAGCAGGGTTCCACCCAGTCCAGGCCCAGCAGGGTATAACCGGAGACTCCCCAGGTGACTAAGGAGCCAGTGACCAGCAGTTGCAAACAGGGCAAGCAGTTTGCAAGCAGTTCACATGAGACGTTTTCTGCCCCTTTTGAGGGACGAGCCTTGCAGTTTGGTATGAGGAAGAAGGAAAAAAAAAAAGGTTTGGGACCAAGGAGCAATAAGCCAGCTGCCAGGTTAGTTTTCTAGAGAAGGAGTGCTTGGAAGAAGAGCAGTAAGAGAGAGAAAGCAGATTAAGAGACCAAGGGAAATGGCTGGAGGACACTAGTACCTTCACATCCTCTGCTTGCACCTGTGAAGTTTCTGTCCAGGCAGGACCACTTGCTATTGAGACTTTCACACAGGTCCAGGTTTGGCACTGTGGGGACTGTGGCTTGCAGGTTTCTTTCTGTGATGACCAGGTTGGGGAGTGCCTGCGGTGTGAGTGGTGCCTCTTGGTGGTCACCCTCAGGGAACAGGCAAGAGAACTACAGGAGGAGGTGGCCAGGCTGCCGGCAGGCACTTCTGGGGAACCGGGACTCCTGATTGGCAGCTGAAGAACTGCGGGAATTTAAAATCTAATCAAACTGAAATTAACAAGCAGGGTCTGATTCACTGCTCGGCAGTTAGGAGCAGAGCAGGGAGACAAAAAGACTCCTGATAGGGTTCAAGTGTTGTCTCGGCCACACGTGAGCCCTCACAGAGCAGAAGGAGCAGCAGCAGCAGAGCAGCAGCAGCAGCGGCAGCAAAGTGGTGAGTGGGGTTGTGCCGACAGCTGAAGCTGATCCGGAGGGGAGCCTCCCGGATTGCTTATAGCTGAGCCAACAGGGAGCCGCGCTCCCGAGCCACGCGCGAACAGAGCGCGCAAACAGGCACTCTCTGTAAGGGTGCGCCGGCATTTGTGCCGGCGTTCGCGCAGGCAGAAAGCAAGAGGAAAGGAAAAGCGATGACAGCAGGAAGACCACTTTTCCTAGTAACATGGTGAGTACACGCAGTGCCACTGCCAGGGGCCTGGCTCCTCCCCCTCCCTCTTCCCTGGTGCTGCCCTCCTGGCGCACTGCTGAGGCCGCCACCCAGACCAGGCCCTTTGGGGGCCTGCTGTCCGCCTCCCCCATCCTGGCTGGGGGTGGTGGCTGGGCGGGGTTCCCGGGGGTGGGGGTGATGCCTGAGGCATCCCCTGGCTGCCCCTCTTGTAGCCGTCTTCAGGCCCTGGAGGAGCGGCTGTGGGAGCTCCAGGCAGAGGTGAGCAGGCTACGGGAGATCCGGGAGGCAGAGGATGAAATTGACATGTACTTCTGTTCTCTGCAGGGCCAGAAACCTACTGAGGAACCCCCCAGACCCAGAAGAACGACTCATCGGTGGCAACAAGTTCCCCCTGGACCCAGGGCAGCCCGTGCTGCTGCAGAGCCTGTACCTGAGGTGCCACTTGGGAACAGGTATGCAGCCCTGGCCACCCTGGAGGAG
>JAGPOW010003685.1:49403448-49461571 GCA_030014935.1 Caiman crocodilus
TGTGTGTGTGTGTGTGTGTGTGTGTGTGTGTGTGTGTGTGTGTGTGTTTTGACTCATGGAGATCCTGGGGTCAAAAAACCTCCCACACTTCAAGTTATTCTGATTTTTTTTTGTTTGTCCTGCTTTTTTGGGGAAAGTATTTAACCACCAGTTAAACTAAAAACCACTCTTTTTTTTTTTTCTTAAATGATTCTTGTTCTAATTCCTTGATCAATACAATCAGGGACACTTGATATAATATGTATATAAACTTCCATATAATTTTCTTCCATTGTAACCTAACATAAGTGATCAGAAATATTAGCTGAGCCAAAAGGATAGATTTTTTCCAGGAAGATTGTCCATAACTAGCTATTTATAGAACACAAGTAGGAGAATATTATCCGCTTCAGAACATATTGTCCTATGAACCTCCTCTGAAATATGAAATAATTACTAAAAATCCTGCAATGTTAAAAATAAGTTGATAAAGACTTTTTATAATGCAAACATATCTTAAATTTGTTTAAGTGATCTAAATCTTTTACTGTGTACTGAGACATAGTATACATGACGTGGCAGTGTTACTGAAAATAACATTCCTTTCTCTCCATCTCTCAGTTTCCCAAAGGATGTGTCTCCTATTGTGACATATCACATGCATTTGCATTGCATCATCCATGGTTTGGTAAGTTGACATTACATGAAAGACCCCAACATCAAAGCATTACATGTAAAATAAGAACAAAATGTGTTTGTCTGACAACTCTGGCTTACAAATCAGCATGTTTTCAGCAATGCAAAGATGGTCTAAAAATCTTTTTTGTTTTAAAGCTTGATAACATCAAAACTGTTTTGTAAAATTACACAGGTTTTCAAACAGGCTATGCACTTGAATGCTTCATGAAATGTTGTTGCTGACCTCATTCTAGTTAACAGTAATAAAGTTAGGAAAAATATTCTGTTGTATGTTCCCCAGTTTTGAAACCCTATATTCACAGAATGAGATACTCTGGAGGTTTCCTTTGCTTCATAATGCATACATAATGTTGCATATATGTGTGTTTGTAATTTTCATTCACTTGAAAGTGTATTGTTTAAATTACTTGTTTTACAATATGTGTTGTTTATCGATGGGAATGATGAAAGGAAAATACCACAGCATTCCAAAAAGAAGGAGGCAGCTCTGGGAAGATACATGTGGGAAAAAATAAGAGAAGTTTCCTTTTCCTTTTTTGAAAACAAAAATTAAGGGCACAATTAACCAGTGACATAATTTATAGGAAAAATGGATACACTTCAAATATGTATGTAGGAGTGTGGGAAGGTGGAGGATGTGTTTTCCTTGGTTCCCAAATATCAACAATCAGTAACAGATGAACTTCAGTGTTGACAAGCACAAAGTTAATGCACATGGGGAAAAATAACCTCAACTGTACATACACAATGCTGGGATCTGAGCTAGCTGTTAATGACTCAGGAATTTTCAGACATAGATCCCCATTCCCCAGGTCTCCGCATGCTCCTTGCTCTCTGGATCTTCCACCTCTCCATGCAGAGAGGTGACTCCATTCAGTCACTCATTCATAAAGGTGATGTTTTTAAAGAATGTTTTACAATGACTCCAAAAGCAAAATGAGTCATTGTAGAACATTCTTTAAAAACATCACCTTTATGTATGAGTGACCGAATAAAGTCAATAAAATATTGGGCATCATGAACAAGGGAATTGAAAACAAAATAGAAAACAGCATCCTGCCACTACACAAATCCAGAGTGCATCCACATCTTGACTGCTGCCTGCAGTTCTGGTCTCTGCATTTCAAAAAGGAGATAGCAAAATTAGAAAAAGTACAGAGAAGGGCTGAAAAGATTATCTGGTGCATGAAGCAGCTGCCTTAGAGGAGAGCCTAAAGAAGCTATGCCTCATTAGTTTAGAAAGGAGAAGGCTGAGGGAAGGTATGCTAGACCTCTATAAAATCATAAAAGGTATGAAGAAAGTGAATAGGGAACTGTTATTTGTTCCTCTGAATCTCCAAATATTGGAACTGAAATTAACAGGAGAAAGGTTTAAAAATTAATCAAGAGAAAGTAATTTTTTTACACAGCACATAGTTAACTTTGTCGAACTCCTCACAGGAACTTGTAGATGCACAGAATGTAGCCAGGTTCAAAAAGGAATTGGACAAAATAATAAAGGACAGGTATATTCATAGCTATTAACCACTACAGTTGGGGAGGTCTCCTTTGACTTCCCGTGAAGAAGAGGAAAGTGGAAAGACACTCACCAGGAGCCTGAAGGAGCCAGTGAAAGAAAGAAAAGTGCCCTGGAACTGCAGTTCTGGAGCAGCTGCTCTATGCAGCTATCGCATGGAGAGGTGGAAGAGCCAGAGAGCAAGGAGCATGTGGAGATCTGGGGAATGGGGATCTATGTCTGGAGATGTGAGACATCAGGCAGGACATTTCCAATGGCGGGGAGCCAGCAGACAGCTAGCTGAACACCTCAGAGGACCTTGATTAGGCTGGGAGATGTCAGCCACAGAGACATCAAGGAATGGAGTGGTGCAAGTGGTGGGGAAACTACAATGCAAAAGGACCAGCCATGAGGAAAATGACTGGGTCTTATATCAGGGTACTGACATTTTAGTTCCTTTCTTCTTTTGTTTTTGTTTTAGTCTGATACCCTCATGTCAATGGGCCAGCAAGGTGCTAAACCAGATTAGAAGAACTCCCAAACTAATAAGAATAAAGGGGAAGTTCCCCAGCCACACTAATATATCCTGGGACAAGGAGCTATCAGCCTGGACAGGTTTCAGAGTTGTTTTTTTTTCTTTAATTTTTTTCTCTTTGATTTTTATTGTAGTACTAGAAAGTAACCCTTGGGAAGAGAGGGGACAAAAATCCCTCCCAAGACCAACCGCATGACTCACGTGAGACTGGGAAGAAGTCTGGTAGCCTGTGTTGTTAGTTTTATCAAGATGGCTGTGAAGAGGCACATGAACCTAAAAGAGCAAAGACAAGTCACCTGTTAAGATCGACATAAATGAGTGGCAGCGTAACATCTGGGTGGTACTAGGCTGATGTATAGAGAAGTTTGGAGCCCCAGAAGAGACCCACATCAAGTTGCCATTGTCCAGTGGCAGTGAGAATTAACACCTACTGATTAATATTGCCCTAAAGCATCAAGACATGTCAGGAAAGACTAGGGACCATTGCTACACAATACAGGCAAGTGATCACGGGCCTGGTGGTCAGGGCCGGGAAGATACTGGGATGCTGTGCACATGATTTTAACCAGGCCAAGCCCTGACACTTCCCTAAAGCCCTGGTAGATACAAGGGAAAATATGACAGGGAGTGGATCACACTATCTGCTTCCGCTTCTGTCAGAAACAGGAAACTAAACCATTGGTCTGACCCACTACTTATGGCACTACTTATTTTTTTTTTAAACATAACACAAAAGCATGGTAGTAAAATCACAGAAACTTAAAAATGCAAGGAACTCTTGATGCTTGTTTCTCCCAAGTGGTCCCTTAATTCTAACTTCTGTGATCTGAAGCTGATTAATTAAATCCTGGAAAGGTTTGTTATAGGTATTAAGGTTTTAAGGGATTAACCCCATGTTTAGCTATCATTAGATTGTTACATAGAAACTGACAGAATATGGCTCTTGGAAATTAGTGCTATGGGTATCAAATGAGTAAAAGCCAATTTTTCAGTTATTTCTTGAGCATTTTTAGATTCAAATGATATCAACAATTTATCTTTTATAAAAATTGGCTAAAAATATTCCTAGAAACAATCTCAATATTTAGTAGTAATTTTAATTTTTTTAAATTGCCTTTGCTTATTAATCATTATCAGACTGACACAGATTAAGAACCCTTGTAAAAATATACACGATGTATACAAATATTTAAAAATAGCACAATTGTTAGGCCATTTTTTTCTTGTGGCAGTCAGATAGTTCCAATATTGTACCTCATAAACCTATTCACACCCTTAAAATCAAAGAGATGATAGTCAAAATCACATAAGTAGATATCACAAAGTAAATGGAGAAGGAACAGAGACTAAGTTGGTGGCAAAAACCCCCCACAACTTCCAGATGTGTTTAATGTCTTTTGGACAGAGGTGGAGGCAAATAAAATGGCCATTTCAGTGAACTGGGGAGTTAATACAAGGCAGAAAGTCAAGAAAGGGGATGGCATATTTGATTTAGCATTGGAACCATGAGTGGGCTACAGCTATAAAGAATAAGGAATAACAATGATGAAAAAGATGGCACGCATAAGTTTCTGTTGTATGCAGATGATGTACTAATACTTTTGTCACAGCCAGGAGATCACTTCCTGCACTTTTACTGATCAATACTTTTAGCAGTCTATCTGGTTATAAAATTAACCGGACTAAATAAGCATAATACGAAGTATTAAGTGGCAGTTTCAATGGCAAGCAGAACATAACTTATTTGGGTATTAAAATATGCAAACATATTAATGATGTTTTTTGCTAAAATTTTATTTCAGGGTCTCAGTGTTACATTACAGAATCTGAACAAATGGATCAGTTTGGCAACAGTATTGTGGGGGTGTGTTAATAAATTAAAAATGAATGTTTTAACTCTCCTAAGTTATGTAAGTTATGTATCCTAAGGTAAGTTATGTATCCTAAGATAAGTTATGTATCCTAAGGTATTACATAACCTACCCATTATAATCCCCCAGTCCTATTTTGTTAAAAAACAACCACATACTCAACTGTTTTCTATGGGGAGAGGATAAAATGGTTTGCTTGACCTTCATTTTAAAAAAAATCAAATACTAATTGAAATCACAATGTAGGTTTAGTAAGTCAAGCTATGTATTGGATGACTGATAAAACTGGTACCTCTCCTGTATGGTTGTAAATTAAAGAAGCATTTAAAATGGTGGTAATGGAAAAGAAAATATAGACTCTGCTTATCACCATCTTTCTAACTTTTTAATACCTACACCTTTTGCAACTTGACAAGCATGGAAAAAATTGGCAAACTTACTGCAGTTTCCTTTGTTACATCGAAAGACTCTATTCGTGGTAACCCCTTTTTGAAGTATGGGTCCCACAAACTGATATGGAGAAAGTGAATGGATAAAGGTATTGCATATGTAGAACAGCTTCTAGTGGGAAATCCTACAAATCCTTTTCTAAGTTGTGATGATTCTGACCTTCTGAAAACAACTGAATGACAATATACTTGCATCAAGTATTAGAAAATCAGTTTGGACTTGAGCTTTGGTTATAGCAAATGCTTCAGATATATTAGTTTTTGCCTTGAAATCTACTTCTCTGGCATTCTGTGCCATCATTGTATGAATATATGATGTCTCATAACAAGCCTGATACAGACTATTTACAACTGAAATGGAATGAAGACCTAGGTATCTACATGCCAGTCATCAGCAAGGGTCTCTCAATACGATGATAACAATCTTCCACTAGACAGGGAAGTCATTGGTGAAGAGAGCAGGTGGTTGGTTTGGGGTAAATTGGTAAATTATTGTGGTGTATTGTGAAGTTGACAATTAGTCTAAGCATTTCATACTCTTCATAGAAGCAGTTGAGAGTGACCTAGAGCTCTTCAATTGAGTGAAGGCATATGACACAATGTTTAGTGTTTTGGAGATCAGTAATTAGGGATATTGGTTTTCTTGGATTTGGAATGTAATTGATTGATGTTAAAGAGGTTCCCATCCATGCGGTACTAGATGCTAACTCCAGATGAAAGTCCATTAACAATGAGATGTGAACTAACTGTGATAAAGATAGGAAAAAAATGTTGGTGTAGTTGCACATTCTTGCTTGATATTATAATGGATGGGATCTCTAGACCAGTCAGAGGCCAGTGGTAGAAGGCCTTTCCCTGGTGAGGCCCCTTTTCTTGCCATTCTCCTTCCTTCATGAGCTGTGACCTGACAGAGGTCTGAGCTGGTGCTTAATCCCTGACCTAAAGGGTTGAGGGTTGAGGGTCCAATCTCGAGAGATATTCTGGCATCTGAGTAACAATCTTGGTCTTGATAGCAAAACCAACACACATATACTCTACAGTTTTGGTTTTACTATTGAGACCAAGATCAAGAAAAAAAACAGATTATAGAATCCTAGTATAAATTGGAGATTCAGAACACTTGAATATCAGCATTTGATTGTAGACTATCTTATGGAACAAAAGATCTTTTTTCATATGCACTAGGTTCCCTGTAAACTTATATATATATATATACTGTCAGTAAATACATGTTGGTGATGTGATGCTTTACAGGCAGTGCTTGCTTACATATTTTGGTCATGCCATATTATCAGTTCTTTTTGGAAAGAAATTATAACTAGAGTTAACATGGTTTTGAACACAGCACTGGTACCTTTGGCAAATATATATTTCCTTGGGTATATGCCTAAGGAATTCAAACTGAAACCTTCACAGATTGTACTCTTGCAGCAGACTTTATTAGTGACATATAGAGTTATATTACTGTATTGGAAAAGTATATCTCCAAATACAAGATTTGAAATTTGATACAACATGTCAGCTCTGCCATCTATGGAGATAGTCAGGTTTAGCTGATTTAACTGCTGTATTTGAAAAGTTTGGTGAAGTTTGGAACATATTATTAGAATATTTTGCTAACTAAGTTATTATTTGCATACTTATCTTTTCTTCTTTTGTCCTTCCTTTTTCCCACCTCCTTTTTTTCTTTTCCCTTTTATTACTTATTGTTTCTGACAGACATGTACATAGTTCAGTTTGACATTGATAGCTGACAAAAATTATGATTTTTTTGCATTTAAAAAATCAAGAAAGCATTAAAAAAACAGAAAGGAGAAGATAAGGGCTGGAAAGGAGAAACCAAAAATGTATGGGACTTTGTCATGGACATTTTAGATAAAATTGTAATAGTCTCTCTTTTAAGGAGAGGAAAAGATTTAGTTGAAGGTTTGGCAGCAGCAGAAACAAATAGGAAGTCCACCATGAAACCCTCAGTATTTTTCATGGATGGTTCATGTCCTCAAATTTCACTTCCCTTGTTGATTCTTCAGAGTTAGTTTCTTGACCTTCAGGGCACAGTTTAAAGTCATTGTGTTTGTTCAGGTTTTCCCTCATGTAAACTGAATATAAAAAGTAATTTAAAAACTGATTCTGGAACAGTTTGCATGGGAGTACTTCAGTGTTTGTTCTTTTATATTATGGCAGTTAGGAAATGGTTCTCAAGGAATATCTTTTTATGCTACTAATTATTGGCAGCATGCTATTTGTTCTAAATTATATTTACATATTAATGTGAATGTACCCAGAGGCCTTAGAAATGAGTGCAGATTTTCATTTATTTAGATATACAGATCAAGGACATCATTACTATTATACTCTGCCCCCTAGATGTAAATGAGAAAGGCAAGGCACACATGGATTAAAGGAATGTTGTATCACTAAATGGGCATACTAGTGAGTATATACTGCAATGTACCTAAACAGGGCATTTACTGTATTTGGCTTATACATGCTTTAAATGATTTAAAAGATTAATTTAAACACTGAAGTTCTCATATACATTTAAAAAACATGTTGTGAATGTGGGGGCTGAGAATGGCCAGATGGGGCCGCACTGATGGAGTGGAATTAGGCACAAACACTTGTTGGTTGAATTCAAAAGAACTTTACTTACAGACTGCAGTACAGGGACTTGCATTGATGCAAGCAGTGTAGGTATGCTCCGTACAAGGTGCAAAACAAACAGAAAAGCAGAAACCGGGTGGCACACCGATGTTGTCCAAGCATGAAGGGTACAGGGTACATCAGGGTGAACAGTGATGGGGAGTCGTTGGTTGTTGATCAGGCCTCCAAGTTCACTCCAAGGTACACGTGGAAGTCTCTTCTGACGTACACGCGGAGTTCTCCAACTTGGACGGAAACTTGCCCTAACTTTTATTCGGCTAGCGAGCCAATTGCCAGCTGCCAGGCGGGAATAATTTATGACAAGCCAATCGGAAGCATGCATGCAAACAGTGCAGATGCAAGCTTTGGCAGGGACCGATCATTGCACCAAGGGTTTTTTCCCTACGTATCAGGGAACTTTTTGCACCGGGTACTCTCATTGTGCTAAGAACTCTACTGTGCCAAGGCACTTCTAATCATTGAGCTCAGACAGTGAACAGAACACAGAATAGCATGAATTATGCAGATAATCTTACATATTTATATTATTATTTAATAATATAATATTATTTAAATGTAAATGGTTATATTTAACTGAATCATTTTGCAGAAAGAAAAAGCAAACTCTGCCATTGTAACTCCTTCCAGGATAAGATATCTTTGGAATATCATACAAGAGAAACTCTAAAGATTAATTAGACGCATCAGAACATACATAGATTATATTTGGAATTATATGGTAGCTACAGTTCATGTAATCATAAATAAAAAGCACACATTGTTAGCTGAACTTGTAGCAAGTCCAAAATAGCCATTTTAGTTGATCGATGAGTTGCATAGACCATCACATTAATATGGATAAGCATATTAGATAAAGCTTGACAAAAACCTATACATGAGCTCCAGCCAATTTCTAACCCTTAGGTTATCTTATTATAAAAAAGTAATGTCAGCTAAGCTTCTAAACGTTATTTAACCCTCATCCATTCTTATGAAACCATAACCATTGTTGTTCTCAAAAGGTAATTTGAGACCATGTCAAGATCCTCTTGAAAAAAAAACAGAGGCATACACACAGTGGAAATCCTCAAGGAGGACTATACAACAGTGGTCCATGCTTGTAGGGAAATTATTAGGAATGCTAAGGCAACAACTGAGTTTAAGTTAGCCAAGGGAGTCAAGGACAATAAGAAGTCCTTCTTTTGGTATGTAGGGAAAAGAAGGAAAATAAATGGAATCATGGGCCCCCTGATTAACACCTCAGGATGACACTAAGTAACAGACACTAAGGAAAAAAACTGAACTGCTGAATGCCCACTTTGCTTAAGTATTTCACCAGACCAAGGGGAAAGACAAGTGAGATAAGGATCACAGAGGTCATGGTGGGAATGATAGTCTTCCCACTGTGGATGTTGAGCTTGTGCAAAACCAACTAGAAAGGGTAGATATTAATAAGTCAGCAGGACCAGCTGGACTTCACCTGAGAGTGCTGATGGAGCTGGCTGAGGGCATTGCAGAACTCCTAAAAAAACTCTTTTAGAAATCATGGTACACAGGGGAGATCTCCGAGGATTGGAAGAAGGCAACCGTGTGCCCATCTTCAAAGGGGAAGAGGGAGGACCCAAGCAACTATAGGTCAATCAGCCTAACCTCCATCCCAGAGAAAATCGTGGAAAAAACTCATTAAAGAATCAATGTGTGATATGCTCATTGAGGGTTAGATTCTGAATGTCAGCCAGCATGGCTTTGTCATGGGTAGGTCTTGTCTTACCAATCTCATTTGTATAAACAGGTCTCTTGCCATCTGGACACAGGAGAGAAGGTTGACATTATATATATAGACTTTCAAAAGGCTTTTTATCTAGTATCCCAAGATATCATTGTGGAAAAATTGGAAGTTTATGGGCTTAACTAATCAACTAGAAAGCTGGCTGCATGATAGGACCCAGAGAGTTCTCATGAATGAATCTGTGTCATCCTGGTGAGAAGTGTCTAGTGGTGTCCCTCAGGGGTCCATGCTCGGATTGGTGCTTTTCAACATTTTTATTAATAATTTGGAGGTGAGGGTGAAAATCTCTCTGGCCAAGTTTGTGGATGGCACCAAGTTATGGGGGAGCATGGTCATGCCAGAAAATAGTTTACAGGTACAAGCAGACCTGGACAGGTTGGAGAGTTGGGCAGACCGGAACTAGATGAAGTTCAACACTCAGAAGTGTAAGGTGCTCCATCTGGGGGCAAACAATCCCCAACATACCTACAGGCTTGGTGGTGACAATTTGACTTGCAGCACAGCCGAAAGGGACCTAGGGGTAGTGATCGACCATTGCATGAACATGAGCCGGCATTGCGACGTTGTGGCCAGCAGAGCAAACAAAATGCTGACATACATTAATCTTTGCATCTAATGCAAAACTAAGTAGTGATACTTTCACTGGACTCCACACTGATGAGACAGCAGCTGAAGTACTGCATCCAGTTTTGGGTTCCTCACTTCAACAAAGACATGGAAAAACTTGAGAGGGTCCAGAGAAGAGCCACCTGTATGGTCAGGGACTTGCAAGACAAGCCACAGGAGGCGAGGCTGAGGGATATGGGCCTCTTCAGCCTACAGAAAAGAAGGCTGAAAGGGGATTTGGTAGCAGCTTACTGCTATATCAGAGGAGTACATCAAGAACTCAGTGTACAGCTCTTCACCAGGGCAACCCTGGAGAAGGGCAGGAGCAATGGATACAAACTCCCGGAAGGCCACTTCAGTCTCAACTCCTTCACAATCAGGGTTTTCAGATTGTGCAATAAAGTCCTTCCAGCGGTGGTGCAGTCACCTACCCTGGAAATCTTCAAAAGGAGACAGGACAGTTGTCTTCTCCTGTCAGGAGATCCCATTTGTCTTTTCTGGCTTAGTGCAGGGGGACTGGACCCAATGATCTACAAGGTCCCCTCCAGCTCCTAACAATCTATGAATCAATCTATGAACTTGTTACACTGCAATTCAACATTTTTGGTCTCGTGGGGTAACTTGTTACCCCACCTACATGAACAGAATGGAAACGCTGACAACAGTATAAATGTTCCAAAAACTATTTATTAAACATACAAATTGTTTGAAAGAGTATTTATAATTATTTGAACCCAAAATATTTGACTAGCACTATGAACACATTAAAACTTTTTTTAGCTTTTCAAAACATGATTGAACAATTTGCTAAGTCTGCAGTTCACACTGTTTTCAAACTAACGATTACTACCAAAAACATTTCCTAACTATTTTAACTAAATATTGCATTCCTCACAAAGCATCAGTGATGTACTGAGGTGCGCACAAGCAAATCACTTACAATCTTGGCATCATTTCAGGGTTTTGCCGTCATCTGTCCTTGGACAAAAAGCACAATATTCACTCATGCTTGCAGAAGGTTCTACTGGGGTGTGTTGTGGCAATTTGTAATTTAGGGCAGTCATACCAGACTTGACAGACTTAGACAGATTATGTGTATCCATCATTCTTCATTTTATTTGTCTGTCAATCAACTGTTCTCTAAGCGCCTGCAAAAAAAAGTGCCGTGTTCTTAAATGTGATCTTTGCTTCCAGTTTTCATTGTGGCTTAGTTAAATGATGAGGCTGGCAATGGCAGCCACATCCAGCATATTGAAAACTAGTGTAATTGGCCCCTGTTGATCTTCCATTTGCAGGTGATCACATGAACTAAGTGGTCAAGGTTATCCACCGCACCCTTTTTTATTGTAGTCATGGATGATGTCTGGCATTCTTTGCTCTCCACCCACTGACAGGTCATGATTCATGCTTGACAGCAACAGCACAACTTCGGACTTCTTTGGAACACAGGAAACTAGGATGAGTTCCCCAACAAAAGCAAAAATGTATAAAAAAGTTTCCCTTCTTCTATTTGCTTGCATCTCGTTTGGGATATTAACCCAGTTAATATCGGATATTGATTCCGAAATGTACCTACATAGGTCAAGTCCTACTGTAACAGTCTTTTGCCAGGTCAGTACTTGTGAAAAAATTGCCACCCATAATATTCCTTCCATTTTGTACCAGGGATGAATCAGTTTTTCAACAACCTGGATACCAAGATTACCTTGGTGTGGAGCTTCTGGTTGCTTGCCCAGGTAGCTGTCTCCATACAGCAGAAACAATGTTGCTGCATCACAGCTCCACCAAATTTTCAAGTCATATTTGGCAGGCTTGCTGGGCGTATATTGTCTGAAGGGACAGTGACCCCCGAACACAATGAGTTGCTCATCAACTGTCAGGTATATTCCTGAAATATAACATTTCCTGAGCTGGTCCACAAATTGTGTCCAAATATCTCTGAAGGCAGCAAGCATGTCCACAGCTCTCCTTTACTCAGGTGTCAGTTTGTTGTCAAATCTCAGTAGTTGGTGATATGACAAAATCATTTTGAACTCATGGTGGCATAAAAGCAACTCCTCCAGTGCCTCATGACCACATAGGCCACTCAGCAGTAGGAGTCCAATGTAGGCTTTTATGAAGTATGGACTAAAATTACTTTGGAAGTAGAAGTTTAACCTGAGATTCTGACACCAAGCCAAAATCCTAACCGTAATGCAGACAATCTGTAACCTTATTTAATAATAGGAGTTATAGGCTAAGTAGATGTTTTGCATAGAAAAGCACCAGTATCACTGTTATTTTTTTCCTTTTTTTTCTGTTCAGCAGAAAAATAAGCAGGAATGACCAGACGTAAATCACTCCCAGGAGAGTTTTTACTGTAACAGAAAATGTCCATATACATTCCCTTCTGCAAGAAGCTACAGCACAGTCCTCCAGCAGCCCAGGGCATTTGCTTCCACCTGTCCTCTCCCCCCTGCCCCAGGAAAACAATATGTTACTTGTTGGACTATGCTTCTCCAGCCAAGCAGGGAGCAGAAGGTGCCCCTTTAACAATATCACATTGTGCTGCAAGGAGACATAGGCTGACTCTGAACAGGCTGGGTCAGGTAGTCAGGGCTGCCCTGTCCCTGCTGCAATCGGTTGCCAAGCAAACTAAGGGAGGCTGCAGAACATACCGGGATGGGTGCACAAGGGTCTTGTGGCTGTACAGGTTTAATACTGCAAACTCTCTGCTCTTCTAGAGAGCAGTATTTAAATGTCTGTTCAGGCTTCACTGGGTAAATTTTTCTACCAGGAAAAACAAGCTTGGCAGAATTCTCCTACATTATTTGAACATGTATACATGGTTTAGGTTAATTTAGGAAGCTGAACCTATACGTTGTATTGCTATAACAGTATCACTTTAATCCACTGCCAAATTCTCACACCTGTATTATAGTGACTTCATTATAGTTTGCTCAATTCAATATTTCAGCATATAGCCTATAGCAACAACTATTAGAGATAATCTACTCCTATATGGCTGTAGATCAGCTGGTCAAGGTGAACTATGCTATTCATATGTATAAGATGTCTGTGAGGATAAAATTTCTCAAAAATTGAGATCTTATAAGCAAATTTCAGTTTACAGAAGGAAAGGCAGTCGCTTCACTACATAATCATGAAAGTATGCATACTATACAGATAACCCGTGTACATATGTTAGCCCTAGTCTGTGAACAAAGGTACTGTGTAAGAGAAGACTTAAAATGTCATCTACCTAACTTTATATGCTAAATCAAAATGAAATAAAGATAACAATCATGGCTTTAATTATTTGCAAAATGTCTTTTGCATAAAGTAATTATAGCAGTCTAATTTAAAATGTGGTCAAAAATTGATTAAAATATAAAATTCAAAACTCCTTATCTTAAAGCATATGAAAATAAGCAGTATAAGATCTACCATTCCTTAATGCAATTACCATATCTATTTGCCTGTAAGCATTTCATTCAAAATCAGTCTTTAATCCTTATGGTTATTATTTCCCCAGTTGCTGCAGAAAGCAATAAAAATATATAATAGTCTATTTTATTGACCTTTTTCATCCCTCTGGTCTGGATGCTCCCTGAAGCAGTAATAAAGGTCAAAGGGAATTTATAGAAAAATGGAATCCATTCATGGGAATAGAGTACCTACCTGTAGAGTAATAGCAGAAAATACTAGCTTAGAGTTTTTCATTGTGAATACTTGATTGCTCCATAACTGAGGGTAAAAGAGAGATGGCCTATCTAAGGATGTATATGTCTCTAAGGGTGAATTGGAGTGTATGAAATTATAGGACATAATCTGCCTGGAGAAAAACTCCCCTTGTATTTTCTCTGTGCAGGGAATATAAAGATGGGGTCATAGCTAAGTATAACAACTAATGGTAGCTATTTTGTGATTAACAATATAAAATACTTAAAAAGAATGGTGACATAGTCCAACTCCAATTATGGTGTTATTGGAAGAATGCTTCATTTTTTTTAATATATTGAAGTTGTAACCTAATTATGGACCCTAATCAATCAGAGTATTTAAGTATATGCAAACCTGTAGCACATAAGCTTAAAGTAAAGTATATGCTTAATTAAATGAATCAAGGGAATATCTCTAAGAGATTTCTGCTCTATATTAGTCAAATATAAATCAATATTTGTACTTTTACCTCCATATTTATCTGCAGATCATATCTGGGGCAAATCAGGTTTCTTGAATATGTACATAATTCTAATCAGGTAAATAGTGGTATTGAAGTATATAGAACTGTACTGACATCTATAAACTTGGGCGTGTGATTTAAGAATTTTGCCAAATCAGGTTCAAACTATTTCCCTGGATTCTATGTGCAACTTCCATTGCCTGAAGCTGATTGGAGGTTGTTTTGAACTATTTGTTTGTAGGAGTTTTAGACATATAGCCAAAAGAAAAAATGATCAATTTCATCCAAATAATATTTTTTTTCTGAGAGAACTAAATATAATTTCAAAGGTTGATATTAGTAAGGTTACAGCATGGTAAAATTGAAATATTGTTTCACTATATAATTTGTGTTAGTTTACACTGGCAAAGCAAATTTTTTAGAAAGGAGAACAACAAATTAGGGTATTTATTTAAATTAGAATAAATTCTTCAAGTTGTTTGCTTTGGCAAAAGAAAATATAAATTGTGAAGCTAATGAGTGCCTCAAATTATATTAAAAAAATGTTAATGATCTTTTTTAGTTAATAAATATTTATTTTTTCATCATTGGCATCTTGCTATCCAGCTTTTTAGTCTAAAGGAAACCTTTTTAGATAACTTGTAAAGATGGGAGGATTGGCACTTTAACAATAATCTTCTAAAATGTAGTTTGAAAATGCAGTTTTCTAAAATCAGTTTCTATTACAAGCAGTCTTTGACTTACAACATTTTGAGTGACAATGCTATGTACTTACAACATTTAGAAATTGACACCCTGTTTCAACTTTCTGACATCAGTTTTCACTTTACAACACTTGATCCAACACCATGCCAGCGAATAAGTTTGCTGCATTGCCCATCTCCCTGGAGAACATCTGTCCAAACTTCCTTGGATACTTTCTTTAACAAAGCAGACATGGCAGAAAAATCTGGAGCCAAGAATCCTGAGAAGACTCCAGACAAGAACCCTTCAAAAAGTCTAACCAAAAGCCCTTTAAAAAAGCCCAGCAAAGTTACATAAAATAAGTTCTTCCAAATCAATATGATTGCTATTTACAATACAAATGCATTAATGTAACTATATTATTCATCTGTAATTGATTGAGTTCAAAATTCCAGGTTATTTTTTTCATGAAAATAGGGTATCAGGCCTTGGTTCAGGAACCAATCTTGCATTTATAACATTGTTCCTCATTGTTTCCTATGGGAAAGTCAGTTCTGAGTTACAGTGTTTTGACTTAAGATGCTGTTTTCAAGAACCAATTGTATTATAAGTCCAAGGATTGTGTCTGTATTGAGATAGTGTCCAAGGAACTTGTATATGTAAACTAGACTAAGGTAAGGTCTTTTAATTTAACAGATGAAGCAACTTGGTGAGAGAAAGAATGAAATTCACTTGACTGTTGAGGGCAAGTAGAAAGTACTGCTTAAACTGAAAGTAGAATCAGTTCTCAGGCCTTGACTTTTTATTTGCTGTCAGCCTGTATTTGTTTGCTTGCTATTAGTTGAGTTTTCTGCCTACAGTAGAATTTTATATGTTGATTGTAGGTCCAGGATTTTTAAGAGTGAGTCTTCAAAATTGAGATATACCTGGGCAATATAATTCACTACCCCAAATAATATATATAATTTTTCACTTAAGCCTTATAGAAGGGTATGTCCCATAAATATAAGAAAAAACCTTGACATCTTATTGTTTCAGAGATACAGGTTGTAGCTGTATTGGTCTACAGGCAAAAGTAATCAGAACTCTTGGGGAGGTGATATCTTTTATTCGACCAACTAGCTATTTGCATTTTTTTTTTGTTTCATTTGCAAGCTTTCTGTCATACATGCCCTTCCTCAGACATAGGAGAGTACAATGATTGTAAAATTTCTCCCGGGTGGAAATGAAAATTCATATATCACAGGAGAGCTGAAAGGTGAGATAAGATCTCCTGTTTGGAAAAGTTCATTTTATGCAAAACAGGCTCAAGTAAAAGTTCACTTCCCAAGAGTTCTGATTACTTTTGCCTTCAGACCAACATGGCTACAACCTGTATCTAAGAAACATGGAAGATATTGAAATTAACCATTTTGAAAGAAAACTTTATAATTTTACAAGAAGAAAGCAGAATTCACCACCGTGAGACCTAAAAGCTGACACCCTTGCTCCAGCCTCTTGTTTCAACCCAGTGTCATAGCTGAGCCACTGGTACAGATGTTTGAGCACTCATGGTGCTCCAGCCAGGTCCCCAAGGACTGGAAAAGGGCCAATGTGGTGCCCATTTTTAAGAAGGGGAGAAGGGATGAACCAGGTAACTTTAGGCCAGTCAATCTTATATCTATCCCTGGGAAAATACTGGAAAAAATCATCAAAGAGCACATTTGTGAAGGCCTAACAGGGGAAATGATGCTGAAAGGAAACCAGCACAGGTTTGCCACAGGTAGATCCTGTCTGACAAACCTTGTAGCCTTTTTTGACCAGGTCACTCACTGCCTTGACACAGGAGCTGAGGCTGATGTCATCTACCTGGATTTTAGGAAGGCCTTTGACACAGTTTTGCATCCTATTTTCATAGGGAAACTAGCAGGCTGTGGAGTGGATGCCTACACAGTCAGAAGGGAGGCCAAATGGCTTAGGGACTGCACCCAGACAGTGGTGGTGGACAGGTCATTCTTAGCCTGGAAGGAGGTGGACAGTGGGGTACTGCAGGGTTTGGTCCTTGGACTGGTATTATTTAATATCTTTATCAGCGATTTGGATGAGAGTCTGGAGAGCACCCTCTCCAGGTTCACAGTTGATACCAAGTTATGGGGCAAAGTCAGCACATCAGAGGACAGGGAGCAGATACAGGTCAATCTGGACAGGTTGGATCAATGGGCAGAATGAAATAGGATGCAGTTCAACAAAGATAAATGTAAGGTACTCCACCTAGAAAGGAGGAGTCCCCAGCACACCTATAGGTTGGGGGATGACCTCCTCAGCAGCCCAGTGGCTGAAAGGGATCTTGGAGTCATAGTTGACTCCATGATGAACATGAGCTGGCTGTGTAACGAGGTCATCCACAAGTCCAGTCTCACCTTGTCATGAATTAGCAGATGCATGACCAACAGATCAAGGGAGGTGATACTCCTCTTCTATGCAGCATTGGTCAGGCTGCAGTTGGAGTACTGTGTCCAGTTTTGGGTGCCACACTTCAAGAGGGACATGGAGAATCTGGAGAGGGTTCAGAAGAGGGCCACTAACATGATTAGTGGCCTCTGTGAAATACTATGAGGGGAGGTTGAGAGATCTGGATCTCTTCAGCTTTCCCAAGAGATATCTGAGGGGTGACCTTGTAGCCACCTATAAGTTTATCAAGGGAGGACAACAGGGAATTGGAGATGCTCTATTTACCAGAGTGCCCCTGGGAGTAACTAGGAATTAAGGGTGCAAACTAGTGGCAAGTAGATTTAAGTTAAACATTAGGAAGAATTTTTTTACGCTATGGGTGATCAGAATCTGGAATGGACTTCCAAGAGAGGTAGTACTATCACCGAACTTGGAGGTCTTCAATATGAAGCTGGATAGTCACCTGGCTGAGGTCATCTGACCTCAGTCCTCTTTTCTGCCAAGGGCACGGGGTCAGACACGATGATCCGTGGTATCCCTTCCAACTTTACAATCTATGAATTTATGAATAAAAGCCAAATTTACATGCTCACAGAGCAGCCATGACACAAGAGAAATTCCTTGCCTGGGAGAGCTTTCCATCAACCATCCTCCTGTGAAATATGAAACATCATAACAAGAAAAAAGCATAATTCAATGCCCTGCTTGGCATCAGACAGCTCTGAGGTAAATAGACTGCTCCAACTTTTACCTGAGCCTATTTTGCATAAAATGAACCGTGTGCCTTCCCCAGATTGGGGAAAGATGCAGAGGCTTTTCCCCACATCTTGACTCTTCCCAATCAGTAGAGGAGTTGAGCTGCCACTACCTCTCTCCCTGACAGCCTTTCTAAAACCTGGGGGACTGGAAGGAGTGGAACAGAAGCTACTTCCTGCACTTTCCCCAGGTCCAGTTTGGGAAGGCCTGGAGAACAGGGAGGAGGGGCATCTGTAGGCTGGAATGCTGTATACTGCCTTTGTATATTCCCTTGGGAGTATTTCTATCATTTCAAATTGGCCAGAAATCTGCAGTGATAGAAATGAAAGCTTGGCCATGTCCAGTGAAGCTTTCCTAAGGGCATCTGGTGATACTGCTCTCAAGATCTCTCTCATACTTGGGAACATCAGTGGTTGGCTCCCTAAGAATGGTTTTACTATCTCATTTACAGTATTGTACTCAAGGAGTAAGTCGGCTGGGCATATTTCTTGATAAGCATATAAGCATACCCTATGTTTTCAAACATATCCAGGACTGTACAGAGTTCTTTTGTGTTTCAATAACACTAAAGTACTATGATTCTAACTAAAAAATAACTAGACTAGCTATAAAGAGAAATATTGGAAAGTTTTGATTACAAGAAGGAGGTTACTAATAGCTTTAGTTTCTCCTCTGCTCTTCTGTTTTGTTTTGCATCACCTTATCTTTTGCATTTTGTTGTGATGCAAAAGTATGCTTTAAACAGTTCTGTGCTTATGGATATGCTTATTAGGACTGGGAAAAATGGCAACATTTTGTTTTGATGTGAGATTTACCATCTTGGAGGGCCAGTGTTTTGTTTAGCTGTTTTGAAGCACTGTTCCATTTCATTTTGCTGAAACTATTTTGATGCTGTTTCAACACATTTCGGCATTTTGCCCATAGGCTATAATGAGGAATCACAAAAATGCATATACAGGCAGTCCTCGAACTTACAATGCACTTGGTTCCTGAGAACCGCATCTTAAATTTAAACGTTGCAACTTGGAACTAATTTTCTCATAAGAAACAATGTTATAAATGGGGGATTGGTTCCTGAACCAAGGCCCGATACCTTATTTTCACCAAAAATACCCCAGAATTTTGTACTCAATCAATTATGGATGAGTAATATAGCTACATTAATATATTTATATTGTAAATAGCAATCATATTGATTTGAAAGGACTTCTTTGAGGTGTCTTTTCTGGACTTTTTGAAGGGTTTTTGGCTGGAGTCTTCTTTGGAGTCTTGGCTACTTTCTTAAAGAAAGTGTCCAAGGAAGTTTGGAAAGATGCTCTCCAGGGAGATAAGTGACATGGCAAACTTGTTCTCTGGTATGGCATTACATCAGATCAAGCTTTGTAAATCAAAACTGGCATTGTAAAGTTGAAACAGGGTGTCAATTTATAAATGTATGTGCAAAACATTATAACTCAAAACATTGTAAGGAAAGGACTGCCTGAAACATTATCATTTATTGCCTGATTTGGATGAAAACAGCAGGGATGGTAGCCCCTTCTGAGTCCATGAAGTCTGTCAAGTTTCAAGGAGATGGGTGCAGAGGCTTCTGGAAAACTGCACCTCAAACAGTTCAGAGCAAAACTTGTGATGTGTGAGTGTGAAGGCACAGGGGGATGAAAACAGCAAGCATGGTAGCCCCTGCTGAGGCCATCCAACTCCAGCTGGAAGGCTCAGGCTGGGAACAGAAATTGGAGTGGATAGCACTGTAATGTTGGTGCTGCTTGTTGTTGTCATGGTGGCCATGCTCAGGGTTGTTGTTATTATGGCAGATGTTATTGGAGGGAATGCAAACACTGTTCCCATCTCCTTGGTGCCACTAGCAGCAGAAGTGACATGGCTGGTAATTGTTGGAAAGAGGCTGAATCTAAGTTTGGAGGGGGCAGGGGTTTAGAGCTCTCCCTCTGTCCCTTCCTTCCCGGCTAGAAGAGCAGCCACCTGCCTTTCCAGCACGCTTCATGTTTGGTGTGCTGGAAAATCTGTGTGTGTTTTTGTAATGTAATGCATGTATTTATGTAATATATATGTTCTGTAATGTATGTTGTGTTTTCCTGCACAGTCAATTCAAACTGTCAGGGAAAACACAGATTTCTTTTATGTACAGAAAATGTTACAGAGAGTAACAAAAACAAAATGAGGTTTTGGGGAGAGGAATAAATGGAAAGGAATAGATTAGGAAAAGTTATAAATTAGGAAAGGGTATTAAGATATTTCAGAAAGGACTGGATCCACTTGCTAGGAACAAACTAGCAAGTAGGAAGTGACAGCCTTCCTGGTGCTGCTAGAGGACACAGCTCAGTAAGCTGACAGAGGCACAGCTGACAAAGCTCATTTCAAACAATGCTTTTATGCCCCTTTTTTGTCCCTCCCCCAGAGCACTGGGATTGGAAGGGACCTCGGGGAAGGATCACAGTCATTGGCAATGTTCCCTCTAAGGAGTAGCAGTCTGTGAGCGTGCCACTTTGGTCCATGAGCATGTTTCTTCAGTCTCACTGCCCCTTTTTGGTGCAGCGTGGTCCACCGGTGAGTGTCCCAAAGAAAGTGTCCAAGTGGGAGTGGGCAGGGTTCAGCCACCACCCTTCCATATGCTAACTGCTGCCCAGAGCAGTGCAGTGGAGCGCTGTGGGGCAGCCATGGGCCAGACACAATCAACTGATAGAAAGGGAGGCATTTGGGCCAGCGTGGGACACTTATTGAAGGTAAGCTCCTCACTCCCCATGCAGGGCAGGCAGTGGCTCCTCCCTGAGGTGAGGGCAGGGATGGGGATGGGGACAGGGGTTGGGGGCTAGTACAGGTGCTAGGTAAGGAGAGGAATACAATTTTGAACTGGAGCCCTTCGGTATGTAAATAATTGCCTATATTTTCAACACCAAATTCCCTGTGTGACTTAGATAATTGCTGGCTTAAATAGTATTTTTGCTTGTACACAACATGGAGCAGTTCCCCGTAGCTGACAGAGCCTCATGTGGGCCAGGCAGCAGCTCCTTCCTGAGGTGAAGCAAGGCAGAGATGGGGCTGGGGCTTGGGGCTCCATTGGCTCCACTGGCTCTGGGAACTGCTCCAGGCCCCTCCCCCCGCATCGCCTCAGGGAGCAAGGTGGCACATGGCATCAGGGCTGGGGATTGTAGTAGTTCCCCAGAGCTGGCAGAGCTCACACCAGAAATTTCTATTTCTATAATTCCCCCCCACCTCCCATTCTTCCTGCATTATGGGCCCGATTCTAGTCTCATTGAAATCAATAGAAAATGTGCATTTAATCCCAGTAAAGATTGGATTAAGTCACATGTGAAAAAATGATTTTGCTTGGATCATGTAGCCCACATAGCAAAACTGATATTGTATACTATGTATGAGCTGCATGTTTGTTTTTGTGCACTGAGGATCAACCTACCTTATTGGGCAATTTGGTAGTTTTATTTTCAGATATAAAATACCTTCATTTTTATCTGCAAGATTTACATTATACCATTAAAAAATCAGGTTTCAGAGGAGGGTAGGATAATATACAGGATCCTAAAATGCAGCATGTACTTTGCAATGTGTGGTTTCTGAATATTTCCTTACCTTTCTTTCCTTCTTTCTTTCTTCCCCTTAACTACTCCCTTTTATCTCACTTTCCCTATTTTTACCTCATTTCCCCCCTTCTGATAGTTTTAATTAGCACAACATTATATTAATATTTATTAGTATGTTCACACAATTGCATCATTTTGCTTTAACCAATTTTCCTTGTTTCCTCTGATCTCTTGTATATGAAAGGTCATTGAAAATTAAGTATTAACTCCAATGACATGGTGTTCTGAGTTAGCAGTGGTAAAACATTCCTATGATCCTGAATACCAGCTGCCATTCATACAGCCTTGTTCTCTTCAGAACCAGAGAACCACTTCCAAGAAGATGCATTTGATTTACTACATTTAACAAGGTAAAAGTTATCAAGAAGTTTCCAGAGAGAGTAAACAGTTCTAAACAGTTACTACTACATAAATTTGGATGCTTATATGTACTCACTTGGTATGGAAATAGAGCTATAAATCTCTAGAGATCACAGTTTTTGCAAGGTTTCTGGTATCACGTTTATCTATTTCTATCCAGTGTGGAAATTTCATGAACATATCTTTCTCATGCAGTATTTTCAGCCCAAGCATCTTTCATAAATATAATACATTTATGCTAGATAAACTTCTGTTGCCAGTAAGATGTTATCCTAATATCTTGTATAAACTATGTCAGCATTAAATATGTTGCCATTGTTTTATAAATGACCAAATATATATGTTTGTGCCTTTATCAGCAGAAAATGCCAACAAATGTTTATCCATTATTGAAAACAAAGCATATGAATTATTTGTCTTTACCTACCTGGTATTTAACAAAGCAACCCACTCCCATTTAAATATATGTATAATATCTTAGGGTTGTATCTTATTAAAGCATATTTTAAAACTTCTAAATATTGATCTAAGCATAAAACTGTGCTTACATTGCAAAGATTTAAGTAAGTTTTAAGGTATACAAATGGTTATTTAGAAGTATTTATCTGGACCAAAAAATCGTAGCTTGTCTGCAAATCTAAACCAAGGCCAGATTCTCTATTTTTTGGAACAATATCAGAATCCAGAGAAGCATTGTAGATTGAGTATGAGACCAGACCTATCTGTCTGGCCATACAAAAACCACCTGCTGTGACAGCCCTCTGACTGCACAGGGAGAATTGCATGTTCATGTGGACTGGTTGTTAAGAATTCCCCATTCTTTTGGCAAAGCAGCTATAGAGTGCAAACAAGTATTCATGGCATTTGGTCTTGGTTTAGGCAATTTACTTTTAAGATATCTAGACCTAAACCAGGAGTGGAGAGTGCAGTTCATCACTTCCAAAAGCAGTATGTGCAGCCATTCACTTCTAGGAGCTGTGCAGGGAGCCAATGTAAGTTACTCAGGGTTTTGGGGATGGAGAACTAGAAGATCTATGGAAGAATTAGCAGGTCTGGAGTGAGGTTAGTGGGACTGGAGTCTAGAGATGCTGGCAGGTAACCCAGTCAGGGTTGTGGCAGTGGAAATAGTACAGCCCTAGGGTTGGGGTAAGAAACTGGGTTATCCAAGCCCCAGGGCTGTGTTGTGAACACATATAAGTGTTCATGTGGTCAGGTTAACTTTTTCTTAGATTGGGTTAATCTGATCTCAATCTAAATTAGTGCACCTACTCAAATGAATTTACATTGAATATACCATTTTGGGGGTGATTTAGGTCCTCTACATATGAGGATTAAGTTG
The DNA here is from genome assembly GCA_030014935.1 of Caiman crocodilus. Classification (NCBI taxonomy): domain Eukaryota; kingdom Metazoa; phylum Chordata; order Crocodylia; family Alligatoridae; genus Caiman; species Caiman crocodilus. Next base: position 49,426,863 of record JAGPOW010003685.1, read on the forward strand.
ATCTGAATGTAACACCTGTACATACCCAGTTTCATGTAAACTCTGGTTACATGTAAACATTATGTTTCTCTTGGGACAGTCACTCCTCTCACAGGAGAAACCAGGAACGTACAGGATTTCTCTCCCAGAACTAAAATGGCCACCCCAGAAGAAATTTAACCTGGGAACAATCAGAATTAAATATCTCATGGGAGAGTTTCTCCTGGAAGAGTGAATGTCCATAGTGCTTACCTTTCTGAGAGAAGCTACAGCATAGTTCTCCAGCATTCCAGGGTGCTTTGCTTCTGCTTTCTCCCCTGGAGGGAGCAGAACACACTCCCTTCACTATCTCCACATTGAGCTATAGGGAAACACAGCCTGTGAGACAGTCTGGGTCAGCCAGTCAGGGCTACCTCTGTGCACCTGTCACCAAATAGACTGAAGGAGGATGTGTGCACAAGGGTCCTCTAATTCTCTGTTCTTCAGGGGTTCAGTACTCAGTATTTGAATACCTGTTCAGGCAACTCTGGTTATGTTTTTCTACCAAAAGTATAGACCTAGGAAAATTCTCTCAGGTCATTTGAACATATATATGCTGCCTTTGATAGCTACTCCCTTGTTTAGAAAAAAAGTGAAGTATTGGAAAACTGTTTTGAACTTGTGTATGTTATAGTCTCTTGATCCATGAGAGAGAGAGACAATGAGTGCCTAGAGTGTTTAAAGTGATCTAATATTCATCTGTGCGAATATGCCATACATCCTATCATATCAGTTGTGGCCAAGTTAATATTACAGAATGCTTTCATGTATAAAATAAATCTTAAATTCCTAACTATTGTTGTTTAACTTTGAGAATTATCTAAGGTTAAAAAAAAATTAATACCTGAACAGGAGATGACTGATTCAAACAAAGCATCTGTCTTGTCTCTGGCTTGGTATAAGGACTGCATGTAACTGAAGATGTGTCCACTCAGGATGACCTTCCTAGAATAATAGAAATATATGGTCACTAAAACCTTGCTACAGTTCTTCCTCTATGCTGAGCTGCACAGTTACACTCCCTCTAACTGGCTCCATGGGCTAAAAGTACCCATCAACCATCATCAACCATTGCTAGGCATGCTCAGAACTATCCTAAGGAACTGGGAACTCAGGTGGATTTTTAGACACCTCCAAGAACCAATGTAGATTGCAACCTAGCTCAGGTGAACTTTAAAAGCACCGCTGATTTTTTTTTCCTGCGGTAATGTTAAACCAGATTCAACTTACACTAGTGTATGGATATACATTGTGTATCCACTATTTTTCTACACTGGTATATATGTCCAATTTCTTAGGCATCTAAACGCTACCTGACTTCTGTTTAGGCACCTCCAAAATCATTTTGGATCATGTCAAGCTAAGTTTTCAGTCATAAAAATGTTGTACAGAAATGCTTAACCCTTTGATATTGATATTTTTGGAACTGAATATGAATATATATATAAACATTACTATTATGGATGATAAAAATAATGATCAAAACTTGTTCACTTTGCCTAAAAGTAGTTTCATTGGTTTTGGTAAGGCAGTCAGTTGAATTATACAACAGCCTAGGGAGAAGCAGATATGGTAAGCTTCTAGACTATAAAAATTCTAACAAAAATTGTAACCAAACTTTCTCATATGTTGTGCATAGCTTCTTTATGGCATATGTTATTTTTTAACAATTAAAAGTCTTATAGAATTTTTTTGTACAAACAAATGATTTGTACTGGAGTTATAATTAAGTTGCAATTTTTTATTTTTAAAAAATGCTACTTTTGATGAGTTTCAGCAAGTCCTACATGGGAACAAATAACGTGGGGATTTTAATAATTTCTATATAATTTGGAATTGTTTTATCAATACCTTGATTCTCTTTCCTATTTTCCTTCCTCCAAAAGATAATGATCCAAGTTTTTGTCATCTCTAGGTAATGGAAAAATATAATTTGGCAGATTTTAGAAATACAGTATATCTAGAAGCAAGAGAAAGGCAGCTCATAAGTTTAGGAAATATTTCTTTCCAAATATTTATTTGAGAAGGAAATAGAACTAAAAAGAAATCATAGAAATAAGTAGTATAATAGATGCAGGAGGGCAGAAGGAGGGGTCCCTGAATTAATGTAACTCCTAATGATTTTTTTCACTGAAGATGGCCAGTTCAGCTCATTCAATAACTGACAAAAACTAAAAATAGACACTTAAGGGAAAAGGATCACATGACCAGTAAATCAGCACATATTCATTTTTCAGCAGAAAAAGCTGAAAGAGCCTTGCAGCTGACACTACTGAACACAAAGAAGAAAACACCATCCTTTCTAAATGATACCGCTTGATAAGAAAAAAGATTTGTATTAAGCACTGTGCACATGTTGGACAGAGTAAATTCATAGATTCATAGATTGTAGAGTCAGAAGGGACCATGAGGAATCATTGATCATTGTGCCTGACCCCCTGTCCCTGCCAGGAAAGAGGACTGAGGTCAGATGACCCCAGCCAGGTGACAATCTAGCCTCCTCTTGAAGACCTTCAAGCTAGGTGATAGCATCACATCTCTTGGAATCCCATTCCAGATCCTGGCCACCCTTACTGTGAAAAATTTCTTCCTAATATCTAATCTAAATCCACTCTCAACCAGTTTACACCCATTATTCCTAGTCACTCCCTGGGGCGCCTTTGTAAATGGTGCTCCCCTATTCCCTGTTGACCTCCCCTAATAAATTTATAGGCTGCCACAAGATCTCCCCTCAGCCGTCTCTTGTGAAGGCTGAAGAGATTCAGCTCTCTCAACCTGCCCCCATAGGATCTATCCCAAAGGCCACTAATCATGTGAGTGGTCCTACTCTGGACCCTCTCCAGATTCTCCATGTTCCTCTTGAAGTGTGGCACCCAAAACTGGACACAGTACTCAAACTGTGACTTGACCAGTGCCACATAGAGAGGGAGTATCACTTCCTTTATTCTATTAGTCATGCACTAACTAATGCATGACAAGGTGCAATTGACCTTGTTGATGGCCTTGTGACACTGCTAGCTCATGTTCATCTTGGAGTTAACTATGTTGGGGGTTCCTCCTTCCCAGATGGAGTACCTTACATTTATCTTTATTAAATTGCATCCCATTTTTCTCTGCCCATTGAACCAACCTGTCCAGGCCAGCCTGAATCTGCTCCCTGCCCTCCTGTGTACTAACTTTGCCCCATAACTTGGTATCATCAGCAAACTTGGAGAGGGTGTTCTCCACAAGTATACATGCAGGATAGAATAAGATGCCAAAAGTACATATTGAATGACCCTGGACTTTATGCAAATTAACCCAAACAGCAATAGGCCAAGATGTACACACCTGCATCAGATAATCAATTTTGCACAGGTTTCTGTCACCAGGTCATCTTTCAGGTTCTCCTATATGCTTTTAGTAGTGGAACACTGTCTTAAAGCTAGTGGATTGGGTAGGAAGGGATGTTATCTGACAAGTATTTTCTGATGATCTTCAGGAGGAAAACAGCTGCCTTCAAACTCTTAAACAAGTCTTTCTTGGCCACCACTGCAGTTGCTGCATCTCCCTTATGCCCAGATAGCTTCAACTATAAGAAGAGTCCTTTAGGGTCACTGAGAGTTAAAGTAAATTAGAGGTGTCTTATAGTTGTTCTAATTTGCACTAGCAGCAAGTGTACCATTCCTGACACTGGATTTGGACCTAGCCCCTATATCATTGTTCTGAGCAAGCGCAACCCTCAGACTGACCACAACACCCGCCAATTGATAATAAGCAAGTTTATTGATACAGAGAGATAACAAAAAAACCCTCAACAATACACACAATCAAACAATTCTGTATCTACAAATCCTAGGGCTGTCATTAGAGTCAAGGTACATTGGACCAGGATGCAGGCTTCACTTCTGGGGCTATTTCTCTTAGATGTCAGCAGTCTAGAGGTGCGATGCTGAGGCCCACAGCCCCCCTCCAATAGGATGCATGGAATGGGCTGCTGATATACTCTCAGTCCATGGTAACCTCAGGGACCCTTCCCAGGGGATGGGTATCGGGACCCCTCTCAGGGAGCAAGATGTGGGAACAGGGAGGGTCTGGAGGGATGGGACAAAGGGAGGGACAGAAAGGAGGGACAGAGAGGGATCCTTTGTTAATCTCAAGTCTCTGCTTTTGTAATCTCCTCTCCCCTTGATGACTGCTGATGACTCTTCATCCATGGCTTTCTCTGCTTGGTTGTCTCTCTGTGGTCACACATCCACATAGCCCTAGGCCTTCTTCTAATTTGGTCTGTTCCCCCAAAATTGTGACTTAGCCCCCCCCCCCCCTCTGCTGTGGGGCCTTGTAGCTGGTGTCACTTACCTCGTGTTATGGGATAGTATGGTACATGCTTCCTTTGGTTCCCAGGCTGTTTATCCTTGTTGTGTTAGGTAACCTGTCTGCCTTGAAAACTGTGATCTCATGTTATGGCATGCCCTCCTCAATTCTCAGTCTGTGTCCATCCATTGGCCTTGTTGTACTAGACAGACTGTCTGCTTCCATGGCTATATGGAACTCTGTGTGTGACACCCAGGATCTTAGAAATCCAGTTAACCCCTGCTGCTCATCTTGACCCCTTATAATGCATATATCTATACCTATAAGCCAATTCCCCCAAAACAGACTTTTAAATACCATTTGTAAACCAACACTGTGACTGGGACAGTGCAAATTTGGCTCTTTGTTCCTGGGCATCACAAAACATTTCTTGGCCACTGTTTTGAATATGAGCTATCATCTACAATTCATAGCTGTGATGGGATTATGTGGATGTGATTTTATTAGTGACATTTTCTAGAGAGACATGTTAAAGAATATATGGAAGTAGCTCATTAACTGGAATTAAATTGTTGATTTATTTCTTAAGCTATTTAAAGAGGGGGGAAAGTCAGACTGCATTCTACTGGGATATAGAGGGAGGGCTGAGTAGGAGGTAGGGCTGCAGACTTCTTGTTTGACTTTAGACAAGTCACTTACCTGTTGTGACTTGTCTAAAGTCATGTTACATTTCAGGTGTGATTAACCAGTTAATCATAAGGCCATGTGTCCAATCAATTAATGGCATGATAAAAAAAAAAACAGAATATGCTACAAAATCATTCCACAATATATCTGAAATAACTTTGTAGCTGCTTCCTTTCATGTCATTAATTAAACATGTGACCAAGGGTGCCTTTTATTAGGAGCCTGTCCACTGATTAGAGCTCCCAACTAACAAGGCTTCCATCTGCATGAAGTCATGGGAACATGCTTCCTTCCCATACAGGAGGAAGCCGGGATCAGGCTCCCCCTGCACTGACAATTAGGCATGATCAGGGTCATATTCACAATCCCACAATCATGCCTTCTGCCATATGTACAAGGGTGTAGAGCTTTCACCCAACCAGCCACTCCTCCAGAGAGAGAGATCGCACATTTGAAAGAGCCACTTGGATACCACATGAAGAATTGTTGCAGTACAGAAGAAAACTCCCCATGAATCACCCTTCCCTCCAATATTAATCACTGCTTATGACATATCACTTCTCCCTCTAACCCATAAGTAAAATCCTCAAATAATTGTAACCCATACTAGACATGGACCCTATTGTTAAAGAGATCTTCCCAGAACCACCCATCCTAGCCTTCAAACAAGCACTGAACGTCGCTGACATCATCACAAGAAACAAATTTCCTCAGGCCCAGAACACACCAAATGAATCCAGACCATGCCATGACAAGAAATACAAAACCAGCCAACACATCTCCACCACCCCCACAATTACTACACCCCACAACAGAGCTAGCAGCATCCCTGAATCTTACAGCTGCACCCGTTGAAATGTAATATAGCTCATCCAACGCACCAAATGCCCTGATGGAAAATACATAGGAGAGACCAGGAGCAGTCCAGACTGCCTGATGAAGGACTACCAAGCACTGGGGGACAAGCTGAAGGAGATAGGGACATAAGTGGTCTTCTCATTGGTCCTTCCAGTTATGGAAGACACCATGAGACCTGAATCTGGGACATCAACTACCAGCTTCAGGGATGGTGTCTTGCAGAGGGCTTTGGCTTTCTGGACCACAACACTCACTTCAGAATGAGAGACATGCTTGGGTGGGATGGGCTTCACCTCTCCTCCAAAGATAAGTGTGTGTTCTCTTCCAGGTTGGCTGATCTCTTCTGGCAGGCTTTAAACTAGGTGCATTGGGGGAGGGGGAGGAAGAGGACCAAGGGAGCCACAGTACCCCAAACCAAGAGACACCCACAGGAACAGCCCAGCCAAATCAGGCGATGAGCACAGGAAATACTCAGGTAAGAGACAGGGGCTTGGACAGTCCAGGGATTGGGGAGGAGGTTCATGCACACTCAGGAGGCCTTAAATGCCTCTACACTAATGCTCACAGTATGGGGAACAAGCAGGAGGAACTTGCCTCCTGGTAGCTAAAACAAACCCAAACATAATGGGGCTCACCGAAACTTGGTGGGATCCAACATATGACTGGGTGGTAAACATCAAGGGTGATAGGCTGTATAGGTGGGATAGAACAGGGAGGAAAGGTGAGGGTGTGATGTTCTACATCAATGAGCAATGCACATCCTCTGCAAGCATCACTGGGTCTGAGGTAAGGCAGACAGAGGTGCTCTGGGTCAGAATACAAGGTGGTTGGGGGGAAAGGGACCTAATGGTGGTGGTCTACTACAGGCAACCTAACCAGGGAGAAGAGCTGGACCAGGAACTCTCAGATCATCTTGTGGAGGCAGTTAAGTCAAGGGACGCGGTCCTCGTGGGTGACCTAAACTACCCAGACATCTGCTGGGAAGAACAGCCAGCCATGTCTGACCACTCATGTAGGTTCCTAGCTGAGTTACAGGACCTCCACCTAACTGACAAGGTGCACAGTCCCACCAGGGGAAATGCCTTGTGGGACCTGGTCCTGGCCACAGGCGATGACCTGGCGAGGGGACAGTGGATGCTCAACCACCTGGGTGATAGCGACCATCACCTACTGGAATTTATCATCCAGTGCAGGGTGTCAAAGGCTTGCAGCAAGAAGGTGGATTTCAATGAGGTAAGGAGACTAGTTGTGGGGGCACTGAGGTCCTGGAGGGGAGGGGAGTTGGGAGTCCAAGAAGAGTAGTCACTCCTTAAGGAGACGATTCTCCAAGCCCAAAGTGTGACAATCCTCATGAGAATCAAAGGGATCAAGAGTGCTCAAAAGCCCCCATGGCTCACTAAAAGCATCCACGAATGCCTCAAACCCAAAAAGGAGGCATACACCGATTGGAAGGGAGGGGCCATCACAAAGGAGGATTATACCTCCTTGGCTCGAGATTGTAGGGGGCTATTAGGAAGGCTAAGGCAAAGATGGAACTGGGACTAGTGACCCGGATCAAAGACAACAAGAAGCCCCTTTTAAAATACATAGGGGTTAAAAAAAGGTGCCAAATAATGTAAGGCCTCTGCAGGACATGCTTGGTAATCTGATGGTAGCACAACAAGACAAAGTTAATCTCTTTAACAGATCATTTGTTTCCATTTTTCTGAGTAGGGACAGGGACCTCCCCTCACTGGGATTCCAGATGGACCCAGGAGAAGTGGAGCCATGCGCAGGGTCAGGGAACTTCTAGAGGGACTAGACTTGTTCAAATCACCAGGTCCTGATGATCTCCACCCCAGAGTGCTTAGGGAACTTGCAGAGGTCATTGCAGGACCCCTGGCACAGCTTTATGAGCACTTGTGGTTCTCTGGTGAAGTACCTGATGACTGGAAAAGGGCCAATGTGGTCCCTATTTTCAAAAAGGGAGGAAAGAGGACTCTGGTAACTATAGGCCCATTAGTCTTACCTCGGTCCTGGGGAAGCTCCTTGAGAAAATTATGCTGGAACTCATCTGCGAGGGGCCAGCAGGAGAGTTTATGCTTAGGGGCAATTAACACGGGTTTATTAGAGGCAGGTCCTGTCAGAGCAACGTGGTGGCCTTCTACCAACAGGTTACAAAAGCATTGGACACAGGTGTCATGATGGACCTAGTCTTCCTGGACTTCAGGAAGGCCTTCAAAACTATCTCTCACCCCATCCTCATTAAGAAATTAAGTGCCTGTGGTGTCAACACCTACACAGTCGGATGGGTTGCAAATTGGCTGGATGGTCTGCACCCAGAGAGTGGTTGTGGACGTGTCATTTTTGACTTGGAAGGATGTGGGCAGTGGGCTTCCCAGGGCTCAGTCCTCGGGCACGCACTATTCAATATGTTCATTGGTGATTTGGACGAGGGGGTGAAAAGCACCTTGTTCAAGTGCACAGATGACACCAAGATGTGGGGAGAAGTGAGCATGCTAGAAGAGAAGGACATACTACAACTAGATCTCGATAAGTTACAGAGGTGGGCAGATGAGAATAGGATGGGTTTCAATACAGAGGAGTGCAAAATGTTGCACCTGGGGAAGAAGAACCAGCAGCTTACTTACAGGCTGGGGAACTCCCTTCTCATCAGCACAGAGGCAGAGAAGGATCTTGAAATCACTATAGATTCCAAGATGAATGTGGGCCGCCAATGTCGAGATGCGGTCAGGAAGACTAACTGCACCTTGTCACATATCCATAGGTGCACTACGAGCAGATCCAAGGAGGTGATTCTCCCCCTCTATGCAACATTGGTTAGGCTGCAGTTGGAGTACTGCATCCAGTTCTGGGTGCCGCACTTCAGGAGGGATGTGGACAGCATCGAGACAGTCCAGAGAAGGGCCACCCACCTGATTAGGGGACAGCAGGGTAGGCGCTACGAGGAGAAGCTACAGGACGGGTTCTGAACCTGTTCAGCCTCCACAAAAGAAGGCTGAGAGGAGATCTGGTGGTTGCCTATAAACTTGCCATTGGGGACCAGCAGAAAATGGGAGAATCCCTGTTCCCCTGAGCACTACCGGGGGTAATGAGGAACAATGACCATAAGTTGACTGAGAGTAGATTCAGGCTAGATATCAGAGTAGATTCAGGCTACTTTACTGTCAGGGTGTTTAGGGCTTGGAACCAACTTCCAAGGGAAGTGGTGCTTGCCCCTACCCTGGATATCTTCAAAAGGAGACTAGACAGCCACCTACCTGGGGTCATTTGACCCCAGCATTTTTTCCTGCCCATGGCAGGGGGTTGGACTAAATGACCACGACTCTCTGGGTGAAGACATTTGGGTATGAAACACACCTACTTGAGTTGAAATAAAGCTATGAAGTCTACAGAACCAAGACGCTGAGACTCAGAAAGTGCCAAAATAAAGGACTTTCATGCAACTTTAAGTCTCTCTTTTCTGTGTATTCAGTATGGAAGCGTGTTCAGCTATATGGTATTTCTTATTATCATCTTCTCACTGGGGTGGGCAGGGATCAGAGAATAAGGCAATTGTTCATTAGTTTTTATTCCCTTTTTTCTGTTATTCTGCATGCCATCCAAGTCTTGTACCCAAGTAAAGCTTACAATATCATTCCTTCATAAGCACTGGAAAAACTCCTATCTTTAAAATGCAGAAAACCCCCTATTGTGTGATCAGGTAAAGAAGGAAAACGATATATTCTTGAACAAATTGCTTTGACAAATACTTGACCATATGTAGAAACCATTTGTCCAACTGTATATCATTTAAAGTTTCAAATATGGTATGCTATAATAGTAGCAGATTTTCAAATTATACATTTAAAGTGACATATGTCTATTTTTCTAGCAGACTGATATATCTTAATGCATCAGAGTAATTAATGGTACCTGAAAGGACTTCTGAATTTCCTTACCTTTTTTATTTTTAGACTGACAAAGTAATACTCTGGTAACATAATTTTTTCCTTATATTTTCTTAATTTTGGTGAGGAGAGTAAAAGCATAAAAACAGCATAGCTTTTCATAAACATGTCAAAGGATGGATTAGCTTATAGTGATATTTTACAATCATAACAATCTGGGACAACTACAAATAAAGAATTATTATTCACTCGGTTTTTTTAAAGAGCATATTGGTTTCTGAAAATGTCAAAAGGATTATCCAAAAACAACATTAGTTGATGGATTATAATTGACATTTGAAGTTTTCACAAAAGAAAGTCAAAATGACTTGTTTATTATTGCATACAAATATTATTGCCTAATGGAATAGGCCAATGTTCCATTTTATCAGTCTTTTTGCTACAAGAATATTCAGTTCAGGAAGCACCAGCATAGCAGCAGAGTAACTGAGGGGGTGGCCGGGACAGGAGCCACAGGTGCCACCTTTGGGGTGAGGGGCAAAAATATAGTTGCCATTGCAACTGGAGGCTAGTTGTGCTGGTGCTGCCTCATGTGTGAGCACTACCCCTTGCTCAAAGCTGCCCCTTTATTCCTCTTAGTGATAGTATCTAAACCTTTTATAAGCACCTCATTTATACATTACTTTGTTGAGGGATATAGGTGTTTGAGTGAGATTTTTCACAGGGCTGTGAAATGGCAATTGTGGTTCTCTGAATTTACTGTCCCTGTCAAAATGGAACATAACATTAATCAGTAGTCTACAATCTTTACTGGGCTATGGTTGGCAAAACTGATAAATATGGTGCGGTGGACAAACTCATGCTTTACTCTTCCTAGCAACTTTAGTTTTCACTTTTTAATTCCCTGTGGCCATGAGAAATGTCAGATCCCCTGCGTAGCACTTTATAGATGATTTGTGTCTTGGAGTTCACTATTCTGGTAGTGGTGGCAGCAATCCCTTGACCCAAAGATGCTATCTATTATGCCTCATTGATGTGTTCTGTGATGACTTAAGAGGCCAATCCTTAAGCCACAGATCCATACACAGAAATAGCAGGACTTTCTGCAGGAGAAAGTAAGCCATAAGCCAGGATTTCTCTCCTTTTTTCCTTCCAATTATCTCTTTTCACTGCATCTAAAACTGGTCACTTCTTTCCACAAAGCTTTATGATTGATGAAGTTGAAGGCCTTAGTAAGGTCAATGAAGGCCCTATACTGGTCCTGATGTTGTTCTCAACACTTTTCTTGGATCTGATAGGCAACAAAGTGGTTGTACCACAAGATAGTCTGGAGCCACAGTGAGATTATCTGCAATTAATTTATGAATTAATTGCAATGTTAAAAAATTAACATTGCAGTCCTCCAACTCCATTATAGAATCCACAAAGTAACATCAATGATTGTTTTGGAATACTTGATCACCCCAGCTGCATCTAATGTGAAATTTAGCAGCTGTATATTATAGAAAATGTATGTAGGATGGAAATGGAACAAAATGGGTGTTTCAGTCAAATGTATTTTCCCATAAATGTCCACTACCCAAATGGTAAAACAAAAAGAGATTCATAACTGTGGTTTAGTAGAATCCTTTGCAGCACTGGACCAAAGTTTGCTTTGTTATGCTGGTGTACCATTTAAGAAATTAAACAAAAGTAAATCCAAAATGTCACTTATGTAGGTATACAGTCCTTCACCAGAAAGCTCTCCAAATTGTATTATACAGTATTCTAATTAGTACTGAAACAGTGCTACCTACTTTTCTGTATAATTTATTTTTTTAAGATTCTGTATGCTATTGGTTTCCGTAGAAAAAAATGCAAAGCCACAAACTTGAATTTTGTGTACTACAATTTGTAGGAGAAGAAATGTATTCCTTTATCCACATGTCATTTATTAAAAAAATGATTGATTGAGACTTCATAAAAATCTCCTGCATTCCACAGGGCAACAGCACTTAAGAGGTTTCTGCAAAATGAGCCAAGATTGTCAATTACTGAGGTCACAGTTTGTAAATGGAAACAGAATTTGGCTTTATGTACGAATACTGTAGAATTTTATGATGCTTTGTGTGTGTGTGTGTGTGTGTGTGTGTGTGTGTGTGTATGTGCATGTGTGTATATATAGATATCACATATATATACAAACAGAAAAATTTCCAGCTTCAGCTTCCTCTGTGCAAAAATGAAATTTATTTCCTATATATGGGGACTTTATACCATCTTTAACTTTCCCTGAGTCTGATATAAAGTGTGTGAGTCTGAAACCCTGCAGAAAAATACATATTTTTTTGCAGTTTCTCAGTTGGTCTAATAAAAGGTATCATCTCTGAACCAAGAGTTCTAAATTTTTGCATTTCTTTTTGTCTCAGACCAATGTGGCTACCAAATACATACCTGCCATAAATCTGTACATTTCAAAAAGAAATTTTCTATCAAAAACTCTTACTTTTTCTCCCCTTTTGAACCAAATTCCCCCATTAAATATATAATTATAATCAATTAACAGTAGTCCTCCTTGGCATTAGTAGGAGTGGGCAACAGGGACTGGGTGAAGGGAGGGGCGCTAAAAAGAATGGCTTTTGCCACAGCTCCGTGACTGCAATATCAGGGAACTCACTCACTGCCACAACTTACTATAATTTTAGTGGATAATTTGGGGACCTTTGTAATAGTAATATGATGATAATTATACCTTTCCCTGGGTTTTGCATCTATAAAATATTATTCAACCCAGGATCTATTTTTTCTCTATTTTTTTCAAGTTGCTTTTTTCAGCTTGCAATTTCTTTTCCCAAGCTGTGTCAACTTAAGTAAATAAAACTGTATTACAGCAAAGCCTTCAGTGCTTGTGTCAGCATTTCCATTTAGAGACCATGTTTCAGAGCATTTATAGTATACAATAGGAAGTACATATTCACTCTGAACTAATATTCAATATACAAAGCGCTGGCCTTTAAATATGGGATTTTCTTTAAACAATAATTATATAAAAATGATTTGACCCATTTTATTAGTTCTTAAAAAGAATAACTGAAGATTTATGCTTACATAACAGGATTCAAAATCACCGTCATTCAAAAATGTAATTAGGATGAATGTTTAATCCAAAGTCTGACCTAGTTGCCTCTGTTTTTTCCCCGCTCTTTTCCACCCTGTTTGTTTAACTATATAAACTACTTCTTTTTCATATAGATTACTATTCCATCTCATATTTTTAAAGGGTCATTTATATATATATTAAGGTAAACTACTGGGGGCTCTAAGGGTCTAAAATAATCTAAAATCATTCTTATCTGAAACACATCCCTCTTATGGGCAGTTCTCACATGCAATAGGCAGAAAATAAAGTAGAAATCCATCTATCTGAAAGAAACTACCTGTTTATCCTGCAGAATGCCACCTCCCATAGAAATGTATTAAATATTTGAACTTTGTTTTTTATGAGTTACCATTTACAAAACTGAAAGCAATCTCTATGTTAAACAGTAGGGTTTCAGCCTTGTCATAAGATCTATGCAGCTGGATTATTGTACCTTTTTTAATGTCGGTGATGCATCATGTTTGTATTTCATGGAAGCCCCATGAAGACAATGCAGGTTAGCATGGGTACAAAGCGCTTCCCAGGTTAATAGTATTATGAGATTGAAGTCCAAGTTTTGACAAACATTACCAGATGATTCAAAATAATTTTTGACATAAATTCACTTTCTGTGTGTGATACAGTGGTAAGTTAAGTGGGACAAATAAGAAATGGATTGTTAATTTTTACCTTTGTGTTCCTCCCCACCCCCAGTTTATGGCCTGGTGGGTGTTAGACCCTGACTCCATGTGGTGCCCAATGACTAGGGAGACGACAGTCCAATTGCTCATGGATCCTGGTACTCATTAGCCAGAGCAACCAGGGAGCAAACACCAGCACACATTGCTTGCAACAGCTTTATTCAGAATGGACACAGCTTTGGGCCAGCTCCCAAAAAAACAACAAACCAAGGACATGTCCTGAACATTAGTGCTTTTCACAATTTATACACCTTGGTTCATACTCATTAACAATTACTCTGCCTATGTCCCTCCTTCCACCCATTTCTCCTCCCATCTTAAGCTCTGCCTCTGTTTACTGTATGCTTCCTTAGCATGGTATTGCCTATGCATTTCATTAATTTACATGCCTCTCCGCTAAGAGTGCATAAGTAAGACTTTAACCTCCACTTCTTTTGGTCACTTGCAGTTTCTTGCTAGTTCCTTCTGGTTTTCTTGCTGACTTCAGCACCATCTCCAAGGTCATATTTCTGCTTTGTCCTCTAACGATAGCCATTGGTCTGTATCCTTTTTTTACACAACACATCATGCACTTTGCACCCAATTCTTTTGTTAGGAATCCACTTACTTAAGGATTTGCAAAGTTAGTTACTTTTAATATATTATCCAGCCTTGTGAACATCAGGTTTTGCTGAGACACAGGAAAAAAACTTTTATTCAGCTGCACACCCAGCACTTCCCCAAATTCACATATTGTTACCCTAACAGTGGGCAATGCAATAGTGGCAGAAAATCTGATTAGTATTTATGGCTCTATCAGTGGCTTACTAGATGACTTTGGCAATTTACTTTCCTCTCATTGCCTCACTCTCACCATCTACAAAATAAGTACAATATTGATGCCTGTGTGACGGGCTAGCTGGCAGTGAGTTAGCCCAGGGGTTTTCAAAGGGCAAAAGATGATTGGAGGACTTGGAATTCCCTTTCCTCACCAGTTTGGTAAGGATTTGGCCCAGGGGTTTTGAAGGGATTAAAGATGATTGAAGGACTTGAGATTCCCTTTCCACACCGATCAGGCCCAGAGACTCACCCCTCATGTCCCCTGATTGGCCCCTTGGGTCATCTGGAGGGGGATAAAAGGGGCAGCATGACTGACTCAAGAGGAGACCAGGGAGGGACTATGAGGAAGGAGCTTTGAAGAGCTGAGCCAGTTGGGCAGAAGCAGATGCTCCATAAGAGCCTGAAGGAGCAGGACCTGCAAACAATAGTGGGACCCTCAGCAGCATGGTGTGTGGCTGCTGAGCTCTAGGATCCTCTATAAGAGGCTGTGGCCAGCAGGAGGATCTAAGCAACGACCTGAGGGGTCCTAGCTTGGCTTCCAGCTTCTTCAATCAGAGGTCAGGCAGCCTGATGTGAGGCCAGGGCTTCAGGAAGGTCAAGACTCCTAGCAGTGTAGTACAGTACCAGTCCTGGTGGTTGTGTGGCAGTGTTCTTACCTACCATGTGGGAGATCTGAGTTTTAAGTCCTAGCTTTGGTGACTTGGTGTGAATGAGCTAATAAAGAAAAATTCCTCTTGCAGTAGAGAGGAGCTATTGTGTTTTCTCCCCCCTCAGTGACCTAGGCCCTATATTTCTTTGTCCTTTGACATTTTGTATTTTGTGCCTTTTTATATTTCCCCAACCAGTATTGTTTGCTCTGTTGTTTGTGTTATGTGTTTTATATTTTGTTAACCCTGTCTTTTTCTTTTGCCAATGATTGTAAGTGTCTAACACTTTGTTGAATCCTGCCCGTTGGTGCATTGTGGTGTCCACTATACCCGTCTGATTATGCCTATTATGTTCCCTCATTAAAAGGTATATGGTTAAGTCCCCAGTGGTGGTCTAACTCTGCTCTAAAGGGGGAGGAGAGTCCCTACACCTCCCACAGTGCTTGTGCACTTGCTCTGATCCCTTCAATTGGCGAGGGGGTACCTTTTGGAGTACCGCCTGGGTTACACCCGTTTGTAACCTATTTTGAGTTCTGTTGAAAGTAATAACTGTGTAAGAGCTATTGTTGTTACTATGTAAAATAGAAAATTTGGCATTTATACATACACAAAAGAAATGAATATGCTATTAAGAAAGATAAATTATTTCAGGATGATGGTTTTATCCAGGCCAGCAACCTATCTGAATACCAATACAACTGGGAGTCTTTACTTTACCAGGACCATATGGTTGGCTTTGAGAGGAGTAAAGCTGTTAGTCCCCTAAAGTTAAAATATAACCAAAGATTGGATAGTAAAATTGTGTAGAATCAGAAAGCTTTCTTTAGAGAGAAAAGAGCTTGTTAAACTAAAGTGGATACCAAATCTGTACGGTGACCCAGGAGACAAAAAAATAAAAGCAAAAACACAGAATATTGCTGCCTTTTTTTTTCTTTTGAACACAAAAAAAAAGCATAGCTGTTCTCTTTGAGAGAAACTTGGCTCACATTTATGAGATGTAAATCTTTCTATTACTTTAAAAAATCTGCAAAGAGAGACAATTTTATTATACTCACTTGAGAGAGGATTAGATGTTTAGGATTTGTGGGTTACTTCATTTTTAAAAGGTTGTTCTTTCCTTTATTCAGAAAGTGGAGTGAGGCACATTCTCTAATGCTCTGTTCTTAAAGGCTTGATTGAAGGAGTTTTGATGGAGATTAAGTCAACTGGCTGTTTGTTAAATATTTTTGGATTGTTAGAACCCCTCTACATGTGCAGGTAAAGGCTCAATGGGATCTGATGCACAATCCATGTGACAATGTATGCCACATGTGAATAGCAGGAGATCTAATTGTGGGATCACACATCAGATCCCATTGTGCCTTACTGCCAGTGCAGGGGAAGCCTGGGATCATGATTCTAGTCTCCTCCTGTACCAGATCCCATGGCTGAGCCCTACAGATGGCATAGCTTGCAGTAAGGGCAGGGTTCCTTGTACTGAACATCCTGTAGCTTACTTCAGCTGTGAGGCTCACAGAGATTGGCACCAGGAATGCTGCCACCACTATGAGGCTCATCAGCTACGGGACTCACAAAGGGAGATTTTCAGCTGCAAGGTTCACAGCAAGGGCAGCAGGGAGAATGATAAGACTCATACCAATGACAGTGTCTCCTTCGGGTGGGGGGGAAAAGCACTGCTGTAAGCATGGACTATTTGTGCATGTGTGCACATATGTATGTATGTGGCAACCTGGGCAAACTTATATTTTGGTACCCTTCTGAGTAATGGTTGGAGGCAGGGAGCAGGCTGGACTAGGCACCTTTCCTTTTGCCTGATTGATATCAAACTGATTTATGAAACTTCTGTCCCAGACCCCTTCCTGCTCAGGAAATCCTCCAGTATGCTTTGCAGCCCTGGGATGGACTGTGCTGTCTGCTCCAGAGAGCAGGACTGGCTGTGCCCATTTATACCCTAGCTGGAGAAGTAAGACCTGGCTGATTGGGGGTTTGCCAAGCCCAGCTAGGGATTCAGCCCAGTTTGCAGAGCAAGAAAGGAGCAGACTGCCCCCCATGAAAACCCTGGTTGGGGAATGGGACAGAAACAGCCCTTGCCCTACTCAAACTTACTGCTGGCTGCAACTGTGGATTTCAAATCTCAGAGGCACCTCATAGCAAGAAGAGGAAGTGATGAACAACTCTTCAGGGTCCTGCTGTGTAATTTTGGATTACAGGAAATCCCAGAGACCTTGAGAGCAGCAGGAAGAGGAAGCCAACACACAGCCCATGCTGGCTATTTGCCAGAGAGTTGTGCTCTAGCACACCCCCCCCCACCCCCGCCCAGCTTCTGGTTTGACTCACTGCAGGCATGTGGCTGCATTCTTGAATCCAGGTAAATGTCTGTTCACTTCTGTTGCAGTTTAATCTCTGCAGTTTAGACTAACCTGAAAAGACTGAAACAATTCAGGCTTGGGGTTTTTGATTGTCTGTACTTAACCTTTAGCTTTGGCTGGTACAACTCAAAAGGGGCTTAGTTAGCCTATTCTTAGTAGAATTTTCAGCCTCTCCCTGTAAAGTAATAAGCACACTTTGGTGAATGTCAGAAAGAAGATGGTAGCACTGTCATCTTGTGAAGTCCTTAGATGCCTTTGATATTGTAAGCTGGGTAGAATTTTAGGAATGATGTTTCAATAGAAAGTGACAGTTGCAATAGACAGTGATATCCTCTATGCTATGACCAGTGGCCAAGTATCTGAGCAGTTTTATTGGATCTGTATTTGCCATTGCCATTGAATATAGTTGACTGATCATTGGAAGGACGTATGACCTGTGATTTCAGTAGCCCAATGACACACACAGAGATATTTCCATAATGCTTAGTTCAGCTGGTGCAATGGAATAAACTGCTCAATGTCTATATGAGTCTGGGATTGGATGAGACTCTGTATAAGATGGCACTAATGTTAGTCTAGAGAAAGCAGCTGACAGTACTGGCAAAAGTTCTTGGCTCTCTTGTCTGAAGGAGTACATCTGCTCATTGCAGCTGTAGTTTGGCATGGGGGCATCTGTATGTATGATGAAGTGCAGTTAATAGCCAGAAGTACTTATTTCTATTTTCATTTGGCTGAAATACTATATCTTTTTCTTTCCAAAATGGAACTTGTCACAATTAGTGCATGCTTTTTCCACCTTGAAATCAGGCGACTGAAATGTCTAGCCATAATACACAGACCAGAGAGAAGAGTAATTTTTGATGGGATACAGCATATTCCCTCTGTTCATTCATCTGCCCTGGAGAGCACATAGGAAAGAGTGGTGCCATGGGTTTTTGTTACTCCATTTGCCTTCCCATCTGCTTCTTGCCTAGTTGCTCTTTATAGCAGTATATTTTGCTCTTTACAGTCTTCCTTTGGGAGTTGAAGTCAGTATTTAGGAAATCCTAACTTGCTTGCACAAGAAGATAGGACTCCTTTTTCCTCTTCTCTGCTGGCACAATTGCTTTGAGGCTAAACTCAATTTATTTCTAAACAAGTAAGGAATTAAATCAATGCAAATGCTGAAAGATAATGGGTTTTGTCCATGTACTTGCTATTTGTTGCCTCTTAAGTACATACTAGGCAAAACAGTCAGTACCATGCTACAAAGGAAGAATTTTTTGTTCTAGTTGCTAAGGACATGGTACTGCAGGAATTGCATATTCAGGATTTTGACATGCAGAAGTGTATAAATACTTCTGTGCAGAATACATCTGAGTCTCTCTTATACAGCCCATGGATTGACTTATTTTGCTACAAAGTGCATATATATATGATGAAAAAAAATCCCTTCTATAGAGTCCTCAGTGTTCTTTATAAATAATCCAATATCGTTCATGTTCCTGCTCTGTGAGTTCAACTGATATATAAAAACTCTTCAACCTCTTCCAATATGACTGGTTTCCTCTTTAAAATCTTGTTTAGGTAGTTGTATGTACTATATTCAATTTCATATTTTTATATTCTAAATTATCAAATTACAGCAGTCAAATAGCAATACAATGACAAACAGTGAGCAGCTTAACAATGAAGCCTGGCCAATGTTGCAGTATTACCTGTTCATCCATTTAGATTAGCTCTAATAAATTGTAATGTAAAATAAATGGTATGAGTCCTATAGTAAAAGCAGCTAGTGTTCAATTGTAAAATGCTTTATAAATTGACCTCTAATCATGTTTATTTTATTAACAAAAAGGCAAATTAAAACAGAAGAAAAAAGTACCTGCAATTACATCTGTTCATCTGTACATGCTATTTTCAGTTATTTATTTTTACTGCTAAAATCCCATGTCCTTTACCCCATGGGAACTCCTTCACAGTATGTTAGACTTTTGAGTCATCAGCACAAGTAACAAAGGATCACCTTGAGCTAAAAAATGCAAATCAAATGGAAAGTACCAGCTGGTCCTAATCTGTCCACACTGCAGTATATGCTATTTTGTGTTCACAGTCTTGTTAAGAAGATGATTTAAGAATAACCCGCCAACAAAAAACAGAAGCTTTGCAGATGTGACCCTTCAACAAGGCTTTTAGGAAGTAACTCAGGTTTTAAAGCTACTCCATTAACAATCAGAAAAATGGCCAATTATGTTCTTGAGTAGAATTCATTCCACACACAAACATTCCAAATAACTAGATTGTGTTGAAAATCGAGTATAAAATGGGAAAACCCATAAATCCCCAACTCAGGGCTAAAGTAAAGACCTCACAAAGTTGATTTTCCAGTTATGTTATAATATTAGCCCCAGTCCCCTCCTTTGAAACACATAGTGTTACAGCAAATGGATACACATAATCAATAGGTGTGTGCGAAATGGGCCATAGTCAATTTGGATTTGGCCTGAATTAGGGACAGTGATTCAATCCAGTGATTTCTTTTTTTTTTTTTTTTTTTTTGGATCACTGTCCCTGATTCTATTAGGCCAAATCTGAATCTGAAGATTCGATGCTGATTCAGATAATCAGCGATTCAGACATAGGCACAGCTTTAAATGTTTTTTCTATATACCTCGAGGTACCAGGGATAGCTTATAAATGCTGTTATGCTGGGACAGATGGAGGGTCCCACAGGAGTGTTGGGGTGGGGGAGGTGCATGAGCTCAGCAGTGAACCTGGAAGTGGACTGGAAATACTTTCAGTCCACTTCCAGGTCCATCACTGAGCATTTGGGGGTTCCCCTACCCCCTCCTGCTCAATGATCAGCTCAATGACCCAGGAGACACCAGTTGCTGAGCCAGGGAGGGTGCAAGGGGCCCCCCAGACCACTCCCTGACAGAAATGCTTCTGGTCCATTTCTGAGTCTTCTGCCAAGCATGCTGGGGAGCCCCCTCACCCCGGTGTTCCTGTGGGACTCTCCATCAGCCCCAGCATCTCGGCATTCACAAGCCACCTGGTACCTTGAGGTATGTAGAAAAAACATTTAAAGCTGTGTTTATGTCCGAACGATCAAATCTCTCTAAATCAATTCAGAGGGTTCCAATTGATTCAGAGAAATTAAAGGGTCTCCTGATTCAATTCAGATTTGGAGATTCAGCCACCGAACTGGGCCGAATCTCTGCTGAATCAAATGAGTGAGTAAAGCTTCACACAGCCCTAATAATCATGTATCCTTTGTTTCTGTCATTCTGTGGTACAGCCCTCTGCCAACATGGTCCTCTGAATTAGCATAGTGAAGCTGATTAAAAATCATCTGTTACTTTAGGGGCACTGGAAAAAAACAAAGTGGAAAATCTAATCTAAAGTCACATTGGAATTACCAGTTAAATCACGACCCAAATACTTCCTTTCTGTTTAAATGTCTGCTCTTGAATCAATTAAAAACATGAGAGAATGTATTAATGGAAATAAAGGCTGGATTAAAATGTATCTTTTCTGGGCATCACCAAAGATTTCTTGTGATTAATGAAAATAATAAAATTGAACCATTTTTAGTAATATACTCTGTAAAGAAATCCTTAGTAAGAATTGTTAATGTCTGGGTAAAAAGGTGACCAAACGCCAGCCCACATGCCAGACTAATGTGAGGCACGAGAGTGAGTTGTGTTCGGTGTGTGGAAAACTCATGCTCACAGGGCTGACAGGCACGTGATCAGATGACCTCAGCGAATCAGAAGCTGTGTGAGGCGTGTGGCTGCATGGCCGGCAGTCACACTCTCCTAACTGAACATCAGCAGCTTATTCTGATTGGCACAGGAGTTTATAAAAGGGGTAGAGTGCCAGAGTGCAGCGACTCGGGGTTCCACACAAACAGCTAAAGAGGACTGACCACCCTTTCCAGGAACCCATGTCCCCTAGGTCGGCTATTGTATACTCGCTACCAAACATATCAAACATACCGAGCTCTCGTGCAACAGTTTTGCTGTTGTTACCGCCATTTGCAATCATCGTGTCATTGTTCTGTTGTCTTCTGACTGTACACCGCAAGAAGCAGCTGCTGCCTACTTGCTGTTTAACTGCTGTTTAAGAGTTTTTCTGTCATCCTGCACAAGTTGTAAGTAAAACCTCAGTTTATTTTACCATTTGAACTTGAGTCAGTGTCCCTTTCATCCCTGGCCTGGTCATACCGGAGGGTTGGTCATCCACCCACCGCAGTTTAGTTTACCTCAGTTAGATTTATAGTTTCAATCATAATTTATTCAATTTAAAAAAATTTGAAACAATAACTTCAATAATATCAATTTTAGCTGGCAAAATTGAGACATAATGATGCATGTTTTTGAAGGACACTTATTAGCATGGTTTATTCAGTTTGGAGGGCTGCACTGAAATGTTTTATCCTGACCTTAACAATTTTATTGTTGAACATTTTGCCGGGTCCATCTCATCCTGTTTTTTTTTCTTCAGCTTACCATATCCCAGGTTAAATCTACCATATCAGGTGCTGGGATTTAAAAAAAAAAAAATGTTAGCACCTAAAGCAAGTAATGGATGCTAGTGTAAAAAAGCTGTCACCACAACTTTACATGTAGAGGAAAAGCTTACTTCAAGTATATGACATGAGCAACCACATTTGTTCTGGCAATACTTCAGTGCATTCTTTCTTTTCTGAGTTTAAAAAATATTTTTTGCAAATTGAAATGCACAGTGATTTCCTACAATTAAAGTTAAATATAATGAAATACATACATCTTTATAAATAAAATGTACACGTCTCCAAATATTTTCTTTCATTCTGCTTACAAAGAATTATTTATGGAGCAGAGGAGCTGAATCTCACTGTAAGAGTACAGTAGTTATCACAGTTTCTTGTACCTTGGCTGACAATTTCTATTCAACACTGAACAAAGGTCAAACAACTATTGGTATTAGCTAGAATTGATTACAATTCCAATTTTTCTGCATTCTTTGTAGGAGTCTTACAGCAAGTAGTTACTTTAATTATTTTGCATATGAAGTAATTACTATTAATTGTATCATTGCTAAAACTATTTTTTCCTTATACTGTTATGTTGTATGTCATCTGTGTATAAGTTAAAAATATATGAATATAAAATTCTTAAACTACAGTGCTCTTGTTACCAGACAGCTTTAAGGTTGGGGAATAGAAATACTGCAAATGAGATTGATCACATTCATCTTTCTTTTTTAATGTTCTGATCTAGTACTAAAATAATAGAAAGATATGTGCTGGACTTTAAGTTATGGAAATTCAGCCATTGTTCCACACTTGGTTCTACATCTTATTTATTTATTTATTTATTTATTTATTCTCTATTCTTTCTATTTAAACATGCACTCAAAAAAAGGTCAGAGCTAAAAATGACTTAGTACTGCATGTTTTTATTACCCACTTTAAATCACCATTTATTTTCTCAAAACTTAGACTAATTTTGTCAAAGGTTTTACAAAAAAATGGTATTTATTCATACCATTAATTAAATTATTAAACAAGATTGGTCCCAAGACTGATCATCTTGGGCACTCCACTAGTAACTTCCCTGTGGCCTGTTGCTTTTCCTTTCAACCTGAATCATTTCAATCTCTGCTTTAGACAGTCCCTAACCTATCTTAATTCTTCTACTTAAACTCATCTTCATCAGAGTAACTAAAACTGTTCATGTGGCACTGTATCAAATAGTTTATTAAAATTCACATTAAGATCTATTGTATTTTACTAGTGTAGAAGTGAGGTGTTAAAATTATGGTATGTATGCTGGATTTGACCCCTGAAACCACACCATCCAGCTCCCAGTGCCGCCCCTCAGTCTCACATTGACCCAAATGGGGTCCCATGCACAGGCTGTGGGACAAACACCACACGAAGTGCCAGGTCCAGGACCTGCAGAGCATGCAGCATCTACATGGAGTGAGTCCAGGACCCACCCACTCACTGCCCCGGTGCATGCTGAACCAGTGTCTGCAGTGCCTGTGTCAGCCAGTCTGGGATACAAATTGCATGTGGCACCTATTCCAGCTGTTCTGGGGCAGACATCACTTGTAGCACGGGTCCCAGAGTGGGCACTGAGCGCATTCAATACAGTCCCAGACTAGTCAAAGTGGGCACTGAATCCGGCATGCTGGGGCAGAGGGGGAGGGCAAAGTGGGGCCTGCTTTCCCAACATGCCAAATCCAGTGCCCACTTTGGCCAGTCCGGGACTGTGTGGCACATGGCACCCACCCCAGATCAGCTGAAGCAGGTGCCATGTGTGTTCTGGACCAGCTAGAGCAGGTATCTCAGCTATTGGCATACAGGTGTTGGGTCTATGAGCCCAGTCCAGCTTTCAGGGCTGGCCTTGTGCTGTTGTTCATGGATTGTTCCTTTGCCACTCATCTGGCCTGCAAGGACAAGTTAATTTTATACATTTGCTTTAGAAAATCAGTAATTTTATCAAACACAGATGTCTACCTTTGATAAATCCATATTGCATGTTATCCCATTTCCCATTTCGTTTCTTGACTTTATTTTTTCTTTTTGAAATGGTTCTTGTCTATTATTGAGGATAGACTTACTAGTCTGTAGCTGATCAGATCACTTCCGTGGAAAATTAAATACATGTAATAAATATTCTATTCTCCAGTCGTATGATACCACCTTCAATTTGATGAATTTGTATAAAATGCTTGCTATGGAACCTTTAATTTTAAGTGCCAGGTTTTTTTCAGAATTTGAAGACAGAGATGATCTAGTTACTTTAATTTGATTGCATTACACTCTTTGAGTTTTGCTTTCACTTCAATTGTGCCATTTCCATACCTTTATCTTTGCTAGCATTCCTGCCTTTGCCTCGGTGGTCAACATCATCCTTCTTTGAAAATGAGGGAAAATATTAATTTAGTTTGTGGGCCTTAAATTAAGTAGGCCATAGTTTCCATGCTATTGTCACTGTATCATAGCTTTTCTTCTGTCCATGTTCAACCTTATAAATAAAAACAAAATAATATTTGTTATTTGTTTTCGTATCCATTAAAAAGTCTAATATACCTTGACTTTTGACAATTTCTTATTTTATCCTTACAGTTTTCAACTTCTAAAATATAATTTTCCCTCTCATTTCCCCCTCATCAATTCCTTGAAGATATTAGGAGTAAACATGAAGTCTTTCTTGAAGCGTTTATTCATCCAGTTAGGTATTTTATGTAATTTTCCCCTTTTCCTACAATATTTTTCTCATTGCTTGGAATACAAATTCTAGCTAGTTTTAGTACCTTTAACTTAAAGTAACTTCAGCATTGCTTTATATTCAAGTCACTAAACACCTCAGTCTAGGAAATAATAGTTTGGATCTTTTTGAGTACCATATCATAAATACAGTCTGTACTATCTACATAACTGTACTATTTCATTTCAGCATAATTTTAGTTTTGTCATTTATTTCTTTAAGTTTGCAAAAATGAAACAGTCTCCTTAGCATATTTTGTGTGTTATCAGACTCAATTGAGATAAAAAACAGATATTTATCTTCTGATGAGGGACATTTATTAAAAAAAAAGTTTGACTAAAGTTGTCTTGCAAAATATTGATAGTTCTTTCTTTAGAAGAACTGTATGAGGAATACATTATAAAACTGTCAATTGAATATCTAAATAGTAATGTATGTTTTTAAAATGTGATGCTTTCTTAAGTTTTTTTTAAGTTAATTTAGAAAAGAATTGGATCATTTAAACATAATTTCTAAAGAAAGGAAATATTAAACCTATTTCTTCTGTTTCATTTTTTTTACTACTTTTTCTGATGAAGCTTGATTAAATTCTAATTCATTTTTGCACTATAGAACATATATTAATGTATAGATTGGGAACTGTGTCTTTAACTCTGTTTACTTTCACAACTGCGGTATCATAGTCCTGCTGGCACACTCTTGACTTTATTCCACTTTCTGTGGATTGCCTGTATATTTGATTGTATGCTAAATTATCAATAATCCAGGTGCATGAAAATTAAACATTAAGACAGCATACACTGCTCTTTGGTAGGGATTATTCCTTTGTAGGTAATCCAGAATGATATACCAAATCAGCATTGGCTCGTCCCTGTTTTAACTAGAATTTCAAGCCTTTGGTTCTGGCATCAGGGCTATGAGCATTGCAAATGACTTGAGGATGGTAAGTAAAACAGAGATAGCTTGTGATCTTCCTGGTTGATGTAGGACAGGTTGTTGATAGGCTCTGAACCAATCTGCTACTTTGAATGACAATTTTAGGCTGGTTCCAGAACAGACACCCATCTGTCACCAAACTGTGTGTATATTCTACTCATTAGCAAAACTCAGGCTTATATTATTATTCTTGTGATCCATAAGCTTCTCTACCAAGTGAACCTGCCAGGAACCTCTCCTCTTGGTTTAAGCCATGTAGAAATTTGTGTGTGTGTGTGTGTGTGTGTGTGTGTGTGTGTGTGTGTGTGTGAGAGAGAGAGAGAGAGAGAGAGAGAGAGAGAGAGAGAGAGAGGTCACTCTTTTAGAGATTCAGAGATGTAGGGTCAGAAAGGACCTAAGTAGATAAATCTGAGCCCCTGCCCTGGGCAGGAGAAAATACTGGGCTTATATGACCCCAGATAGGTAATTGTCAAGCCTCCTCTTAAAGACCCCAAGGTAGGAGCCAGCACCACTAACCTTGGAAGTTGGTTCCAGATCCTGACAACCCTGAGTGTGAAATAGTGTCTTCTAAAATCCAGCCTGAACCTACTCTCAAACAACTTATGGCCATTATTTCTTGTGCTTAGGTGAACAGGGTGTCTCCCATTCCCTGCTGGTCCCCCTGGTAAGTTTGTAGACAGCCATCAGGTCCCCTCTCAGCCTTCTCTTGTGATGACTGAACAGGTTCAGGTCCCATAGCCTTTCCTCATAGGGTCTGCCCTGCTGTCCCCGAATCATATGAGTGGGCCTCCTCTGGACCCTCTCCATGCTGTCCACATCCCTCCTAAAGCACAGCACCCAGAACTGGACACAGTACTCCAACTGTGGCCTGACCAGTGTCACATAGAGGAGGAGAATCACCTCCTTGGCCCTGCTTGTGATGCATCTGTGGATGCATGACAAGGTGTGGTAGGCCTTACTATGTCCTCAGATTGGTGGCCCATGTTCATTTTGGAATTGATAATGACTCCAAGATCTCTTTCTGCTACTGTGCTTTTGAGAAGAGAGTTCCCCAGCCTATAGGTATGCTGCTGGTTCCTACTGCCCAAGCATAGCACCCTGCACTTGTCAGTATTGAATCCCATCCTATTCTTATCTGCCTACCCCTGTAACCTATTCAGGTCCAGCTTTATCCTGTCCCTTCCTTCCAGCATGCCCACCCTCGCCCCAGATCTTGGTGTTGTGAGTTTGAACCGGGTGCTTTTCACCCCTTTGTCCGAGTGACTAATAAGGACATTAAACAGTGAGGGCCTGAGGACCGAGCCCTGGGGGATGCCACTGCCCACATCCCTCCAGGTTGAATATGACCCATCCACCATCACTCTCTGGGTGCTGCCTCTCGGCCAATTTGTGACCCATCTGACTGTGTAGGCATCAATGCCACAGTTACCTAGTTTTTAATGAGAATGGGGTAGGAGACAATATTAAAGGCCTTCCTAAACTCTAGAAAGACTACATCCACTGCGACACCTGCATCCAATGATTTTGTGATCTGACCTCTTTCAGTTACCTCAGTGCAAGGAACAATTGTGACGTAACCTAATTTTGTGCTATTAGGGCAAGATTTAAAAATTCTTTATATATAAAGGGCTTAGTTCATCTGTTTGTGTTTCTGTCTGTAACAATCTTTAAATGTGAATAGCTCAAAAACTGTAAAAGAGAGAACATTTGTGTCTTCAGAGAAATTTCTCTGCTAAACCTTAGCATTTGTTTAGTGAACATGTCAGGATGGTCCCAACTTCCAAAAGTATGGGAAAAAAAGCTAGGGGTCAGGGCTGTTTCTATTGGGCTCCTCTCAGGAGTGTGCCAGGAGCCCAGCACAGTGGGCAGGGCAGAGGGAGGGCCCAGCTAAGGAAAAGCAGGATCCAGACAGAGGTGTGAGGCAGTGTTGGCCCTGTCCCAAACCCTGAGCAGGGAAGGAGGCACCCAGGGGCAGCATGGGCATAGAGGAAGCTGCGGGGTGTGGGTGGCTGTTGCTGGGTGGCAACATGGGCAGGTTCACCTCCAACCCACTTTATGAGAGCAAGTGCAAGAAGGGATTGGTATCTTCAAATGTTCCACCTATTTTATTTCAGTTTTATAAATATTTAATTTATTTAATAAATATAAAATTTAAAAAGTAAAATCTATCTGTTTTTTTTTGATATTTGACACTTATCCATCATTCTTGATGGTCAGTTCACTGGTAAATAAATAAAATCCCATTAAACCTAATTTTACTCTTTCGATGTCAAATCTGATGGAAAACCATAGTTAGTCTCACAGTGACTGCATTTGAAAAATCTTCCCATTTGTGAGAAAAATCCAAACAATCGATCTCTCCCTCCCATCAAATATATATCATACTGCCTATTTTCATTCTAGTTTATTCCTTTTTATGTTCCTAATTTAAAGTTTTATTAGTTGAGGAAAATGGCCTTAGCTTTCTAGTGAATTTAAACTATGTGATCCCATTTGAATCTCTGACAGTATTTTGAATTTTTATTTTAGAGAAAAGATAAAATCTGGTATTGTGGTAAGTAGAAATGCAGAAAAAGTGCAAATCAAGTCTTTTGCCTTAGTGAGAGAGTCTGCTTAAGTGCAAAAACAGACAAATATATAAAGGCAAAAACTCTGAAGTCTAATACTGAGCATGTCAAAGTGATTAAAGTAATCGTTGGACGTTATTAGCAAAATCACAGCTACAAATAAGGTATTTTAATACTGATTTGACCTAGTTCTTTAGCTTTACATTTTAAAAAAATATCTAATGCTATGCAAAGCTAGAGAAGACTTTTCTGCCTGTTCTGTACTTTAGTTTCTTTCTTTAAACTTTTCCTTTCCCCCAACACAACAACATAAAGAAATAAGGCAATTAAGATAGTCTCCAACTGTTGTTGTTATTTCTGTAATGAAAAGAGGATAATCACAATCTTACATAAATATCTGGAATTGTTGTGCGTATTTAATATAGCATACTGAACAATGTCCTTTAAAATTCTGGGAGAATTTTGTATTATGCACATAGATAATACATATATTTATGGTACTCTAATAAAGGTATTCTTATTTGCACTGTTCGAGTAGCATTGGGCCAATTAAAGTCCAACTGTTGTTTTTAAGACTGTTATTTTATTTCCTACCACATTTTTATTTGTATTTCTTAGCTGTTAAAGTTCACAGAATGTCATAATGCAGTGCAGTGAATACTCTCTTTTAGTTGTAATGGCTGTAACTCCACACCTTGAATGTATGAGTTGATTTTAAACTGGTATGTAGATAACAGCTAGCAACAGTGGTGGATACAAAGAGGGTGCAGCAATATGATCACAAACCCCCCTTTTCTTGCGCATCACGTACACTGACTCGTTAGTGGAGCTTTTGCTGGGGACTCTACATAGTCAGTGAGCTGTATGCGCTGTTCATCTGGTTGGTGCAGAGTCTGTCTGGAGCCCCTGCTAGTACACAGCTCTGGAGTCCAGGGGGTGAGTTCTAGTATGCCCTGAATAGAGGCAGCCCACGCCACTTGTGGCACATGCCTCAAAGTGGCTACCCCTATTTGTAGAGTGTGAAAATTTTAACTTCTATCGTGTTATTATATTTACTTGAATAGAAGATGACCCTGATTATAAGATGACCCTCACAATAATTAGATTCTATATATGGAACATGTGTACATTTGTTATAATTTTCCAGGTATAGACCCTAATTATTAGAGGTTTGCCTTGAATTTTTCCCCTCTCACTGGTACAGCAGGGAAAATAAATCTGGGAGAGGGGGCATTCAGGTAAACTTTTGCTCTCTACTTCCCCCCACCTTTTTACCCTGGCAGCCCTTTTTCTCTCTCCTTGTGGTCAGGCCCTACTCTCCCTGAGCATATGGACAAAGGGAGCAAATTTGAAAACAGTATCCTTGAAATTAAGCATAGCTATAGCAATTTGCATACAGTGTCCATGCAGTTAGTTTATCCAGGATTGATGTATGTTACCTTTTTTGAAACTGGTGCAAATTTTAGTACAAATATTTCATAGATGCACCTTTGAGAAGCACTTTAGTACCTACTTGTATCAAGCATAAACTTTTCAAAATGATAAATATATAAAAAATACATAAAACATAACTAAATCTCATACTAACATAAACCACCACTATAATTATCATACAAGCAACCTCAAAGGACTCTTAATGTTCACTTCAAAGAAAGAAAAGTATAACACAATCCCAAATACATTAAATATTCTGCAGTAGAGAAACACACATTTGTAACACTTAATGTACATAGGTATCGTATATACAAATGTTTAATTTCATACACATTGGCAAATGCAAAAACAAAGACAATATATCCAAAGAAAAGCCATCTGGGACGTCAGCTATAATATATTCTACAAAGCAACAACATTTTTCCACACAACCTACTTGCTTACTCTCGCAAATCCCAAGTACAAAGCCCACCTCCTATAAATTCTCCTTATTTGACATCCCCAAATCTTACCCAATGTCTAATTTTGGCACGAATAATTGGTGCCAATAATTCCGTTTCCACAGCTCCCCATTCCCTTTGTCCCTACCCTTCCCCTCTTTTTCTGTCTTCGTTACATAAAATGTCACCTCATGTAACCTTATTTGCTGACACTCCACCATCAAGAAACAAAGCCTCTTCCTAACTAGCTAACTTCTCACCTTCCAAATAGCCACTTTAACATAAGTCAACAAAACCCTAACCTCCTATGACCCATCTGTGCCTTCCCTTAGCCCATACAACACGTTTTCAAAAGACACCCCATCTCAATTCCCCATGCTTTTCAAGAAGCTAGCCACCCTCTCCCATATTTACTGTGCATAAAAACACTCCTATAAAACATGAAACACTGACTCATCTTTCACAAATTTCACTCATCTCATCACAAATTTCCCTTGGACATTTTGGTGACCTAACTAATCCCCACTGATGCAATGTTTACCTTACCTGTAATATTTTCTGCACCACCCCCACACTAATACCTTGTACTCTCCCTTCCACTCCTTCCCTACCATGCCTTTCCACACTTGTTTAACTCAGTCCCATTCCAATTCCACCATATCTGTAACTACCTCCCTTTCCCTCAGAAACTTAAACACCCCTTTCAAATCCCCCAACCTAACAAGCTCCAATCTCTTCAATATCTGCTTTAAGAAATGCCCCTAGTTGTGCATACTGCAGCAACATCCTCCATTCCCAGAACCCTTTCTACCCTCCCTCATATAAATCCCATCTCCTTAATAACTGCCCTGCCCAAAACCTACTAAAATTCCCCGCTATACCCATTCCCCCTTTAATCTCCCTTACCACCATCTTCAGAAAATGAACATAAACAAATGCCTCTATGTTTGGCAAGCCCCAGCCCCACAACCTGCCATACTTGTACAGTCCCTGTCCCTCTCAGTTATCCTCTCCATTCCCTCCACAAACCTGCCCCGGAAACAAACACAACATTCTCTGCTGTCTTTCTGCTTGTAGCCAGGATGGAGGTTACATAATTCCTGTAAACAGAATCAGTGGCAAAAGACACTGCTTTATCACTCGTATTTTACTCCTAAATCACAATCCCCATGTACTCCACAACCCGCTTCACCCTTCCCTTGAATTTCTCCCACACATGGTATTCGTCTAAAGCCACGAGTCTCATGATTTACCACATAGTACAGTGGGCTGCGCCCCACCAGAGTCAATAGCATTTCAAGCCATGATAAACCATGACATTGCACACAGTTTACCCAGAATCCCTCTGTCACCCTCGCTCAGCCTGGTGCATGTGATTAATGTGGTCCCACCCTCTTTGGTAACCCCACAGTTCAGCACTGCTCAGTGACTGCATCTATATATGCAATTCATGTGAAGAATAAACTCCAGAGCAACTCTGGCCTGGCTGAATGTGCAGCAGAGGGGTTGCCTGGGACATGCAGGGCTAGCTTGCAGGGATCCCCTGCACTGAAGCAGCTTCATGCCCCAACCAGCCTTATTACCATCTATACATATACTGCAGGACACAAAACAATGCTGCTGCAGGGTACTACGTGTGTGTAGCTGGCTTACACTGCAGTGACATTTATTAGTCTACTTGGACCTAATAAGGTTACAGTTTTAGGCAGTAAAGTTTTATTACAGCGCTAATTAGTCAGCTATGCAGTAAATGTCCTGTGTAGATGCACCCAGTATGTGTGTATACTCCAGATACCCTCCACAAAGGATCCATGTGCTTATTAACCTCCATTCATGACTGGAGCTAGGTTTTCTTGTCACAAATCCTGGGATGCTCTAAAAATTTATATGCAGAGCGGGCCCAGAGCAACTTTGTCTGGCTTTACCTCATGGAGGGCAGGGCCACACTAATTGTATCACCAGGCTGAGAGAGGAGGCAACAGAGAGAACTATGTTTTCAAGTTGTGGAAAGGGAGGTTTAGGTTGGATATTAGGAAAAACTTTCTCACTAGAAGGGTACTGAAGCATTGGAAGGGGTTACCCATAGAGGTGGTGGAGTCTCTATCTTTGGAGATTTTTAAGGCCCATCTCAACAAAGCCCTGGCTGTGGAATAATCTAGTTGTGGGTGGTCCTGATTTGAGCAAGAAATTGGACTA
Source organism: Caiman crocodilus (assembly GCA_030014935.1). Classification (NCBI taxonomy): domain Eukaryota; kingdom Metazoa; phylum Chordata; order Crocodylia; family Alligatoridae; genus Caiman; species Caiman crocodilus. The sequence goes on from JAGPOW010003685.1 coordinate 49,459,077, forward strand.
GATGACCTGAAGTTCCTTCCAACCTTAATTTTCTATGATCTTATGTTGTGGCTCACCAGGACTTGAAAAGAAGTTGGCAGTGAAGGAGATTACCCTTAATAGACATTAGCATATGTCTTATTCAAACGGGTTGCACCAGCCTATCTTTGCATATTTGCCTAAGATTTGACATTCTGTGCAGTCAATGTGATTTGGAGTTGATTTGGCAGGTCTGAATTGGAACCTGAAATATATTAATTTTTAAAAATGCCCAGTGTACTCCATGTGTTTTATAGTAATGTTCAGTGTTAGCTGAATTCATCAGTGATTTCAGTTTACCAGTGTGTGCTTTCTTTCACAGCAGTTTAATGATAAATAATGTATTTAGTAAGATTTCCTTGTATGCAGTTATAAGGCAAGAGGCCTTTTTCCCTATGCCAAATGGAGGGAAAATCATGTCTTGTACATGAGTAAATACTGTATTTCAGCAATAAAGTTTGTAATCTAGATAGCCTGGGAATTTTAGAATCAAACTTTGGAAATATCTGGATCAATCAGATTTCTGACTAAATGAGAACTTGAAACTAAAAATGTTTACTATATTCAACAATACACAATACTATATACAAATATTCAGCTATTTCCTTGTGTGGCAGCGACATGACTCTAGAGACTTGAGAAGAGGTGAGGGAGATCTGCGGGGTGCACAAAACCCGGAAGCAGAGCCCCGGAGGGGGGAACTTACCTCCGAAAGACTCAGCGGTGCCAGAGCTGGGACCGTGGTGGCAGCCGCAATGGTGGCTGCAGCTGTGCGAGCCAGCATTACACCAGTTATTTAAGCAGCTGTTCCCTGTGAGGGAGACAGACAGTACAACCATGGCAGTCAGCATGGCCACTGTGGAAAAATTTAAAAACCCCAACAGGACCCACGGGGAGGAGGAGCCAGAGGGACAGAGAGATGGCTGGCAGCACGCCCGACATGCTGAGGCTCCTGCCGGGGAGAGGCACTCAATAGCCTGTGTCATACCAGCACGAGAGGCAGGGGAAGCCTCTAAGTCCCTGACTGAGGCAGAACAGGGGAAATACCCTAGCTCCGAGAAGGCAGGCAGGGAGAGACCAATACTTCCCCTAGGAGAAGTAGAACAGGGGAAGGGTTCAGAGTCCCCTGGAGGTCACTGGGAAAAGGAAGGTACCTCTGTAGCCCACCCCTACCTTTCAGAATACTGTATCTGAAGAGGATAGGGAGAAAAGGCACTAACATACAGGAAGGAAGTCCAAGAAATTGAGAGAGAAGGGAAACAAGTCAGCTGAGTTGTTCAGCTGAGTGCTCTTCCCTCCATCAGAGTCCTATGGCAGGAGAAGCCCGCAGAGATTGAGGTTAACATCTGAGCAGCACAGGACCTGTTGGTGAGTAGACAGGGTGTAGGGAGGCAGAGCCCTGTGGAACATCACACATAACAACTGTGAGTACACCCGTGTTGGGGAACCCCTCTAGGAAGATCTCTACTAGAACCCTCTTGTAAGAATTTAACAGCAAAGTCGTGGCAGGAAGGTTGAGGGGCAGGGCTACCTTATTGATGGGTGACACCATCCATAAGGCAACCAACATCACACCCTGGCAGAACTTTTAGCAAAATTTCAGTTTCATAAAATGCTGAATGATTACAGAGTAGCACTGTCCCAGGTTATCGAGCAGTGACATTTGCCTCCACAGAGAACATTTTATTTAAAAATTAAAGGTTACTTTTTGTTTGTTAAATTGAATCTTTATAGATTCACAGAAATTATATTTGCATCATTCTTAATGTAAAAACAAATTGGGTTGGCCTCTGATCAAGAAAGTGTGAAATTCTATAAGGTTCTTAAAGGGAATATTTAGTATTAAAAAAAATTTCCTTGTTGAATATACAGTTTGAACTACTCTAGCCAGTGCAGTGAACCAGGACACTTATTACAAAATATACCAAGTAAATCTTATTATCATGATAAAAACAAATATATTAATTATCAACAATGCCAGGATCTTATTCATCAAACTTCTGTATTTGGAAATAGTTTGACATTCTGTGTGCAAACTGGGTTCAGAAGGAACATTTTCTTATGTGATAGCAACTCTATCTAAATTATATGAATTACAAAAATGCTATATGAAAGAAAAGAGATAAACCATTGAGAACCACTTATCAGAAGTAAGGGTGTCACCTCACCTCCCCACTCCCTACCCCACCCCTTCTCCAAAAGTTTGATACAAGCATTTCAAGACCATACCATCCTAAAATTTTTTTTGGCTTAAAAGGGCATTTGAGATTTTTAGAAACATTTTTTTTCAAATTGTTTAGAAAACCAAAATAATAAGTAAATTCATAGTTTCATAGTAACTAGGGTCAGAAGGGGCCTAGAGCAGGCCATCTAGTCTAACCCCCCACCAATGGCAGGAACGAGTGCTGGGGTCACAGGACCCCAGCCAAGTACCTATCCAATCTACTCTTGAAGATGCCCAAGGTAGGAGCAAGAAC
>JAGPOW010003685.1:49469205-49496143 GCA_030014935.1 Caiman crocodilus
CCGGAAGCCCCACCCAGCCAGCACCCCCAACCAGGGTGGGGGAGGTGGACAGGGGGCCCCCCAGGGGCTCGGTCTGGGTGGCAGCCTCAGAGGTACACCAGGGGGGCTGCACCAGGGAAGAGGGAGGGGGAGGGGCTAGGCCCCTAGCAGTAGCACTGTGTGTACTCACCATGTTCCTAATGAAAGTAGTCCTTGCGCTGGCTTCTCTGTTCGCTCTTCCCTGCCTCCTGCTCTCTGTCGGCACAAACGCCGGCACAAACAAACAAACCCTTACAGAGCGCGCCTGTTTGTGCGCGGCTCGGGAGCGTGGCTCCCAGCCAGGTCAGCTATCAGCAATCTGGGAGGCTCCCCCCCAGATCTGCTGCAGCTGCCGGCACCACCGCACTCACCAGTTCGCTGCCGCTGTCTGTCCTCAGCTGCTGCTACTTCTGCTCTCTGCTCTGCTCTGCAAGGGCTCAAGGGTTTAAGTGAGCAGAAACTAATTTAAATCTGTAACAGAACAGAAGTTCAGTGCACTTAGACCAGTTTCAAAATGACTGCAACTGGTTTAAGAAACCTGGTTAAATATAGTATCAGACTTAACTGATTTAGGTCAAACTGGAACTTCTGTCCCAGATCCCTTCCTGGTTCAAGTTTAAATCAGACCCCCAGCAAGGTTTGCAGCCCTGGGCTTGGCTATGCTATTTGATTAAGCAGAGTAGGGTTGGCCCCACCCCTTTTCTCCCTAGCTGGAGCAGTTAGGGCTGGCTGAAAAGTTGGTGGGAGTGGGAAGCCCAGCTGGTGCAGCCCAGTCTGTCTGGTAAGGGCAGAGTAGTCCCAGCTAGACTTTTTTCCTGCTGGAGTGGAGGGGGCAGGGGGCATGGGCCAGCAGACTCCTGGGGAGGGAAGGCTATTAAACCTCCCTGTCTCCCCTCTCCTACCCTTATGGGATCCCAGCTGGGGTCTGCCCAGTTTTCCCCACTACTGGCTGCTCATGTGGTTGGGGGAGGGAGGGGGTAGGGATGGTAGAAATGGCTAGAGCCAGCCTGGGCAGTCTGCTGTCCAGGCCAGCTTTGGCTATGACATCCACTATGCAAGCAGGGGGTGGGAGAAGCTGGACAGACCCTGGCTGGAGTCCTCATATCAATGGGAGATGGGAGTTTAATCTCCCTCCCTTCACCTGAGGCACTGCCCTTGGCAATGTCTGGCCATGCCCCCCAGAGATAAACTTAGCAAGGGCTGCTTCCCCCTTCTTCCTCCAGCCACACCCTGGCTGGGTCCCTGCAGGCCAGGATGGGTATTTAAACCCCTCTCCAATCATACTCAGTGACCTGAAAGGGCCTGGTCATGGCTTCTCCTCCCCAGGCCAACTTTCCTCCAGCCACGCAGCTGTTGTCAAAGGCAAGGGAGGGTTCACTGACTTCTAGCCTGAGCCACGGCAGGCATATGGCTGCATTTCCAGAATCAAAAGTGGAAGTCTATTTACTTGCAAATTGGTTCAATCTACCCAGGTTAAACTAGCCTGCAAAGATTATATCAATTCAGGCTCAGGCTTTTTCAATGCCTCTATTTAGCTTAAGTAACCAGAAATGGTCTATACTCAGAACAGAAGTTCAGTACACAGACTCATTTAAAAATGATGATACCATTGGTCTAAGGTTTGCCCTCTCTTCTTCCCACCAAAATGAATGTGTGTTCTGTTCGCTACCAATCTGAACAACGCTGCTTACAGAGAACCATGTAGCTTAGGTGAATTCTGCCTCAGGATTTTTGAATGTCTGTACCTAGCCTTAATGTACATTCCAGTTTTCTCCAGCTGCGTTTTGGGGGAAAGATGCATATAATATGTGAGAAAATACAGTATTGTTTGGACAGAACATAGTTTTGTTTGTTTGTTTTCTTACAGAATGTTATGGCCTATTATTTCATAAAGTCAATTATGTTGAAAAAAAATCTTTAAGTAGTCATGTTTTGGTGATTGTATGTGTTTGATAATTTGAGACTGGATGCATCTTTAGACAGAGCCAGACCCAGCTCCTATTGAAAGAATTGGCTATCCAGTTGTAGGCTGAATCAGCAAGATACCAAAGTGCCAGTAAAACTATAAGCATGTGTGTAACCCTTCTGTGAAAGTGATTATTGGCCCATCTAGCTCTTTTGAAAGAAAGGAAGATAAATTCCCCTTTACATCTGCTGTATGATGGTGTATAGAATAGAGAAGCCAGTGTCCTACTTATGGGCTCAAGTCCACTTCCACCAAACTCAGTGGAAGTTACATATCATAAATGCCTGGTATGTATACATTTAAATGTTACCTGCTCTTCATTATAGTATCTGAGAATCAATGATCACAAAATGAAACCAATAATTTGTATAACTGGATTTTTTTTTTTTTTTTTAGAGGTCACTAGTTGTTATCTATAGTGATATGTCTGTCCTGAAGCTATGATTTCATACTCAAAAACATTTTTTTAACAAATGGCTTAGACAACAATACTGATTTCCCCCCCCCTCCCCCCGCACCCCAAAATCAGCAGCTACAAATATGGTACCTACCCAAGGGCATCTCTACAGTCCTTGTATACTTTCATTGTATCATTCTGACTTGGATCAGATGATTTTCTGAAGTGATCTATAAAAAGAAAATATATTTTGTGTTCTCTTTCAAATGATTTATTTCATTTACAATGCTCAATATGAGAGAGCTTTTCACAATTCATTTCCAATTAACTTCAGTAAAGAGAACTTCTTTGCCCCTACACATGAACTAAACTGCATTGTTTAAAAAATATTTAGAGGATCTAGACCAACAATTAAACCTTCACTTCTAACACCCTATCATATGAGTCATCAGAGAGAGACTACAGTTCTTTCCCAACATGAGTCATCATAATGATATAATTTGAAATATTGAAGCTCACTGCCCCATCCTTCTCACCCCAAGATCTATTTCCCTTCTCTAAACCTTGTTAACTTTTTCACTTGGCCTCTCTTTGTTCCAAAGAAAAATTCTAGATATCCTCATTAGTGCCTATAACAAGAAAAGCAGAAAGTTTTACAGCAACATGCAGCAAAGTTCCAGCTCCTAACTGACCTGGTTGGGGGGCAGATCACTGTTTTATGAACTTTCCATCACACAGTTGAGACCGACCTGATATACTGAAGGATTTTTATTTTCAACTGAGCTCTAGCAGTTTACCTAGTTGTGTGTGTGTGTGTGTGTGTGTGTGTGTACACACATATAAAAAAACAAGGGTATTTTGTACTGACAGTAAAGATAACCTAACTATAAAAATGGCAAGATCTTCATTCTCCTTTCCTCAAACTCCCAGATTATCTAAAACACAAGATTTATATTGGTGGAATAAAAATCCTTGCTCATACAAATATAGGAAACAATATTCGAGCCATAGTAAGAATGGTGTTTGCACATAGTTGCTGTTATCACTATTTCAACATCTAATAATTTAGCTCTTCCCATGACTGAGTATTTATTTGGTCTTCAGAAACTGCTAATGTGGGGGTGGGGAGAAGGAAAGGGACTGAAAAATATTGTAAAATTGGAATGATGTAAGGGAGGGGGAGACCCTAAATATGCCATGATTACAATTTGGAGATTGAAAAACAAACCTGGTAGGGAGAAACAGAAGAGCAGAAAGATCCTGTTTCTTTCCCATCAGTGACTGAGGTATAAAATAATGATAAAGTAGGTGATTCAGTTCTTCACTTTTATTCTTTGGATGCACTAACAGCTGCAGGATGTGATGCCAAGTACTGGATGCTGCTTGCTCTGCATTCAAAAAGACTACTGGGAGTAGTCATAATATCACTGATTTTAATTCAGTAATTAAAGACAGAAAATGAATCAGAGGAAAAACTGAAATGTCCAAAGCCTTTTTTGGCTTCTGAGACTAATAATAATAATAATAATGCCTCTTTGGGATAGAGAAGGAGAAGTTCTATGTAATGGAACCTGGGAGTTTAGGCCACCTGCCTTGCATGTATTTGATTTGATGTGTGATTTTTGCAATTGATCATCCTGTTTATATCCTAGTTTACTGGCCAGTAAATAGAATACATGTGATATAACACTAACTCTTCCTTCTGGTTGACATAAGTGAATGAATTCTGCATAGCCTTTATGTATGTATGTGTGTGTGTAAAAGGGTGAGTGGTGGGAGAATGGCATGGAGAAGAGAGAAAAAGATTTAACTGTTTATGTAAACAACAAGGTGCCAGATGTAAGTTACCAGTCAGGAAACTAATTAATGAATGGCTGAAGAATCCCGTTTAGGCCTAGGGCACAAAGAAGATAAAAAGGAGAAGAAATGCACTCATCCTGCCTGACAAGCAGCAAAAACACTCCAAGGCTAAGATAACCTGAAGACAAAAGAAGAACAATCGCAAAAACAGAATCTGGGTATGAAAAAACCTTTGAAGCACTGAAACAAAGGATGCCAATCCCTATAAAAGAACACTTTAAAAATGCCGAGATGGGTGAGTCTCTTTCTCTACTTCTGTTTCATCAGAGCACAGATGCATCTGTTCACCCTGTTCCAGCTGTTATCTTCAAATCATCATCATCATCATCATCTACTCACTAAGCCCAGGTTGGCTGATATTATAAGCCCACCCGGGGCTGATATCGAGCAACTATTGCTGGTAACTATATCTTGTGTATGTGTTTTGTGTATGTGTAAGCCTGTGTGTAATGATGTGTATGATTATTTGTGTGTGTTTGTATGAAAGGTGTGCCCAAACCTAAATGTCTAACTTACGTGATCAATGAACACGGAACCTTGCCTTTAAAGTCTTGCTCATGATTTGAGTAATTGGCAATTTGAGTAACAACAGGAGGTAAGAGGAAGAAAGTATTTTTATCTCCCATTTTTCAAATAGGGGACTGAGACAGAAATATTAAGTATATAAATCCATATAGAAAAACTAGAACAATAATAGAAACTGAAGAGAAATCTCCCAAGTCCAAGCTAGATTTTAAACCGTCATATTGTCCACAAGTATCAGTGATGATCTGGTCTAGCCATCTATACAAAAAAATGATCCATGTGGAATTTCAACATTATTCCCTGATAATTTATTACTGGCTGAGATAAGACACAATAAATTATATATGTGAAGAAATTACATTGGGAAAGCTATACCATTTTGAAAAAATTCTTAAAATGAAAGTTATGCTTTTACTATAACTGTCACATTAGTATCATAGTGTAGAATATTATGTTAAAAATTATGAAGACCAAGCCTCTTTTTAATGTACAAACATGTAATAACAGTAACATAAACTCTTAAAGGAAGAGAAGTGTATGACTCATTTGTAGAATTGTCAAACTACAATCCTATATCTCCTACCAGAAGTTAACAGTCTCATTGTTCTAGTGGACTTTAGCTGTTTTGGTAGGTCATGGTAGGAGATAGTGAGGTTTTTTGTTTTTTTTTTAACCCTGCTTTAGATCAAGTGACTTGGCACAGGAATTCTTCAACAGAGGCAGTGGTATCCCCTTGATACAAGGATGACAGTCTTCCAGTAAATAGAGAAGTCATCAGTGAGTTCATGGGTGACTGAGGAGGTGATCTGATATCTGCATGTTCAGCTACACATGTCAAATAGTTGCAGATGGAAGGAGTAGATGCTGATGCTGGTGGTCACAGCTTTTTCCCCTTTTTCTCTATCATCTATGTGCCTCCATAGTGAAGCAAGTTTGCTTGAGTTGGCCCACGAATTAGGTGAGGGTTCTTCCAGCTCTTCTTGGATTTTTGGTACAAAAAAGAAGCGATTCTTAAAGGTGAGATTGGATTCTGTGTTAGTCACTGCACACACTTGCTTCTTTGTCCTCCAGAAAGGACAAGAGGTTTAGTCGCAAGCAATAGTTTTGATTTTTGTCAGTTTTTCCACAACTATTTTGTGGACTAATTCTAAAAAGAAAGACGTTGTTCGGTTCCATGTTTGGTTGTTTCATTGTTTTGAGGGCGAATTTGAGCATTCTATGTGCAGGTAAACCTCTCTGTGAACTTGTACAAGAAGGTACTGGCTGCATCCTGATATTAAGAGAAGGCAGTTTGAATTTAGAAAGGAATTCGTAGTCTGAGCAAGCTTTGCAAAATGTGGCTTTACAAATACTACTGACTCATTCAAAGACTGGCATAAATACAAAAAAATTGCTTGTGCCTCTGCCTGTATATCAGACCACCAAGTACTACTTAAGATTTCTGATCAGGAACAATTTATTCCCAAATTTTTTGCTGTGCACTTGAGTTTAGGTATAGGATTAGGTTTAAAGTGATGCAGCTCACTTTTCTACAACCACAACTCTTCTTTTAAACATCAAGTTGTAAGCATAGGCATAAGGCAGTACTATGAAAACATAGAAAAAATGCATATTGATTTGTACTTGAGGCAACTCCATTTCCTTTTGCACTTTATAAAATAGTGTTGTTGGCTACAAATGTCCAACTCAGAATCCTTAAAATTCTGATTTATTAGGTGGATCGAAACAATGTAATGAGTTAATCATAAACCTTGGGGCTGGTCCTCGCTCTCGCTCTCGTCAGGTATACCTATCCCACAGGCACTGGAGTCTGCTGTTAAGGCTTCTTTCAGCATGGTGTTATCTTCCAGAAGGGGGTCACCGACTGGTCCTTCTGGCTGGACAGGTCAGGTGCTGGTCAAGTTGGAGATGAAGAGGGCGCCACTGAGGGTCACTTTTCACTTCTTTTTGTCTGTCCTTGGCAGACTCTGGTGACTCCCCAGTTTTGCCCAATACAGGGGTTGTTGATCCTCATGGGACTTCACCCCCCCCCTTGGTGGCTACTGGATGGCATCTGTCAGCCTCAGGGGTCGTCCGCTTGTACGTGCAGTTTTGGGAGTCCACTGATGAATTTTGAATAGGGCTCTGGGAGCGGTGGATTTGGAGAGATTCAGCCCAAAAGTTGGTCCTTGGCATTGATTAACTCAGGCCAGGGCTTCTAGCCCTTGATCAGTGAGGTTTAGCGATGTCCCAGTTGCCACATTGTCTTCTATTGAGTTCTTCCATTGGTTGATCTGCAGTTTCCTTGGGTGTTAATTACTGCCTGCTACTGTATTACACATTCAATCACTGATTCACTTACTCTTTCAGGGGCCAGCCTGATACAGGGAAGGGCAGTTTGATTCCTGCCCTTGTTAACATTGTTACAATGTATAACTAAACACATTTAGTTGAAAGGTGAGAAATATAAAATATAAGCTACAAAAGTAATGCCATGGCATACAAATAGATAAAAACACCAAAATACACAGGGAGATACAAAATGCACACGCACACATTTCAAAACACAATTCCTTATCTTAAAGTGAAAGCAAGAAGAAGGAAGAAAAGGTAGAAGAGGAAAAACATATCCAAGGAGGGGAGAGCAACTGCAGGCAAGAGGAAAAAGGACTTTCTGCTACATTATGAGATTGTATGTGAATTTGAGTGACTGGAAAATATATTTCTATCTGAGAAGAAACAGAAGCATTGTGCTAACCAAATGTAATACAATGAGGTTAAAAAGTTATGAAGCTGTGTCTAACAGAACTGAGTCTGTCAACTGTGACTATTTTGTAGGGCTGTGTGGTCTTCAGATCCTGCTTTGGATCAAGAGCCACTTTGGATGCTTCAGTGTCTGTAGTGACACGTCTGGATTGAATTGGGGTCTCAACAATGGTATCCGAAGTGGGTCAGGGGCATCCAAAGTGCTTTGGATCCACTTTGGATGCTTCAGACCCTCTTTGGCCATTTTAAGGCACAATTAGAAGAGGGAGCAGGGGAGAGGGGAAGACTGGCATCCGTAGGTAGCCAGGGAGAAATCTTTCTCCCGGGCTACCTTTCCAATGGCAGCATGGGGTAGGACTAGAAACAGCATAAAAGCCTCTATTCGCAGCTCTTCTGTGCCTTTTGCAGCTTGTTCCATGTCAGCGACTGTGTCAGAGAGGAACACTCAGACTGAGACTTTCCTGCTCTTTTTTTCTTGTTATGAAGGAGTGGTTAGGATTTAGCTTAGCTTAGCTTAGCTATTCTATTCAATTTATTGAATCAGCCTGATCCTGAGAGGGAACAAATTACAATAGAAACCACTTTTCAGAGCTGGGCCTATGAACTGCACTTTATCAGCCTCCTAGATAGTAGGTACAGGAACTCATGGACTCAATATAGATTAGATAGTGGAATTCTGACACATTGCAACTTGCTGGACACCTGACCCTGCAGGTACCTCTGCACTTTTACCTGCATTGCTACATCCCCCTCTCTCCCTACCCCCCACCCCAGCCTGTCCCTCACTCCTGTGCCTCCATTTCCATTTTCACTGACTGGCTTTCTTGCCTGTATTGTGGGCCAGGCTAGCCTCTGGCTTCTTTACTATTCCTTCCATCCAGGACCAACCACAGGTACTTCCTCAGCCTGGCAAAGGGGTTTTCAACTCTAAAGCTTCCAAAGTTACATTTTTTTCATAATATACATATAGACAAAAACACAAGATACGCCATGAGTAATATCATATATCCAACACAACACAACACAACATCTTTACTTCTTGCTGTCAATTCCTTTATAAAAAGAAAGGCTCTGTGACAGTTCTGCTTGGGTACATTTGATGTTGACGATGATGCTAGTGGTGTTGATCCAGATAAAGTGGAGGACAATAGGTAAACTAACTTATGTGACTGGGCATGAGGCTGTAGGGGAGAAGGAGGCCTCAGTGGGGCACACTGCCATATTGTGCAGAAGCTCCAGTGCCAGAAAGGACATACCTTAACACACACACAATATCCCCCACCCACATAATGAGATTTGCCTGTCAGTAGCTTGAGGTGCACGGCCCTGGACAACAGACTTCCCCAGTGAGATGCACACAGCTGGCAGGCTTTGTGGCTTGGCAGGGCCCAGCACTCAGGCCTGCACTAGATTTAACCTCCTCCCACCCCCCCTGTGCCCCAAGATAGACACAGTCACCCAAGCACTGTCCCACATGATGAGTTTTGCGTGTCAGCAGCTTGGGGTGCAGTTCTCCCCAAACCCCTCCACCAATCTTCTTGAAACTTAGGAGGCTTTTTGGCCTCACCAGGGGCTACCATCTCTGAAGTTTTCAGCCCCCTGTGGTGTAACACATAGACGTGACAGGAGTTTTCCTTTCAAGAATTTAGAGTGCAGTTCCCCCAAACCCATGCACCAATCTTCTTAAAACTTGGCAGGATTCATGCTCTCAGTAGTGGCTACCATCCCTGCAAGCTGCACTCAAATCAGAGCTAAAATAACAAAGTTATAGGTATTTCATTCATCCCCCATTATAACCTATAGCTAGATCTCCTAGGAAACTCCAAAGCTTTGGTGCTGCTTTGGTCAGATTGAAGCACCAAACTGATCTGGAGCTCTAGATCAGATTGTGGCCATCTGCAGCAGCTGGATCCAAAGCCAGATTGGATTACTGCCAACTCACACAGGCCTACTATTTTGTTACGTGACAAAATTGGCTTGCATTTTTATAATTTCATTTTAATACTGTATTATCCAAATAATAGCTTGCATCACCAGTGTGCAATGTTGAAAAAAACCTTATTTGTAAACAAATTGGTAATCCTATAATTGCATCAACAACCAGAAACTGAAGCAGTGTTTGTGATAGTAACAGTCCATTGGCATCACCTCCTTTCTTATGTACAAGCAATTCAATATTGGGAAATTTGCTGCACTGAGATATTGTGGATAAGCATATATCTTGAAGGGTAGTACTATAATCTTATATTAATTGACAGCATCAGACAATGGACTAAAGAAATCAGTATTATCTGCTTTCTAACTTCTGGTCCCCTACTCCACACACACTTTGATACATATAAGAATTGCATAATCACTAGTCAAAAGTAAAAAGAAAAAAAAAGAAGTAGGAGGGGAGGAGGGAAGGATTTCAGACGTTGAAACCTCACAGCAGACATATTGCAATAATGTAAGTTGATTACTGATAAATCTAATTTTGCTTTACTTTTCATTTCATCCTATAATACGCAATGAGTCCTCCTCTACCCTATAATTTTGTTTGGTATACAGTGATGTAGCACTCCTCAAGCCAATAAAGTGATTTTAATTTACACCATCTGGCCCACAGTGTTTGCTATTAAATGTTGGCATTTCCCAACATTTAACTACTATTTCCTAAATGAGGAGTATAATTTCTTAATGGCTTCTGTTATATTTTAAAAGCCGTCCCAAGCTGTATCAGAATCCTAATAATTATTCAAACTGTTGTTTGACTGATTTAGTAAATTAAGTCCTACAACTCTTTAAAAAAATGTTATAGCTTGGATGATTAGCAGCTCACTCCTTTTTAAAAATTAATTATGAACATTATGAGGCAAATTATCAGTATAAGTGGGAAGCTCCTTGAACACCCTATGCTAGTGTTAATGGTACCGTGCAGTTTCTCTGCCTGTGCTGATAAGAGTGTTACAAGTTTCTACTATGATAGACACAATAACAAGCCATCTCTCTCTTATTCTTTGTATACCTTGGTTTCTGATCTATAACCTTTTCATATGATAGCCACAGCAAGTTAACTTGCAAAATTGTGAATGTTTTTGTACTTGAGGGAAAAATCCTAGAATAAATGCAGTAAAAAAATTAAGTATAGGAATATCATCCAAGACACAAAGATATAACCAGATGTAAATTTACATAATGGCCAGGTACAGACGTTACACATAAACTAGTATAAGTGACCAAACATGGTCTAAACCTGTAACACTACAGAAATCTGGCACACTTGGACTGGTTTTAAAAAGACAGAATTCTGTCTAAGATAGACTTGAATGGATGTAGTATCAGACTTAAGTGATTTAGGTTAAATCAGTCTATCAATCTTCTGTACCTGATCCCCTATTGACTTAAGTTAAGTCCTAGTCCACTGACTTCCTAGGCTGCTTTGGGGTCCCCTGCTAACCCCCTCTCACAGGCCAGTGCTCTAACTTTGGCCAGCACTTGTTTGCCCTGGCCAAGCAGGTTCTCACAGAGCTAGCCACAGGCAGGAGGCAAGGCAGGGGGTTTGGCCCCCACCAGACCTAGCTTCAGTCTAAGCCAACACATCTGGGGGGATAAGGGTGGCCCATATGACAGGGGCTTCTGCTTTCCACCCTCCCAATGGCCAGCATAGCCCCCAGCCCCTCCCCCTGCCAGTGGGCAGCTGTGAGTGGCTGCTGAAGGGTGGCATGGAGTAGAGGCTCCTGCCACATGCTTCCCCCCTACCCCCACAGCTCTTCTGGATTGGGTCTGGTGGGGCTAGGTTCACATGACAGGGGCCTCCTTTCCCTCCTGCCACTGCTGACAGGTGGGGAGGGGGGGCTGGGGAGAGGGACTGTACTTACCAAACAGGGGTGGTCAGCTGCTCAGCTGGGTTTGTCATTTTCCAACAGCCTGCTGGGATGCATGTGGGAGTGCCCCCAACCTGCTGGCATGAGCCATTCCAGGCATGTGCATGTACCCCTCTCTCCACTGAAGGGTGAACATCCATTCTGTTTGCTCTTGACCTAACTTTGCATGCCTCTGGATTTTTGAAATTCTGTACCTGTCCAATGAACTTTTGATAAACTTCAGGACAGCAGGACACCTTGTATGCATGTAAATATGTTTGAAAAATACAAAATAGATGAGAAAGTGACCTTTGCAGTTTCTGTACAGAGAGTAAGAAATAAGAAATAATTATCTTTTGCTTAAAACAGGCATGTGAACTGGAGGATTATTGAGTTTCTGCTATGTTCTGGTGAACGGTCCTTTCTTGCTCTGTGTTTTGAACATAAATCTAAAAACAAGTTTTCTTTCTGGCTTTAAAGTCACCATTCTGATGACTCTTTAGCACATACTCAGATACATACATAGACATCAGTAATCCCACTCACTAGTGTAAAATTAGTGATGAACAAAGATTTGCATGATCAAGACTTAAGTGCTCCTAATGCACCATTAAAATTTATCTCATGAAGGCAAATAGCAAAGCAAATACTTTAGGACTCACCAAAATGTACTAGACACTTTAAACAAAGACTAGGAGACCTGGGTCCAGAAACATTTATAGTCTAAAAAGAAACACAGACATGAAGCAATACAACAAAAAGCTTGGTAAAAAAATTAGGAAGGACAAGTACAGGTTAGAAGAAAGTAAATAGCACATGTTTACATTTGGTCAAAATGTGAAATCCCTGCTATTGCTGAATATCCCTTGAGTGGTCATATTGACATTAATGGGACCATATGTGGAATTATTAAAAGAAGGGGGTGCAGGGAGTCACAACCTGGCATCTTAGAAGAACTAAAGCTTTTATTCACACAACTTTTTTATCTCAGATTTTTGTACTATATTTTAGTCTAAAATATAGAGCTAGTAGGCTCCATCATTTTAAGAGTTGCTGTTACAAGTTAGAATTTTACAATTAAATTATAACTGAAGATAAAATAAAAAATAAACAACATATTCTGTTCTGGCTGTTAGGTAGTTCTTATGAGGTTGCATAAGATAAAGGTCTCATGATACTTTAGGACTTTTTTCTTACATTTTAGTATTTACATTTCTCAGCCACTTGAACTTTACTTAAGCACTTTTACCTAGCTTTTTCTTGGGTAAATGAAATATATTTACCATAGCTTAACTGTAGCTTATTTTACTTAGGTACACAGTAAGCTAATGATCTCCTGGGAAACTGCTGTTACTCTAAGAGGCTCATGAACAGAACAAGGCATTAAATAATCACACAACTCCCAGATATTTATGATGTGCCATGTGAGTTCCTGGCATTCAGAGCCTATATATATATATATATATATATATATATATATATTTTAAACTGATGTTATATTAATCCAAGGCATCCTGTGGCTTTTAGTCTGTTAAAGGATATTAAAAGTCATAGAACACTTATCACCTTTCTTCTTTTCTATGACATCAGATATTGGCCTCCAAATCTATGAGCCACTGTCTGGTATTACCACTCAATGTGCAGATTCCATCTACCCCATCTGGGCTTTTGTAAAGATTGCAGCTTTTGATTAAGTGCTGTGCTGTTTGTTGGACACCACATTCACACAGGGGACTGACCAAGATGTTCATCTTGTGAAGTCTTGTTTTGAAGTGTCCATATCCAGATCTCAGGTAGTTCAGTCTGGCCCATGCTTCTCTATCAAGGGTACACCCAATGTGGGACTCCTTTGGTGTCAGTATAAAATGCTGTAGAAATAAATTTGACCTTTCCAAGTGGTCAGCTCACTCCTTTGCTGCCCATAGGTTTGGTTCCATATCCCCCAAATCTTCCAGGAGCTTATGGGTTTCATGTATAAATGGTTTGCAACTTTTGAACCTCTTAAGCCTCCAGCTGTTCAGGTTTTCAGTTAATAATTGATGGAGCAGATGATTTTTGTCATCTCTTGCCTCTACTGCTAGTGATGATTGTTAGAGTTTTCCTTCTGATGTCATTTGGTCTAATGTCCAAGATTTCAAGGAGTATATCTATTGTGTGTAAGTTTCTTAGCCTTTTATGAGTTTAAATGCACTGTTGAGTACAGAATTGAGCTTGCTAGCGTGACAACTTCTGGACCATACAGGAGCACAATATTCTGCTGGGACATCTATTGTTGCAAATGCAGTGGTTCTGAGCACTTTGAAATTGGCACTTCATGTTATGCTGGCTAAACATCTTAAAACAACTACCCATTTAGAGGCTTTATTGCTGACTCTCTGAATGTGCTGTTTATAGGTGACGGAATGGTCTGTCTATTGCATCCCTGCCTGTTTACAACCCAATGACCTTATATGCAGATGACTTAACTGTCAATAGTAGAAATGGAAACAATCTTTGTGTTTGGGAACCCTCAATGATACAATCCTCAAATATGACCCAAAAGAGCATGCATCTTCCACTATGGACATTGGAACATTCAGACAAACCCAGATCTTGCCTGCTGGAAGTGTGACTTGAGTAAAACACTGATAAGAAAAGTACTTGACAAGTTTCCATTATCCCAGTACAGACCCTTACTCATTTACAATCACAAGATGACTTTTCAGCCCACACCATCCAGATCAGCTCCAAGATGAACTTTCAGAAGATGGGCTGGCAGAAATATCAAAGGCTAACCAACAAAAGAGCAAATCAATTGGAGGATCCATCAGAAACCAACATCAAGGCTACAATACATTTGCAAACTGTCTAATTGAAATAGCCAAACTCTGTCTACCTAGAGGCTATAGAAGCCATTATGTGCCATGCTGGGAGCAGTAGTGTGAACAACTTTTTAACATCATCAAGCAATGTAATGACCCTCTAAGCATAAAAAGAACTACAGAACAGCTGGCTACCACTGTAGTATGGACCAAGATGTGCCTGCTACTATAAAGGACAGAAGAAGCCTGGCCAGGCTACTCAGAAGCCTCAGTAAAACTCCACAGCTGGAGATTGCCTAAGCAATGGCTTAATAGAGTCCTCACCTGCAGGCAGTCAGTTGACCAGGAGGGAGCAGGGCCCTGGAGAACATATAAGCCTATGGCTGGAGCTAGCAGAAACACACTATCTCTAGCAACTGCCAAGAAAAGGAACCTCTGTCCAAGGGAGCCACCTGAGACTAGGTGCTGAATATTTGGCTGCCTATCAGAACCATGAGGATTCAGGGACCTAAGGTACCTATGGCTAAGAGATGTGTTGTCCGAAGGGTTGAAGTTTTACCCTGTTAAAGAGACAGAACACAGTTGATATTAGTGTTCTTATGTTGTAGTCCAGAAGCTTGTATTTTTGTCGTTGTTTAATCTGATGGACCAGGATGAGGCTAAAGGGGAAGGTTTAGAGGCCTCATTAGTGCTTGGGGAAAAAGGCACAGGAGCTGGGTAGAGCCCAGTACCAGGTTCATAGAGCCAGATGCCTGAGGGAACCAGAGGTTCAAAAAGACTGCCCGAGAGAGAGGCACAAAGAGATTGCCAGGGAGAGGGAGAGGGAGAGGGGGGGAGGGGTGCCGGAAGGTTGCAGAGTCAGGCACCAGAGAACTCAGTGCCCTAGTGCTGTAGATGCAGAGGAGCTGAAGGCCCAATGCCAAGAGAGTGCATAGACTGGATGACAACAGTGAAACATCTGTGAGGCATGGGACATGATAGGGGAAGGTTGGGGGTTGTGTGTAAACCCTGAGATATTGGGGTTTTAAAGGGGCAGCTTCCCACATTATTATAAGTTGAATCTTAACAAAGCATGGCAGGTGAGACTAGGCAGACTGTCTGAGACAGATGGGTGGGCTGGTACTGAATCAGGACCAGGAGAGTGCTCCCTGTTACAACTACACTGAACAATATCAAAAAGGAGAGATGGCTTACTACCATAGATATGACCCACTTGAGCAGACAAACATGGTAGACCATTAACCAGCTTGTGGGAAAAGGCACCAAAAATGACACTGCCCTGTGTTAGCAAACTTTGTCATGAAATTATTATGTAGCAACAGCAAAGTGAGCAATAAACAGAAATGATTAGATACCTGACTCATGGATAGCTTAAATTACCCTATGCCAACCTTAATGTAACCATCTCTATCTCTGATGATGAGTTCAGCACAGACTAAAGTGATCAAATCTAGCAAGGCTCCTGGACCAGGTAAGATATTTCCAGAATTCTTTGCCAAGCTTGGAACCACAATAAAAATCTGGCTTCAGAAATTCATATATAAATGTCTAGAATGTAAGACTTCCAAAATTTGGCAAAAAGCTGACATCATTGCTGTTGTAAAACCCAATAAACTACCAGAGGATCCAAAGAACTACCAAACCTTCTCACTACTCTGCATTGCATATAAAATTATGGAGTGCATAATCCTGAATAGAATAGAGAAGAACATTGAACCCCAGTGCCCAAAAGAAGAAGTTGGCTTTTGGAAAAAACAGTGTACCATTGACCAAGTTACAGTACGTACTTCTGATATAGAAAACAGATTTGAAATGAACAAGCAAACAGATGCAGTCTTTATCAACCTTGCAGTCACCTATGACACTGTGTAGCATCAAGACCTCAAATATAAACTCTATGATACCTGAATGTAGACTGTGCTTTCATCATGAACTTGATCTCCAGCAGATCATTGAAACTCACTACCAGCAAAAGAGAAAAAAGCATAGTACTAACTCTGAAGAATGGAGTCCCCCAAGGGTCATTGCTTGCACCAATAATTTTTCAGTATATATACCACATACTTCCTGCATACAACATCTAAGCAATATATGTATGCTGACAATGTCATCATAGTAGGTCAAGAAAGAGACATGACAGAACTGAAAAAGACAATAAGAACTGACATGGAACTCTTCATAAATAGTGCTTAAAGCAGAACATCAATAAATCAGTATCATCGCTGTTCCACCTGGACAATCATTTAGCCAAGAACATATTGAATATCAGTGTAGGCAACCACATTCTTCCCCATGAGCATACTCTAGCCTACCTAGGAGTCACATTAGACTTATCAACTTGTAGGTAAAAGATAGTAAGGATGCTATACAAAAGAGAGAAACATTTTTTTCCCCCCAAGTAAGAATTTCATACACGATACATATATCACATGTGAAATGTATGAAAATGTGTGCGTGCGTGTGTGTGTGTGTGTGTGCATGTTATATACTATTTACTACTTTATTATTAAATTCCTGTTTTCCTGTTGTTTACCTAAACAAGTATATTTTTAAGCAAAATCCATAACTTGGCTATATGTTAATTAGTTGAAAGCGTCAGGCTGGCTTATAGGCATGGGATTTTTTGTAAGCCTATTTTTAATTTTCATTTACCATTTATTTTGTGATTGGATTATAATGTTATACTGCATGCTACTCTTTAAATAGTCTCTGACTTTAACTCAGAGATTGAACATAGTAAATGTAATACAATATGCCTTTTCAGAACTGACATACTAGTCTGCACTCATGCCATCACATAATACTGTATGTGTTCTTGAGATTTGTAAGCAAAGGAAAAAGAAATGAGTGATTTAAAGCCTGAATGGCAATGGCAATAGTTGCAATGGCATCTACATGGATGAACCTGTTTGTCTGCACAGAATTCTATTAACTTCATATTGCAGTATTGAATCAGTGCAGATTTAAGAATTAATAGGGGCAAGCTCCCTTTTCTATTCAACAGTTCTGAAAAGTATTGCCAGCTGTCTTCTTCTTGTAAATGGCTTTTGGAGCAAGAGCTATTGTCACAGTTTTATTGAGTGGTAGGGAAGTAGTTAAGACATCCTGGGTCCACATATCCATTTCTTTGTACTGATTACCTTAGGAATCATTCCATTTTTTACAAATCTAAATGATGTAATTTACAGAAAACTGCAGTCTGTTTGAATGTCTGTGCCTAGCCATAATGTAACACTTACCACATTTTGCTTCTATTGACCAAGCACATTTTACATTCCAAAGGCTCCTTGCATTGCTCCATTCCTTTTACGAAGTTCCTTGTTGGCACATCTCTCTTACCCCTCTGTTTCAATAATGCCATTTCCCTCATGCCAGGGACTTTACATTTCCTCTATTCCTGTCTCTTCCACATGTCATGGGCTGTATTCATTTTCGTCCCTTTCCTTTCTGTGTCCCCTACTTCCTCTCTCCAGGGGATACTAGGATATCTCATTCTCTCCCCCTTGGGGATTACGAGACTATTATGCACCATCCCTCCGTCTGCAGTCTTCCTATTAAAACAGGTGCCAGGCATTCTTTTTCCTGTTACTACACACATCATTGCAAGCTCCCTCCTTCCCCTATGCATTTTATTAGTTCCTTCCCCCACCTTATTTTTACGCTGTTTGCCTTGGAGAAAAATCTTTCAGGATGCTAAGTATCTAATTTTATTGTTAAGAAAGCATGGATTGTAGGGGTATACTAAAGATGTTAGTTTGTGCCATCAATCAATGATTTGACCTAAGAATAAACAATGGCACTGTGCCTCTGCTTTGTAAATAGGAAGAACACCTTGTATATGACATTTTCTATTTCATAAGTTTTTCCTAACATTAATAGGGTTCTGTCCATTGATGCCTAGAACATTCCCTGAAACTATGGACTAGATAAGATACAGGATTCAAAAGTTATTGCATGATGCACAGGCGCAAATAGAGGAAATGCTGTCAGGTTGAAAGTAGGGCTTTGTACACTCAGCCAGCCATATTCCTGTAAGAAGGATTCCTGCAGTTTGCATTTTGTGATGCTGAAAGTAAACAGAATTATGCTTAGCTGATTGAGGTCAAAGTTGGAAAAATCAAGAAAAGTGAATTGATCTATATGTACATCAGAATGTGGGGATAAATCCATGAAGAGGATGCCATTACCTTAACAGCCTAGAATTCCACACACTGGGAGAGTTGTGCTCCAGGGAAATGAACGTATGAAATTCAGTGTTCTATAACTAACATGACATAACATAAATGTAACCTAAAGAAAGACAGCCAAAAATAAATTTTGCTAATAGTTAAGAATTTCTCTTGCAATAAATTTGAATAGTGATAACATACCAAGATCAAATAAAGGTCCATATGTCAAGACCTCCATTATGTGGCTATGTGGCTGAACATGATTTATTTATTGTTCATCTTTGGCAAGCTAGATAAACAATGTGATGAGTAAATTCACTTTTCCTTTCCTCTCACAAAAACAGGAAGAAAAACGACAATTATTATTCTGCCTTCCATTCCAACATTACTTCCACTCAGGAATCTCTCCATATTTAGATGTCTTCTAAACAAAGGGTGAGGAAGAATGTAGATAAAAAGTGTTAATGAACTTTTTTTTGCACATTATGTTTCTGCCCTCAGTCTGAAGCCTCCCTTATTTTTTCCCAGGCTCCTTCAGTGCTCTGATAATATCATTTTCTATTTTGTTCAACGTGGGGTTTTTTTCTAAATGACCACAGGTCTAGTGATTCTTAATAAAGGCATAGTTAAGAAATGCTCTCTCTAAACTATTAATACACAGAGTTACTTTTGCTAAGGCAACAAAGAGCTTTACACTGTGTTCTAAAATACCGGAATTCAATTCACATGGTTTGCCAAAACTTATTTTTATTTTCTCTTAAGTCTGATGTTATCAAGGTTGTTAATGTTCCAAAAATGGATGAGTTTTAGCAGTAGTTAGCAGTTGGTAATAAGAGTCAAGAAGAGTGAGGTTTTTAACACATTCAGAATGTTTAATTTCCCCTCCATCTGATGATAATAATTTAACATGTAAAAAATAACACAGAATTATGTGGATTAAAAAAAGCCTCCCACACACCTTATGGAATTCAAATACTGTGTGGGACTTGAACCACGAGTATGTTCAGTAAGTATGATTTACAGAAGCATATTTAATTAAAAAAATTAATTAAAAATTAATGGTGGTTGATTTATCCAAACACTAATTTCCGAATATTTAGCGTATACCCATTAGGATACCTTGTAGTTTAAAATTAACTAAAACTTTGCATAAAGTGATAACTGTGAAATGGATTTTGTTTAAATATTTGTTCACCTATTTAATAATTACTATATTAGGAATACAGTATTATAGTAAATGTTGACAGATGGCCAAGGAGACCATTTTTAGTCTATGCTTTTCTAACATTCCCTTAACGGAGACTTCTTACTCCAGAAAAATATTTGACTGCATTAAATTATACATAATCTCAGAAGGTCTGCAAGTTTTCATGGTGCTACAAAGAGCTATCTTAGCTCTGAATTCACAAATAGACTTGGCAGCATACAAATAAGATATATAGTAGTCTTTACTGATTCACATAACAGGCTGGTGCAGAAGACATACTGTAGATAAATGTGGGAAATCCTATCCCTTCACAGTCCAATAAATGAGAACAGCTCTGTACTTGTACTGTGCCAATGTGATCCATTTTTAGGAACTCATTTGAGAAGCATATGCTGTATTTTTTTGGGGGGGTGGGGGGAGGGTAGTATTGCTAGAAGGGACAGAAATATGATGCATACACAAGTATTCATGTTAAGGTCTCTCTGTGTTGTGTTGAAGTGTTTTAAATTAACATTAAATTAAGAAAGATGCATTTAGACTACTACTGGGGTAACAACAGTCTCTGCCTTTAAACTTACAGTTTTTTAATACAACTGCTTAAATCAAAGTACAGAAAAGCTGCAAAGGCTGTGTATAAGGCTGGGTTTTGTTCTGTAAGAAAAAAGAGGTTGCAGTTACAGGATGGAATCTTTACCACAATAATCAAATCTCCCAATGATACAGATCACTAATTACTACTCTTTATTTGTCTCTATATACATTGTTTTTACCACTGCTGTAGCCCCATTTTCACACAGTCTGGTGACATTTTAATACATAATACTTTGAATTTGTTCCTTGAGTAAAAAGAGGGTTCTAGAAATATTTTTTGTCACAGAAAACTGGTTCCAATAAAGGTGTCTGATAGATATCTAATAGATTTGGTTTGGAGACAGTTAGTGGCTAGTAAAACTTATGGAAAATGGCTTCTATTCTAGGATATTTCAGTCAGCCAAACAGGTACTCACTTATTTTAGATGTATTGTTTTCTTGCTGTGCTCCCTTTATGCTTCTCATAGAATCTAGTTAAACTGCCAAGAAACTTATCAATGGCTTGTCTCTGTACTATGCATATACTGAGGTTTTTCATTCATAAATTTAGTCTATTTGTAATGTTTTATGAGGTAGAATTGAAGTATTAAAACTTAGGGGAATATTGTCAGCATTATACCTTTCCTTATAAAACATTCCTTATTAAAAATGTAAATAATCGCAGCAAAATCAAAAAAGTGCTGGTTTTGATATATAAAATGCATCTTCAGGGAAAATGTATTGAATTTGTTTTTCTTAGATATGTTGGTTGATAATGTCTTTTGAGCACATTCAGCATATATCTATCATATTAGAGGTAATTATTGTTGGTTTATGTCTTCCTTTCTAATTTCTATTAAATTAAATTCTGGGTTTTTTTTACTAGGTCCCTTATTACTCTGTTCAAGGGGCAGGCTAGGTATTGGAAGTAAGTATATCAATATCACTTTTAAGTTGCAGCCACGGAACACTACCGAGGTCATAATTGATCTTAGTCAAAGCTCAGTGAAATTGCTGGGGGGAAGGGAGAGGCATTCTTTTCATTGAATTTAGTGGGCTTTGGATCAGGCTTGAAGTGTATGAAGTCAGAGAAATGTCATGATTATTACACAGGGAGGGCATAAATTGGCAGCTTGCCAATAGAAATTGATATAAGGATTCTGGTACTTGGTTTTCATTCACAAGTTTCTTTTCTTGTTAGTTCTCAATTCTGGAACAGGATATTCATGAATAGTGAGTAAACTAGGGATGGGAAATAATGAAGAAAATAAATGTTATAGAGTGAGCCATCAATTACAATTAGAAAATGTATTGGAGGCAAATGATGGGTGGACGGATGGTGGTATATACTTTTCTACTATGGGAAAGTATTATGAAGTAAGACAGGTTGTGAATTTAGAACACCTGATCTGCACTTACTCTGTGCACAACCTGAGTACACAGTAATTATGAGGTAGCTTACTCCACGTTCACATATAAGTCAGCTACTGTGAACTTTGTGGGCATGTCCTGACAAGCACACGTGAGGTTTGCAGGATATGGCCCCCCTGGGACCTTTGGCCACACAAACCCTGGCCTTACCTCCAAGGCCAGATGGAATCCCAGGCCCTCAACTCTTGGTGTCCCTCATGGTGGGCCCCTGACCCTTTTGACCCTTCTAGTCCTGGCCCCAGCATTGACCAGTCAAGGGTGCCTCAAGTCAGGTTTCTGAGCATCTAGCCCACTTTCTCACACAGGTCCACCTTCTTGGCCCTACTATGGGGTTACCTACCCTGTTGTGGGAACTAGAGTTTTTAAGGCACCCCAATCTGCCTTTCACTAGGGTGGTAACTGGCCTGGCATTTCCTGGGGACTTCTGTGCCACCAGAAGCCCATGCCAAGCCACCCATCCCCAGCAGAGTGCAGTTTTAGGTCTGTTTTAGGTATTGCCCAGGACCAAGAGCCTCCTAGTCATCCCCATAACCCTTACCTCCTGGGTTGTTCCTGCTGCAGCTCAGCTAGGTAATGTTTCTGCCTGGTCTGGAAGTAGCAGACTGCACCCTTTATATACTACTTTCTTAAAATGGGTGCTGCTAATCAGGCATCTGCTGGATGCCTGATCCATCCCTTAAAGTGGCAGACACCAACAGTGCCCTGCCACATGCACACAGTGCACATGCACCCATGCACTGCACTGTGCTACTCATTTGCAAAGCACTGGGGGTTTTTTTGACACTGTGAGATCGCTACGTCAAAAAACGAAACAAAAACCCACCGCTAAAAAAAGAAGCATAGTGCACATGGCAGCAACATCAGAAACTGGAGTCTGGCCAGTCAAAGACACACTCTGGCTACAGGTCATACTCTGAGTGGCCAGCTCAGCACTGCTACTGCCCTTTGAGGCCCCAAGAACTCCAGATAAGGTTACTGGAGCCAGTACAGGTGCTGGCCGCAGCATCCCCTACCCCATCTGGGGCAATTTGCCACACACAAGAGCCCACATGCAGGGGTGTGCGTAAGGGACAACCATCAGTATGGCACCGCTATTTGTCCCATGGAAAACATGCACTTCTGCATGTTTGCACTCATGGTGACACACCCTGTGTTTTCTAAATTCATGACTGAGCCTAGTTAATCTAACTTCTCTGTGCATCTTTTCTCTCATTCTCTAAGAAACTTTATATTACAATTACTGTCTATCAGTACCCTCAGTTTTATTCCTGACATCATTTTTTATTCTAAAAACTAAAACTTATAGATAGGACTGAAGATATAATGAAAACAACTCTGCCATGCATTCTTAATTATTAAAAACCTAAACCACAATAGTTGATTAGAATTCCATTAATTATCATTTACTTATTAAGAAAATATACTCACTTGTAAACAATTGCATGTAAAAGTTCTTTAAGTGACTTCTGCACTATAGAAAAGTGATGGGTTGACAATACTGGAAACTGACATCTGTTTATCCTCAGAACATTACTAATGCAATTATATAAACATTTCAGAATTTTCAAATGAATATATTGTGTACAAGACTTTAAATATTTCTTCTTGAAATGATATTCCCAGCACAACATAACAAAGACAATTACAACGTAAAATAAAAAAAGTAGGCAAACTAGCAATGTATTTCATTATCTTTACACAGTGGTACCCTTAGTTGCAGTGGTAAGAGTCTGTTAACCTTAAACTGATTTTTTATACAAGACATCATTAATCTCCTCATATTAAGATGAGCTCAACTACAGACTACAAATAACAAAAAATTTATAAACAAACAATATTCCCTTTTTGGCTTTTGTTCCTTAAATTTTGAAAATGTTTCACTTCATTCTTTCATTGGCTTTTCCTTTAGGTAATAATAATGGTTGTGAAATGAACTGCAAATTACAATGAAATCCAACTATTTATCCTTAAAGATAGTCAGTCTGTCCATTATCATGAAGAACAGTTCTGCTAGGAAACTGTCTGTCCCCTGAGGGCAGGATATATCATTTCTAGAATTAGGCCATTTCACTTTTTCCTATCTAAATTAAATTGTAAAAAATCTTTGTAATAGCTCATAAGTAGGATTTCAGGCTACTAACCCAGAAGCTAAATTGAAGCCTCTATCAGAATCATAGGTGAAAGTAACCAATTTCCTATGTGTATTTTTGAATAATGTTCTAGCAGATATCTCAATGATGCTAACATCACCAACATATTTAAAGGGAACATCTCTAAACTAAAAGAAATAGGGACTAAAAATAACACGACGGGTGCTGACAGATGTGCAGCTTCCCACCCTAACTCACGGCTCTTTACAGAAAGCACCATGTGGCTCATGGCTCTTCACAGAAAGTTACGTGAGTTGCAGAGAACTCCATGGTCCAACAGATGTTTGCTGTTGGGGCGGGGGGTGAGAAGAGGGGAGGAAGAATTGAGCTTCACTTCAGAGCCAGTCCAGTGGAGGAGCTGCCTTCTTGCATCCTCTCTTCCCTAGCTCTGCCCCCCCCTCCCAGCTCTAGCTTTGTTTGTAGAGTAAGAGGGAGAAGAAGGAAGGAGATGGAGCTGTGGGCTGGGGCTTGCCCAGCCTGAGCTAGAGGGAGAGGAGGCGAGGGCTGTGGGTCCATGCGGTGACAGGGATCCAATCCAACTGCCTTCCCTCCAGCTCAGGCTGGGCAAATCCCATCCCACAGCAATCTTTCCTCTCCCTTCCAGGAGATAGCACCACAGACAGGGCTGCGCTACATCAGCCCAGTCCCAATCATGTGCAGGGACTGACATTAGTTAATGAAGGCAGTACACTTTGGAGCAGGTTCATTTGAACCCTCATTAGATGAAGGCTAATTTGTCATGTGATTGGGCACTTTTAAAGCACTCTACAACCGTGCATTTCTGTCAGGGCACAGCTGTCGAAGAGAAAAAAATGTTCAGGAGGGATCGATTCTGTGTCCAAGAATTAAGAGCAAAACAGGTGTGTACTTTGGCCAAGATGACAAAGCTCCTGGATTAGAGTTAGACATAATAGATAAGTATTTACAAGGTGTAAAACAACAAAAGCTCAGGCTCAGAATCCATTTGCTTCTCTCAGAAATGGAGAGAAAATCAAGCAAATAAACAAGAGTGTAAAAATGTAGGTCCCAGGATAAAACTCAAAAAGGGAAAAGAGGTAACATATTGGGAAGGAGAGAAAGTTCTTGGCTATTTTTAGACTATAAAATAGCCACTGTAAGCAAGTGATGGAAGTCCTCTCTCGAAGTATTTTGTGCAACATAATTAAAAAAAATTCTCTCATGGAGAAATTGATGGGATAGTCAAAAGGTGTTCCCATTTCCAATTTGAACTTTCAGCCTTTCTGACAATAAGGGAACCTATACTTGGACTTATCAAATATGGGAAACAATTTTCAGGTTGCTAGACTTCAAAATAGTTCATTTTATTTGCTCTTTTTGAAGGTTTCTAAGTAACACTTTTATACACATCCTCACAACTTACTATTTCTTAATAGTACCTGTCAAGATTGAGTGAATGAATGGGCAATTAAATGGCAAATGAAATTCAATGTAGATAAGTGTCAGGAGGTGCAGCTAGGCAAAAATAACCCAGACAATACTTATGCTGTGATGGGCTCTACATTAACTGTTACCACACAGGGAAGAGAACTGGGAATCATTCTGGATAGTTTCTTAAAAACATCTGCTTAATGCTCAACAACTGTCAAAAAGGCAAACAAAATATTAGGGATTATTATGAAGGGAATTGTAAACAAAAGTGGAAATGTTGTCATGTTCCTTTATAAATATATGGTGGGTCCACACCTTGAATACTGTGCACAGTTCTAATCCCCTCACGTTAAAAAAAGATATAGAAGTGGCAGCCACTCTCTGCCACTGGAGAAGGTCCAGAGAATGGCAACAAGGATGATTAGTTGTATGTAGGGGCTTCCGTATGGGGAAAAACTAAAGAAGCTAGGCCTGTTCAGTTTAGAAAAGAGACTCATGAGCCGGGGACATAATAAGGGTTTACAAAATACTAAATGGCCAAGAGAAAGTAAATTTATTATTAACTATCTCACAATACAAGAGCTAGGGGCTAGAAAATGAAACTAGTAGGTATTAAGTTGAAAGCGAACTAATTAAACGCTGTGTGAAAAATAATTTCTTAGTGTGGAACTCATTGCCACCAGCTGTTGTGAAAAGTGAGTTTAGTTAGATTCAAAAAGGGCCTGGACAAATTTTTAGAGGAAAAGGGCATCAGTAGCTATTGAGCATGGGAGTTAGGGATACAGCCTCTGAATCCAAACTTCCTAGACCTTAAATGCTGGATACTATAAGTGAGAGAGAAACAAGGGAAAAAAACCTATTCACACCCAATTCATTCTCCCTTTTAGCAGTCACTCCCTGCCACTGTGTGACACAAGAAACTTGGCAAGATGAACGTATGGTCTGATGCAGTAAATGGCAATGCTTTTGTTCTTATGGTCTTATAATTCTTGGACCTGTGAGGAACCCTATGGTTCAGATCCAATCTGGGGAACAGGTTGAGTTTGACACCCCTGGTGTAAAGAGAAAAGTAGGAGCTGTTCTTTTAAAACTCAATCAGAACATAAACACATCTTTGAGGAAAAATGTACTGAATTTGTATTCCTTAGATATGCTGGTAGGAGTCCCCTGTGGTTCAGTGGTAGAATCTTCATCTAATGTACAAGAAACTTGGGTTCAATTCCCAGACATACAACTACAGCCATGGAGGCACCAAACATCTGGATCCAGTTTGGTCTTTGGAACTATCTTATTGGCCTAAAGCAGGGGTGGACAAAAGGTGGCCTGTGGGTCAGATGTGGCCTGCCAGACTATTTCATCTGGCCTGTGGGGCCCCTGAAAAATTTAGAAAATGAATATTTATCTGCCCCTGGCTGCTTGTCATGCAATCCTCAATGGCTTGCCAAAACTCAGTAAGCTGCCTTCCACACAAAATAATTGTTCGCCTCTGGCCTAAGGGAGGGTGGAAGGTCTGGGCAGTGCCTACTTCTCTGAAAATTCCTGCTCAGGTACATGCATCAAACGTCTGGCTGGCTCTCATGCATGCGCCATGATCCAGGACGATTGATGGTTGTCACAGACATGTTGGTTGATAATGTCTATTGAGCACGTTCAGCATATATCTGTTTTATTAGAAGTCGGTAGTATTGGTTTACATATTCCTTTCAAATTTCTATTAAATCAAATTCTGATTTTTTTTCTTTACCACGTCCCTGATTTTTTTCATGAGGTGCGCTGCCAGGAGTGACCAGGGATAACGGTCACAAGCTGGCAGAGAGTAGGTTTAGATTAGATATTAGGAGGCGCTACTTCACAGTCAGGGCGGC
>JAGPOW010003685.1:49496243-49574881 GCA_030014935.1 Caiman crocodilus
CTGACCCCGGTGCTCTTTCCTGCCAAGGCAGGGGGTCAGACTAGATGATCTGCCCAGGTCCCTTCCGACTCTAGCTACTATGATACTATGATACTATGAAATAGTAAAAAGTTATATTTCAAGGATCTGGTCCCCCATCACTGAAGCTATATTAAATCACTGAATCCTCCTCTGCCAGCTTGGCATGAGGGACTGATTTTAATTCAGAGAACAGTAGTACAATAGAAATAAATATTTTTAAGGCAAACAATATGCCTTGGCGTGTGAGGGGAAAAAAAAAATTAGATAAGTTCATTGCTGTTTGAACCTCATCTCAGTACATGGACTCTTTAATAATACAGTTGTCTTAATACTCCTGTTAAAATATTATTTTTGATATTTTATCTCATCTTCAATTAAATCTCATGATTATGGGTTTCATACCTGCATATGAAAATGCACTTCTGGATAAACATAACATTACCCATGTAATATCTCCCAGAGAATCATTTTTTTAAGTAAAAAAAAAAAAAAATAGATGGACAGTTTTTGCATTGTCAAACTGCCAAAAAAGGAAATAGTGGGTTTTGGAAACACTGGTTTTAGAACGAAAAATTAACTTTGATTCTTATAATAAAATTTTACAAGCTAAAAATCTATTAAATGCTCAAGACCACTTTGATATGGCTATTTTTAATTAAACACTTAAGTTATTAATGTTTTGAAAATTGGTTTCTAGCCCTAATAAATTCTCTTCATAGTATTTTTAATATGCTTATTCATAATTAATATTCTTCTCCTGTAGTTGACAGATATGGTTTGTCATGAAATATTAGGAAAAGAATGGTGTGATAGGCCCTATTTACTAATTAGAACATTCTCAAAGTAGGTTGCAAGTATGCAGTGCCACTCAGGATTTGGATCATAATGAGTACTTTGAAAAACTATTTGAAGTTTTTAGCATGCACCTAAGCATGCTTAAATGATAGATCATAAGATTCCCTTTGGTTATGGTTAACAAATCTAAATCAACCATAAAAGCATATTTGAATAAAATCAAGAGACAAACTTAAATCCAAAAGAGTAAGTGAATGTAGACTGTTGTAACTAGTACTCATTTTAGTTACCCCCAAACAAGCCTCCAAAAATCATATGTCACATGCTTGAATACCTAGTAACAAGAGGATTAGTTATAAGTACTATAAAATAGATACATAACTGCTTGGATCATTGTGCTCAGCAAATAGTCATCAATGACTTAATGTCTCGTTAGGAGGAGGTATCAAGTGAGGTTCTCTAGTCATCTGTTCTGGGCCTGGTATTGTTTAACATCTTCATTAATGATTTCGATTTTGAGATCAAGTGCACACTTAGAAAATTTGTGGAGAACACCAAGTTGGGTGAAGTTGCAGATACTCTAGAGAGTAGGATTAGGATCCATAATAACGTAAATTAATTAGAGAAATGGTCTGCAATCAATCAGATGAGATCCAAGAAGGACAAGTGAAAAGTCCTGTACTTGATATGGAATAGTTGTATGCCCAAATACAAGTTTGGGAATGGTTAGGCTTGGCTTCAGTGATACAGAGAAGGACCTGAGGGTTACAGTATACTATAAGTTGAATATGAGTAAAACAGTTTGCTCTTGTAGCAAAAAAAAAAAAAAAAAAAAAAAAGGCCCTATAGCATAGTGGGTTGTATTAACAGAAGTGCTACTTGCAGAGCAGGGGAAGTGATTCTTCTGCTCTATTCAGCACTAGTGAGGCCTCAGCTGGAATATTGTATCCATTTTTGGGCCCTATACTACAAGAAAGATCTGGACAGTGTTGTAAGATGTCAGTGCAGAACAACAAAAATGATTAGGGACTTGGGAAGCAAGATTTCTGAGGAAAAACTGAAAGAATTAGGGTTATCTAGTCTGGAGAAGAGAAGACTGAGGGGGGACATGATAACAGTCTTTGGATACCTGATGGGCCATTACAGAGATGAAGATGGAATTTTCTCTAGGCTATAGGGGTCAGGACCAAAGGCAATGGTCTCAAGCTGCAGCAGAGGAAATTTAGGTTGAAGATTAGAAGGATGGTTCTGACTATGAGGTTGGTGAAGCATTGGAGTAGGTTACCTAGAGGAACTGTGGAATCTTCATGCTTTGAAGTTTCAAGATCATGTTAGATAGACATGTGACTGGAATGGTTAGTCAGGGATAATTGATTTTGCCTTTAGCAGGGAGGAGGCTAGATGAATTTGTGAGGTCTCTTTCTGCTCTACTGTACTATGATCCTAATACTCAGATAGCATAAGGTATGAATTTTCCTGGTTTTAAGGTACAAGATTAAATTCTTAATTTTATTTGCATGCATTCCCCACTCTGTGTCCCACCAGCAGAGATTTAAGCTGGGTTTGCAGGATCTCCCCCCTCACTGATGCAGCAGAGGGCCAGCATGGCCCCTGAGGCAGAGGGGCAGGGAGGGGAGTTATTCCCCCATTTACCCCTACTTCCCCCAGAGGATCACAGATGGGTCTGCCCACTCCAAACATTGTCATTGCCACTCATACTCTCTTTGACACAAGCAGTGGAATAAGCCCCCTCCTGTCCCCCAGATTCCAGATGCCAGAGAGAGGCGGGGGAAAACCCCTGTCCCTGCCCCCACCTAAAGGGCCCTGCTGGCTGGTGTTTGGCCACTCCCCTCGCTGGCTGGTGCAGCAGCAAGGGGGCAGGGCTTTTGTTGGGGGCAGCATCCCCTGTCATAGTGTCTGGGGACATGAGCCCCTTCCCAGCAGGGGGACCATGCTGTGAGACAGGCAGAGCTGTGGTGGACTGCACATGGTAGCATCTGAGGTGGCCAGAGCCTTCTGCAATGCTGCTGCCACTGCCATTCTCCACAGCAGCTTTCCTTGACCCATGGCTTGGCCCACTACCAGGAAGAAGCTTTAGGGAAACCATGACAGGGGCAGCATAGTTGCTCCCCTGCAGCCAGGCAGGGGTGGGGCCAGATCCTGCAGGCAGGGCTCCTTGTGGGGGTGGCAGGTAGTGGAGTTTTTTTTATCCTCTGCCCTCAGGGCACTGCAGCAGGGACCACATGCCACAGACGCCACCACCACTGCAGTAGAATAAGCCTCCTCCACTGGATGCCAGAGAGAGTGGGGCGGAAGGGGGCTTATTCCACCACCTGCCCCAGGCATAGAGTGAGTTGTGGTGGTGGCAGTGGCTGGGGTGGGCAGACCCAATTCTGGTGTCCTGGGGGCAAAGGGTGGAATAACCCTGCTCCCTGCCCCACCAAGGGGCCTTACCAGCTGGCATCTGGCCCTGCCCCTGTCATGGTTTCCCTGAGCATGAGCTTCCCTGCACCCTCTCTCTAAGGGGCTATGCTGACTTGCCATTGCAGTAGTGAAGGGGGAGCACCTGGCAGATCTGGCTTGGGACCCTGCTGGTGGGACAGGGAGGAGGGTATTAAACCCCTCTCTAGCCATGCCCCTCCCCCTGACTGTCTCTGCTCCAGCTGGGGAGTAGAGGGATGGGGCCTGCTTGGGTGAAGCATAGAGACCTGCCCAAAGAGCATGCTGGGATGCTGGAGGACTCTAGTTCAAGTTAAACTAGGAAGGAGTCTGGGACAGACATTGCATAAATTGGTTTGTGCCAAATCAGTTAAGTCTGATACTACATTCAACGAGGTTTATCTCAAACTGGTTTCACCCATTTTGAAACTGGTTTGTGTGCACTCAATGTCTGTTCTATTACTGGTTTAAACCAGTTTCTGATCACTTAAAGCAGTTTATCTGTAATGTCTGTCCCTAGCCCTGCTGTAGACATGATTGTACTCCATGAGGAAGTCTGGATGCAAACTTTTACTACTATAACATTAAGGGAATGGTACAAAGCTCATTGAAGTAATTTGAAGAGCTCTTCTTGAACATAAGAACTGCAATTTATTGGGTCATACCATATTGCCCAGTATTCTGTGTCACACAATGGCAGACAGCCCCTTCATATGGCTTTTAACCAGGTCCTTGTACCATGGATGCAAACCCCTTGTACTTATCTGACTCAACAGGAAAATAGACTATCTGCATGGTAAATATTTATTAAAGGTTATAACTCATTCCCTGTTTGGATCTTAAAATAGGTACTGTTATCATTAAATTATCCCATTATTTGATTGAGTTTGATCTTTCATGAATATAGCAAAGGTATTCTTGTTTCCTGTGATAGTTGTTGAGGACATTTTTCCTGAGGTATTTATTTCCTTTCTAGAACAAGTTATTGTCTATGAAATGGACGTAGTCTTAGTGATTCATTATTTAGTAAACTTGTTTTCCCATGTGTGTAAGGTGTTGACAGGGCAGCTTGTTGCCTCATAAGACACTGCCTTCACTTAAGGCTGAAGGTCACTGACCCAAGACATTGTCCTGGTCATGGTAGCTTGTGTACCAGTCTTTTTGCATTTGAATGAGATGCTTTTGGGGGTCTGAACAACAGATGAGATGATTTTGAGGCAGGTGCAGAAGTTCTTGGGTTTGTCTCCACAGAAAAATGAAACGCCTGTAACTGTAGCAGATTGCCTCTTGTGCTGAAGCTTTATAATGCCAAAACTGGAATCACACCATTTCATCTAGTTTATTATACAGATTATTATAAAGAAATTAGCCTGGAAATAGAAGACTTCTACAAAGTGAGCAGTCCTGAAATACATAGGAATGACAGTAATAAAATATTTAAATTGGTAAATGTGATGGGACTGTCTTGCAGCCAGTCTAACTATTGCCCTGCCCACCTGTCTAGGGCATCTGCCTTTCCAGCTATGCCTTTGATGTAACCAATTAGTAGTTGTTTCTAATGCGGGAGGCTGCTCATTTACTGCCTGATGCCAAGGGTATAATAGATGGCTCTGAACCTTCCCTTGTACCTTGTCCCATGCCTTGCAGATGTCATTACTACATGGCTCCAGCCCCAGGATGGACCTCCTTCTATGCCCATCTGGTGTTCAGACCCCAAATGGATCGCTCCTTCTCAGGTAGTCTACTCTACTCTCATTCTGGGCTGTCAAGCTCCCTGAACACTTCTCCCTCTCATCAGTGGCCCTCTTTAGGACCTCTAGGCTAGTCAGAACCCCAGACCCCTGTCTCTGGGCATCCCTTACAGTGGGCACTCTGGCCTTTTAACTGTTCTGGTCCTGGCCCCAGCATTGACCAGTTGAGGGTTTCTCCGGTCAAGTTTTTGAGCTGATCACCCTCTCTCTCACATATGGGTCCATCTTCTAGGGGCCCTCCAAACCCAGCTGTCTCAATCTCTTAGGCCAGTCTATGAACAGTCCTTTAGGTCTGCCCATGTGAACCCTACTCTACACTGCCTTCTCATTTGAACCTAGTACTTTCTCATATGCCTTCACTAGGGCCCAGTACTCTGCCCCCTCACTGGGACTCCCAGCCTTACATTCCTTGGGTCTCAGGCCTCTGATGACAATGCCTGGACCCTCACCTATCTCCTCCATAGGGTAAACCACCAGGTTGTAGGGGCTGAGGATATACCTCACCCCATACTTGCCTTTGACAAGGGAGGCACTGGTGTGGCATTTCGTAGGGACAACCCCAACAAAGGAAGCCCCACCATCCAACCCTGTCAGGGTGTAGTTTTAGGTCATTCTCCAGGACCAGGAACCTCCTCCATCCCCATAGTTCCTACCCTTGACCTTTAGGCATTCTGGGAACAGCAGCTCCAGCTAGGCAATGTTATCTCTCTGGCTTCCTGCAGTAACTGCCAGCTCAGCTTTGAGGGTCTAGGTATTGAGGGTTTATATATTGAGGCTGCTTAGCCCCATCCTCCAATCCAGGAGCCCTCCCATGGTCACATGACATTAGGTTGCATCACACCTGACAGCTGCTCCACAGCCTACTCAAACCTCTTGAAGTGGCAGGCACCTTTGGCCTGCCACATTGAACCTAAATAATCAACAAGAGATAAATTGGCCTCTCTAGCACTTGCACAAGGAAGTTGTCCCCAACTCTCTCCAAAAACTTGCTGGATTACCTGTGCACTGCTGTATTGCTCTCCCAGCAGATGTTATGTTGCTTGAAGTCCCCCATGAGAACCATGGCTTATGATCAGGAAACTTCTGGTAGTTATTTGAAGAAAGCCTCGTCCACCTCATTCTCCTGGCCTGGTGGATCTTTAGCAGACACCCACCACACCATCATCTTTGTTGCTCTCCCCTCTGACTCTAAACCAGAGACTTTCAACAGGCCTATCTCCAGTTTCATACTGGAGCTTTGATCAATTATACATTTCTTTTTCATAAAGTGCAACACTTCTTCCTCTTTTCTCCTGCCTGTCCTTCCTGAACAGTTTATACCCAGGGTTTGAATGACACTTTGACTCTTTAGGGGTATCAAGATGATCTCAGTCTTGGATTTCATTGATTACTAAGTCCACCTAAGTGAAAGAGCAACTTGATCAGAGAACTTCCTCCCCACCCCCTCGTTACAATTTTCAAATCTTACAGGGGGACTCAGTGAGCTCCCCCTGTAATTCAAACCCTGTTTATACCCAACCATGGCAGTACTCCAGTCATACTAGCTATCCCACAAAATCTGGTATTCTCGTCACATCATAGTTCTATAACTGAAAAGACTGGCAAGACTAATTCCGCCTGCTTGTTTCTTAGGCACCAGCATTCATGTACCAACACTTGAGGTAATTAGCCAATTTCCTTACTTTCTCAGGAAGAATGAGAAGGCCTCACATGTTGTCACTTCCTGCTTGTGCCTCCTCACTAGGTTAGTGAGCCTGTGAAAATGTTCTTCCTTTGCTTCTTCACATGGATTTCTAGCAATCCTTCTTGGAATAACATCCCATGGTCAAAGAAGCCAAAGCCCTGCTGGTGACACATCTGTGCAGCCATGCATTGATCTGAATGATGTGTCTTCTCCTTCCCAGCTCTTTCTCCTTGACCAGAAGAATCAAGAACACCACCTGAGCCCCTGTGTCTTTCACCCTTGCACTTGGAGCCCTGTAATCACTTTTGATCTTCTCAGGATCACTCCTGGAAGCATCACTGTCTTAGAATGAAATACTGGGTTCAGAAGATTCTCCACGCTTGAACAAAGGACATACTCATAGTTGTTCTCACCCTTGCAAAGCTTTATTTAAGGATACTTGCAGAGGCAGGCAATAAGAAAAAGCAGAGAGGATGATCACTTCACATCTATCCTAGGCAGCAGCTGCCACCCTGCATAGTTCCCCTGGCCCCGGAGTGTCTCGATCCCAGGGATGCGATAGCCTGCGCTGGATTCTGTACAAGTCAGGATTCTTGCCAGAGTTGAGGAACTACCCCTAACTTAAGAATGTATAACTTATATAGCCTGGAGTAAATAATGTTATCTTGAACTAGGGGATAAGTCGTGATCTAACACACCTGGTGTTTACCTCATTCCACTGTATTACAACATTCTACTATCTAGGTTCATGGTTCAGTCACTCTCACAGAGCAAGAAGCTACATGCTATAATACTGGCCTACTATGGAGTCAGCATACAAAAATCTTGCAATGAGCATTAAGCAAAGCCCTTACTATTACAATCACTGATGTCCACATAAATGAGCAGCATGGAGTAGTAGTCAGAGGACTGGATGAGTCACAGTAATCCTTCTGTAACATTTTAGATCTGGGCGGGCAAGCAGCAGACCTCACAAGACAACAGGTCAGGCTGGCAGATGGATGTCTCCAACAGAAAGGACTCCCACAGAAGGGAGTCTCCAACCACCTCCCTCTATTGGTTCCTCTTGGCAGTGGTCTTGATCCTCTCAGTCTTGGGGATGCCTGGCCTGGCCTTCTCTGCCAGTGGAACATGCTTCTCCTCCTCCTCTGTTGCTAGGGTTCCATAACTGCTCTCCAGGCAAACTGCTTCAGGTAGATATGAACACTTCTATTTGCTGCGAAGTCACAAGCTTCTACCTTTCCAGGAGTTCATGTCCTTTTCCTTCTCTAGTGCTGCCTCTGGCAGCCCTTCCTCCACAGTCATAGAAGTCTCTAATGTTCTCATGGTGGAGGATGCTTTGGAGCCTTCCCATCTCCTCCTGTAGCTCCCTTGCTTGCTCCCTGAGGGACACCACCAGGTGGTACCACTAACATTAAAGGCACTCCTCCACTTGGCTTTCACTGGAAGTAACCTGCAAGCTGCAATTCTCTACAATGACAAACCAAGACCTCAGTGGAAGCCATCTGGACACACATCTCACAGGTGCAAGCAGAAGTAGTTCTGGTAGGAGCAGAAGCTTTGGCATTGTGACATCCTCCAGCCATTTCTCTGCATCTCTTAATCTACCAGGTCTCTCTTCCTGCCCCACTTTGCAAGCAAACCTTTCCTAGCAAACTCCCCTACAAGCTGGCCTTTCCACTGTCCATTGGTCCCAAAGGTTCCCTTTTCCCTGCTTTCTTTCACCAAGCTTACAGTGAAGGAAGGAGAGAGTTTCCAAGCAAACTCCTTAGAGAACTCCGTACAGAACTCTGTAAATTTTTCTATAACTGCTGAGTTTTAGCTACTTATGCTAAATATATGTAGGTTAGCTACTCTTAATTAAAGAAATAACTTACTTTAAAGGCTCCTTTTCAAAGAATGGGGTGGAAAACTGCCCAGTTTGCTGTTCCCAGAGCACTGTTCATTCACTCCCTAGTTGCTTGTGGAGTCTCCTTTTATATCCTGCTGGGTCTGGACTGGCTCTGTCCCCTTGTTAGGGCTTTTGTCAGACATAGGTATTTTCACAGAGCACTGAGCTGCCCTGCTCCTAAAGAGAGGAAACTGCTAGGGAAAGAGCCCTAGCAGTGAAGAAGGAGCCCAGCTGTGGGTTGCCAGGGCAACTGGAGCTAGCAAGAGCTCATACCTGCCAGTGGTCAGCTGACTGAAAGTCGCAGGGCCTGGCTCCCTTATAAACCCTAGGGGCTGAGGCCAGAAGCAGCCAAGGAGGAAGGAGCTCTCTGTCATGGAAGAGAGGAGAAGCCGGATGCAGGAGCAGCGTCTGACACTACTACGAGATGAAGAATCCCCAGTAGACTTGAACGTGGTTATAGCTGGGTGACTTCAGTTTGTTATAGCCAAGGGGCTTGCACTTGTGTTGCTGTTTGTCACCGATGGTTTGAGTGACACTACTAGGGGTTGGAGGAGGCCTCATAGGGGACTCACAGCAGTGTGGGAACCCCTGTGCTAGTGAGGGCACAGCATTCAGAGTGCACTGGCTTCAGCCCCAGAGAGGGGGTGTTGCTAAGAAGCCCTAGTTCAGGCATGGTGAGCCCTGGAATAGGGGGCAGCATTGTGGTGAGCCCCAGGAAAGGGGGCAGCATTGCTGAAAAGGCTCCAGAGAGAGGGCGCAGAGAGAGAGAGGGCCATGGAGAGCCTGAGCACCAGACAGAGGGTGTAGACCTAGACTGAACAATGTCTATTCTATCTGCAAGGCTTGGGGCATGGTAAAGGGGTGGTTGGAGCCATGCATTGTCCATAAGGCTAGGGTGCCCCTGAAGCACTCATTGCAGAGCAGGACCCATGAGGGGTCCGGAAAATCATGGGGTCTGAGTGACCAGCAAGAAGTGACCAAGAGGGTGAAAAAGGCAGCCTCCCAAATATGTTATCATCAAAGACATGGCGGGCAAGAATTTGAGGGTGCCCTTGGGCCAACTTGGCACAGGAAGGGGGCCTTGAGGAGACCACGGCCCTCCTGCAGAACCCCTTGCCATGACAAAGCAGTGCATTGGCCAGGAACATAAGGCTGTGCCCGGGTAAGAGACCCGTGTCCCTGAGAAGGGGGAATGAACCTTAGGGCTAGAACTGATATAAAGAAAGGTGAGGCAGTGAGACTGGGGCTTAAGAAGACAGGCCCAGATCAGAGACGAGACTGCCGTTAGAGATCGTAGGATGGAAGGTGTTGGGTCTGGCCTATAACAAAGGTAGAACCATGGCAGAGACAGTGACTCTGGAAGAGAGGCAGCAAGAAGCCTTCACCTGGCAGTTGCAGGTGGATGAGGTGGAGGAAAATGCTGCCTGTCTAGAATTGGAGTTAGAAATGATGAAGTCACAAAAGGAGCAAGCCAAGGCAAAAGTGGCCGCTTTAGATCTGCGAGTACAACCTAGGATGAAAGAAGGCAGGTCTAAGGAGATAAAGTGCCTGATTGCAGCAGAGGCAGAGAAGACTTGAGCTCTGGAATGGCTCATGGCAGAGGAGGCCAAAAAGAGCAAACAGCAGGAGAAGAAGTTGCAAGAAATGCAGAAGGTGATGGCTGAATGGAGGAGTAAGTCTCCTGACCCAGGTATGGCCCAGACAGTAGAACAAAAGGAGGCAATACAAAAGCTGGAAATATCAAAGAGCCTCATAGGAGCTCTCCAGAAAGAGATCCATAGCCAGGTGGACCAGATAGAAGATCTGCATGAGGACCTGGAGAGCTGACATGAACGATGCTTACAGGCTGAATACCAAGTCAAAGAGCTGTGAGAAAAGCTAATAGAGAGCCGTACCCAGTCAGAAAAGACGGTGAAAGTGATAATGAAATAAATAGAGAAAGTGAGAGAACACATGGCCAGTCATGAGGCATTAAAAGATCCAAACAGTGCCTCGAAACAGAGGTAAGAGCCAGAACTGAGGGGTGTGCGGAGTTGCAGGCTCAATGGCAAAAGGTAGAGAAGGAAAGGAACCAAATGGGGGAAGAGATACAGTCCCTGAAGACCCTATTAGAAGAGAGCACAGCCAGAGAAACGGTGTTGCAAGCAGAGATGGAGCAGCATACATTACAAAACACTCAACTTCGAGAAGATGAACTGGTTGCAGTAAGCAGGCAGTTGGAAGAACATGCGTCCAAGGTTAAGGCAGGATGCGAAGAGCATCTTCAGGGGCTTGAAAGAGGTTTTAACAGACATGGAAAAACTGATAGAGACTACACAGCCCATGCTCCTAAAGGCCTGAAAAATCAGGAACAACCCAGTATGGTAGGTTTAGAAATTCCTAGAGAAAAGGGGGAAAAAGAGCAACAGGAAAAGAATACAAGGATGGAGGAACTCTTAGGGGTAGACCCCATGATTATATAAGAAGAGATCATCTCCACAGTCATGGAAGGCCTGGATCAGAAATGGGGGCCATGGGTGAACCGGTACACAGAAGAAATGAACTGTCTGGGAAAGAAACTAGAGAAACTTGTCAGTGGGTATGATGCTGGAGTATTGACAATACCAAAACAGGTACAACAGAGGGAGGTAGATAAGGGGCATATGGCAGCTGTACAAGAGTGAGCAGGTCAATGGAAGAGACAAGAACAGTGACCTAAGCTACCCTGGTCACAATCAGAAGGGGGGACAGACAAAACAAAAAGGCCAGAGACCAAAGATGGCCCAGACACTGGCATATAATAGATAAGCTACAGGTTCCAAAGGAGAGAGAGAGGCTAGATCTCTAGGTAAAAGAAGGTCCAAGGGCCCAAGATGGGCAGGAGGGGCCAAACCTCCAGGGAAACTAGGGGGAAAGTGAAGTACGTCCCAAGCTCTACCCTAAGGACGAGATACTCAGCTCTGCACAGAAGCAGAGACCATGCCGAACCCAGACTGCAGGCCAAGCTAAGGAGGCAGAAGGTCCCTCAACTCCAAAGGTAATTCGGTCAGAGAAAGAACAAAGGGGAGGAAGGAGGCCATGCGTTTATGTTAGTAACCTCCCAGGGCAAGTCAAATGGTGGACCCTGAGAAAAGTAGTTGAAGCCAGAGTCGGGGAGTAGCTTTTGTGAAGCTGTATACAGGGCCCAGTGGAAGAACCACGGGCCAGGAAAAGATAAAGTTTTGGAGAAAGGAACATGCCCAGCATGCACTTCGGGTGAAGTGGGAGCTTTGAGAAGCACGTGGACTGGTAGGAAACCAAAGTGACGAGGGATTTGTTACAAGGGTACCAAAAAAGATGAGGTCTGGGGCACATGAGGAGAAAAAGGGAAAAGACGCCCCAAGTAGTAAGAGGTAGCTGTCTCAGGAAGAGAGAGGAGGCTGTCTCGTCGTGTCGATGGGGCTGTGGAAGAAGAGAGAAGATAGGCCCTACCAGGGATGGCTAATGTGGGGGGGGGACTACCGGTGCCGGGGTAACTCCCAACAAATCCCACATGGTGCGCCCTTGGGTAAAAGGCAAGGAAGAGGCATCTGAAAACCTCCGCTTCCTGTATCTGAGTTGCCAGGTGCTTAAAGAAAGGCTGAGAAAAGCCCCAGATGGATGCAAAGCCTGATGAGAATGAAGATCCACCTCGGTGAGTGGGGATCTTAAGGGGGAAGGTGTTTCACAGAGCACTGAGGTGCCCTGCTTCTAAAGAGGGGAAACTGCTAGGGCTGTTTCCCTAGCAGTCAAGAAGGACCCCAGCTGTGGGTTGCCAGGGCAAGTGGAGCTAGCAAGAGTTCACACCTGCCAGCAGTCAGCTGACAAAGGGGCAGGGCCTGCTCCCTTATAAACCCTAGGGGCTGAGGCCAGAAGCAGTTCCCTGCCAACAGCCGAGGAGGAAGGAACTCTTTGTCATGGAAGAGAGGAGAAGCCTGATACAGAAGCAGTGTCTGACACTGCTGTGAGATGAAGAATTCCTGGTAGGCTTGAATGTGGTTATAGCCAGGCAGCTTCAGTTTATGTTATAGCCAAGGGGCTTGCGTTTGTGTTGCTGTTTGTCACTGGTGGTTTGAGTGAGGCTGCTAGGGGTTGGAGGAGGCCTCATAAGGGACCCACAGCAGTGTGGGAACCCCTGCACCAGCGAGGGTGCACTGGCCCCAGCCCCAGAGGGGGCATTGCTGAGAAGTCTCTGTGTGGGCATGGTGAGCCCCGAGAAGGGGGCAGCATTGTGGTGAGCCCCGAGAAAGACAGGGCCGTGGAGAGCCCAGGCGCCAGACAGGGTTTAGACCTGGACCAAATGTCTATTCCAGCTGCGAGGCTTGGGGAGTGGTAAAGGGATGGTTGGAGCCATGCATCACCTATAAGGCTAGGGTGCCCCTGAAGCGCCCATTGCAAAGCGGGACCCATGAGGGGTCTGGGAAATCGTGGGGTCCGAGTGACCAGCAAGGAGTGACCAAGAGGGTGAAAAAGGCAGCCTCCCAAATATATGGTATCATCAAGAATTTAAGGGTGCCCTTGGGTCAACTTGGCACAGGAAGGGGGCCTTTAGGAGACCATGGTCTTCCTGCAGGACCCCCTGCTTTGATGGGTATCAATCCCAGCTGTGTAGAGCTCACACCCAAACACAAAGTCCACCAAACAAACGCTCAGCAAGCCAAACTCACAGGCAGTTCTGGATTACTTACCTTTCCGAAGCAGGATCTGGTGCTTGGTTCTTCATCTTCTTCCCCTTACATCTCTTGCTCCCAGAGAACTGCTTGCAATCTACCCTGTTTGTTGCCCGTTTTCTTGTTCTTCAGGGCAGCTAAAACCATTGTCTTTGAAAGGCACACCTAGAGAGGCTTTTATTCACTTGAACAAATAGTCACTGACTTCCTTTGGAATATGGTGTAATTGTGACAGGATACTAGCCAATCTGCTGGAGAGCAGACTATTTTATTCATTAGGCCTTATAGGGTAGGAAGGGATTCTGGAGTGAAAGAATGTACCTTCAATACCAGTCCCTTATAGGAGAGAAACTTGGTAAGACATTGAGAGGCTGCACTTAAAGCTTGAAAGCAGCAGGTGATGGAAAGCTGGGCTGATGTGGGTGATGCTAAAGACTCAGTGCAGAGTTGATGGCTTGGATGGTGATCCTTGAAGCTTCCATGCTTGCCAGATGATGCTTCTGAAGATGCAGCAAGAAGGGTGTGATGGGGCTATCACAAGGCCAGTCTCACAATTGTCCTGTCTACAGCAGTCTACCCTGTCTCACCTGCCATGACTTGTGTTAAACTAGATGTTGAATGCAGGAGGCTGCCCATTTAATGCCCTAATGCCTAGGGTACCACACACAGCTCCAACTTTCCTATATCATGTCCCATGCCTTACAGATGGCATCCAATGTGGCTCTGGCCTCACTCTGGGCCCCATTACATTTCAGTTGGATATCAGACCTTGACTTGGATTACTCCTAGTCAGGCAGCCTTAATGCCTGCTGTCATGTGGAACTGCAAGCTCCCTAACCCCTCTCCCTTTTAGTACCGGCCTCACCTCTAGGACCTTTGGCCACACAGGCCCTGGCCTTGCCTTTAGGCCAGTTGGAACCCAAGCTCTCTGGCTTTGGGCATCCCTTGCCCTTCTGGTCCTGGCCTCAGCATTGACCAGTCAAGGGTTTCCTGGCTAGGTTCTCAAACTGCTCACCCATTCCCTCTCATACAGGTCCACCATCTTGGGTTCATCCAAACACAGTAGGCCTTGAAGCATGCCATACTCTTCTTTCACTAGAGAAGCAACTGGTGTTGCATTTCCTGGGGACCACCCCACCATAGGCAGCCCCACCACACCAACCTACCATACCATCCTACCCGAGCAAGGTGTAGTTTTAAGTTATACCACAGGACCAGGAGCCCCCTGTGTTCCCCCTAGCTCCTGCCCTTGCCTCCAAGATGTTGCGAGTAGTAGCTCCAGTTAGGTGATGTTCTCCCTACAACTGCAGCCAGTGAACTGCTAGCTCAGCCCTGAGAGGCAGG
The DNA here is from genome assembly GCA_030014935.1 of Caiman crocodilus. Lineage (NCBI taxonomy): Eukaryota > Metazoa > Chordata > Crocodylia > Alligatoridae > Caiman > Caiman crocodilus. The sequence continues at coordinate 49,510,836 of JAGPOW010003685.1, forward strand.
GTTAAACAAAGGCTGCTCATGCCCTTCCTCCTATTCCATGGCCTGCATCTGTAGCTGCCCTTTGAAGTGGCAGGCACCAAAGGTGCTCTGCCACAAAGAGATTTAAGCCACCTTTGTAGACTATTTCCAAATAGTTGACAGTACCTTTTATAAGAAGAAGCTGTCCTCTTTTACCACCACCACCTTCAAATCTTCCTTTTTTTTTTTTTTTTTTACTAATTGCTATTCTCCTTCATTATAATGTATTTATTTAATGGTTTAAAAAAATACTAAGCCTGTGTTCCTTCTACCTTCCTTTCTCTGCCATGGCACAGTAAAACCAGAAGTCCAAATTCCTGCTCTGGGTCAGAAAAAACCCTAGTGTTCAGCTTTGGCAGTGTGAACTAGGGATGTTTTGTAGAAATGAAATGTTTCAAAATTGTTGAATAATAATAAAAAAAAAATTAATGGATTTTGGGTTTTTTTTAATCAAACTGCTGAAATTTTGAAAATGCTTGTTTTACCATATTAACATAACCAAAAAAAAATGTTTCATAAACAAAAAACCCAACATAAAACAAACCTGCTATTCAGCTAGCTCTAGTTCTGTATCAAGAATAGGGCCTCAAGCTACCTGATCAGAAAAAGGATGTAGGCCAAGGAGTCAAGCATAGGAAATGATATCTAGTATGATGTCTGATTTCAACTCAACATATCAATATTAGCTATATGATGTATCACTTTACAATAAGATGCATAAAAGGGAGGGCGTTGGGGTTGTTTTTCGGGGATTTTTTAATTATAAATGATTGCTTATAATGACTGGTTAGTTCTAAGGCACAGAAGACTCTCAGTCCTAATGAACTTAGTCTAAAAAACTGAATGGGAGATGGTTCAAGAAATAGCCTCAAAGGAATACAATCCAATTACCACAAGAAATCGGTAAGGAAATTGTTGAGCCAGTTGACTATCAATGGATTAAGGAGCAATGAAAGGGGATAAAAACTCTGCAGAGGAAGTATTTGAATGAATCTTTATTAGACTGCAGAGGTATCTGCTCCTTTTTCTTTTCAGATAATGAAGTCAGGCACCCTCAGTGATTGAGGTGTCAAAAGGGGAGGTGCTTTAACAAAATCATCAAATATAGATGATATTCATCAAGTTTTCTAAAGGAGTTTAAGAATAAGGAGGCTGAGATGATAATAAAAATATAATAGATAATTTTAATGAAATATTGCATACCAGAGCACTGGAGGATAGCAAAGGTTGTGTTTCCCTCTTTAAAAAGGGTGCTTAGGATGATTATGTGAATTACAAACCAATGCGTCTTGCTTCAGTACCAGGTAAATTGGCTGAAGTTATAACTGAGGAGTTACACAATGCAGACTAGATGAACATGATATGATCCATTCTGGTTTGCTCCTATTTTATGAAGGAAAATCATATTTCTCCCATATAGCAGACATCAAAATTGTGAATAAGATGGGTGATAGATCTTGTCAAAAAATTTTGAAATAAATTGTTTCTCAGACTACTAAGAATGAAACATTTTGGCTAGTTAGATGTTCAATAAGCTATTCACATTATGAAATGGAAATGTCAACCCTCAGATTTGCATGAAAACAACTAAAGGTCTGAAAGACAGAGTAAAGTTCCTTGCACAGTTCCAATTGTCACTGAATTCTATGGGAGTTTGTTAGGAGCTGGATAAGGCCTCTTCTGGGTTGTTGAAAAGCTGCCACTTGTTGAGCACATTTCAGTTCAGTGGAACTGTTGATAATGGATTTATGACACAGATACCTTGTTCTAGGAAGACTCGAATCCTCAAAGCGATACAAACTTTTCCAATCAATAACATACAAGTTTTATTGATACACAGTGATCGCAGATAAGAATAATTCTGGGAAGGCAAACAAAATTCCTTTTTCTGATTCTATATCTACCAGTTGTGGAAAGGTAGATCTGGATGGTACACAAGCTTCACCCTGTAGTTCTCTCTTGAATGGCAGATGTCAGCAGCCTGGAGTTTGAGGGCTTAGGCTCCTCCCCAAACAGTGGGGTGGGTGAGATGGGCTAGTGGTATGCCCTCTCTGCCTATGGTGGCCTTGGGTTTCCTCCTCAGGGACCCTTTGCTGCTCTGAAATCCCTCCTTTTGTATATTTTTGCCTTTTTGATGACTCTTCATTCCCGGGTATCATTGATTCTTTTCCCTGTGGTCATCATACTGTCCATGTTCTGTCCTATTAGCATTTTCCTTTGCTCCAACAAACTCATCACATGCATACACATCTTATTTTGGTTACTTCCTGGGCCTCCTAATTTGGTCTGTTTACCAAACCCAGAAATCCCAAGGGCTCTGCAGTTGGGCATTGTGACCTGAAGCTACCCTATCTCATGTTATGGAACAGTATGATGCATGTCTTCAAATTCCTAGCTTGTGTCTGCTGGTTTCAGACACAGTGGGCCTTGAAGGAAACTATCACAACAGGCTTTTAGAACCCAGTTATTCCAAGCTGTTTTCCTGGACCAGTTCTAATACATATCTACACTACCTACAAGCCAATTCCCAAAAGCAAACCTCGATATATAATTTTCTAGCCATCAAAACGATTCCTTAAGATACTAAATATGAATACCAAGTATGTTTAACACACAAATTAAAGAAAATGAATATTTTTGCCTGTGGAATAAATTTTACTAAATTTTGTTTGTTCTATTTATTAAATGAAGACTTATTAAATATTAAACTGAAGAATATTGAGTATTATCTCTGCCACAAAAAGAAAAACTGCATACTGAGTATGAATTAATACAAACTCATCCAATGTGATTTATAACTCTCAAGTCTTGAAGGAGTACCATAATTCTACTCTCTGGGTGCTAGGATGTGCATTTGCACACTTGCTTTGTCAAAACTTAACTAGACTTACAACTCCATACATGATATCAAGATGAAAAGAATCAGGTAGAATATTAAGAATTGTATATATGTTATGGACACCGACTGGTTATTACTGGGACTAACTTATACATAAGTAGTGCTCTAATCACTGAGGCCAAAATTGGAGAAGGGTATCCAAAATTATACAAGAGCAATATCTTTACAGCAACAGCTAAACAAAGAAAGGGAGTGAGGAAAATATGGACAGAAATGGAAAAGCTCCATGATATGAAGAATTCATGGACAAGGAAGTGGAATAAAAAGAATAGAGTAAAGAACTGAGAAGCAGATAGAGACACATTGGGAGATAAATGAAAAAGGGGTGGAAAGACAAGTATGCTGTTCTAGAACATATTAGGTGGGGTATATTCAGTAGACACGAGGAAGTACTAGTATCATCGTACAAGGCATGAATAAATCCTCATTTCAAATATTGTTTACAATTCTGTAAACAACGTTTATACAATTATTAACTTAAGCCAGGACAGGTATAAAAGAGGGCTGGTAAAGCTGCTAAGAGGTAGGGATCTTATTGTGAGAGAAAATGAAAAGATCTTGGCTTCTTTAGCTGAGTAAAATGAAGATTAAGAGGGGATACGATTTCTTCTATGGGATGAATAGTAGCAAGGGGAAAATCTGTGGAGACTAAAGAAAAATACCAGCATAAGATCAAATGGCTATAAACTGTGAACAAATCTAGCAAATAAAAGATGTGTTTTAATTATCTGAGAAACGTAGTTTTGGAATGATCTTCTAAGCAAAGAGTAGGGGCAAGGAACCTAACTGATGTTAAGTTTGTGCATTTACGGAGGGTATAATAAGATAAGGTAGGAAGTTCTCATTTATCACTGGTTGTGTCTATACATAGAATTCATTTGATGCAATAAACTCTGGTGTACTTCATGCCAGAGTTTATTGCTCCTGCACACGGCTTTTGTATGTGCACCTGGCACTATAGCATGTTGAGCTCGGGCAGCACAGCCCCAGCTGGCAGAGGGTCCAGGGAGTCAGTCTCCCAGCTCAGAGCTGCTCCTGTCCAACTCAACATGCTGCAGAGGGGTTGGCTACTGAAGGAGAGGTTGGCTACTGAAAGAATGAATAGCCAGCTATTAATAGCCACTCATGAAAGAGAGTGATCTTTATTAAACAAATACTTTTTTTAACACATAGGTTTTTTAACATGATAACCTATTATCCAGTGTGTTTATGATGGCTTCTTGGAAAGTTCACAATTTTCTCCAGCAGACACTATAAAGCATTAGCTGTATGTTCCCAGAAATCTGAAAATAGTCCACCATACTGAAAGTGTATGTGGTGGGAACCCATAAATCCCCACATGTGATTAGACCAATGGAATATCTAAAGGTATACATTGTGTAACAGGTCAGCACTCAGGCTCGCCCCCCCCCCATCCGGTCCATACATCTGTCTCTGGGCAACTGCCCGCCTTGTCTCGCCTGCCATGTCTTTGATGTTAATTAATTAGTTTATGTTAATTGGCGGGAAGCTGTCATAGTGCCCCCTGGCAACGGGGCCATACAATCTGTGGCTCCTTCTTCCCCAATACCACAGCCCAAGCCTCGCAGATATCAACTTGGCCTTCATGAGTGTTACAACGCCCTTTTTGAGGCTCCCTGTGCCTACCTTGGGACTCCTGTTAATGCTGCCCCCTCTCTGGGGCTCACAGTGCCCACACTGGTCTTCCTACTCCTTGCCCCTCTTGGGCTCCTTAAGATGCTGACCCCAGTTTGGGCTCACCACATCCACCTTGGACCCCTTACTAGCGCTGCCCCTTCTCTGGGGCTCACTGTGCCCACGCTGGGCTCCTCCTAATAATACTGCCCCCTTTCTGGGGCTCACTGCGCAGGGACTCACTGTGCCCTGGCTGAGCTCCCTAATAAGGCTGCCCTCTCTCTCTGGGGCTTGCTGTGCCCCCACGGGGCTTCTTGATAATGTTGCCCCCTCTCTGGGGCCTACTGTGCCCCACTGGACTTCCTGACTAATGCTGCCCCCTCCCTGGGGCTGACTGCCCATGCTGGGCTCCCTAATAATGCTGCCCCCTCTCTCTGAGGCTTGCTGTGCTGGGACTTCAAATGCCCTTTTCTTGACTGTTGTCCATGTATCCCGCAAGCTGTGCCCCCACTGGCACTGAACTGCGCACTCCCAGGCGCTAGGGCCCCACACCTCTGTGGGCCTTTATGAAGCCTCCTCCAGCCCCTACTAACCTCACCCAAACCATCGGTGTCATAGTTAACATCAAAGCAAACTCCAGCCTCTTGGCTATAACTGAAATCATAAGCCACCCAGCTGTAACAACAACAAAATAAAAGCCCTTTGGCTATGACTAAATAGAAGCCCACCAGCCCAAACAACATTCAGTCTTACCCATGACCCTTCAACCCTCAGCTGCAGCCCTGCATCAGGTTTCCACTCTCTCCCAGGGCAGAGAGCTCCTTTCCCTTTGGTAGCTGGCAGGGAACTACCAGCCTGGCCCTGGCTCTGGGCTTTATAAGAGCCAGGCCCTGCCCCTTAGGGTCAGCTGACTTCATTGGTTGCCCCAGTAACCTGCAGCTGTGCTGCCAATTAATAAGATGCAATAACTTATTTATGGAAGTTTCACCCTACCCCCAGGCAGAAAGTGGTATTAATATTGCATTTAAAAGCATGTCTAGGTATGATTTTAAAACACAGACAAGGGTTTTAGTTCTGGTCTGTCCCTGCAAAAATTTTCATCTCTTATTCTCAAAAAGGGATTGCATGAACACTTTCTTTTCATGTTGTTGTTTTCTTCTCTGAGTATTCCATTAGTTTGTTTCATTTACAGAACTTTTTCTAAAATAATATATTTTTGTTTCTCTTGTTGCTTTAAATTGATGGAAAGTGCATCTTTAAGTTTAACAATTCTATTAAAAATAATGATGATAAAAGAATATTGGAACAATACAGAAGTAATAATATAATCAAGGTAATATAATGGTGTAGCTACAAGACACATTTTCCCAGCCAGTGCTGAAGCAAGCAAAGTTTATCTTTAAAAACTATGATTTACGATAAAGCTGTCAAACATGGATATTGAAACAGACTTAAGGGAAATCAGTACTCCAATGAGGTCTAGCTACATTTTTAAGAGCTTACACAAAACTTCAAGATGATTTATTTGGCAGCTAGAGATACGTAACAACATGTGGTTGTGGATGTTCTGTACACTATTCCTATCTTGAATTTGTTTTCCTGTATCACACCCTATAAACTTTAATTTATTTTTGCATTCTTTAGGGGGAGATTGCTAATGTGTGAGCAGGGGATTGGCGTCAGGATTGCTTGATTCCCAGCTTTGTCATTAACATGACATATGGTTTTAGTCAAAGCACTTGAACTTTCTAGTGTATCCTTTTTAGGGTTTCCATTTTCTCATCAGTTAAATGGGGACAATCCTTTCCTACTCAATGGCAGTGTTGTATGATTTAATTTGTTAATGTTTTTCATCTATCTATTTATAAGAGGCATGATATGTGCAAAGTGTTTTATTTTGCGTCTGCAAATAGTATATTATTTTAATGTTAGTTCAGATACTTTTGGAATATTACTTTGTCCTAAGGATTTCTGCTCAGTTGAGTACTTGGTTATATATCTATGAGACAGGTAGTTTGAATGACAGTGGCCAAAATATTTTAAAATATCACACTAATTAACATTGTATATGCACTAACTGGTTTTATGAAGGATGATAGATATACAAACATTTGTTTACCATTTACCACAAATGGTCCATTCTTAAGTTAGCCTACTACATTTTCTACATTTACTTATTATTTGATCTTATGATCAGTATTGTGGTCATGCACAATATGATTATGATGTCTTTCTTCCAAATTAACAGACAGTTGCTAGGAACAATAAACAGGCAGAAATGGAGACATCTTGAATCTCTCTTCTTGACTTATTTTACCTGCTTAATATTTTGTCTCTTGACTGGCCTGGTACAGGGCCTGAAATTTGCCTTAGGTACTGTTTCTGCTGCATGGATAACTAGTACTATTTCTTTGGTTTCCAAAGAAATCTTGAAGATAATAGGTTAGAGGAGAAATAGCTATGGCTGACAGGCACAGATAAGTCAAGTAACCAGTACCAGTGGACACAGTGCTAAGATCAAAATTTCTTTCTGTACATATGATAATACTAGGTGAATACTGAAGGTGCATAATGAAGAATAGCATGGAGACTGTGTAACGTCACACACGTCATGGAAACCATGGAGAAAATCTATGGAAGTTGGAAAGAGTAGAGAAGGCAGATCCACGATTGTCTTATGTATTAATTTCAGCATTATTATGTGCTCACTGCTAATCTCTATTTAAACTATTTTCCCCAGGATTTTTCAATGAGTAGTTGACACTAGTACATCAATACTATATCTGAATCACTGAACTTAGCAGAAGTAACCAGAACAAAATCAGGCATCTTTCAAGTGTTTAGGCATGATCCAAAATCCCTGTATCACTTCTGTATATGAAATATCCTATCAATACCCACATTCATAGTCTTCTAAGATACTTTTCTCTCCCATGGTGTCTGTTCTTTTCCTGCTTCCTGTCACTTCCTGTTGTTTATTATGACCTTTTTATTATATGTTTTGAGGTAGATGGAAGAGGTCTTGCTCAGAGCTAGAATCCCATTGTGCTATGCATTTTATAAGCAGGAAGGGCATACATGATTACCATTTAAAAAGCTTGCTCTGTCTCAATGGGCATGGCTACACATGCATATTAATGCGACACAATACACTCCTGCACTTATTGCATTGGAGTTTATTGCTTTCTGGCCCTGCATTTATGTGTGCACCCAGGACAACAGCATGTTGAGCCAGGTCAGAACAGTCCCAGCTGTTAGTGGGCCTGAGAAGTCAGCCTTACAACCCTGGGCTGCTCTGACCTGGCTCAACATGCTGCAGAGGGGCTGGCTGAGGCACAAAGGTATTCCAGTGTGGGGCCAGCCAGCAGGCAGCCCCCAAACTGAAGTATCCTCATGCTTCAGCCAGCTGCATCAGCACTACTGTGGACTAAAATAGTCCATAGAGTAAATACAAGTACTATCCTGTTGTGGCATTTTTTAGTATTTGTATTTATTCTGTAAATACAAGTACTATCCTGATGCAGAGTTGTTAGTTTACTCTAGCCTAATAGCTCTTCACATGTAGATGCAAGATGTTTACTACTGGGCTAATTAGTCTATTCTGTAGTAAAAACCTTGTATAGATGTGCACACTGGCAAAGAAATGACACAGTGCACTGACTGGCTGTGATACTGTACCTTTATGGGGCCAAATCTACAGACTTTATTTACATCTGTGGTCCTACCAAAAACAAGGCTAGAAGTGTGCTGTAACATGAAATCGAACAAAAATCAAACTTATAATATTTTGTATTTTTCTTGCTATTTAATTTTTATTGGTGTGCCACACTTCATTCTGTTTCTCCAACTTATGCCCTTGTAGCAGTTTTTCTTAAGTCTGTTTTTATTTCCTACTTTCACCACCTGCATTATTACTTCAGTGCACAGAAAATACTGATGGATGAGTGACACCCATCAAACATTACTACCTAGTGCAAGCGAGGAAGCAGAGAGAAAATATCAGATCCTAATATGAGGAACTCACCGATCATAAATTGTTGCCTCCTATACCAAGGTTGCAAATAGTAAAGATACAACATTCTGACAGAGAAGTGACACCCATCAAAATTTCCTTGAAACAGCTTCCTTCTTTTTGAACCCAAGATGATAGGATCATCATATTTTAATGCCAGAACTATTCAAGAGCTAGGCATTTTGTGATGTTACATCATGACTCTGAGTTAATTTTTGTTTGCTCGGCTGTTCCTGCTTGTAGCACTGGAATTTTGAAACACAAAACCTGACTCTAAACAGTTAATATAAAGTGGGTCGGAAGAGGTGGGTAGGAAGGTCTTAATATCATCTAAAATCAAGAAGTATATCAGTGATTGTCAAGGGCAGGGGTAGGCAACATTCTTCGGCCGGAGTGGCAAAAAATACCACAATTCCTCCCTTGGAAGGTGCCGGAGTGCCGGCATGCCAGAAAAACTAAATAAGGGCAGCAGGTACATGGCGGGATGCCCTGCTTGTGACCCTTGTCCCCCACCCAAAGCCCCTGACCCCCAGCCCTGCTGCTCCTGCCCACCACCCAAAGCCAGCTACCCAGAGCCAGGGCTGCAGCCTGGAGACTGCAAACAGCTGTGCCAGGCTCTGGAGCCCTGGCATCAGCTCTGTACCAGCGTGTGCAGGCACACCTCAGAGCAGGCAGTGGGGGAGGGGCCTGGTGTCTCCCTCGCTCCTGGCACAGAGATGGTGACTGGGCTCCAGAACCTGGTGCAGCTGTTTGAGCCAGCCCAGGCTTTGGGCAGCTGCAGCAAGCAGCGGGCAGGCTGCAAACAGCTGTGCTGGGCTCCACAGCTCCAGCATCAGCTCCATGCATGTGCAGCCACTGCAAGCAAGCCCTGCTTGAAGCAGCCTGGGCTCCATTGCTGGCAGCATCTACCCAGAGCCAAGGCTGGCCATAGCTTGCCAAGCAAAATGGCCTCACGTGTCATGGTGGGCACGCATGCCATGGGTTGCTGACCCGAACTAGGGTGTCAGGGCACCCAGGGTGCCACAGCATCCTTTGAAAGATACATCAGGAATTGTGAAGAGATAGGCAAATAAAAGCTATCCTGCCCCTCTGCAAGGAGGTAAACTATTATTAATAGCTAACCATTTGTGAATAGCACACTACCTCATTTAAAAAACTATGATGGGGTACCATGAGTCTAGGGAGGCTAAGAACCACTGATCTAAAGTATTTTAGTTAATCAATATTAACTAAATATTGGACCAAATCCAATACTACAGCAGAGCTCACAGAGAGGTGTGTGTGTGTGTGGGGGGGGGGAGCCCAGCCCCACCCCACCCCAATTCATCAATGTCCCTGATGCAGCTGTGCAGGTGGGAGGGGGCATGGCCTTGCACCAATTCCTGGGGCTTGGCAATTTGGCAGTAGGGGAGGAGGGTGGGAGGGTGGTATTAATGGTCACTACACTCCCCCTCTCAAATTTCCTGACTAGTGGGGAGCTGCATGAGGGAGATGTGGCTCTATGAGCCGCATTTGGCTTGCGGGACAGAGGCTGAGCACCCCTGATCCAGGCCTTGGACCATGGAAACTCTGGGTTAGTGAAAGTGGGGATCAGATCCAAAAAAGAGTGAAAGACTAGGACATCTAGGTAAGCAGTTGTTGCCAGGCTACTACACTACCCACCTTCAGGAAAATGCAAACAACAGTAGGAGGCAATCAGGACTCATAGCAGAGATACCTTGTATTAGACCAACAAGATTTCCCTCCTCCACGCAAAATAAAAATCTTTAAAAGAAATGTCTTTAAATAATTTCTCTAAAGATTTTTTTGTGTGTGTGCAAAGCTTGTTGGTCTAATAAAAGATAATCATCTCTGCTATGAGTCCTGATTGCCCTTTCCTCTAGACCAATACAGGTACAACCGGGATACCTAACACCAGTAGGAAGCACTTGACAGGCGTCTCTCTCATTTGTATTTCTAAGGGAACGGCGGGCCCTAAAGGGAGTCCGGCTCTCTTTCTTTTAAGCACATCCCTCCATGCCAACCTCCCTTCCCTCCAAGTTTGGGAGCCCTGTTTGCAGCCGTAGAGATTCCCAGACTCCCCCAAGTGGCTGCGGAGGAGATCGGGCCGCGCCGCGAGTGCTTCCAGGCTGCTGCAAAAACCCCCAGAAGAAACCAAATGCTGCGGACTCGCACCCCCCGGCTCCGCCCGTGCCCTGCTCGGGGGCAAGCCAGGCCTGTCCCAGCCCCGCGGGCGTCGGGCTCCCTCCCCGCCCTGCAGATCCGTGGAGGGGGCAGAGGCCGGGCCCGGCCCGGGGGCTGCGAGACACCCCTGACGAGGGCTGGGCGTGCGCTCCCCGGGGCTTGGAAGGCAGGCAGGCAGGCAGGCAGCCCCCTCGCCCCATTCGTCCGTCCGTCTAGCCAGTGCCCAAGCGCGCGAGGCAGGCTGGAGCGGGTGCCCTGAAGCGCGGGACTTGGCGCGGCTCCCGCCCCCCGGATCCTCGCTGCTTTACCTGGGCGGGCGGCGCCGGAAGGGGCCGTGGCCGGGCTGCGACATGGGCTGCGCCGGGCGGGGGAGCCGGGTGGGGCGGGGAAGGCGGCGTGTGCCAGATGCCGCGCGCTGACAGCTCTCGGGAGCAGCCCAGCGGCTCCCTGTCATTGGCTCAGTGCAGCGGACCGGCAAGGCTGCGCGGTATAATAGCACTATGCCTGGCAGAGGCAGCGGCTCACACGCCTCTCTTAAAGCCACGGAGATGTTGCTACTGCTACCGCCGCCGCCGCCGTCGTCGTCGTCGCCTCTGCTCCTCCTCCCGCTGCCGCCAGCGCTGCACTGAGGCTGCGAGAGACGCCGGGGCTGAGCTCGCCCCCCGGGCGCGGGGGAAGGGACGGAAGGGAGGGGGCCGAGCCCCGCCGCCGCCGCCGCAGCGGGAGGAGGGCGAGAGCCAGGACCGGGCGCAGGTCCTGCGAGGCCGCCCCCCGGGGTCTGCCCGAGTCGCCGGCCGCGGGGTGCATGGACGCGGCTGCAGCGGAGGCGGCGGCCGCCCCATGGAGTGTTACTACATTGTCATCAGCTCCGCGCACCTCAGCAATGGGCACTTTCGCAACATCAAGGGAGTTTTCCGCGGTCCACTCAGCAAGAACGGGAACAAAACTCTGGTAATGGCTTTTCCTGCCTCTTTCTATCCCTCCCCCTTCACCTCTTCCCCAACCGCGTCTCTGCTGGAAGCCGGGATCTGCAGTGTGCCGGAGCCCCGGGCAGGTGGGGAAGTGCAGCTGTGCTGGCGGGTGATGGGCACCTGGCCCCATGCTCGGCATAGGTTGGGGGAGTGGAAGTGGCTAAAGCACGGAGTCTCCCTCTTTTTTTCCTGGGAGTTGTCACCCTCCGGGGGCATGCCTTCCACTCCCCCCAGGAGATCTTTGCCTGACCTTTCTTTTTTTTTCTTTGCTCCCACTCATTTGGGGTCTGGTTATGGAAGTCCTGGAAATGGGGCTGTGGGAAACATACCCACCTTCTTCAGGTCAGGTTCTTCCATACCCACCCTTTCCAGGTCAGGCTTCACGCGGCCTTTCACCTGGGAGGGCAGAGTCTTTTAACAAGCGGGAAACTTCTGTGTTGGTGCTGCCAGCGCACATCACGGGCAGAGGCGGCATACTGCCAATCTGGATCCAAGTACAACAGCCGATTACTTCGGTCCCTGCTGTCTGTACCAGTTGTGGGGGGTTGTTTTGTTTTGATTTCAGAAAGTTTAAAAAAGGAAAGGAAAAAGAAGGTAAAAGAGAAACGCTTATTTGAGGCCTGAAGGTCCTGAACAAGGCCACTTAGTGGTTCAGGAAGGACATAAAACTCTACCTCCTGGTTAATACAGATGGTCTGAACAGGTCTCAACTAAGCAGTGTTTAAGAGCTTTTTACTTGGATCCTGTAGAAAGTGTTCATTCACAGGCTGTGCCTTAAAATGACAGTGGTATCGTACTCATTTGTTCATGTGTTAGTCATATATGCCTTCCGTTTCTGCTACTTTGGTTGACTTTTGTGCTCATTTCTGTGTGGTTCTGGACTCAGTAGATTGTGAACAACTATGCATAGGAAGCCATGTGGAAAGAGGGGGTGATAAAGTCCATATTTTACATATGCCAATTTCCCCCTTAAAATATTATTGATAAAGGATAACTAGAGACTGAGTGAGCTACATCATGTAACAGCTCGGTCAACATGCAAGGAATGTGTAGACTGATATATGGAAGTAGTGGTTAGTTACATTTTTTTTTTTTTACCACTCCCTTTTATCACCTTATCCAAGTTTCCTTCAGATAAAACAGCAGGATTTACTTTCAACATACTTGTTCCCTTGAATGCGTGACCTGTATTGACAGGGAATTTACTAAAGTGCTTAACATTTGCTAAAGTTGGCAAGCTTGCAGTTTCTCCCTAAATAAAGAGATTAAAGCAAGTCTGAGCCAAGCCATAAAAATAGTAACTACTACTAGAATATCTGAAGCAGTCTTTGGATTGTACCAAATTGTTCCAATTGAAATGCTACTGCTCTGATGTTGGAGAATTGATAGAGATATTTCAGAGCTCTATACTTTAAATATTGCTTATGAATTTGTTAGGAGAATACCCTTGTCTTCAAAATTAAATAGGATTGTAGAATCCTTGTAAAAGCAAAATCTTTATTAACAGTAATCACAATTTCAGAGAAAAAAACAGCAACTATAGCAAAATTTTTAAGTAACTGTTACAATTCCTAAAGTAATTAACACAATTGGTACAATATATTGCTTCCTTGGCTGATCGAGCTGTTGGAGGAAAGATGGATCAGGCAAGCTTAATTGATAGAAAGTCTAAATTAACTTCTGAGCCGTATATTGCCACACACGACCTATGTTGTTTTGCTTGCATTGTACTCCTTGCTCTTGCCTGACAACCCTCCTTTCTAATGCTTCTACAAGAAAGATATATTTTTTTTACAGTCACTTTTTTTTTTCCCCATAAGATTATTATTAACTAAAATATTTCTGGAAAGAAAACATCTGTGTTTAACAACAATTTTTTAAAAAAGTAAATTGTAACCCATTGTTTACATTTTGGCAGTAAATGTAAAGTTTATTACTGATTTGGGGAAAGTTTCTCAATAAGGCTGAATAATGAATTCTGTATTTATTAACTGAGTTTCTATCATTTTAACTTAAAGCTTGAATACAATGCACCTCTATAGTTGTGGCCAGAAAGCAATACACCTCTCAAATAAAGTTCTAAATTTAAAATTAAAAGAAGTTCTTTGTCTCGGATTCTATATTGGATTCCTTAATCCATATCTTAAGAAATCATGTAAATGACACAACATGTGAAACCTAAGAAAGTGTTTTTATCTCCAGGTAATTTTATTTTGAAATGAATAAAATACTATTCATTTTCAAATGATGAATAAACCAGATTACAAAGTTAGCACACCTGATAACTAACTAACAAAAATAGCTTCAAAGATTCAGCCTTATCCTCTAAACACTTAGGCACATTTCAATTGGCTTCTATTTGCAAATGAAATGATAGAGAATCAACCAAATTGACCACAAATTTTTGAAAAGCTTTGCTTTAAGACATTTAAAAATGTATCTTCAGGAGTCGTGATAAGAATCCACAGTCTCTTAATGAAATCTTTTGGGATCGTATTCCGAAATGTGTCAGGATACCTATAATACATTTCTAAAATCTGAAGAAAACATACAGCCAGTATAAGAACTGAAGAAGCATATGACTGCTCTTAGTTAATTTTCATTTACACTCTTAACCCAAAAGCAGATTGTGAATGTTTTCTTGTGCGTGGGGGATAACACTAAAGCAACTTTTTATTTCTATAGAGTTGAATGACTTATGTGCAGAAGGTGGCATGTATTAAGCCCTGCTTTGCCTGTGCTCTGAAGGAATAAAGTCCAATACTATGCTACTAAATGCAAGAGACTTCACTAAAATCTATTAAACTTTTCTCTCTAAAAGTAGGAAAGGCATGATTGCAGACAATGGATGAAGTAGGAATGGCTTATTGGTAGCTCCTCTTTCTGCCACCCTGCTGCCCTAATTGCCTCTTTTACGTTCCTCTTTTAAGTCTAGCAGTTGAGGAGGCTGCTTGGAGACCTCGAATGCCGCCTCTGAACTTCCCTCTGGTCCTAGAGTGACCTGGGAAGACAAACACTGTCTGAAGATCGGAGATAGAAACATTCTGCTCCTCTAGTGGTGAAGAAGGTAGGACACGGCCTCAGAGCTTCTCTTTGCCCTTTGTTTGGGAAGGTGAAGGGCCTGTTGACAGTGAAGAGCAGGAGTGGTATCAGGGTAGCCTTGACTGCCAAACAGGGAGGAGAAGTTCGTTTGAGAGCTCTTGTCCCCTCTGGTCAGAAAAAACGAGACAACTGCCCTAATATCCTACTAGGGTAGATTGAATTACCTCTAAGATTTGGTGGAGAGGTATGGAAAAGGATATTTTCTATTCCATGAAAGAAAAGAAGGGTCCTTTCTGTGCCTACTTACATATGGGAAAGAAAGGGAAATCACTTATTTTCTATGCCACATTTAAGGAGGGATGTCCCCTCACCCATCCACAGGATATCAGTAACTTTTTCTGGCAATATGCGCTTACAGTAGAACCTCAGCAAAAATCTATGTAGAAGTTGAAGAAAGGGAGGAAGAAGTGGTAAAAGGGAGAGAAAAAGAATGGCCACAGAAAAGTGGCTGCAGTAGCATAAAATCAATGAAGGAATGTAGGTAGAGGGCAGAAGGAACAAAGACAAGTGAAAGGTAAAGCACAATGGAGCTGGTCAGATTTAGCAACCATTGAACATTCCTGTGAAAAATGAAAGAGGAAAAATACAGTGGAAAAAATGCTGTTTGTGTTGGAATCTTTGCATACTTGCTCTCCTTGGTGTGTCTGAATAATACATGAGTATGTTGGGGACAATGAGTTTTTGCCATTCTGGGCCATTCTGACCTAAAGTGTTCCTTCCTGGGAAGGATATAAATTGGAATCCTGGTACTCTAGTTTATGAGGAAGAGGGACTCAAAATTTTTCATTGGAGAGTGCTGTCTAAACACCTAAAACTATTAAAAAATTGTCAATGCGCTGTCATTAAAAGAACTTGGTGGTTGTTTTGTTGGGTCTCTGGACCATTAATTAGGGGTTAAACTTTTCACACTTTACATCTTGCCTTCTGAACCATTCTTTTTGGAACGTGTGACTTTTTAAAAATTCGACTTATTCTATTATGTTCTAAAGTATTGAAACACTTATTAATTCAATTACTTATTAATTTTATTGATGAAACAAAAGTTAAGAATACTTGTTGCTGTCTGGATTAGTGATGTGAAGAGAGACTAAAATTAAGAAACCCATACAAGTGAATACGTGGGGACAGGTGGGGGGAAGAGGAGGGAATCTTGTGCTGCTGTGAGCTTCTCATTGTAAAATGTTTTCTTAAGGGATGTTTAGTGTCTTTTTGAAAGAATCAAGTAGTTAATTGTAATAAGCTTGCTGGGTCATCCATTTTACGTGATCCTATCTTGCTTGGCGGTTCATTCTATGTAAGGAAACTGTATGCCTTTTTAAGGTACTGAAGTATACCCTTTTAATGTAAAGATAAGACCTGACTGTAGTATAGTTCATTTTAATGTGCAAAATTATATATAGTATAATTGGTAATTGAAGTAGACATTATGTTTTTGTTCCTTTCTTTGGTCATCTATTCCACATATTTATTCTGCCTACAATAAAAAACCCCCCAAAAAACAACTCTAAACATCAGATTCAAAGTTTTGTTATCTTCTCTGGCATTCCTAGTTAATGGTATTTTTGTTTGTTTGTTTGTATTCAGGATAGAGTTTTCATGTAGATCCCAGTGCATTGTACTTGTCATCTATTTGTATGAGCCATCCCCTTCCAACTTTGGATCTTCTAAACGTCTTCACAACCTGTCACTATGACTAACCTCTTCCCATGTCATGGGGGTCAATTTTAACTAATCTTTCCTCATAATTCATATACTTGCCCCATGGCTGTTCTCTTTCAATTTTTTAATCTCAAGAGTTTGAAAGTTGTACTGAAGGATACCTGTTTGAATAGATAAATCAGTTGTTTAGAATCACAGACAGGTTAATTTGCTAAACCTTTCCAACAGTGTCCCTCAGAATTGCAAACAATATATTATGGAATTTATTTTAGTTACACACATGATTCTCCAATAGACCAGTGGGTGAACAGACCTTTTAAATGTAATCCTCTAAGTAGCTGGTAGGTAAGTAGTAATGGAAGCTCCGCTAATTAATAAAGATACAGAAGCTGCTTCCTTTGAATTTAGTTCAATTCTATGAATGTTTTACCTGCTCTAAATTTTTATTCATATGCAACTGCAAAACACATCAAGTAAGTGTACAGCAGATGAAAATAAAAATGTGAATAAAATCTTATTAATTCCAGAGATATTTCCTTTGTTTTATTTGCTTCTGATTACCATCATTAAGGTGATTCCAGAGCAGAAAATGATACCTTACTGGGCCACCTTTTCAGATGGTGGAATTTGCTACTGAATTTGCTTACTGATTTTTAGTAAGAAGTAGGTAAGCCACAACTTTTATGCATTAGGCCAGAGGTATCCAACTCATTTGGCTCTGCAAGCTGGACTGGACCATGGGGCTTGTTATGGTCCAGATTACCCACCTCTGGTAGCGGTGCAGCAGCTTTTTGATGAAACTGACTGCTGCATTGGCACATCTCTGGAACCCAAGGGCTGAATTTCACAGCCACTCAGCCCTTCTTTTCCCTGCTACTGATTTTAGTCACCTAAGACCCTGAATTTAGTGGAAGAGGTGTTCACCACCTGGTTTCTGGAGCTGCATCAACACATTGCTTTTGCAGCCATGTCAATAGGTCCTGTAACCCAGAATTTAACCACTCATTGACTACAAGAAATCCATAAGCTGCCAGTTGGAGCTAAATTTCCATTAGACACCATGGAAGTCTCCATGCTTGCAAAGGCTTACATGTGTTAAATTGCCATCAAAGGGTGGAGCACTTAATTAAACATATTCATAAGAATTCAATTGTTCAGTCCCTAGACACTTACATTTTTAAAACTGGGTCTTTTGCTGATAAGTATCTTGTGTATTTTTTAAATGTCTGTTGACATGTTTATTGAACATGTCTGCTAGGTTTTTTTAAATTGTAAGTTCCAAATCTCAGGGTTTAGTTATGTTAAATTTCATGGGGTTGGGAATAATGATTAACTAGTGCATTCTGAAAATGCCATCTGTCGCTCAGGCTGTCTGTTGTCTTTGTCTTTTCTACATTTTGTAGAATATTTCTGTATTCCCAGATCAACTAAAGTAAATATGTTGTGGTGGACATGAAAACCTCTTTTATGAGAAATTTATTATAAATGTTTATAGTTGAGAATATTACAAAAAATAACTAATTTTAAAACTGCATTGATTTGGTGGTTACATGTAGTAACCTAAAGAAAAGCATATAACTGGCAAATATGTTGGAAATGTAGACAGATTCCAAATTTCCTAATATGTACTTTTGATAAATACCTCATGCATCCTTTGCCCAAAGATGGCCCTCTAAAATTAGGTACATGTTTTAACTGATGAAGCTGACTTGTGTGCCAGAATGGAGGCATGAGGATGATGGGGGCTGAGGGCTGGCTCCTTGCTAGGCATGCAGCAGGGGCGGAGCCCACTCCACAGTGTGATTTGCTTTCTCCTTGTAGCTAAAGCTTTAATACCTTCAGAAATGCTGCTGGATTGGCTAAACAGCCAAAGCTGCTGCCAGTTTATCAGCAGCTGTAACTGGGTTAAAGCTTTAGATGAAAGGAGAGAGTGAGTGACACGGAAGGGGCTGTGTCCTTGCTCCTTGAGGCCTGCGTTCAGTCATGCATCTGCCTTCTTCTCCAAACAAGGCACATATCTTATTTATGTGCGTATGGTATGTGAGAAATAACATAGTATATAAGTAGGCCTGGTATCATAAGTTTATTTTAATTGTTAAAGAAAAAGATCATGATAAATACCTCCATATAGTATATAGTTGAAAATTAAATGGATTAAATGGCAAAAAAACCCCAATGTTCAATAAAGTGGGCTATATATTCTCCCAGGCTGTTACTAAATGCAACATAATTATTTTTCATACCTTTTTGTATTATTACAGAATTTATACTTAACCCATTTCAATTGCTAGGGTAGTGTTAGCTGTCTCTTGGCTACACCTTTGACTGTTTAGTAATAGAGTTTTACTTTCAGAAGTAGCTAACAAGTAATCACATTAAGTACTGTGAAGTACCGGATGCTATCTTCAGAGAGTCTGAATGTTTAAAGTTACATATGTAAGCACTTTGCTGCATTAGGCCCAGATTGATCATATTTACCACTGTCTTTCTGAAATAGCAGTAAATCTTATACAAATGTCAGGTTGATATGCAGGATGATAGTAAGGGCCTTGTTACATGTTGCACTTTGAGTTACTTAAATATTGAGTACTGTTAGTGGCAGCTTGAGTTTGGGGCAGTGTAAAAACAGACTTCTATCCCTGCTCTAGGTGGGTAGTGAGAGATGGGTGGGGTTAGGGGAGCAGGAACGTGAAGCTGGGTGTTGGAGATTTAATGGTGTATAATGAAATGGGAGGTGGAAAGGCAATGGAGTGGGGAAAGGCTGGTGAAATAAAGTAACTCACTGAAGGACAAAATAAAAAGAAATAATATAGACTTCACCTGAGAGTGCTGATGGAACTGGCTGAGGTCATTGCGGAACCCCTGTCAAAACTCTTTCAGAAATTGTGGCACGCAGGGGAGGGAGATCCCTGAGGATTGGAAGAGGACAACATTGTTCCCATCTTCAAGAAGGGGAAGAGGAAGGACCTGGGCAACTATACGCAAATCAGCCTAACCTCCATCCCAGGGAAAATCCTGGAAAAACTCATTAAAGAATCAACGTGCGATACGATCGTTGAGGTTAAGATTCTGAATGACGGCCAGCATAGCTTTGTCATGGGTAGGTCTTGTTTTACCAGTCTCATTTCCTTCTATGAACAGGTCTTTGACCACCTGGATATGGGAGAGATGAACGATATTATGTATCTAGATTTCCAAAGTCTTTTGATCTAGCAACCCTCAATATCCTTGTGGAAAAATTGAAAGATTGTGGGCTTAACTGCTCAACAGTTTCATGGGTGGGAAAACTGGCTGCACGGTAGGACCGAGAAGGTCCTCAAGAATCTGTATCATCTTGGTGAGAAGTGGCCAGTGGTGTCCTTCAGGGGTCTGTGCTTGGACTGGTGCTTTTCAACATCTTTATCAGTGGTCTGGATGTTGGAGTGAAAAGCTCACTGGCCAAGTTTGTAGATGACACCAAGTTATGGGGGAGTGCGGTCATGCCAGAAGATAGGTCTGCCTGTATCGGGAAGCTGGAGAGTTGGGCAGACTGGAACCAGATGAAGTTCAACACTCAGAAGTGTAGGATGCTCTATCATGGGGGGCGGGGAGGCAAACAACCCACAACATACCTACAGGCTCAGTGGTGACAATTTGACTTGCACCACAGCCAAAATAGACCTAGGGGTAGTGATCGACCATCCCATGAACATGAGCCAGCAGTGCAGTGCTGTGGCCAGCAGGGCAAAGAACACACTAGCATGCATTAGCCATTGCATCTCATGCAAAACTAAGTAAGTGATACTTTCACTGTACTCCACACTGGTGAGACTGCAGCTGGAGTACTGCATCCAGTTCTGGGCACCACACTTCAACAAGGACATGGAAAAACTTGAGAGGGTCCAGAGAAGAACCACCCATATGATCAGGGACTTGCAAGACAAGCCACATGAGGAGAGGCTGAGGGACTTGGGCTCTTCAGCTTACAGAAGAGAAGGCTGAGCTGGGACTTGGTAGCAGTTTACCGCTATATCAGGGAAGTACATTAAGAACTTAGTGAACAGTTGTTCACCAGGGCACCCCTGGGGAAGACCAGGAGCAATTGATACAAACTCCCAGAAGGCCACTTCAGTCTCAATTCCAGGAAAAACTCCTTCACAGTCAGGGTGTGCAGACCGGAATAAACTCCCTCCACTGGTAGTGTAGTTACCTACCCTGGAAATCTTTAAAACCAGACTGGACAGCCATCAGGCTGGGGTCACTTGACCCTAGTTGTCTTTTCCTGCCAGTGCAGGGGGAGTGGACCCAATGATCTACAAGGTCCCTTCCAGCCCCTAATAATCTATGAATCAATAATGATATTAAAAAAAAATGTAAAAGAAACAAAGAAGTACATTTTAAAGAAGAATTTTATTAAAGAATTTATTAAAGAATTTTAATAAATTGGGATTGGGATGCTGGCTGTGGTTTCTAGAGTAGCTAGGAAGTGAGAACTGTGAGGGAAGGTGCTTTTGGGGGACCTACTGCCTCTGTCCTGGGAAGGAAGCCTCCACTCATAGGGACTTAATCTGGCCCCTTACCTTGTTCCCCCTTTCTGCTCCTACACACCATTCCTGAACCTGTTTCTACCTTGTGACCTGGCTAACTAGCATGTGTTCTGCAGGCTGTTTTCATGGGGTTGCACTCCTGGGGATGGGAAGAAGAGTTAACCTGGTTGCCAAACTGCCCCCTGGGCAAGAGAGTTCAGGGGGTGGGAAGTTTGTCCACAAAGAATGGGAGGGATGGGGAGGGGACACTGCATCCTGGGACGCTAGAGCATTACATCTTGGGTAGTTCATTTGTGGGGAGTGATCACATATTGATGGAACATAACCTAGATAACATAGATCAGAGATAAACCTGTCCCAGGGTGGCATAACTTTAAGATGCCTAAATGTGTTTACTGCTAATTTAAGGTGTTAATGTTTGAATAATCCAGGGATTAAGAGTTTTAGGACCCACCAAAAATGTAATGTGTAACAAGGCCCTAAGACTATAACATGATTTGTGGCATAAGAACATTTTGTAATGGTTTAATCTGAATTTTAAAATTAACATAGCATCTGACCTTCAAAAGGTCAGGTTGAACTTTAAATTTTACACACACACACACACACACACACACACACACACACACACACACACACACACACACTTCAGTCTCCTGCTGGATCATTTAATGGCTTTAATATCTGTGGATGCTAAGGTATCTGCGTTTAAAAAAAGAAATTTTAAATCTCATCTATGTGACAATTCATGTGGATATGATAACTCAAAGTATTAAAATGATGCAAAATATAATTATCCTACTCAGTTCAGTTCTAATAGCTAATCATACTTGCATTTATAATAATTGTAAGAAACCAGTTAGTCATTAAAAAAGAAACAGAATGTTTTTAACAAAATGAAAATAATAGTTAAGATCTAAAACCTGTTCTTGTCTATTTTTAGAATGCTGCCTAAAATTTCAGTAATATATAATGTTTTAGTTCACAAGTCTAATAACACAAAAGGGAATATTTTGAAGCTGTACTATCCACAGGACAGTTACAGTGAATTGACTGCATGGGAGGCTGTTTTATTATGATTCCAGTACATTTCTGAAGCAATTTGTAGGGATCTCAAGTCTCATGCAGTGATTATAAGGGCATTAAATGTGCATATTTAATCTAGAGACTTTTCGATGTAAAGACTTTTGCCATTAAAAGTTCAGTTGTTACAAAATGTGAAACTCTATGGGTTTATTTATATGTCATTGTGCAACAGATCCATAATCCTAAACTTGAAATAGCCAGAGCCTGATCTCCCCTTTACCAGTTTTACTTTGTTGTCACTTATTTGGCTTTAATGAAATTACTTCTGGTTTAGGCTCTTTTGCTGCAAACACATGGTAAACTTTAAAGAGATCATTAATATAGTTAAATGAGGTCCATAATGAGCATGTCTACATATCTTATGACTGCTACGGTGCTGGCTGTGTGGGGATTTTTTTGGTGCTTTTCTCTTACTTGCACATTTTGTGTTTACACACATTCTCCAGGGCTTTTATAACAGGAAGGCTTGTTCTGAAAGGGGATCTTCTGTTACATAAAAGCAAAGAGATTGCAATTGTCATAGACCAACACTGAAAGGTATTACAAAGACAGGAGCATAAGATGGAAGATGTGTGACAAGAGGAATGATTTTTCAACTTTTTCATTTGTGGACCCCTAAAAAAATTCAAATGGAGTTATGGACACCTTTGGAAATTTCAAATGGAGGCATGGTTGTCTTTGAATTGTAAGTATGGGTATTGCATGCTCTTGATGGATCTTAGTCACCTTTGGACCCCTTTGAGTATGACACTTACCATTCAAAGGTGTCTTCACCTCCATTCAAAATTTCCAAAGGGGTCCGCAAGTCCGTTTTTAATTTTTTAGAGGTTCACAGACTGCAGGTTGAAAACCACTGGAGTAGAGGACATCAGCATAGGGGCTATTAGAATAGTCTCCTAGTTGTTATAGTTTACGCAAAACATTTATATTAACTTCAGTCCTTCAGTCAGAGAATAGTGTTAACAATATCCCTTTCTGGCTCAGCAATATCCCTTAGAAAGGTTGTGACAGGTATAGTCAATTAGTCAGTTATAACTCCAACTAAACTTATTGCGCTGGTTACCATGTGCAGGAGCATGTGCATGTAGAGGCACAAATGGCAGTGTCACAAATTTGTGCTGCTGCTTTGCGCCTCATGGCACATCCCTGAACAGGCATTTCAGCATGCAGCGAATTGTCAGAGAAAGAGTAGGAGAGGCTGATGCTAGCATTGCGTTGGCCGCAGCAAAATTGCCTGTCTGGTGCAGTAGGGGCGCAGATCCAGCAGCACAGAGCCTGGCTGGTAGTCAGAGCGTTGCTCTGGGCAGCCCACCCTTTATTTGTTCCAGTGCATGCTACTGACACGTGCTTTGCACCAGTTTTTCCCTCAGTTGGGCTTTTTCTTTTTCTTTTATTTTTTTGCTACGGGATTTCCTTGTAGCAAACTTTCCCACTAGGTTTTCATATTCTCTGGTGCATGTTTTCACGGTCCTTGCATGAAAATTGTTGCATCATAAGCTGCACGCCCCTGTACGTGGGGACCCACTTATTGTGCGCAAGAAGAGTATCTTTTCAGGAATGAAGATGGGAGTACATGCTAATGATAAAGTTTAAAACATGTTTACAAAAGTGTTTCTGTGGGGTGGGGTAAATTTTTTTTTGTCTATTTTTGGTTTGTTAATTTGGGGTAAACTTGCCATTATAGCTTATGTTAGATATTTCAAGTCCTTCGTTTCTGTGTTAACTTAAAAAATTACAGTCAAAATTTTTAAACAGCCAGGTCTTCTCTTATCCAGGAATGCATTGACCTCATTCTTTTGGCTTTTTTGTTTTTTAACTGGTCTGGTGTTCCTGAAAAGTGGTTGGCGGCTCTGAAGACCCAAGTTTTTTATGAAAAAAAAGCAATAAAACATAGAAAGCCAAATAGAGATATTGCTATAATTATCCACCTACATGTCTCCACCACAACCTTCAGGAACCACTTCTATGTATAAGGAAGGGGTACCAGTAATTTTATATGCTCACCCATCCCATCTTTTGTTTCAAACATTCTAACAAGAGCACTAGGTATTGACTTGTATCATGAGGAACAATTAGTCAGTTAAATGTTCACAATATTTTAAAACGTATTATTTCTGTACTTTGTAATTAAATGATCTGTAAATAAAGATGTTGGTATGATTTTTTTTCTTTTTACTATAAAGAATTTGCTTCATAAACAAAAATATGGATAAGGTTTTTGTGTTATAATTTGTACAACTTTGTAGACTTCTCTTTGAGTCTTAAAGGCTATGTATTCATCAGTTCATAATTTACAGGTTTGTCTTCTATCTTCTACCACAGAAAGCCAATCTTACTGAGAGAGAAAATTAAATGATCTGTAGTCTTTTAGTATCATGTCTGGTTAGTTTCTGCTGCTTCTAAATATATTCTCTGCTAATTGCTGGCTGTGCTGCAGAGGAGTGGAAGGGTGAAAATGAAGCGCACCTTCTGATGTGTGAACAGGGAGTAATCAGGAATAAGTCTGAACAGCATATTAGTATCATCTGCAAAAGAACATTCCTTCTTTTCATTCGCTGTTGTCTTGGAGTAAACTTAGTGTTATCAGCAATGTTTTCTGCTTGTGTAAATATAGTTACTAGCTGTGATAAACTTGTCTAGATGAATAAATTTGCCAGTCACTTGAGAGAATCAATGAAGTTAAGTTTTTACATAAACGCTTACATATACTTTTATGCCTACGATTTAATATTTAAGCTATGTATACACTCTGATATTTTCTCTTAAACCACAAAATATTAATTTGGGGCATGGAGGAGGAAGAAACTTAAAGGATTTAATTAAATGAGTTTTTAATTAGAGAGGTTTAAACTAAAAAGGTTGGTGGTAAGTTAATTTAACATCTTGAACCATTAGTGCTAAACTTATTTTTTTCTTGATCTTAAAATAATAATATAGAGGGGTACTAATTAAAGATAATGAAATGTACTGAATATGTAAAACACTGTGGTTTGCTTCCAGGGCTAAAAAATATTAAGCAAAATAACAAATTTGAAATGTGTTTGTAAATAATTTTATACCACACTTTATATATGAGTCTTTGTGGAGTAAGCACAGTACAGTCTTATATTTCAGAGGCCATAGTCTATAAAAACTTTTTCAAATACGCTTACTTGCTTCCAATGCTTTTACAAGTACCCATTGATTAAAATGATGAAAATTCACATTGTAAATGTGTACCTCATAAATTAATTAAAATGTACTAAAATATGGAATATGCTGTGTATTATATGAATGATGAATGGTAACTGATTGAACAGGTAACAGTATTGACACCATTCAATAATTGTTAAAAAAAAATAGCTTAAATCATTTTAATGTTTATTTAGCATCTGTTATTTAAGAGAGAATAATATTGGCTTTCACTGTGGCTTAGGAAGCGACTGAGCTAGTGAAGAGATGTATTAATCATACTGGCTTTTTAGTTATTCTTCATATTGGTCTACCAACAGCTGGTCCACATTTTGGAAAGAAGTTTCCCCAGCAGGATGGAAAGAAGGTCTAAAGAATATTTGGCTGTTCTTTTGCCACAGAATTGGCACACTAAATCATTCCATAGTCATCTCCATACTTTTTGAGAAGTAGCCAAAAGCTGTATTGCTCTTTCCCTTTCCCTAAAACATATTGACTTGGCAGTTTACAAGAGCTTCAATAGAAATCTAGAGCATGATGTATGAAAAGACAGGAAAAATATTGGTAGAACTTGCACTGGCAAGATTTATTTTTTAGGTTAAACTGTTATTTCTCCATCAGTTATTGCCATAACATAAGTATACTTGACTTGCATTATGAGTGGGTGTATACACACACAGCCATCCATTAATGGTAAACTCATAATTGATAGGAGAAAAAAAAAGGCATGCAAGAAAAGAAGTATAAAAGTATTGTGAAGAATTTGGATCTGTATATAGTATCGACAAATAGCATTAGAAATCTATAGCTGACAATTAGACTTATTAGTGATGAGCAGTGAACTAGAAATAGGAGTAATTTAAAGATAATCATCAATGTGATAACAAAGCTATAGCAGCAGTTACTTCCAGTGTATTAGACTCGGCAACAGTGTTGCCTGTGTCTTGCGTTTTGTTTTTATATTAAGCAAAATGATGGATTCTTGTGAATATGAGTTTAGTCACAAACCCTTACATAACAGGAAATTTTAAGTTCTCTTAGTTTTTGAGACATTTTCTATAAGAGAAATCCCATATGGAAGTGCATGCATGAGAGAGAGAGAGAGAGAGCAGAGAGGCTAAGTACTGATATTCAAACAACCTGAGGCAGAATCAGTCTAACCTATGTGGGTTTCTTTATGCAGAGTAGATTTAGATTGGGAGTGAACAGAACATGTGTTCACCTTTTGATGCGGGGGGTGGCGGGTGCAGGGCATGAAGACTGTCTGCACTGGCTAAGACCAATAGGTTGGGGGCACTGCCCCATGCCTCCCACCATGCTCAGTGGGCTTCCCAGGCTATTAGAGAATGCTGAGCAGAGCTGAGGCCAGGTCATATATCTGCTGGGCATGGGTGAGCATGCCCCCAACCCCTGTAACTGTAGATGCTCCCCCACGTCCAGCCTTAGGCTTCCAGGAGAACCCCAGAGTGGGTCATGCCCAACAGACTGGTCATTGTGGGGTGAGGGGGAGGGGTGGAGTGCTCTGCAGAAGGGAAGGATAGGAGTCTTCAGAGGTCCAGCAAACAGCAGGCACCCAGCAGCTCTGTGCCATACAGCAGAGAAATGGGCGCTCTGCAGAATGAAGGATCAGGCCCCTTGCAACTCTGGAGAATGGCAGGCAGTGGCAGGAAGTGCCCAGCACAATTTCTGCAGTGATTCCTACAAACATGTTGGACAGCTGCTGCCACTGCCTTCTGTTTACTAGAGTGCTGAGGGGGCTGATCCTTCCTTCTGCAGCATACCGCTCCCTTGTTCTTAGGGGCATTGTATAAAGGCAAATAAACATTGAGCTAGAAATGCTCCTTTCCCCCACCCCTTCCCTGCCAGTGGCTGACAGCTGATGTAGGCAGGAGGCGAAGCTGGACATCTGTAAGAACCCACAGCATGGCTAGCTAGGCACTTGGCCAGAGCAAGTGAGTGCAGGCCTGCTGCTAGTATGTCTCCCTGCAAGGAGGGTATAGCAAGGGAGCTGCAAAGCAGCCTGGGATGCTGGTGGATGGCGACCTAACTTGAATTGATAGGGGAACTGGTACAGAAGTTCAATACCAGTCTAACCTAAATCAATTAATTCCAAGCCCACATAATTTCAGGTCTGTCTTGGACTGGGCCTTCCATTTTTAAACTAGTTTACATGCACTGAACTTCTGTTTGGTAATGAGTGTATACCAGTTTCTGATTGCTTATACTGGTTTATGTGTAATGTCCATACCTGTCCAGGGAGTCCATATTCCAGTCCTGCCTCCATGACCCTTTCTCAATTAGAAATATAAAACAAACTGCAGTTTTATGCTACAGCTTGAACTTAAGCCATTGCTGTTGCAGGATCAGCCTATATCTTGTCTACACTCTACCAGCAAAGTCACCCAAGGTGAGGGAGGGAAGAGCAAGGTGAAGAACGGCTAGTACAGGAGGCAGAAGAGCCATCTCCCTGTTGGTAGATGGGTTCCCTGCACATTAGTCAGTCTCTACCCGCTTTCTGCATTCACAGTACATCTACTTTCACTTATGTAATATACAGGGTGCATGTCTACATCATGAGATGTTTAGTGCAGTTGCCTAATTGGCTCCACTGTGACCAACTTGACATCAACACGTGCAGTGTTACTCTGAATAAACTTATTAGCTGTTGTAGATTAGCACTTGTAAACACAAGTACTATCCTATACTGGAATTTTCTTATTCTGCAGCAACACATGTATAGAAGCTGATGGGACTGGCTGGGGCATGAAGGTGCTTCAGTAGAGGGGCTGCCTGCTAGCTAGCCCCATTTGGAGCAGCCTCCTGCCTCAGCTAGCCCCTCCACATCATACTGAGCCAAGAGAGAGCAGCCCTGGACTGGCAGACTGAATTCCCTGGGTTCTCTGATGCTCTGACCCAGCTCAACATACCATGATCCTGGGCACACTTGTAAATGCAACACTTGGGATGAATAAACTATGGCATGACATGCATATGCAGACATACCCAGTGACTGCAATTCACCACAGGAAGTGGGACTGGATATAATTCTTTGACTCATTTCTAAAGTCTTTCTATCCAAGAAAACAGTATTGCTCATTTTTTCCTGAAAAAGTACAAGTCCTAAGAACACTTTCAGTATTAAGTCTGATTTAATTTCCCCCCCCCTGCAGATATCTTGAATTAACAAAGAGCAAAAAAAGGGGTTTTTGCATGAAAGAAGAGAGAAGGTAATCTTGAGGTTGGAAAGGCTCTTAAAATCAATTTAAAGAAAACTGACAATATACAGCTTTTTTGTCATATCTACTACAGGGACAGGGCAAGAAAGTCAACATGCAGATGGATCAGATGCTAAATTTAAAGAAAAACAACAAAAGATAAGAGAATTTGGTGTCATTCTTCTAATGCCTTTATAGAGATAGTCTGCTCAAGAGGACTCTGTCTGTGTTTCAGCAAAATGTTCTATGAAACAGAAACCTGTTTTAACTTTCATTTATTTTACAAATTGATAATCCTACAAAGGTTTTCTGTTCTTTTCAAATGCTGCATTTTGAAAGAAAAGTTTGCTATACTGTGTTAAATAGGGAATGTAAATATCTTGTTCTACTCCTTAAGCAATGATCATATTGTCCTTATAGGGTACACAAGCTAGAAGGTGGCACGAGGAGCATTGTCACTCTGCAATGTGTATAATAACTGGGCAGTTGCAATTCCCATATTTGGAGGTGTGCCAGGACATCTCTGTTTTGTGCTGCTGTAGGGGCAAGGAAGATGGAGAGGACAATCTAGCCCTATGTGTGACTTCCTCCACGTTGACTTGTTCAAGCTTGCCCAGAATGGAAAAAAAAATGCAGCCTTAAACTGTGCACCTAACTTTGGGAGAGATTTACACTTTGAGGTGCAGGGGTTTTCTTCCTGAAAGTGGTGTGGTTCTACATTCTAATAGTCAGATGAGTTGTTTAATGTAAAAACATAGCCCCTGGATGATTTATCAGTAGCTGAAGAACAGTGAGATCAAGGAACGATGCACTCTCTCTCTTTCTCTGCCATAGGCAACAATTTGGCATCTTTTTTTCTCTCTGGGACAAATTCTGCACTCAGTCACAACCACTTGGTTCCTATTGAATTTACTGGGAGCAATGTAGGAATATGATGAGCAGATTTTCTCTCAGCTTGTCCAGCAGTCTCCAAAGTACAACTTGCTTCCATAGTAGAATAATAAAACTGCTTACTATTGATAAAAGTGATGGTGAAAGCAGTGTTTAAGGGTGCATATAGTCATTCGCCACACCCAGACTACGTTCACGCAGCTTACGTTAGGCCATGTAAACACAGGAGCAGCATGTGCAGCTGTTCACAACTCCTGGGAGCCAAGCAGGGAAACCAGTGCAAGGAGTGGCTGGTAGGTTCAGAGTGTGGGGGGTTGTTCATGCTGGATTTATTTCAGAATGATTTGGTAATCAGTTCTGTATAATTTTAAAGCTTCATACTTGTATTTGAATGTACATTGAGTGTAGGATGTAAGTCATTCAATAGTTGAGAATTTTTTGTGTTTGTGTGTGAACAGTTTACTCAGGGAAGCTTTGCGCCTATATTTTACAGTTGCCAGATGAAATTATAGGCACAACTCTGTCTAATGGGAATTCAGAATACTTTATCTGAACTCATAATCAGGGAGCCAGAGGTGAAAATCCTCTTATTTGCAGGTTCAAATTGGGCTTTAAAAGACATATTTTACACTTTTGGGGCTCTGCACAGGAATCTATGCTTCTACCTTTTCTGAATAATTTAAGAATGGCTGAATGCTAATATATCAGAGTAGTAAAAATGTGATTTGGCTATTCTTTCCCCTCTTTCAATAGCTGGGCATATGAAAATGTTACTTTAAAGATTTCACATTTTCAGTGAAATAATCAGCGTTCAATCTCCTCTCAATGGACATGCATAAATCCAATTAACAGTAATAAATCTTGTATGTCTGTCAAGAAGCAAATGGAACTCTGTCTTATAGAATGCATCCAACTCAAGAAAACTGCAGAAAGCTTGTGGCAATTCATTTTATAGGAACTGAAGTCACTAGCTTTTTATCTCATTTCTGCAGTTGCTAGCACTTTCCACTACTTCACACTGCCCTTTCAAAGGTCTTTGTAATGACTTAAAATCCACAGACAGACACCGCTATGGATGAAGTAGAAAGCACTGCATTACTTGAAGTTCTAAGATTAATTATTAACAGGTCAAATTGTAAATAAAAGAACAGAATTATAGTAAGGAATATAGTATACATTATGCACTTTTTGATCATACTGAAACACCAAGATTAATGTGTTACTATGATCTGTAAAATAGTATTTCAGTCCAGATATCCTTAAAAAAATCTCATCATGATTTTCACTTGAGGATCACAATACATTTTAGGCACACTAAGTTGTGTGCAGTTAAAGACACTGAAGGGTAGGGCTGGGATCGTGAATGGCCTAGATAAACTGAAGAAATGGTCTGAAATCAATCAGATGAGATTCAACAAGGATAAATACAAAGCTCTGCAAATGCAAGTAAAGACTGGGGTATGATTGGCTTTAGCTCCAGTACTGTAAAGGAGGAGCTGTGGTTTACAGTGGATCACAAACTGAATATAAGCCAACAGTATTATTGTGTTGCAGAAAATTCCAACATACTGGGTCGAATTAACAAGTGTCTCATGTAAATCAAGGGAAGTGATTCTTCCACTCTGGCACCAGTGAGGCCCTAGCTGAAATACAATGTCCAGTTTTGGACCACATACTTCAAGAGAGATGTGAACAGACTGGAAAGAGTCCAGGGGAGAGTAACAAAATGATTCAAAGTTCTGGGAGGCAAGACTTGTGAGGAAAGGCTGAATGAATTAGGTTTATTTAATTTGGAGAAGAGAAGGCCAAGGGAAAGGGGGTATTGATAACAGTCTTAAAATACCTGAAGGGCAGTTAGAAAGATGATGGAGATGGACATTTTTTCTGTGGCCATAGCGGACAGGACTACAAGCAATGGCTTCAAGATGCAGCAGTGGAAAATTAGTTGGAGATTAGGAGAAACTTTTCTGCATTGGAACAAGCTATCTAGGGAAATTGTGAAATCTTCATCCCTGGGAATTTTCGAGAACAAATTAGAAAACATTTGACTTGGGAAGGTTTATATGGGGATGGTCCTAGCTTGAACATTGGATTTTTTGGATTAGATGACCTTGTGAGATCCCTTCCAGCTCTACTTTCATATGATCCTAGTACTACAGAGGAGAGAGAGAGAGAGAGAGAGTGTGTGTGTGTGTGTGTGCATGCGTGCGCACACACGTGTGTGTGATCCTCATATTCTATAGGAATATAATACTTATAAGGAATCTGAAAAGGACTGTGACTTTCCTACAGTCACATAAAGGCTTGTAGAATTGGAAACGGAATCCAGGTTTCCTGGATTCTAGTTGTATGTTAACCACAAAATGATTCTTCCTCCCCTCCTCTTTGACAGGCTAGAAGATTTTTTAGTAAACTAAAAAAACCTCTAGAATAGTATCTGCTCCTAGGTAATAACCAACAGAGAAAAAGGCCCTGTGGAACACGTTGCTTTATGTGTATTGAAACCATATGGTCTATTGTACTTGTAATATTACCTCAGAGGTTTAGAAATAACATGTTTATTATGTATAATTACTTCAAAATTTTCATTCAGATGACTAACCATAAGTACTTAATATGGTTCAGAGCTCCATGCAAAACTTGTCAATTTTGTACAGTGTGGATTAGAAACAGGATGGCATGATTAGAAATTAAAAATTGTGAAGGTCCTTGCTTTCGCAATATCGGGTCATATAACCTGTTCAGCTTCCAACCTGGAATATCCATATAGGAAAATATGTAAAGACAGATATAAAATCAAAATGGAAAAGTAATATTTCACCATTTGCTGACACTTCAGTGACTATTAGATGCTGTATGTTTCCTCCATATGATAAAAATAATAAGAAGAATATGTAAAACATACAGTACATTCTGTGCTTGGGGACTGGAAAAAATGTTTTGCTGCAAGTTACAGACTTAGGCTCATATCCACAAGCCTAGGTCTGGTAACTTGCAACAGAACTTTCTTTCCTTTTCTCTCTTCATAAGGAATTGTATTAATATTAGCCCATTCATTTGTTGTCTTTGGCAACTACAGCAGTGAAACTGTGTTACTATATTAATGTATAATATTTTTGGTTTAATCATTATTTAGTTGCATGAAGCAGATTGTATGTAATACAGATTACAGCAAAAAGGATCAGGGCCAACTGTATTTACCTGTTTTAATTTACTATTTTAATAAGTAAACTACAGATGCCTACTGGATGTGTCTAAGTAAGATGTTTACTTGCAAGTTGAGTACTTAGCTGCACAGTAAATGTTTTAGTGGGTGTGTCTACACGTGCATTTACCGTGCAGTAAGCAGTTATTATACTGGTGTCTATGCAGGCAATACAGCAGGCATTAAATGCAGTAATGCTGTGTATGGACTGACTTGGGATTAAAGTTGGTCCCAAGTCAGTCCACATGCACAGAGTTACTGTGCAGTAAGGCATCTACATGTGCCTTACTGAGCAGTAACTAATGTGTACCCAAGTCAGCATAAATCACCATAGTTACTGCACAGTACAAATGCACACGTGTAGATACATGCTTGTACTGCACAGTAATTTTTGTTTACTGCGCAGTAGCTGTGCACATGTATGTGTGCCCAGTGTCTACATATGCACCCCTATTAAGTTGGAGTAAACTAATTTATTCCACAGCAGGATAGTACTTGTATTATTTAAATTGTAAATAATACAAGTACTATCCTACTGTGGAGTAAAAAATTCTGCAGCAATGCATGAGTAGAAACTGTCCCAGCTGGCTGGGGCATGAGGACGCTTCACTGTGCGGGCTGCCTGCCAGCTAGCTCTGCACTGAAGCATCTTCATGTCCCAGCCATTCCCTCTTCAGCATGTTGAGCAGGAATGTGCAGTCTCAGGTTGGAAGGCTGACTCCTGGGGCCTCCTGCTAGCCAGGGTGACTCCACCCTGGGTCAAAATGCTTCAGTCCTGTGTACACATGCAGATGCCTGCCCAGCAGCAATAAGCTCCAGAATTTATTGCTGCACATTAATAGGCACATGTAGACATGCCTGCTTAATAATATTTTATATTTCAAGCCCTTATTCAGAGCCATTCAAATTATAAAACAGGAAAGACATATTAAATCATCTTGTCTGTCTACCAGTCAAAGCATGCTTGTTTCCCCACAATATGCTACTGTTTTGTCCCATTGACTTTTTACTATTCCCAGCAAATAATGAAATATCTTATAGGATGTTACATCTCTGAAAAGTCAGCATGTCCTAATGCTTAACCTGAATTTCACTGCTCTTAGTTACATTCTTATACTTCTAGTTAACCCCTCTGCTATGCTTGAACAAGTACTCGTGATGCTGTATGTTTTAGATATTTGTATGGTGTTCTGTCCTTCTTTGCATTTTTGTTGAATTAAGCATATTTAGATATTTACATCTTTCTTCACTAATGCACTAACCTCTCTAACTACATATCTGCTTACTGTGGTTTCTTGAACTCATTCCAGCATTTCTATATCTGTCTTTTAAAGTAACATGTAGAACGCCACAAAAGCGGACAATAGAACACCAGGGGTAAAGCTAATGGTTCCATTAGCGTGAGGATATTTGGTACCAGATTGTGCAACCTTTACTCACATTGAAAAGGCAAGGCACTTATGTTAAAATTACTTATGAGAATAAGTAGGAGGACTCCATTTAAGCGTCCAAAAAAGAAGAGGTAAATCTAGGGCTTTTTTTCCCTCTAGTAT
Source organism: Caiman crocodilus (assembly GCA_030014935.1). Taxonomy (NCBI): domain Eukaryota; kingdom Metazoa; phylum Chordata; order Crocodylia; family Alligatoridae; genus Caiman; species Caiman crocodilus. The sequence continues at coordinate 49,544,963 of JAGPOW010003685.1, forward strand.
TTCTTTCTTTTATTATTCAAGGGATAGAAGTTGGACCTTTTAGTTTTTTGTAAACCACAGTTTTCATATTTATTTTGAAAATAATTTTAGTAGGTTGGTAAGGCTCTCAGATAATTTTCTTAGAATCATAGAATGTCATTCAGACTGGTTAATTTGTGAATATTTTATATTGGCTTATTAACATGCAACTTTTGCCAAAAAACAGCCCTCCAAAACTATTTTTTTTCAGTGGAATAGACACAGGGAAATATTAAAGCATAGAGTCTGCTTGGTTCTGCCAGAATTATTACTGCTTGTTTCTGGTCCCAGAAAGCAGAAGTCATGGAGGCCTATAACTCACTCATAATGGCAGCTATTGGATGAGTACTGTTAGCTTATGCCAATGCTGCAATTGAGCTGACTCAGGTCAAGTGAGCTGCTGCATGCAGTCTGTAGTATCTTCATTAACACTTTGTTGTTTTGCAGGAACTTGTCTCAACCCCCCCCCCCCTATTTATACCTTTATTACCCTTGCATGGGTCTGAGGCTTAGCTTTATTACTGTGCTACCACATCAAGACGTTCCTGCTGCCTCAGCTGACTGCCCTCTAGAAGGCTACACTTCCTAGACACTCTGGAATCCTATTTATATGTGTGGAGCTTACTCCAATGTGCTGGAAATCCAGCATGTTGGAGCAGACTCAATTGATTGAGTCTGCTGGAGCACAAAAATTGATGTGCCCCAGCAGCCTTTCGGGTTGTGTGTATCGGCGTTCCAGCATGCCTCTGCACCGAAAAAAATGGCAGTGGGGCAGTTTGAAATAAAACATGTTCGATGAGTTTTAGTTCAAAGTGCCCTGCCACTATTTTTCCAGCACAGGAATGCTGATACAGGGGACACACCAGCGCTTTTAATTAGTATGGCTCACTAATTAAAGTGCCTGGCACCATATCTCACAGCACATGTAAAAATGCTCTCGGTGTTTCCCAGATGCCACAGAATCAGGCATGACTCTGGAAAAAAATATTTTTGTCTACATTTCTTGTGGTATGTGAGAAAATATGATACCTTGTGTATTTATCAATATTAATTTTACAGGGACTTCTTTATTGATTTGCATAAACAACCTTTACGTACAATTTTTTTACCTTTTGGAATACCAATTAAACTGAGACCAGTTGGCCACCAGTTATAAGACGTGATCAGTTTCATTTCAGTCTTACTGAATTACTTTTTCCTTCTTTGATTTCCTTTTCTTGCTTTAATTTTGAAACTCTATATTATTCTTGTTATCTGTTTGGCAATTAACTGATTTAACTGACTATTATTGTTTTATTCCTTTATTTTTTTGTTTACTTCTTTTTTGTGACCCAGATATAATATGCTGGGTGTATATGAAAACATACTTTGTTGATAAAATGAGTTGTTGACATCTCAACTTTGAAAATGTTTGACATTTCTACCCTTGCTGTTGACATATTCCAGTTGTGAGGATTATCTTACTAAATTCCATTACGCCTGTTAGATCACGATTTCAGTAGTTTATTACCATATTTATTTGCATACCACATGCACCCCTTTCCCAAACTTCCCCAGAATGTAGGCAGGGGGATACTGAAATCATGGCCCTAGGCTATGCTTGGCACCGGCTTAGCCAAGCCAGAACCCTGTAACCAAGTAGAACAGAGGTGGAAACCATTGTCAGCATCACCACCTCTTCCCCTGCCGCATGACCAATAAATACATCTACTGAGTTAACTCTTATAGGTGCTAATGAATTGGCAATGGCTGCTGGCTGAGCTGCATGGGGAGGGAAGTGGTGCTGATGCTGGTGCTCCATTCCTGTTTCATGTGGCCAGAGGTTTCAACCCAGGTTGAGCTGGTGTTGTGGTAGGTAAGATTCTGGAAAAGTCCTTTCTTCTCTTCAGTCTGCCTTTTTTAAAACAAAGTATGTTTGCTAATATTTATTATAGCTTTTAGTTTTTCTAACATTTTTACACTGTCTTTGCATTACAGCCAGCATTGAAACCATGTAGATGTCCCTTTTATGATGCCTACAGTAATTAAGCTACTAACATTCATCTTTATCGTCCATATTTTTTATTGAAAACAAAGACCTCAGAGCTACTACACCTAAAGATATGCACTTAAATGAAATAATTACTTTGCTTCATCACTTATCTTTCTCTTCCCAATTTCCTTGTCATAGTATAAGCTGCTCATTCATCCAATCATAAGGCCAGTCAACTCAGTGCTCAGGTTTTCAGACCATTTATTTTACATGGGCAATCCTGTCCCCACAGTAAAAGAAAAACAACAGAATAAGCAAAAGTACAAAGATCAAGCAAAACAAAAACCTGCAGTGTTTCTTCAGGCCCTGGGAGGAGAACACAAGCTCTGTGCTTGCGCCCTAATCATTACTCCTCTGCTCTTCTCTCCCTTTGCCCTCCGCTCCTGGAGCTATTGACTTGCTCTGTAGCTCTACCCCCCTCTCCTCCCCTGGCTCCCATCTTGGAAGACTACTGACCATCTGCGGCCCCCAGTTTGGCAGACTACTGACCATCTACAGCTAGGTTTCAACCCCCTGAAGTCTGAGCACCCCCTCAGGCACAGATTGTTATGCTTGCTTGTTTTGTTACAAATAATATTTAGATAGTTCTATCTGGGATTAAGTTTGCCTTCCTGTGTCCCATGTGTAGTAGCTAGCAAATTTTTAGATGCAGTTGAATAATAAATATATATATTTTTTGAAGAGTTGCCTACAACAACACGGAACATGGGTTACGTGTACTGGCTGGCTTGGGAGAGGGGACAGTCGTTCTTCTAGTCCTATATTCCTATACTAACTTCCTGGTTCTTCTTTTTTTTGTTTCTTTTGGAGGGGTGGGGGCACCTGCACTGTTCTTTCCTCATGTATCCTAGAGAACAGAAAAGAATGCTTCAGAGAGAGAAAGGCTTGATCTCAAAATCATAGAAAGTCTGCTTACACTATTACTGTCTGAAATCCATGCAAACTGATCAGCTTTATCGTTCTAGATGGACTGGTTAGGGGGGGAAGTGAACAAAAACTATAAACCTACCTTCTGATACAACATTTAGCAATGTTGTATAGAAACTGCACCTGTTCTCTTCAGAACTTGTGTGGTTATAAGTAGTATTCCAATCTACTGAGGTCCCTTCCGACCCCAAAAATCTATGAAAGAGTGTAAATGAAAAATTTTTAACAGGATGAAACTTGTTTTTCTTCCTACACAGGGTACATTTCTATCTCTATGCCTGCTATTCTTGAAATTCCTTACTAATCATTTTTCTGCTGTGTCTTGCCATACGTGACTTTGCCTATCAGCATTTTTCTGCTCAGCATATCTGGTTTTTGCTTTGAATGAGGTTTTCTTAGTTAGTCTTTCTGTTTTGTGCATTTTTATTAGCTCAATTTTTAGAAGTAATGCATTTCATTTTAAATATTACATTTTTATGGTTATTTATTTGTGAGTCAGCTAACTTGCATATCTTTGGAAATATTTTTCAGGAGACACAGTAAGAACACATTATGTCACTGTTTAAGAATGGCAGGCAGGACACAGCATATTTTGTTACCAAAGGGAGATTTTTTTCTGCTAATCTCATGTGTCTGAACTTTGTTCAACAATCCCAAAAGTAATGGGATCAACAGTAAAGTCTGTCCATGACAACAATTAAAGGCTGCAGTAGTTTCTATCAGATTGAGCCTTCTATGAGGATAAGTAGTTACTTGATTTATCTAACCTGGCACATTTACCCTGTTCTCTAATCCTGACCTGTCCTTTTTTCTAAGTACATTTACTTGTGTTACATTTTTTCTTCTCCTTTTCCCCCTCTGGTATTTTCTCTGTGTCTTTCTTATCACTTCCCTTGCCTCACTTCTTTCTTATTCCATTCTGTCACCTGTAATTTTTTCATTATCCTTTTTTTCCCTCTCTTGCCTAGCTTCTCTATCTTATTCACTCCACGTTCAAGCTTAATTTGAAAAAATAAAGCAAAAGAAAGAAGCAGGTGCATATTTATAAATATATTGTTTGCTCTGGTCAACCAGCTAATAAGAACTGAAACTCCAGGTTTTAGTTGTGTCAGTTTTTCTTAAAAATAGAGAAGATTTTGATTATTCAGAGACAATAAAGGTCTCTAAAATTATCTTAATTGCATTACTTATTAATTTCTTAGATATAGTATATATTTAATGATATCATTGCAGCTGGTATTTAGTTGATTTAAAAAATGGAAGGCTTTTTTCATTTTATTTTAAATCTCCCAAACAAGAGATTGGTAAAACTGGTTTAAAGTACTCTTAATTATATTCTATTTATAAGGTTTTGCATGTGTTCTTGTGAATTCTGGTGGTACATTTAAAGGAAAAAACCTTTTAAAACTTGTACAGGTTCTACTTATGAGTGATAGTTTAGTACTCTTAGAAGCTCAGAGTGGTACTATTCAGGTACTTTTTTTTTTTTTTTGCAAACACTATGGAAAGGTAAAGGAAAAGGCGCATCATCTACTGATCTGTATGGGGTAGCAGACACTTTGAATATAGGATTAGGATCCAAAGTGACCTAGATAAACTGGAAAAAAAATGGTCCAAAATTAATCAAGTGAAATTTAATAAAGATAGGAACAAGCACACTTTGCACAGAACAATCAAACATGCAAGCACAAATTTGCCCCACTACCTTCACCCCCCTTTTCAAAATCTTAAATCCAACCATTGAACTTTCTACCCGCTTAAGCACTGGAATAGATTATCTAGAGAAGTTGCGGAATTTCCATCATTTGATAGGATGGTTTAGACAGGGATAATCCTGTGGAGGTTTCGGCTAGATGGCCTTCTGAGGTGCCTTCCAGGCCTATTTTTGTATAGGTCTGTGAATGTAAGAGGGGCATTCATGCCAATAAATGAATGAACATAGAAGAGAAGTCTGATTCTTCCAGCATTTCTAGGACAGATCACAGTAAGTAATTTTGCTTTAATCAGCTATATAACATACTATTTAATTAGTGAAGAGCAGGAAGAGTTAGATCCGGGAATTTCTACATTTCTTAAGCAGAAATACCAGAATGTACAGCTTGCTAGTATACTAGAACTGGAGCAAACTTAAAAATATCAAAGTAGAGATCATTCTGAAAGAGTGTACTTGAAACTAAGTTTCTCAAAACACTGTTTCTATAAAGCAAGCCAAAAAAATCAATGAATAATTGAGGATCCCCACTTCAGGAAATATTATTGGTTTCTAAAAAATTATAATCCTATTAAAATACTTGAGCATACACACTAAGTCCTCCATGTGTGGTAGGTATAGGCATACATAAAAGATGATAGCCTTGCAGAATGATCAGCTGCAATGAGTTAGGCAGCTAACTACCCATTCATCAAGTTTAGGTATTGAATGTGTAGAGAAGCTAGGTGGTTGGAAAGCAACTATTGTGTTAGGGAGAAAACACATAATGAAACATTTAGTACCTGAGGTACAATTTAAAAATATTTAATGATACTTTGGGCCTGAGACAACATATTTTTAAAATATCTGAAGATCAGATTTACTCAATGGAAAGACAGACAACTTCTTGTGCTACATACTTGTGATATTTAATGTTGCAGTTACTCTACATATAGGGATGGGGAGGAACTTTTAATAGTTTACATTTAGAGTGACTTAGGACCTAGAAGCATGGCCTCCTATAAAATATGTAAAATGTTTAAAGCCATTCATAGTTCAGAAAGAGAGCTTTTTCTATATGTTATATTAAATGTAGCTTTTTCCATATGTTGTATTAAATACTGCTTCACCATGTCTTTGCTGACTGAGATCTGCAGATGGAAGCTAAGATTCTGGTCTACAATACAGTGGTTATTCCCATGCTACTCTGAGTGTGAGACATGGGTGATATAACAAGCCATCTTAAGCACCTGGAATGGTTCCTTTAGTGTTGCCTCAGGAAGATCTTTTGCATTAGAGGGGGAAACCACTGTACCAATGGCAGCATCCTCTCTGCAGCTAATAAGCAGCATTGAGGTAAAGATCATGAAACACTGACCCTGCTGGGCTGTCCACTGTGTGTAGATGGCTGACAGTCATTTCCTGAATCAAGTACTCTTCTCTCAACCTATTCATAGTAAGAGCACCTGTGAAGAACAGAGGAAGCACTACAAGGACACCCTGAAAGCCTACCTTAAGAAGCATAGCACCAAACCTACAAATTGGGAAGTGCTGGCTGGTAACAGGTCTCAATGGTGCTGTACCATACATCAAACTACAATCCACTTCAAAGAGAACCATCTTGCTCAGGAAGCCAAGAAACAGCAGAGGAGGAAGGAAGGTGCACAACATGCTAGCCAACAGTGTGCCCCCTTCTCACCCGCCCACCCAGCAGTACTTGTTATATCTGTGGAAAAACTGACAGAGCATGGATTGGAGTCCTCAACCACATTAAAACTCATCAGTAATTCTCTCCCTCCTTTCATCAAGGCATAGCTGATGATTAAAGGTATTAATCATAGGTCTGGTATTAAGAACAGTATAATAGCATATACTTAAACACAAATGTGCACATTCAAACTGCTAGGAAAAACAGAAGACACCTCGACACACACACACACAAAAAATTAAAAAGAGAGAAATGTCAGTACCGACGTAAAATGCCTAGTTGGGGTTCATTATCTTACGTTTATGTAAACTCCTCCACTAGTTTTGATTGAAATAAATAAGGATGGTTTTGCATTGCATTTCCTTCTGTATAGAACAGTTTTGCTACCAAGTGCAAAGCTTGTCACTGTGGAAAATCCCTGTTGTTTTCCCCCCCCCCAGAAAATGTAGGCTAACCTGGGGGGGTGGTACTTTGTTTAATTATTTTGCAAAAAATATATTGTATGTACAGGCCATGTGCCATTGTTACTCAATGGCTACATCTACCCAAAATGCTACTGTGCAGGGGTTACTACGCATTTGTATAAACAAGTACTAAATAAATGCTCAGTAACTAGAGTTACTGTGCAGTAGTGCTGACAAACATATTTTTCTATTGCTATTGTACAGTAGCATTCTGCTACAGTTTTTTGCCATATGATGCTACTGCGCAGTAGTATCCAGGTACGGCACAGTCAGTGTTTCATGTAGATACACCCAGTGAGGTGTATATATAATAAATATACCCTGTAGTTTATGGTAAATTCTATGTACAGCCTTCATGGTGTGCTGTTTTCATAGATTTCATAGATTACTGGAAGGGACCTCAGAAGATCATCAAGTCTAGTCCCCTGCCCAAAGGGCAGGAAGTCAGCTGGGGTCATAGGATCCCAGAAAGATAAGCATCCAATTTAATCTTGAAGGTGTTCAATGTAGGTGCTTAAACCACCTCTGATAGCAGGCTGTTCCAGACCTTGGGAACTCGGACAGTAAAGAAATTCTTCCTTATGTCCAGCCTGGAATGGTCTTGCAGTAGTTTATAATTGTTCGACCTCATCATCCCTTGGGGCACTCTGGTGAACAAACATTCCCCAAGATACTGGTGGTCAACCCTGATAAATTTATAGCCGGCCATCAGATCATCCCTGAGCCTGTGCTTTTCCAGGATAAAGAGCCCCATAGCTCTTAGCCTGTCATCGTAAGGTATGCTTTCCTGACCTCTGATCATGCGCATGGCTCTTCACGGGACTCTCTCAAGCTTCTCCACTTCCTTTTTGAATTGTGGCACCCAAAACTGAATGCAGTACTCCAGCTGTGGCCTCACCAAGGCCGAATACAAGGGGAGAAGGATGCCCTGGGATTTGCTTGAGAAGCATCTATGGATGCAAGCCAGCATTTTGGTCGCTTTACTAGCTGCAGCATCATATTGCAGGCTCATGTTCATCTTGTGGTCAATCATGACCCCCAAGTCTCTTTCTTCTGTAGTGCTAGCCAGTGTAGCACTGCTGAGCCTATGAGGATGCTGCAGGTTTTTCCTCCCAAGGTGGAGAACCTTGCGTTTTTCGGTGTTGAACACCATCAGGTTCACATCTACCCATTTGCTGAGCCTGTCCACATCAGCCTGGATAGCTCCCCTGTCTTCTGGTATGGATGCTTTGCCCCAAAGTTTGGTGTCATTGGCGAACTTGGCCAGTCTGCTTCTGACTCCAATTTCCATGTCATTAATGAAGATGTTGAACAATATGGGTCCAAGAACAGAGCCTTGGGGGACCTCACTGGCACCGTGATGATTGATTTCTGTCAATTACCACCCTCTGGGTCTGACCACAGAGCCAATTTCCCAGCCAGCAGATTGTGGTGGACCCAAGGCCACAACTGGCCAGTTTCGCCAATAGGTGATCATGGGATACCAGATAGAAGGCTTTTTTGAAGTCAAGATTTATGACATCCATCTCTTCTGCCTTGTCCAGGTGATAGGTCACCTGGTCATAGAAGGAAATGAGATTGGTCAAGCAAGACCTACGCACAAGAAACCTGTGCTAGCTATCCCTCAGGATGTTGGCATCAGCCAGTCCATTAAGGATGGCCTCTTTAATAAACTTTTCTAAGATCTTCCCCAGGAGAGAAGTCAGGTTGATGAGCCTATAGTTTGCTGGATCCACTTTCCTCCCTTTCTTGAAGATAAGCACCACATTGGTGTAGTCCCTGAAGCCTAGAAGAAGGCCAGAGCACCAGGAGTTTTCAAAGATCTGTGCCAGAGGCTGGGCTATGATGCTTGCCAGCTCCTTGAGTACCCTGGGGTGTAGACTGTCAGGGCTGAATGACTTGAAGGTATCCAACCTCTCAAGGTGTTCCTTCATGAGGTCAGCATTGATGGAGGGCAGGGGATCTCCCTCCCCCGGACCTCCCTGTCCTGTAATGGGAATGTGCATCTCACGGGACTGATGACAGATGGACACAAAGTACTCATTTAATAGGTTGGCTTTTTTCTGGGCATCGGTTGTCCCATCTGGTTTAGGAGGGGTCCCATGTTGCCCTTGTTTTTCCTCTAGCTTCCCACATATCTAAAATAGGACTTTTAATTGTCCTTGATGCTTGAAGCTAGTTGGAGTTCAGTTGCAGCCTTGGCTTTCCTGGTTCAGTCCATGCAGGACCAGACCAGTGCAGAATATTCCTCCTTGGAGGTGAATCCCATCCTCCATCCTTTTGTAGGCCTTTCTTTTTAGCCTCAGGAGGTCTGCTACATCCCTGGAGATCCAGGGGGGGCTGCTATGACCTCTTGCTGCCTTTTCTCCAAGATGGAATAGAATTAGCTTGTGCATTGAGGATCGCTCCCTTAAAGAGCAATCACTCTTCCTGAACTCCCCTCCCCCTGGGTCATGGTCCCTTAGGGCCTCACTGATGAGCCTCCTGAGCTTGTCAAAGTTGGCTTTCCTGAAGTCAAGAACTTCAGTGTTGCTGACTGACTTGCCAGTTTTAGGGCGGATGGTGGGATCGGGTGGGCCAGTGGGTCTGCTAGAGGGGTTAGTGAGCCTGTAGGTAGGGGGAGGGGCTGTCTATCTAGGGGGAGGGCTTGGGGAGTATAGCCCAGTCAGGGTAATGGGATAGAAATAGCACAGCCCTCAGCCTGGGGTGAATAGCAGGGATTTCCCAGCTCTCGGGCTATACTTCAAACATATGCAGATGTTTCCTGGATTGAATTAACTTGTTCCCAATTTAAGGTTGTTCAGCTACTCAGGTAAACTAACATAGATTGAGCCTACCATTTGTGGCCCAATTTAACTTTCCTGAATGTCTGCACAGATTAGTTAACCAGGGTTAGGTCAATCTAAATACTTTCTACCTTATATAGAAAATAGTTAATGGAACAGTTTTTCCTGTGTTGAAATGAGGACCGGGGTGGGAGGAACAGAGTTTAGTTTAAATTACATTGATGTGTTTCTGATCCCTGAACTTTACTTGAAGGCTGCTTTAGCTTAGTTTATATCTGGCATTTCTCTTCTGTGAGAGATCCATTCCAGAACTTAGAGAATAGGTGGACACAGAAGTGCCTTTTTTGTGCTCACTTTATCAGTAATGGACAAGCTCCTATGTCACCTAGAGGTGACATTATACTCATGAGGATCCTGGGCAGAGGCTAAGGCAGGGGACTCTCCCTTTTCTTCATCATACATTGGATGACTTCCTCTGCTATTCTGTAACTATGAATTTTTGTCTAGTAGAGCTCTGGACTTCTGCATGGCTAATTTATGCATACAGAATCTTAGGATCTTGCAATTTTTTATACATGAGCTTATCTTGTATGCACATGTTTGCCAAATAAGTAATATTGAAGTTGATGGGACTGCTGATGTTTTTAATTTAAGCATGTGAATGACAACAGGGCCATCATTAGGATCAGAGCCTAAATCTTTTAAAATAGTGTACCCATACTGGACATTATACTTACATCATATTAGTAACATCAGTTATAATACCAAATATATCATGAAACAAATTAAAACTAGCATAAGGTGGTAAGGCAAGAGAGAAATAATTTTGTTTTCCAAAATCTTATTGCATATACTCACATGTACATGCACAAAAATCCCTCCCATCTGCTTTAGTTCTATGAAATAAAACTTGATGGAACTTAAAAGAAAAAAATAAGGACAGGCATATAAGAATGGTCTTGTGTTGTATGAAAGTATATTTGTTAATGAATGCTCATTAACAATTTAGTTTCATGCTTCTCTCAAAGTACAAACAGAAGAGAAGCTTCCCATTGTAACTCATGAGTTATAATGATCCCCCAACCTCTACAGAAATTCACTGTTGAGTACTAGGGGTTGGAGAATTTAGAATGACTGTGACCCAGGAGCTGCTCTGCCCTAGCAATGCCCCACCCCACCCAACTCCCAGCCCTGGCACCATTTTCAGAATGGGAGGAGGGAAAGGGAATGGAGGGACTTGTTTTGGGGAGGTCCCCAACCAGTGTGTGGGGGGGGGGAGGGCGCTCCAATCTACTCACCCCATCATCCAAAACATTTTTAAAACAATGCCAGGTCTGGGAGGCAGTGCAGGCACAAAATACTGAAGCTGCTCCATTGCTCCATTTTGGAGCCTCTTTACCTGAACTCTCAGTCAGTGAGGGTTCAGATTTTCCTGGGATTGGGCCTTTTTAAAGAGCTCTGCATCTATGCAATTTTGCTTGGTCATGGCTGTAGAGTGCTTTCAGGGGCCAGATCAGACAAAAATTGTTGTTTTATTCTATGCCTTCAGTCACCTGTATGACATTCTTGAAGTCAGTGAGCCGATTAGTCCGTAAAAATCTATTGGAGTTGGAGTAAGTGATCCCAAATTGGACACAGTAGGAGTTGTACATGCATATTTGAAGGAAGGATTGTGCTGATAATGCCTATCATTCATCTTGATGCCATCTTCATCCTACAGTTGGGATCAAAACCTGTTGTTCACTTGAAGAGTTCCCCTTAGTTCCATAGGAATAATTACGTGGGCAAAGTGGACAGATTTTGAGTCCTGATTGTACCTACCATTTTGTCAATTTCTGTGATCTTGTTTTGTGATCACATCTTTATATAGTGTTTAAATATTATATTGAAGTTGCTAACTGCTTAGATATTGCATTATTACTACAATTCCTAAGAGTGTGCTTTTAAAAAAAATACAGACATACTCATTTTCAGCACTGAATTAATGTAACTTATGAACTTCTTAACCTAACTTTGTGTGCTGTTGTTAGGAAAAAAATGAGTATAAACCACTTTTGAAGAAATAATTTCTATGAACAAAGTTTAAAAATAATAAAGTTCTAAATATTATTTTTCTGACACCAAGAACAATTTGTTGTAGAAGTTTAGCAGTTAAGTCAAACCAGATGCTGCACTTCACAAATAAGGAATGATTTGGCACTAATGCCATAAACCTGTCTACTTGCTTTTAATTTAGAAGTTATTAAGTACTGCAGCAGAATAACTTATTACTTATCTTCAGTGTACTATAATCACCTTACTTAGAGAACCAAGATAGGGAAAAATATTAATTTTACTTGAAGAACAGAGAACCTCTTACCTATCAAGTTGAGAGAGAGAGAGAGAGAGAGGGAAAATCAAACCATCTAAATACTCTGCTTGTTTTCGCTCTCAAATCCTAAATACTCTCCATGTCCCATATTGGAGCAGTTACAATTCTTTCAGGCAAAACGACAGGCAGAAGTTGCTTTTTTTTTAACAGATTCTACATTTGGCCAGAGGAGCCATGGTTCAACCTTACAAATTGCTTTATCCTCCTGGAAGTTGTAGTCTGCTCCCAAATCTGACAGCTTTAAAAACAATCTCACAGGTGAAATCCATGCCCTACTGAATTTGGCAGAATTATTTTTACTATATATCTTTAACTGTTACTATTAAATAAAAACAGTGTATTTTGGTTTGTTCTGTAAAATGCAGGCAAACACTTTCAGAATATAGTTATTATTAATAGAGCAATATACTTGATGAATTTTTGGTAAAATACATCTGTACTGATTTGCACAATATTGTTTAAATATGCCCATAAAGTGCCACACTGACCTTTTTGCCTTAAATATGTGCACAACATTAGAACAAGGAGAGGCATTCTGAAGCTTTTGTGCAATGTTATACCTGTAAGAGAAACAATGGCTAATATTTCTATACCCTTTTGACTTATTCAGAACAATTAGCAACCAAAAGAGGTATTTTGCAGAAATGGAAAATGTGTATTATAGTAACCATTCCCAGTGTGGTATTACACACTGTGGAACTGTCATGACAATCTACAGTGTGTGTGTGTGTGTGTGTGTGTGTGTGTGTGTGTGTGTGTTTCACTCTCATCAACAGCTGTATTGGTGGTAATATATTCTCCTTTAGTTACTGATGTATAACATAAAAAGACAGCTCTCCTCATCAGCTAGACATAATCCTCATAAATAGTATGACTGTTAGCTGCCTGTACTGTGTCCTTCTGTGCAGCTGGCATTTTGCCCACTTACAAATTGCTCAATAAAATTTGAGTAAAATATATAAGCATTTTAAAAATCCCTTCCTGTGTGACATTGCCACCTGATTATACTTCTAGTATCTGTTATACCCATGGGCCAAATATTATAAATATCACTACAAATAAAGGGCGGGGTGGATATTAATAGGCATCCATGTTTGATGAACAGAAAGGAGCCCCAGAAATGTAACCAAGCCAACATGTATATAAAGTTACAAGTACATGTGAAGTCAAAGCTACTTGGTGTATACTTTAAACAGAAAAGCCAGGAGATTCTCTTGGTGTAGGCTAGTGAACAGCAGTGTTGCCAAATGTACTGTGTCTGTGCTGATCATGAAGACAACCTGTCACTTTTTCATATTTTTTGCATTTTGGTAAAAACTGTCTCCACACTAATAGTTTGGTGTGATCAGGTTGGTGTCAGGAGTTTTGCAAAGAAATAGGAATCTGTCAATTTGATGAAGAGAAATACGATCTGTCAGTCAAATCTGTCAAATTAATTGTTTGATGTGGCCAATAAATTGTAGGCAAAGAAAACGGGAGAGGAGAAGAAGGGAATCCAAAAAAAAAAAAAATTGCAAATGAAGGTTTTGATAGGAAATAACGTTCTAACTGTATATAGCAAAAGCAGGCTCATACAAGCTAGATTAGCTGGCTGCTACTCAAAGCTAGCATAAGGACAGGAGTAGTTCAGCACAGCTGGGTACAACAGTGGGAAGCCAAAGCATGGAAATGGCCATTAGCAAAGCCCTGGCAGGCATAAGTGTGAAACACATGACTTCCTCACAGAATGGAAGTCATTTTTGCTCTATGACATTGGAAGAACCTTGGGCTGATCTAATTTACTTTGCCTAAAAATACAGGCAGAAGGGGGTTTTTTGTTTGTTTGTTTTTAAGGTCTGATATTTGGGGGGTTATTGGCATTTCTGAAAACCAAGTTGTGTTAAAGTTGTATGGTGATACTTTTGGACTGTGAATCTTTGCAGTAAACTAGGCAAGCCCCATAATTTAAGCGAATTAATTTTGAGGTTTTTTTCTGAACATAACTTTTTAAATTATACTAAATGTTTAGAGAGAGAGAGAGAGGTGTTAACTATGTTTCCTTCTTAATTATCAACTATTTGGTTACTGGAGAAAAATATATTTAATAACAATATTTAGGGAAAATATTTCCCTTCCCTTATGCCTTTTATTTCAGATGCCAAACTGCTTCATGCAGCTTGCTTCACCCTGCACTTATCTACTTGACTGTACTTACTCTCTCCCATGAACAGGGAGAAGTTTCCTTCCACCCATTGCCACTTTTAATCAAGACACACGAATGAAAAACACAGGCATGATTTTAAGTGGTAGGTCACAACTATAGCAACTTTACTTATCCCCATTGTTACCTGTCCCAAACTTCTGGACGTTTAATTTGGTCCAGTGTAAGATAATACAGTTTCTACCAGTTACAACTCTGAAGAAAGTCTCTTCTGCCTAACTGACAGTACACGCACACTTTTGAATCCCATTGTCCTCCTCCAATCAAGGCAACTGAAGGTAAAGGGTATGTGGAATCTGTTAAGACTTCAGCTCTCCCCTTCTTATAAGCATCAGGGAAATTTGGCCATACCTTTGGTTTCATTACTAATGTGAACTGACCATTTTAGTTTGTCTCCACTCTGAACCATGGATGAGATAATGAGATAATTATTCTTATTTCTTATATATAATCCCTTTCAAAGTTACCCCTTTTCATCTAAATAAGGGCCCATGTTCCTGTAAAGATGAAGAAAAATCTCTAGACTCATACCAGTTGCTCCAATTTCTGGAGGAGGTGAAGGGTGGGGGGAGAAATCCACTCCCCTTTCTAAATGGGTAATCCGATCCACAGCATCCTGGAAACTCAGTTTAATACATCTCATTTGCATGGAAGAAGGTGCACCAATCATGGTCCCCAGCCTCCAGGTGCCTCAGAAAACTGAATCAATAAAGTTATTCCTCTTATTCCCCCGTGGCTGGCCAAAGAAAGGCAGAGATGCTTCCTCTGTTGCCTCATAAGTATTTCGTACGTACTACTCCCTCTCTCCTCTGCCTTCAAGGAGTGAGCCATTAATTTGCTAGCATGTCAGATTTCATGCTTCCCTCCCCCTGGCTTCTTCCTCGAATACTGAGACATGAAGGGGCTATTTCTATTCTCTTGCCAGTTTGACTTGTCAAGGCAAGGTGCATTGCGATCAGTGTTTGTTTCTTATTTGCAGCAGAAGTTTAATTGATAGAAAGAACGTTGCATGTGTTTTTCCTAGCACAGTGACAAGCAGTATTTGGAAACAGATTAGAATTATATTACCAGTATCTTAGACTATTTCATATTGCAAAGTACTAGTGGCAGCGGCTTGTGAACAGCACAATTCAGTTGACTGTGGATTTTCTGCCAGGATTTTGTAGTATCCTAAATATAAATAGTAGCTATGTGAATATGCAAGATTACAAAGTCCAACAAATGTTTGTGCTATTGCATTTTTCTGTTAAATTTATGTGTGAAATAGTTTCACAGGGTAATGTTTGGATTATTTAAAATAACTTTATTACATGATAATATATCTGTTGTCTGAAATATTTCTTTTATATGCATGTATCCAGGTTGTAGCCATATTGGTCTAGAGGAAAAAGCAAGCAGGGCTCACAGACAAAGGTCAAAGTTGTTTCCTACTTGG
This sequence comes from Caiman crocodilus, assembly GCA_030014935.1. Taxonomy (NCBI): domain Eukaryota; kingdom Metazoa; phylum Chordata; order Crocodylia; family Alligatoridae; genus Caiman; species Caiman crocodilus. The sequence goes on from JAGPOW010003685.1 coordinate 49,560,594, forward strand.
GAAAATATGAAGATTTCATTTTTTTTTTTTTAAATGGCTAAAATTTGATATCTTCCATGTGCCAAGTATCCAGGTTGTAGCCATATTGGTCTATAGGAAAAAGCAATCAGGGCTGGATACCTGAAAGATATTGAGTTTTAGCCTTAAAAAAAAAAGAAAAAAAAAAAAAAAAGGAAATCTTCATATTTTCCAAAATAGGAAACAACTTTGACCACCTGAAACCTGAGATCCTGCTCCTGCCTTTGGCTAAGGTAATTTGCATCATCACAGCCTCATAGGAGAGCTGAGACTCTGTACCAGCTAAGAACTGCTGCCCAGAGGGTTTTTCCATCTATTGACCCCTCTGTGAAATCCTATGAAATTTGAACTTTCATTTCTACCCAGGAGAACTTTTACAGTCTTTTCTCTGATACCTGATGAAGAGTGTTTGTGCCTGAAAGCTTGCAATGAAAGAAGTTTTTTGTTTTGTTTTGTTTTTTGTTTCGGGAGGGTTTTTTTTGTTTGTTTTGTGGAAAATCTTGTTGGTTTAATAAAAGATATCACCTGTCCATGAGCCTTGATTGTTTTATACATAGGCATACACAGGTTTTTTGTTTGTTTGGCTGTATGTTTTCTTTTCTGATTTTTTTCTTTAATTCATTGTATGCATTTAAAAAACTAATTTTAGAAATGTTAGTCACTTCAGTGGTAAATGCTGCATTTCTACCTGTAGTAGGTATGTGAGGAAAGGCTTTTTTCTAACAACTTAAGAAGAATGCACTGAATTTGTAAGCCTAAGTCTATCCCAACCAAGATCCTGCTTCAGAATCTGCCCGGGGCTCACTTTTGGGGTACGCTCAATGTGACCAGACAAAGATGCAATGGTACTGAACAATTACCTGCCCCTCTGAAGGGAACTCCCTGACAGCACTGCTGATCTAAAATTGCTTAATGCTAGCTTTTGTGAATCACTGCACATATGGTACATCTAAATTTGTATCTATACAAAGTTTAAGAATAGATTTATGTGGGCATTTAAGGCTTTGGGGAGACCTGGCAGATTAACCTGAAGAAAGGGAATACCTGAATTGAGGGAAGGATTACCAAGATTAGATTTGAATTGGGTTCCATCCCCTGTTCTTCACCACTAACTCTAGAGAAAACCCAATGAAAGTCCCTTTTTAGTTATGATTTGCTATGAGTGAGGAGATCTAGGCTTTGTTTATTTCCACAAGCAAGCTAGAAGTCTCACTTGCTTCTTGGTCCCTGATGCGCGGTCAATTGTTGTGCAGATGACAGGATCAGTGTACACTTGGGTCATGAAAAACACTCCATAAATTTGTAGAAATTTTAATTTGCAAATATATCATCCTAAGAGGACTTCCGTGAAGAAGTGGAAGTAACTGCATCGGTAATTATTATGATTTGGCTTACAGCCACTTCTTGGTGGACATTTGTTTTATGCTGAATTTTAATCAGGTCTTTTTAGGATGGGCTTGAACAAAGTGAAGCTGTTAGCTTGGTGACTAGGTTCTCAGAGCCAGTGTGCAAAGTGTAGAGGAGAGCATAAAAGGAAGTAAACATAGAAATGTCTCTATGAAGAGATGAGGGTAGGTGGAATAAGAAGAGACTAGTTTGGAAATATAGTCATGAGCTGTTTTAAAAGCAATGCAATCATGCAGCCTACAATAAACTCCATTCCTCAAAAAATAAAACCAAAAAACCTGGCTGATGGAATTGTTTAGTTAATTTTTGCTGTGATTTGGAAGCAGATTGGAGACTTCATTTTAGCTAAATTTTAGGATATAGACAAAAATATTCTGAATTTACAATAGATAGTCTCTAGGCATAGGTGAGAGAAATCAAAATAAACGTGTTGTTTCTCTTAACTAGAGGAGGCAGGGCAAGGTGACACTTGAGAGCAGTGACTCGAGAGCAGGGTGCCAAGGCAAAACCCTTTGAAGGATGTCACAGGAAGTGGAAGTGATTTGAAGTATAAGAAAAGCAGATAAGGTAGGAGTGAGCAATTATTTCAGCTGGAGGATTGCTGAACACATTGATGAGCTTTTGAGGTCTGTACATTTAATCTTTCAGAAGATATCATTTAAAAATTATAGATAAAAAACAAATCATATACTAAAATTCAGTGATCTACTAGAACATATTTTAATTACTTCAAAAATATTTTATCCTGATTCTTTATGTATTTATATATATTTTTCCATATATATGTATATATTTATTTTTATATTTTGCTTTTATGTTTTATATTTATATATTTATTTATTTTAGTGTATATAGAAGCAAGTGCATAATAGCTCAAAGTAGACTTACTTGTGTGTGTGGGAGGCAGGGGGTGTTAGACACGTATATTGGGGGCTACCTATGCACTAGGTGCCAGGAGCTGGCTAGGGCTGGGGGGAGGAAGGGGGACTAGGGGTGCTTAAAGCAGAAGAGCTCACTTAGGCAGTACAGGTCCAAGTGTGGTCTGTTCTCCACTCCATCTTGCTTGCCCCTGGCCCCAGCCAGTATGCACTGTTTCCTAGCAGGGCAGCTCACAGTGTGCTACAGCTGCCTGAGTACTGCTTGTTTCCCCCATCCTCCAATGGCTCTTACTCCTCCTCCTGCCCTTGCTGTACTGCCCCAGGCAGCAGGCAGTGGAGGGAAGCTGTGAGAACATGCACTGAGTATCACATAACTAGCCATTTGGGAGTGGGTGGAAGGTGGCTGAGAGCTGGAGCTGGAGCTGGAGCCCTGCACACTGCGGTAGGAGCCACTTGGCTGCAGCTTCACCCTCCCTTTCCTCTGCCCCCACCAGGCTGGGCATGTGGTGCCTGGCACACATCCCCACAGTTTCCCTGCGCTGCCTGCAGCCCGGAGCAGAGCAACAGAGGAGGAGGAGGAGGAGGAGAAGCCATTGGAGGTGGGGGGAGTTGAGCAGTACCCAGGTGGCTGCAACCACACCAGGAGCTTCCCTGCTGGAAACTGTTTGCTGGCTAGGGCTAGGGGTGAGCAGGAGCATGGTGCAAGCTGCCCCTGGCAGGAGCAAGTGGGCCTTGGCCCCTTGAAGAGTGCTGTAGGTCATATCCAATCAATTGGTGGGTGCCCACCCATAGGTCAGATCCAATCATTTGGAGGACCAGATCTGGCCTGCAGACCATATTTTTACCACCCCCTAGATAAGGGTAGGCTCAGAATCTTCTTGTGCCCTCCCACCCCGTCATTGACTGCCAGGACCCTGTTTGCAGTGTGGTAATCATTGCAATGAAGTACTTGTAGTAAATAGGGTGCTGCTCAAATCACAAATGTTATGGAGGGGGTGCCTTGTGTCTGACCAGGATTGCCTTGAGTCATGGAAAGTTGACAGCCACTGCCTTAGGGTGCAAAAAAGCATTTGCCACACTCATTTTGGGTGTAGATAGCTTGCTTTAAATCTCCTACACCTAGACTGGGAATGGACACACGCAGCAGTTTGCTGCTCCTGGGAGCTGCATGTATATGCAATTGCTGCTTTTGGGAACCACGTGATTTTTGGGTGGGAGGTGGGGTGGGAAGAATCAGAGCATATATACAGGGAGGGTTGATGGGTAATGGGTGGAAGGTTGCTTAGTTGGGGGTGAGGGGGAGAGGCCTAAAAATTACTTGGTCAGGGTTGGGGAAGAGGGTGGGATTAGTACAGCCATGAGGATGGAGTGAACAGCTGGGCTGTTGAAGCCTTGAGGCTGCATTGTGAATGTGTACAGTTGTATTCAAGACTGCGTTAACTATTTCCTAAATCAGGATAACCAAATCTTGAGCTAAGTTAGTGTACCTACTAAACTGAACTAACGTAGATTGGGCTTGACTTTTTTTGCCTGATTTAACCATTCTGAACACCTGCACAGATGGGCACTTAGATCTACCTAACCCTGGTCAGGTCAATCTAAAGGAAACAGCTGTCTGTATCCTTAGAGATTAACTCATTTAGAGAGGCATAAGATTTTATACACATCATATGCATCTGATGAAGTAGCCTGTTACTTACTGAAAGCTTACGCCTTACTGATCCATTTAGTTCCAAAGGTACCACTCTTCCCTGCCTTCTCTCAGACTTCAGACTAACATAACTAATTGGCTGTCTTTGGGTGAGAGGATCTTTGAAGGTCCAGTCCTTTAAACCTTTATGCACCTGATTTGTTTCCCACTCAATGTGGATTAAATCTATTCTGATAAATAAGTATTTGCAGGATCTGGGTTTTAGAGAAATCCTTAATGCTAGAGGCAGAATTTACACATAAATGGTATAAGTGATCAGAAACCGATCAAATCTGTAATACGAGAGAGGTTCAGTGCATGTAAACCACTTTCAAAACAGCTGAAACTTATTTAAGATGAGCCTTGATGAATGTAGTATCAGACTTAGCTGATTTTAGGTATATCAGTTTATTAAACTTCTGTTCCAGCTCCCCTCCACATTCAGGGTATCTCACAGTCCCCCAGAATTCCAGAATGCTTTGTATCTCCCCTGCAAACTCCCCCTCAGAGGGTGGGCTGGCTAGTGTTGGCTCAAGTTTTCTACTCCAGGTGAGCAGGGAGTCATGCCAAAACCCCCTGGATTCTGGCATGGGCATATTGCTGCATTTCTGGACTCAAAAATTAATGTCTCTTTGCTTGCTTATCAATTCAATCTATGTAGCTTAAACTAACCTGCAAAGATTGAATCAATTCAGCCTCGGGCTGTTTGACTGTCTGTATTTAGCCTGACAACAAATATCTTTTGGCTACTGTTTTGGCCTGTGTTTTCCTTTTTCTTGACACTGTTAAACTGTTCTTTTTGAATTTTCATTTCCTTAAACCACCTTATTTCTGATGTAAAACTGGCAAGTTTTTGTAAAGTTTAATGAAGGAGACCTGCTGACTACAGCAGCAGTGACCTGGCAAATTACAGCTGGCTATGAGTGACCAATACAATTAATGTGAGTCTTGCTCCTCAAGACTGGAAAAATTGAGAAATATAAATAGAAACAGTGAAAAGTATTTACAATCAAATTAGAGTAAATCTTATGTATGGTAGTTTTAAGTAAGAGCAGGAGAGTATTTTCAGCTGTTGTGCATTACCACATATGTTTCTAAATATATAACACTTTATATTATTAAGATATTTGTTCATGTTTTTAAGGGTCAAAGAAATACCTTTCAAATATATTAAGGAGATTTTCTTTCATGTACTTTTGATTGTTAACATACACACCACACTGGGGCAGCAGTTAGCAAGCAGAGGTTGTCTGAGCTCCATTTTAATGCCACAGGTAGTGTGCTTGTGTTTGTTGTGGGGGATGGTAATTTTATTTTATTTTGCTTTGTAGTTACTTCTGAAATGGACTGAATCATGCCTGTCCTTTGCAAATATGGCTTATCCTGATTTGGTTAAACAATCAGGAGCTGCCCATGTCTGATACCAAAATGGACAGCAGCCTATGTCTGATATCAAAATGGGCAGATAGGATTAGATAAAGTGAATCCATCTATTTCGCCAATTGATGCTGCTGTACCTGGGTATGTACATATTGGGTATTCATATTGCTTTTCATGTACATTTTTCAAAGTACCGTCTGCAGATATGCGTATGGAAATTAGCTCTGTTTATCTACCGCAGATATCTTGACATTTTAATTTTGGTACCTTATTGCACATTTGAAACAGCAAAATATATCATTGGTTTAATCAAGATTTAGGGGGGATTAGTGCAGGGAATGCATTCATGCCGATAGGCACCTTGTGTAAGCTTTCTCAGAATGAAGTTTAAAACAATGCAGTGTAATTACTCTTTTCATTACAGTTTCTTACCTTCTGTTAATTTTACAAAAGTTATTTCCTTTTTTTCTTTAGATTATTACAGTAGGGATCTTTCATTTTCTTAGGGGAAAAATACCCACAATTATTATTAAAGAAACGTTAGAAAGCAAGAAATATATTTGTTGCAATAAAATTGTTACTTTCATTGCTCTTTTGAGCCCTGCTTCTGCAACCCTTTACACATGGTGTATACCTGCACATAGGAATATAGCAGAGGAGAGGTACTCCTTGGCCATTTAATCTGTTTCCTATGTTTGCAGGCAGCTGTTTGTCCAAGAAGATCATAAAAACAACCACTCTGGCCTCTTTTATATATAAAAGCCACAAAGCACTCAAAGCAAAAAGAACATACAGTGTGACATCAGGAGAGAGCAGAAGAGACAAGGATGCTACCAGAATGTGTCACACTGATCTGTTGATGGTAGGAAGTGGACCAAGTCTCCTACACAGAAAAGTCAATCTCCCCTCCCTCTACTCCCACCCCCCAAGAAAGAAAATCCTTAGCAAAGTGATCTGCGGAGAAGTTGTTTTCTGACTCCAAATCTGGTGATTGGTTTGACCATGAGCGCATGAACAAAACTTACTAGACGGGAACCCCAAACATTTCTGAGTTCTACTAAGCAGCATCAATACATGTAACCAATCTGATCTAGAGCGTGGAATGACCAGGTCTCTCTCCCAAACAAGCTGCATGTAGGTCAAGTTTCCTTTCAAACCTGGTTAGGGCACATGTCATGTATCACATACTGATATTTGATTAGTTCTCAAAGGACACCCCATTGGATTATCTCTTTAAAAATGTGTGAGTGGTCCCATTGATTTCAATGCAAGTGAATATACCTCTTCTGGAACTGAACCTTCTTCATAACTGTACTCTCTGAAAAAGACAAAGAATGTTAAACATTAAACACAAACCTTTCAAACTGTGCTTATTTTACAACATTATTTCTATTAGTTTGACAATTTAAAATTTTCTTTTTATGTTGATATTAGTATGGTTTAGAAACAGATGTAGCAAGGATCTGACATATTACTAATGCATTAGACTTAGTCTCTGCTTCTCAGAATGTTTATTCCATCCCTTTTACTACTCATCAAATTGTAGACATAACAAAAAATAGATAAAGGCCAGTGCATTAAGGAGGATCTGTCTGTGTTGGGGAAATGAGGGGGGGAGGGGGAAAAGGAGAGGAATTTAGCTAACATTATATTAGTCTAATTGACCTTAAAGTATTCATTTATCTGTTATATGCAACCAATTATTTTTATCTTTGTAGAACTTCCTTTCTTTTTTCATGTCCTTGTGAGACAAAGAATTTAGCAGAATTTGCAGATTTTGTTGGAATCTGACATGCTGCACTGTGAGTGTTTCTGTTGTGGCCTTTTACAGAATAGATTTTAATGGATTCTTAATGTAGGGAACGAGAGGAAAAAATGCAAATCAATTTGTAAGCCAGAAATGTATTCTTTATATATATGGTACTTGAGTGAGACAGAGATTTCTACCGTTCTATTATAGTTTTACAGTTTTATTATAGAAACCAATTAATAAACATTAATAGGAGAAGTAAAAAGAAAAAAGCTCAGTTGAAGTAGTTTTAATATGTGAAGTTTTATTGTTTGATTCGCCAAAAACCTAGACCCATGGTAGATTTATACATATGGAAAGTCCAATGAAAGCCAAAGGTATCCTTATTTGTGTACAGGCCTGGATACTTTTATATTAAATAGTGTTATATACATAACCTGTCCCTGCTGTACTTTTACATGTTTATATAGAAATGCTGAAATACAGATCCAAAAAAGCTGCACTTTGTTATGTGACAATTCTCTTTGTGATAGGTTCACCATCTTCTCCTCTACTACTCTTGATTTTTTTACAACAGAAGCAAATAATATGCAGGCCAGGCTAATGGTGGTGAACTCTAAAATCTTAGAGACTAGTAAACACTAATAAAAGATAAATATGAATATATGACTTCTGAAATTCTAGAAGTTTCTTTGAAAGGAGTTGCAGGGAGTTAGCCTCTCAGAAAATGAAGCTCATGGTACGCAGGAGTTTACCATGTGATACTGCTTTCTAAAGAAGTAAAATGCTGTGTTTATACGTGAAAGGCCTTACAGATGATGTTAGTAGAAAATGTGCAAATCAAGTTGCTGATCACAAGTTTCATAGTTTCATAGTTGGTAGGGCTGGAAGGGACCTGAGGAGATCATCTAGTCCGATCCCCTGCCATGGCAGGAAAGAGTACTGGGGTCAAATGACCCTGGCCAGATGTTCATCCAGCCTCCTTTTAAAGATCCCCAGGGTAGGAGCCAGCACCACTTCTTTGGGAAGTTGATTCCAGGTCCTAGCCGCCCTGACAGTGAAATAGCACTTCCTAATATCTTGCCTGAAAGTACCTTCTGCTAGCTTGTGCTTGTGTCCGTTGTTTCTTGTAACTCCCGGGACTGCTCAGGGGAACAGGGACTCTCCCAATGCCTGCTGGTCCCCCTTGACTAGTTTGTAGACTGCCACTACATCCCCTCTCAGCCTTTTCTTGTGGAGGCTGAACAAGTTCAGGTCCCTCATTCTCTCCTCGTAGGGCCTACTCTGCTGACCCCTGATCATGTGGGTGGCCCTCTTTTGGACCATCTCCATGTTGGCCACATCCTTCCTGAAGTGCAGTGCCCAGAACTGGACGCAATACTCCAGCTGTGGCCTGACCAGTGTTGCATAGAGGGGGAGGATCACCTCCTTGGACCTTCTTGAGATGCATCTGTGGATGCACGACAAGGTATGGTTGGCCTTCCTGACTGCATCCCCACAATGTTAGCCCATGTTCATTGTGGCATCAATGAAGACTCCAAGATCCTTTTCTGTCTCAACACTGGCGAGAAGGGAGTTCCTCAGCCTGGGGTGTGCTGCTGGTTCTTCCTCCCCGGGTGCATTACCCTGCACTTGTCAGTGTTGAACCCCATCCTGTTCTCTTCGGCCCACTCCTGTAACCTGTCTAGATCCACTTGCAGCATGTTCCTTCCTACTAGTGTACCCACTTCACCCCACATCTTAGTGTCATCTGCGAACATGAACAGGGTGCTTTCTACCCCCTCATCTGTGTTCTTCAAAAGTAACTTTATTTTATATTAAATCTAAGGCTTCTTCTCTCCCATAAGTACTTGTGTTACTTCTCACCCAAATAAGGATTCTGCAAAATGTAGAATATTATTATTATTATTATTATTAATTTCTTTCTTTCTTTCTTTCTTTCTTTCTTTCTTTCTTTCTTTCTTTCTTTCTTTCTTTCTTAATCTGACCAAATCCTTCTTATAGCTTTGCTGTGCGGAGGCAAGCAAGTTAGACTACCATGACTACTATTCAGATCCTTTAAGTGAGTTGTTTAACAGTTGCACGAATGCCACCCCCATAACTATATGGCTAGTACTGTGCATGCTGCAGGCCTAGAATTATATTATAGCTATTTAAGAGAAAGTAAAAGGTTTGCAATTATATAAAAATCTGAGTACAATTAATCATTTTCCTCTCTTTGCTTCAAACAGGAGCATGTAAAACATAGGCAATATATGGAGGATGTTTGCTACCTTAAATAAAAATGATCCCCATAAAGCAGATGAATGTCTCTGTAAAATAAAGAGATAAACAAGCTCTTGGTTCAGAGGCAATATCTTTTATTAGACCAACTAAATAGTAGCAAAAAAAATCTTTTCTTTGTAAGCTTCTAGGCACAAACACCCTCTTCGGGTGTTTTCTTTCTCTCTCGCTCTTTTTCTCTCTCTCTTTCTCCTCAGACTTACAATAATGCTACAACATAGATCTCTGTAAAATAAATGCTTTCTTAACGCGGGATTGTCTTATTCTCCATGATGGAGAATCACTCTGGAGACCTAAGCAAAAGGATACAACAGTGTGCAATAATACTCATTAAACCAGACCTCGGATCTTCCAACAAAACCTCATGAGGAGTCCATACAAAAACTAAAAAGCTTACGTCTTTTCATCACTAACCTTTTAACTGGTAGCCTGCTACAGAATGTCAGCTGATGAATTATAGGGTAATGATCATGGAACTGAAACTGCATCTAGTAATTTTGTTTTCATTGTATGTTTTGTGATTTTAAAATAATGGCACCTGGTAGATGCATCTGCTCAGGTGTGTGGGAGTAAGGATGGTGGTGATATTGAAGAGAAGATAAAAATGTGCAGATATGCTTTGTTTAGATTCTTAAGACCATAGCATCACTGAATTAATCATCCTTGTTTCCCTGATCTGCCTTTTAAAATGCTCATTGTTTATATGGAACCATAAGTGTAAATGCTACTGCACAACGGGTGGCAAGTACCAAACAATTACCATAGCTTTGTTCAAATGAGATTGTAGCTCAAAGCCAAATCTCTCATTGTTTATGACTAGTGTCTCCTAATTGAGTTGCTGGACCTTTTGCACAGTTAGCTTGGGTGCATAAAATTGAGAAACCTCACTTCCATTTATTGTGACCTTTATTTTTTTTAAAATGTTTCTGCAGTAAAATAAATATAAGGTTTTGGAAGCTGAAGAAATTTGGGAAGATGGGACTCCACCTAGGATAGAATATACCTATCCTAAAGGCTGGAAACTATCATGATTGGTGAATGGAAATGGAGGTGTTGGGGTGAGGGACAGGCTGCAGTGGGAGGTGGGACAGGAGGAGAGATGTAGCAGCGCAGATAAAAGTGGAGAGGTATGTGGGGAGTCAGACGTCTTGCAGGTTTTAGTGTGTCAGAATTCCAATTTCTAGCCCACACTTTCTTAACTTTCCTGCAAGAATGCTGTGGGAGACTGTATCAAAAGCCTTGCTAAAATCAAGGTACATCACATCCACCAGTTTCTGTGCATCCACAGAGCCAGTCATCTCATCCTAGAAGGCAGTCGAGTTGGTCAGGCATGACTTGTCCTTGGTGTTCCATGCTGACTGTTCCTAATCACCTTCTTTTCCTTCACATGCTTAAAAATGGATTTCTTGAGGAATTGCTCCATGGTTTTTCCAGGGGCTGAGGTGATGCTGACTGGTCTGTAGTTCCCTGGATCCTTGTTTTTTCCTTTCTTAAATATGGGCACTATGTTTCCCCTTTCCAATTATCCAGAACCTCTCGTGATCACCATGAGTTTTTAAAGATGATGGCCACTGGTCCTGCAGTCACATCAGCCAGCTCCCTCAGCACCCTTGGGTGAATCCCATCCTGCCCCTTGGACTTGTACATGTCCAGGTTTTCTAAGTACTCCCTAACCTTTTCTTTTACCACTGAGAGCTGCTCACCTCCTCCTCAAAATGTGCTGCCCAGTGCAGCAGTCTGGCAGCTAACCTTGCCCATGAAGACTGAGGCAAACAAGGCATTGAGCACTTCAGCCTTTTCTGCAGTATCTGTCACAAGGTTTCCTCCCCTATTCAGTAAGGGACCCACACTTTCCCTGATCTTCCCTTTGCTACCGACATACTTGTAGACACCCTTCTTGTTACCCTTCATGTCCCTTGCTAGCTGCAACTCCAATTGTGCTTTGACTTTCCTGACTGCATTCCTGCATGCCTGAGCAGTGCTCTTACATTCTTCCCTAGTTATTTGTCCAAGTTTTCACTTCTTACAAGCCTCCTTTTTGAGGTTCAGTTTACTGAAGAGTTCTCAGTAAGGTTTCTTTGAAATACAGCCAGCTCTTCTGGACTCCTTTCCCCATCAGTCTGGTTTCCCAGGGGATGCTGTCCATGAGTTCCCTGAGCAAGTCAAAGTCTGCTTTCCTGAAGTTCAGGTTCCTTACTCTGCTGCTCTCTTTCCTTTCTTTACTCAGGATCCTGAACTCAGTCATTTCATGGTCACAGCTGGAAGTTGCCATCCACTACTACATTGCCCACCAATTCTTCCCTGTTTGTGAGCAGCAGGTCAAGAAGAGTATGGCCCCTGGTTGACCACTCCAGCACTTGCACTAGGATGTTACCCACAGCACTCTCCAAAAACTTCCTGGATTGATTGCACACTGCTATATTGCCCTCCTAGCAGACAGCAGGGTGATTTGAAGTCCCCCATGAGAACCATGTTCCTGTAAAGCTGAGTGTTTGCAAACAAGTTGCAGTAAGCAGCTATGTGGTACTGTGGGGGTGCTCCACTTTGCTTAGGCTTTTATTTTTGGGCTGCACCACTTCTTCAGTCAGCTGTACAAAAGCACTGCTATGTACCACCCAAATAGAAAAACAATCTCTTTTGAAGTACACATTGCATCCAAAAGCTGAGTGACTGTTTCTTAATTGGGTAACTGACTGCTCAGGGAACAGCTTATGAACCAACTTGATATGAAAAATATGAATTGTATGAAATGAGTTTACTGTTGTTTCTACTTCAGGTCCCTTCTATGCAAATACTTCCCTTTCTCAAAACTGAACTGTAGAAGTATTGATTATGGAATACCTTTCTTTTCTTTCCATCCTCCTACTTTTATCTCTAGTTCTTATTGCTGTTTAGTATTAGGATTGGCTGTATTTCTTACATGACCTCTTAGGTAAGCATTTATTTAAAATGAAGTGTTACATTTTAAGGGCACTAATACTGTCATTCCAGTCATCTTCCCCCTCCCCACCTTTTTTTTTTTTTTTGTTTAGGAAGAAGTTGAGGAAGTCATTAAAACTGTACAATGTTGTGCAGCATGCTCTATCTATACTGTCTTTCATTATCTTGGGATCTAAGAAGTGTCATGTACCACTTTGGAAATGTCAGTAATTATATTATATTAACAGTGTATGGAAACTTTTGATCTCCTGGACATACTTCTTTAGTTCTTCCTTCCCCCGACCTTTTACCTGCTCATTTTATCTGGCACTCACATAGCCAGACATGGCAATGTTTTTATAGTTTGTTCTAGTTACAGAAGTCTGGTTGATTATGAGCATATAGCAGAGATAATTGCCTTCAGTTGTTTTTCTTTCCATTCTTGTTTTTCTTTGCCATATAGCAACATTAATTGGGGGTACTTGGCTCCATTTTATTGTTAGTATACAATATGTCTGGATTTGTGCATGGTATATTTAGCCAAACAAAATAAGCACGTGGTTTTTCATTTGATTTGCATATCACAGGATAAACCAATGAAAATTATGATTTTCTTTCTAATTTTGGAAGAGGTGACAATCTGTGGCATTCCATCTGTTGTTTGATACTGAAAAATAACATAAGTGAATTATCTGTGTCCACAATTCAGTTCTACCTTGATGTATTTTTCTTACATTATTTTGAATGGAGGGGGGACTGAGTTTTCTTTTCATTAATTCCTTTCTTTAGGCAGTGTCTCCTGTGTCTGGTAGGTTTTTATATATCATTATCTCAGCTAAAAATTACCAAGAGCAGATAGTTATGCCGGTTTATAGATTTAAAAGTGTAAAAATGTAGTGGTAGTAGAAAGTAGCTTAGCCTGTTAGTCTGAAATACAAAAACTCATTTAAGAGCTAGTATTTCTGCTAGCAAGAATTAAATCATGGTTCTTGAGAGCAAGAGACTTTCGCATTTTGACACAGCAACATGCTGATTCATTTAGCTACTAAAAATCTCAATATAGCCTCAAAAGATTACTACCAAAGGTTAATTGTGAGAAATGCTAATCTAAAGGTGAAAACAAAATAATATTATGCATGAGTCTATTAAACAAACTTACTGTAGTAGTGCAAACAAAACCAAACAAAAGAACAAAGCAAGACTTACTCTTTGACCTAGAAAGTAGCATATCCTGCTTATCTTTTCATCCACCACAAAAAAACTTCCATGGAGCTTGCATTTCCTTCTTCCTAAATCATGTAGTACCATATCTGTTTAGGTGCTTGCAGTATACTTGGTTTCTTAAATGCATATTTGTAAGTGCAGATAATTTCTCAGGCCTTTCCACTGCAGCTTTCTTTTGTCTCTGACAATGCCTTTAAAACCAGCCCAGTATTAGCTTCTGGAGAAGGTAGGCAGTAGGGGTAGGAGGGAGGCTTCTTTCTATGTGAAGACACTAAGTTTTCAGTGTCCGATCCTTCCTGGTTGTTCTGTAGTGCTAACTCAAGGAATTTACTGGGGAGAACAAATGCAATCCAAAGTTCCAAGCAACAAAGCAGCCTCCTCAGTAAAGGTATTTATGGGGCAAAGGTTACAGACCAAGAATATCCTGCCCTTTCTCAAAAGGGTGAAGCAGTTCCTCTGTACCTGGTGCAGCAGAAGAGATTTTAAGTCTCTTGGACGGCAGCTCAAGTCAGTTGGAGTGCAGGTGGTGTTTTCCTCCATTCTGCCAGTGAGTCAACAGGGAAAGCGACACAAGGCGTATATCGAGGCTGTAAGCCAGCGCCTTTGGGGTTGGTGCTACGACGTGGGCTTCGGATTTTTCGATCACAGCCCACATTTCTCTACTCAGAGCATGCTGGCGGAGGATGGACTTCACCTATCGCCTAGGGGTAAGCGTTTCTTTTCTTCCAGGTTGGCTGAT